>JBAJFG010000065.1:0-735000 GCA_037903475.1 Ancylostoma caninum
CACGCTATCCCACGCAAGCTGTGTGATGAGATTTGAGAACTTGTACGTTTTGCCCTCACCATTCCCATTCATTTTCTTCACCGCGTCACCGCGATGATGTAGCTGTGAAGTATGTCATGGGGCGAAGGGGTTAGAAGCACGGATAGAAGAGCACATAAAGCAGCGGACTCTCAATGACTCTCAAACAATTGGCATGTTGTTTTCGAATCCACTCGATGACAGAAGAAAGCTAGCACAACAAAAATGTCTCGTACGTAGCCCCCCCCCAATCGGTGTAGTTGACATTCTTCGTGGAAAGTAACGGTTTCTATGTCCATGCAAAACCGCACGAATTTATTCCCCAACCCAAAACATGTATACCAAAAAAAACAAGAATAGGTTGCGTAACCGTTCTCAATGTAGTGTCATCACTCGTGAGGAGTTATAGGCATTATCTTTGGTGCGCATCCATAAACATAACAATTAACCGGCGGAACTCCTTCTGACGACCACCAATTACTGCTATGGTGCATTTCAAACATGATGCTTGAATTTCTTTGAAGAAAAGGCTGGCACATATTACAAAGAAATACAATCCGGCCCTAAATTTTTTGTCCGACAATCCGTTTCCGATGGATTCATCCGTCGAATACTGTCAGAATCTCCATGAGCGGAAGAAATCAAACGTTTATACCACCAACTCTATATAAAAATTTTGTTAGAGACCAAACTAACAAAAAAAATGGCCCTGCCAATAACATAACCTGCGGTTGGATACTTACTTACTTAGGATACTTAGGCGACCCGTTCCTCAGCACGGCGGTTGGCCTTGCGCGGGTCCCAACTTCTCTTCCACACCGATCGGTCTTGGGCCTTAGTCGACCAGTGGACCTTAACTGAACCGGAAGCACCGCTGTTGTTTCGATAAGCCAACGAATCGTACCACCTTATAGGAGGTCGGCCGCGCGGTCGCTTTCTGTCGCGAGGGTACCATCGCAGAACCGCAGAACTCCATCGACCATCCGAGCATCGCATGAGATGTCCTGCGTACCGATGTTTCGACTCATCGGCGTGAAGAACAGCGTCATGGACCATCGACATTGCTCTAATATCAGAGTTATGTAGACGACGCTCTCGCTGCTGGCGCAAGGACAGCCCAAGCATGCGACGTTCAAGTGAGACCTGGGCCGAGCGAAGCTGAGTCTCGGCGATTTTTGTCAGCGCCCACGTTTCGCTCGCGTAGCACAGGGCTGGCAGCACGGTCGAGTTGAAGAGATCCGCGCGTAGCTTCTGGTCCTTGGTGTTCTCGAGTACGCTTTTAATCGAATTATAAGCGGCCCAGCCTGCTCGTCGTCTCCTCGCGATCTCGGGCTTGATGTCGTTCTCCATGTTTAGGAGGCGACCAAGATAGATATATTCGCTGACGTCTTCGAGGGGAACACCCTGAAGAAATACCGGCTGCTGACTAGAAAATGCGCTCCTCATGACCTTCGTTTTAGTCGTGTTGATGCTGAGACCTGTTTTTCTTCCTTCTTCGTCCAGCAGTCTAAGCATTTCAGAGGCATCGTCCGGTGACCTCGTGATCAGCACTATGTCATCTGCGAAACGTAGATGGTTCAGCCGCTTCCCGTCGATGAGGACTCCAAAGGTGCTCCAGTCGCAGTTGCGAATGACCGACTCCAAACACGCTGAGAATAAATTCGGTGAAACTGGGTCGCCTTGACGAACTCCTTTCTCCACAGGTACCTCGATATCGTTGAGAAACGGCCGAAACACCGTGGTGCATCCCGAGTAGCTCTCACACAAAACCTTTATGTACCGCGACTCAACACCCTGTTCTTCCAGCGCTTTCCAGACCTTCGCCGGCTCCACTGAATCAAATGCCTTTTTGTAGTCAACAAAAGTCAGCACTAGCGGTTCTTGATATTCTCGGGCGGCCTCGATCAATCGACAGCAGGTGATTATGTGATCCAGCGTGCTGAAATTGCGCCGGAATCCTGCCTGCTCTACCGGTTGAGCTTCGTCCAGCGTCCTCCGAATGCGCGTCAGGAGGCAACGCGTGAAAACCTTGTATAACACTGGCATTAGCGTGATAGGACGGTAGTTTTCCAAGTTTTCTTTGTCTCCCTTTTTGAAAAGGAGAATGGTCGAGGACCGCTTCCAAGCTACTGGTACTTCACATTTTGCAAGGTAGCGGGAGAACCGTCTCGCCAGTGCGGCGTACAGAGTGGGTCCGCAAGCCTGTAAAAGTTCCACTGTAATTCCATCAGAACCAGGAGCTTTTCCTCGCGGCATCATCTCAATGGCATGGCGCACCTCCGACGGAAGGAACGGCAGGATCTCATCTCCGGGGCTCAAAACAGTAGTTTGGCCCGATGCTGATCTGAAGAGGGCAGAGTAGAAGTTCTTCATGATACTCTCCATTCCTGGTCGAGACGTACAACGCGAACCATCTGGAGCTTTCAAACACGGGATCGATAGACGATGTTCTGCCAGCGCACGCTTTTCCACCTTCAGGCTGCGCTTACTGTGGGCGGCATCAAGCAGACGATTTCTAACGAAGTTCACGTGGTCCTCAGCTAGCCTTTGCCTGCAGAGTCTGTTCAGGACTGCGTATTCTACATGATTCCCTTGTCAATCCATGTGCCTCCGCTTCTCAAGAAGGGCGCTGGTGCCGCTGGAGATTCGTCCTGTTACATGGTTGGGTGCTGCGGCACGACACTCATTCCTCATCTTGACGATGGCTTCAACCAGGTGGGTGTAATCCTCGTTGAGGCCGTCTACCATCTCAAAGGCCTCCTTGGCAGCAGTGACTCTGACCATCTCCTCATCTAGGATAGTTGGTCATGGGCGCCTCGAGCGTATTCGGGCTAAGCGGACTTGTCCTCGGTCGAAATGCAGCCGAGCTCGTAATAAGCGATGGTCACTTCCCGTGTTGAACGATGGGACAACACCAACGTCCGTGATAACTCGCTTGTTACATAAGATATGATCGAGTTCGTGATAGTGTTGCCCATTGGGAGAGACATATGTCCATCTCTTTGCTATATTCTTCACAAACTGGCTGTTCCCATGGAAGAGATGGTGCGTTTCACAGAAGTTTGCGAGCCTTTCTCCGGCCTCGTTCCTCTGCTCTGCCGAGTTCGGTCCGACAAATACTTCTCCAACCTTTCGCGATCCTATGCGAGCGTTGAAGTCACCATTACCACAACATAGGTGCTCTTCTGGGAACGGATGACGGAGACATCGATGTCCTTTGACAGCGATGCTGTTAGTACTCCCAGCCGATGTCCATGAAATGTGGCACTTCTGATGTTTCTGGCGAAGTTTGGTGCCACGATGAAGCCCACTCCCCCCGACGTTGAGCCGGTTTTACGAGCTCCTAGAAAAACAGCGGCACCGTTGTTCCATGTGCACGTCAGAGGTTCCTTCCGTTTCGTTTCGCTCAGTCCAATGGCGTCGTACTTAATCCGTTGTGCTTCCTCAATTAAAACCGATAGCTGAGCGGCCGAACTGACGCTACGACAGTTGTATGTGCAAGCAATCAGATGGCTCACCCTTGTCCGTTTCCTATGGTAGCCTACGGCCCTGAGATTTCTTCGCCTTTGGCTGTGTGCGGATCCAGCGCTACCTGACTAGGCAGGGACAGCCTGCAGGGGACTAAGGCGAGTGGATGAAGTTGTGGGAGCGATGATTGGTGGCCTGGTTATTCTGGCTTCGCCGTATTGGGGCTAGGCGCAGAGCCGCCCATTCACGCGCTGGGTGCGCGAACTGCGTGGCCGGTGTGCCGTTGGCCGCTTTCCCGGACGGATCCGGTTGGCGTTCACCCCTTCACCATTATGACTGCCCAATATATAGTACAAATCCACTGAGGGCATTGTGAATTATTAAGGTCCCAAGAACATTCATCTCTGCTAAAACTTCAAAAATAACACAAACTGATCGACGAAAATCTCGCACAGCTGCGTTGATAACGCCGCCTCGCCGCCTTCGTTCCTGTTCTAGCAAAATTTTCGAGATTATTCTGGAACTTTCTATCAAGAACGTATACGTGGCTGGCCAATAGCCTACTTACACCAAATTTGTCTTCGCAACAAGGACTTATCACGGTTTGGACATTTTGCGAACTACTCCAAATTTGGGGACTGATTCTGGTAGTTCATAGGTGTACAAATTTTATAATGAAGGAGATAATACCTCTTCCTGTGGGACACCGCTGTAAGCTGAGAAAAGGACAGAATCCTGACCTCTCACGCGTACTTGATAAGTCCTACCGGTAAGGAAATCACTGCCCGTAGTAAAGTGTCCAGTGCGATCATCGCACATCACCTTCAAGGCGATGATCGCACATCGCGTTGGAGAGGGGCAGGGTGATCATCGCCACGGTGAATCAGAGGGGCCGTACATGAAAAAGCATCGAATGTACGTGATTCAGTATTCCCGCATCACTTCTGGGGCAGTTTTAGCGTGTGAGACAGTCGTGAACCATTGCGACTAACAAGCTACAACGAGTACGACTTGTCAGAAGCACCAGTAGCACCTCTGTGCTTCTGACAAGTCGTACACATTCAATCTGGTTCTGTGCTATGGGGCAAAAACCAACATGCCTGAATCAGTAGGCTCGGATGCATTCTGTGCAATTCGCGCACCTGATCATACGTACCTTTACACCATCACCATACTTCGAGTAAGATGCTCCGAGTACTTCACTCGGCGTCTCCTCTTCCTGCACACTATCTCGTCGCCAAAAAATGGCGATAATCACCCTCTATTACGATGAGATCAGCGCCCCAAACATACGTGCTCGCAGCACCGCCACGGATGGTGATGATCTTCCATTTCTCAGTGTTGGAAGGTCGTCACGCGTGCGATCATCGCCCCAAATGAGGCGACAAGATGTGCAGGCAGCTGTTCTCACCGCCATGACACTTTACTACTGTCCCACGTATCCAGTTTATTATCATTGGGTGAATACCGATCAGTTCCATTTTGTGTAGCAGCTTATCCGTTGGGACTTTATCAAAAGCCTCCGAGAAATCATAATATGATAAATATGTTTGTTTTTTTTCTGGATTCAATGGCCCTCGACCAGTCGTTCATGAAAATAAGTACTGCTGTTTCAACAGATCTACCTTTAAGGAAACCATACTGATTGTCCGAGATAATATTATTTTTCTCAATGTTTATTTATTTTCACTACACTGTGCCAGGAGCACAATGCTACCCCTCAGAATTAGGGTAACAAGGAAAATGACAGATGTTAAGGAGGTTTTTGGAAGTTCAGTGCAAGTTTATATGTACTTCATTTGTAACGCAGGCTAAATGAGGCGTTCTTATGTATCGAACCTTTGTTGCTCCCAGAGACAGTGCGGTTTGAATAAATGCCCGAAGTGCCTCTTAAACCTATCACGTTATACTATACATTAGACGTGGGTGAGGCATGAGCGTAGGCGCCGCAACTGCTCGTTCCTCACAACTCCGTCAGCTCTCTTACCTCAACCTCTGCTATAAAGAGATGTGCATTTGTTTGCATTTCACTTCCAAAAACCCCTCTTCTCAAGCTACAGATCATCTTCTCAACGCCAGGCATCGTTCTTTTCCTTCTTCATGATAGGAATGAGTTCTCAATTGTTCTTTTCCTTTCTTCTTCTTTCATCATTCATGTGAAACATTTCATCTCACCTGCTTTCCTTAACTCTCGTCAAATGGACAATCTAGAAGAAATCGTAGTGATTGATTAGAGAGAATCATTTTCAAATTTTGTTCCTTGCGGAAAAAGTTGGTTGGGAGGCTTCTGAACATTCTAGCAGTTCTGACAAAAAAGAACTGGTAATAGTTTTTGTTCCTCGTATAGGGCACGTTTACTTCAAAAGAACATGTTCTGCCATTACATAGTTTCAGTACATAAAATCGTGAAAACGTAAGCGATGTTCAGATTTCCAAAGTTCATGCAACTTATCAAGTTTAAGCTTTCGTAGGCGATATTCATAATCTGGAAGCGAGTATGGGTACCTTAAGTCGGGAAAAGCTCTATAAAATATCAGTCTTGCGAATGTCTTTTGTACGCTTTCAATTAGATTCACATCTTTTTTCTTGAAAGGATTCCAAACAACCGAACTCGATTCGAGGATCGGCCTTACGAAAGAGTTGTACAGCTTGCACTGTGTTCCTACGTGAGTTGTTTGGAATACTTTCAAAAGGCGAAACATAGTCTGTCTTGCCTTCGTTACGATCATATCGGTATGTTTACTGAAGGAAACTTTCATCATAGTGCACACCAGGATCCTTAACATTATCTGTTTTTGCAATTTCTGTGTCTGGAGTAAGAAAATAGCTATGTTTTTCATTGCTTTTCCCTAGGTACAATTCAAAAGTCTTCTTTGAGGATAGTTCTAGCTGCCAAATTCTCATATACTTACCGAGTTCATATTCGTTGAAGTTGCAAGTTTGCCTTCAAGGAGTCATTTTCAGTGTATGTAATATACGTTTTAATATCGCCAGCAAATATTGCTGTTTTGATATTAATATCTCTGATACCTTAGTCGGGCATATCGTACAGGTAAACAATAAAGAGTAATGGTCCCAGCACACTTCCTTGGGGAACCCCACTTTTTACTGGTCGCACTTTTGAGAACATATTGTTCACTTTTACACTGAACGTTCTACCTATTAAAGATTTCAACCAGCAATGAAGATTTCCCCTCACTCCGATAGCGTGGAGTTTATGCAACAATTTCTCATGAGATACTGTATCGAATGCTTTAGCGACATCATAGAAAATGACATCAACAAATTCTTTCCTCGAAATGTGTCTTAGGCAGTCATTCATGCAATCCAACAATTGGTCCGAAGTGGATGTTTTAGTGCGAAAGCCAAACTGTTGTGGTATGCTGCTTTTAGCACCGAAGAATTTTTCCAATTCTTTTTGACACATTTTTCCATTATTTTAGAGGCTGTGGAGATAATGGATGTTGGTCTGAAGTCGCTAAATAAGTTGGGCTTAGGTATCGTATTTATGGGTGTGACTACTGATTTCTTCCAGAGTTGTGGTGCAGTTCCAAAACGGAGTGAATAGTTGAAAATGTGCGCAAGAGGAACGCATAATTCTCTTGCACAGATCATTTGAGGAGTACCATCAAAGGTCACGGAGAATGATTTATCTAGTTTTCTGGATACCTCGGCAACTGTTTCTGGGAGGATGAGGAAAGAACTAACTGTGCCATGCTTCAGTATAGAAGTGTCAACAACAGGTTTGACGCTGTTATCAGTTGAGAAAACAGAAAAGAAATATTCTGCAAGACATTCACTTTTGGCATAGTCTGTATTCAAGTACGATCCTCCACGATCCAAGTCAGAGAAGGAGACCTGTCTTCCCTTGATGCAGGAACGAATATATTTGAAAAAAATCCGTACCATTTTTGCTGCTGATCTTTTCTCCAGATTCCTGGAGAATTTGTTGACCAGACGAGAGAGTCGTAGTGAAACGCTTTCATGCTTACTCTGAACACCTTTACGATGAAGTCGTAGAGAAAGAAGATCCCTGTACATGAACAGACGTCTTATATGTACAGGATACCTCAATATTTCACTTGCTATCGTCTTGGTTGGAACATGTTTTTGAATTAGTTTTGAATTAGATAGTGTAAAATGGTACAGAATTTTTCATATATATCGTCCACATCAGTGAAGCTTGGCAGTGAGCGTTCCCAATTGACTAGGTTCAGGTCAAATTTCAAACCAATGTAGTCAGTCTTAGCATAGTCCAGGAAGGAATACGTGCGAAATAGGCCCTTTCTAGAACGAAAAGCAGATAGGGAAAATTTAACAATTTTGTGGCCAGATTTTCCAAGAGGATGGAGCATTTCAGTTTTAGTAACTGTCTGATCACAAAGAACAAGATCTAAAACATTAGAATCACATGTGGATCAAATACGTGTTGCTTCAGGTTGTGTGATGAAAAGAATCTGAGGAAATGCTCACTTTTTGAATCATGGGCCGTAGGAACTCCATTCCACTCAATATTCAAGTTAAAATCACCTATATATATATATATATATATATATATATATATATATATATATATATATATATATATATATATATATATACAGGGGGGGCCATAAGTTATTGTACAACGTTTGCTGGCCCATTTCTCCGCAGTAGTAAAATATTTTTTGCCGCACTAGGCACTGTTTAATAGAGCTGGATTTGCTCTATCTTTTGATCACAAAAACCTCCTGGATACTTCCAAGATAACGAAAAAAGTTTATCGGAAACATTCATTGCAGACTTTCGGTGCCGCAAAATGCACTAACTCTGCCCGCAATTTCCGAGCAAAACAGCCACAAAAACAGTTTGATATTTTTAGAAAGAGCATTCTTTGCTCTTTAAGATGCATCTAAGCAGTACACCCCACTTTAGAGATTTGGTGGATTTTTCGTAAAAAATTTCCACATCAACCCGCTTTTTTCAAAAACCTGTTCTAAGTCCAACTGCTCCAAAGCAAAACTCTCCCGGGAAACCGGGTTTTAACTGTAAGATACTTTGATCCCTGCTCTATTCGGCAGCGAAAAGAGCAGGATAATCCATGTGTTGCTGGTGGAGAAATAAATGAGCAAACGTTGTACAATAACTTATGGCCCCCCCTGTATATATAAGAGAAGAATTTTCTTTTCATGAGTAACACAGTTGTCATCAAGAACTTTTAGAAATTTTTCTGAGACTTGTTTACTGACTTTTGGTCGTTGATACGCGTTTATTAAACGGAGTGAAGAAGTTCCCCAGTCAAAATCAACAACAACGCTTGAATTTCCATTCATATTGAAAAATCTGCCTACATCAGTCGTTTTCAAGGTGGTATGTAGCAGAACGGCTGCTCCACCTCCATAATTCATCCTATCACATCTAATTATATTGTAGGGAAGGCTATGCAATATCACATAATCTGTAGTCGAATCATCAAGCCATATTTCCTGCAAGGCAACTGAATGCGGTTGGGAACATTTTAGAAATGCACGAAGTTCATCGAGATGTTGTATGGCAATCCTTCTGAGTCTTAACATATTTTTCTCGAGAACTAAGGGCCTTGCGTGGGTATGGCAATGATTTCAGTTTGAAGACAGGGTATTCCCTTGCAATGCCGCGGCAACAGCTCGATCAACTCCGTTCAGTTCGCTCATATGAACAGTCTCAGCTGGGATGCTATTATTCGGGCGTTCTGCAGTGTTACAGTTACTATCTAACCCTTCTTTTCTTTCGGCACAACTTCCGTTTAGAGGTCTTTTTCTAACTGTCACATTTTCATGAGAAACGGGGTTATGGGAACGTCTGTGCTTTTGCAATGGTGGAAGAAATCTTTGATCAAGCGGAATGGTTTTGTTATTGATGATATCAAATATGGGGTAAACTGGAGTTGGGGGGGCCACTTGGTATAAGTCGATGATATGACCTGTCCTACACGTTCTGACTTGTTTGCATCACAGGTAACTACTGTACATTAGGAGAGCTAACAAGTCAGAGCGTTCTGGACATGTCAGCTAACAAGTCTGAAGGTGCAGGACAGGTCATTTTATCGACTTATACCAAGTGCCCCCCCCCAACTCCATTTTACCCCAAATATGCCATCCTTAATGATTCTATAGCTTCCACCCATCGATTCTTTTAAAGGCAGCACCCACGAAAATTTTCACCTCCAAGATTTCAAGATAACCTTGGGTTTTCGACCATGAAGAACACGAATACGAAGGTCATTCCTACTTCAAAGTCACCGGAAAGCAATTTTCTGATACTCTGAATTTGCTGCGATTGAACAAAACGGTCGAGTTGTCAGGCTTGGGGAGGGCAAAAAGTCGATAACACTGATTTGATCGCCACGTATTTCCTCAATGGATTTGGATATTTTCGTGGTCTTGCAGCATATTCAAGTTAGAAAAGAAGAGAAATCAGAAGAAAATGAAGTGTGGGCTGCACAGACTTACTGGTGAAGAAGAAGCGAGTACAAATGGGGAAGAATGGAAAAGAAATTGTACAAACACACAGAATAGGAGGAAATGGATGTTATGAAAAGAGAAAATGGAAAACAGCTTGTGAAAAGTAAGATTAGAAAGCAAACAGACTGTTGCAGCCACAGGAGTGTAAGAAGGGTAGCGAAAAGTGCGCGGAACAAAATTTTTTCAAAGAAAAACTGAGTTATTGTAGGTGAAAACAGCTGATTCGTTCTAACATCGCCCCACGGCTATTTCTGCGCAGCGGGTCAACTCGTACCAGCAGGCTGGGTTCGAATTGTTGAACTGATGTTATACTTGTGATATCTCATGTAATGCGGGGTCTCTGACAGCACTTCCATAACAGAATTGTAGGGACAATGCCTGAGGTTCGAAAACTCTCAAAAGTTCGAAGGTGAAGATTATCGTGGGTGCTGCCTTTAAGTGTCTTCTCTGTTGGCGTAATGCAAACGCAACTCTGCGTTCTTCGGCAGTCAAAGATGGACGCACATAAACGTTATTAAACTTAGCCGAAGTACGCAGACAACGTGCATTACGCAGGGCGGTTTTCTGGAAGACTGAAGCAGGGAATACGATTTTCAGAAGACGTGGCACACCTTGTTTCATAGCTCCAAGCGGATTGGCGAAAGCCCGGTTGGCAGGAGATGTCAAGCTCATACAAAAGATCCCATATGTTCCTCCACTCAAAGCTTGACATCTCCTGCCCACAAAATCCAAGCTCGGGCTCAGATAGGCCGGCAACAACGATGGCGCAATTTTGCTCGACCTGTACTGCAGAGCGCTCATCGCCACTACTCGTAATGGATCCTTCGGCCACAGAATGGGATTGAGGACCCTTTGGCTTACTCATATTCGCGCAGTGTAGAGGTGCATGATCGACAAGGGGACAGCTACATCATTACGTCCTCGCAACACTTGAGTAAGTATAGATAAAAGGAAGACAAATCTTTCGTCTGAACTCATCTTCATGAAATCGTCCTTCTTTTTCTCAAGATCTTCCGCATAAAACGTATGATTGTCACCGACGAGTACCATGTCGACCACTTTCCGGGCAGGCAATGAATAAATGATGTTGTTTTGTTCCAATACATGTTTAGTTGTTCTTGTTCTTGTTATGTACTTGTTACTTGTTATACTTGTTGTTACTTGTTACTTGTTTCAATACATGTTCCAATATGTTCCAATACATGTTTTTTTTACAACTTTATCAAATGCTCTTGCAAAAAGTGAGGTTATAGTCACAGATCTGTGGTTTTTAGAATCATTGAGCAGCGGTTTCTTGGAGATGGGTGTGATAAAAGCATGCTTCCACCTTGAAGGGACCTCGGCCTTAATAAGTTGCTCAAATTGAAGATGTGTTCTAGAGGATATGCTGAGCAGTCAACAATCCAAGCCGAACAACAAACATCTGACATGAGGCTCCGGGATAGCACAATTCTATCATATTTGAAAATCTAGCAACAAGATTTTTGATAAACGTGGTGAGAATGAGGTCAGGGGTTGTGGAAGTGGATCTCGCCCATTTGCTTAGAATGTCCGTGATTTCCTCTCTGTGAATCCACAACGAGGGCTTCATCTGAGGCGGGCCAATCGAAGAACTACTCGTACGTAATGGAACGGAAGATGTACCCCCAGATCTGTTATACAATTTCTGGAATTCTGTGGCTAGTGGGTTTGCCTTTGCAACATCTGAGTAGACCAAGTCACCTGTTTCATTTAACAGGTTTGGGATGTGGTTGTTGTGCCCACTACGGGAATTCACATATCTGTGAAAAGCGGTCTTATCCTAGGATCTAATAATCTTTTGTTCCAAGTCGATATTATATCGATAGAGAGACTTGTCTAGTTTTTTGTTTAGGGATTCATATTAAGCATAGGTCTCATTGTCACCGGTGGATCAAGCTTTAGCCCACGAATGTGACTTATGGCAGCTCATCCTTCTGGAATATTCAGGAAGATTTTTCAGATCGACCTCGACTTCCCGAGTGGGTACAAAGAGTTCTATGGCGTGGTGCAGTGCAGCATGAAACGTTTCGTATATTTCATCAACAGTACCACCATGATTGAAGATGCCTATCCGGTCTATGTATATCCAAAAGATAGTCTATAATTCTATCATAGTCAGCAGATTTATAATCTTTCATCCATAATGTATTTGAATGCTCAATTTTTATTCTCAAATCAAAAGTAATTGTACCATCATCGCTATTGCCCATGGATGGTCCTATATTAATAGTGTGAACAAATTCAGGTCTATTGCACAACATTAGATCTAAGATGGAATTCTCCCTAGTTGGTTTCATAACCGTTTGGTGCAATTCGTCGTCACCAAAAGTATCATGAAAAGTTCTTGAGATAGAGCTAATGTTTTGAGACGTAAGATCAGTGAGGTTGAGGTCAGACTTCGGCGGGAGCTTGACTCAAGGCAAGCGGAGCTTCGTAAGAGTTGCGGTGAGCAAAAGGGACTTCGTATCTGGGACTTGGACCTTGCTCGAATGACTATCTACTCCTTTGGAAATAAGAGCAAAGAAGGGCGATCGAATCTAAGAATTTTTCTTTCATTAATTCTGACTGGAATAAAAGTAAAATTAATATTTGTTTCAAAAATTACACTTGAAAAAGTACCGAGCAGTACCCAAAGCATAGCTGATAGTGAACGGATCCTCTTCAAGCTCCACAGAAAGATTACTCTCTCATTTTGAGAAATACCGTTGTTCGACCGTTTTGTTCGTCTGAAGTGCGGCTGCAACCTAGGCCCGTAGTAAAGTGTCCAGTGCGATCATCGCACATCACCTTCAGAGCGATGATCGCACATCGCGTTGGAGAGGGGCAGGGTGATCATCGCCACGGTGAATCAGAGGGGCCGTACATGAAAAAGCATCAAATGTACGTGATTCAGTATTCCCGCATCACTTCCGGGGCAGTTTTAGCGTGTGAGACAGTCGTGAACCATTGCGACTAACAAGCTACAACGAGTACGACTTGTCAGAAGCACCAGTAGCACCTCTGTGCTTCTGACAAGTCGTACACATTCAATCTGGTTCTGTGCTATGGGGCAAAAACCAACATGCCTGAATCCGTAGGCTCGGATGCATTCTGTGCAATTCGCGCACCTGATCATACGTACCTTTACACCATCACCATACTTCGAGTAAGATGCTCCGAGTACTTCACTCGGCGTCTCCTCTTCCTGCACACTATCTAGTCGCCAAAAGATGGCGATCATCACTCTAGGGCGATGAGATCAGCGCCCCACACATACGTGCTCGCAGCACGCCATGGATGGTGATGATCTTCCATTCCTCAGTGTTGGAAGGTCGTCGCGCGTGCGATCATCGCCCAAAATGTGGCGACAAGATGTGCAGGCAGCTGATCTCACCGCCATGACACTTTACTGCAGTCCCTAGTCTCACTTGCTATTGAAGCTGTTTATAATAAACAAGTAAGTGTTCTCCGTTTATCCAGTGGAAGGGGGACAAAACCCCCGGATACCTGGTGAGGTAGCGAACGCTACCTGTACAGACCCACAACGTCAGCATCGTTGTGGATTTGAAATTACGAACTAGGGACCATTATGATACAGTTGGAGCAGTACATATCAGGGCTGTGCGTTAGAAAAATTTCAGATTTCGTTAACCCGTTAATTCGTTAGAAGACGGATTTGCGAATATTTTGACAAGTTTCATCAGCTGTAACAAACAGTCAAGATCCTTGACTGATATTCAGAGCAAAAAAAGCTGTAGATTCAGCAAAAAAAAATTGAAGCAAATGGTAACATTGGTTAGTTTTGGCTCTGAAAAAATGGTGTAGCCAGATGAAAAGATTCAAAAATAATAGTTTCTCAGGTTTAAAAATGATAGTTTCTCTTCAATGCATACAGAAAACAAACACAGGCAATGGTCAGACGACTGAAAAAAAGACAAGTGATAGAGATGCCTTCGGTTAGGAGTTGCGTTATTTTGCCTCACAATTTTCACAATAAATCTTTGGCAGAAGAGACGGATGAGAACTCTTAAGATCTTAGGCTTCATAGAGAAGATGAGAGACTCAAAGCAGGAGGCGCGCAAGCGTACCTCAAAATCCTAGTGTAAGAATTTTATGGTGCAAAAAGAGCAGTTTTTCTTTTCCAAATTCCTACAGTCTAGCTGGTTCTTAAATCCGACATAAACCTGCTGCTGAGAAGAGATACTCGCAATCATTTGCCGCTGCGGAAAGGTGTTTATGTGCCATCATTTTGATTAGAGGGAATTTCGTGGTGACAATATCGTTGCTCTAATGTTCAGAAGGATCGATAAAGAATGAAGAATTATGCGCAAGGTGTATTCGTCTACTTTCTTAGATAGTTGCAGGTTCATGAAAGTTCTCATTCGTATATCTATCCTCGACAATTATACAGCTACACCTGCCGCCGTGGCTTTAGTTCATGAAAGCTGCAAAATTTACACAATAGTCGTGGTCATGCATATCATCTGCTGTATATTATGGGAAAGTTGTGTAGTACGAGAAAAGTACGGATTCAAGGTACTATTTGGCCCTCTAACGAAATCGATTCTAACGGATTTTTGGGGTTTTTCGTTAATCCTTTAATTCGTTACGTTAGGCCAAAAATGGCCGTTACGCGTTAATGCGTTAATTCGTTACGTTAGTAACGCACAGCCCTGGTACATATGATGCGAAAATTTCTGTCAAAACCGCTCCGTCGTTGCAACGGTTGACATGTTGTGGGAATTGACGAGAGCTGCGTCACCAAGTGGAAGTGCAAGCGAGGTCGATGAATGATAAAGCATCAGTGGCTCTTTGATGACTATGAAAGGGCAGCGGAAGATCCTTCCTCATTCTAGGCAGAAGAAGACACGCCGACCCTGCCGAGGTTGATCGTGAAGTACATCCGCCCTGGCACCATCATCATTAGCGACTGCTGGTGTGCTTACAATGGAATTTCCACACTACCATAGGGCTTCACGCACCTCTTAGTCAATCACAGTTGAATTTCGTTGGTCTAAGTTCGGGAGATAACAAAACTAAGAACATCGCGTGTCACTGGCAGAACTTCAAGAACCTCGCCAAGCGCGAGTATGGAATCAACAATCGCAGATACAAGGATTACCTCACCTAGTTTTTGTGCAGGCAGCAATGTGGAAGCAGAGTTAAGGTATGCTGGTGCAAGTCGTCGAATTTTACCCAGCAACTTGGTGGAAGTGCTTTAGCAGGGAAGCAGTTCTTAATCCAGCGGCCCTCTTTTGGCTGACCTATCGCTTCGAACCAGGGTTTGTCTCCGACAAAGTACAGAAGAGGCAAAAGCATGTTAGTATACCTATAGGAAGAGGTGCAAAAGTTCGGTGGATAACAAGCGTTCAGACGCCCTGTTTGCAGATTCCTGTTTAATTCCAAAGCACCAACTATGAATGCAACAGCTATAAAAATGTGGAGGTTAAAAGGTAGTTGGATGATAGTTCTTCCAAAACCATGACGAATCGATTTGTTTTCATGGAGACTTCACGGGTTCTGGAGGCACCGCACCCACCTTCAATGACGGATTAGAACATGTGGAATTACTCTAAGAATTGAGGGACGTGTACAAATAACTTCGTGAAATGTTCGTACACAAAGATCCGAGAAACATCTCCCTCCGGTTGTCGAACGCAGAGAGAAATGCTTCATTTTATTGAAGTACAACTCAGCTCAGGCGAGGCACTACTGTCACCCAGGAGAATGGAACCTTGAACAGGTACATTAGACATGACGAACTGTGAGGTCATGCTGAAGTGACAAGCATAATGATCAGATTTAGTGAGATGTTTCCAACGGAACATCTTTCTCCCTAGTACTCGGTGTTGCAAAAATTATTCTGAGCACGAAGTTTTGCTCATTTAACTCAATTGATCATACCATTTCATTCTTTGTTTTGTCCTAAGAAAAAAATCTGTAGGAGCTCCCCTAGCGAAGGCTGTTCGCTCTGTTTTCACTTGTTTTCTTGTTCCAGACAGTTCTGGCGACTCTAGGGCGTTTTTGAAATTCCATGCTTTTCATGTTAATGCTGTTTTAAATAGTCCACTTGTCCATTTTCCCATTCCATCTGTCCATTTTTCTTACACTTCATCTGCAGCACTTTGTTCGTTTTCACTTCATCCTTCTTCTGGCATAACCTATTTTCTATAACCATCCATTGTCGTACACTTACATGCAACTATAGGTAGGCTATGGTAGCTACGATTCTTGAATTCTAAGCAGATTGTTATATCTTGATCAGTAACAGTGAGCGCTTCGTTGTTAGTATTTTATTCTCATTCAGTGAGCTTTTGGCGCTTAGCGCCTTCGTCAGACCTTAATACAATACACTACAATAACTACAATAACAGTCGCTTACATGAGAATGACAATGACAAACCGGTCACTATGCAGGGAGAGTGAAGAGTAAGAATACAGTACATATTGCGATAAACAATTTGGACAATGATAAGTACGATAAACAACTACAACACCCAGACCAGTGGAGCGGTCGTAGTCAAGCGATGAGTTTTAGTGCCTCGGTCAGCTCATCCCTACTATTAATCTCTGGATGGTGCCGCTTTATTTCACGAGCTTCCATGATCTTCCTTTCAAGGGGATGCTAGAGATGACGATGCAACACTGCGACGTGGATGGATGGAGGACGTTCTCGAGTGTGCATCGTTGTGCGGTGTTTAGAGAAACAGTTTGTAGGGTATGACTGTGGGCAAGCGAGCGCTCGACGATGTTCATTCAGCCGCTCCTTCAACGGTCGTCCAGTTTCTCCTATATACCGTTGTCCGCACTTACTGCAAGTGATCATCTATACCGTTCCACGAAGATGGCAGATCTTGTGATCACTGCAGTAGTGACATTCCTTAGCATCGCATCCATTTTCATACACTCGAGACGACGTCAGGATTTCTCTGAGAGTGGCGGGAGGTCGGAAGATCAGTCTCACTGGGAGTCCGCATCTCTTCACGACGATGTTGACTTGTTCCGAAGTGTATTCATTTAGATACGGCAACACCAGTGCGATCCCATCAGGAGCCGAAAAAGGTCTCCATGTGTTCATACTCCCATTTTTATAACCATTCTCGGAGAGAGTCCGTTGGATTGTTTCTTCACTTTGTCTGTCGTTCCCTGAAATTCGTTCGCTGGTTCTTTTCAAATTCCGAACCACATTCACCTTCATATATGTCGGGTGAGCACTTCGTGAATGCAGTATGATGTTCTTCGATGATGGTTTCCTGTACCAGCGAATTTCCGGTATTCCATTGCGAAATCGAACTCGAGTGTTCAAAAACGGGAGGAATCCGTCTTTGCCAGGTTCTTCCATTGTGAACTTTACGTTCACGTCCTTCGAGTTCAATTCGGCTGGCGTGGAGGTCAGGACAGAAAGTGATGAACCAATTGCAAACACGTCATCGATGTACCTCTTGTAGAATAGTATTCCTTTCGTTAGTGACGCTTTTTCGATGTAATCGAGAAATACAATGGCGAGCAAGGGGGCAATGCGGATCCCCATTGCAAGGCCTCGCTTTTGTGCGTAGATGGTGTTGAAGCGAAATATATTACAAGCCAGCGCAGCTTCTAGAACTATCTCAATATCACTGGCAGAAAAGCCCAACATGCTCACTTCTTTGCTATGGTTGTTGAGGAGTTCGAGCAGAGTCTTCACAGCTGCGTTGTTGTCGATATTCGTATATAACGACACTGCATCGAAGCTCACATAGCACGACGATTTTGGAACCCGACATTTCTGAATGGCACTTATGAACTCTTGAGAGTTCACAATGTGGGCACCAACATAGTGGAGAAGTGGCGAAAGTAGCTTTACCAGGAGCCTGCATATTCTATCTGATGGTCCTCCGCATGAGGAGATGATAGATCGCGTTTTTATGCTACTTCTTCTGATGTTTACAGTGTCAACGTCCTGCTCGAGCTTGTGAGTCTTGATCAGCGAGTAGTAGGTTGGCACCTCTGGATGGTACGTACAGAAACGCGAGACCGTTTTTGCATCCCATCGCTTCCGAAGAACACATTTCACTGCTGTTTCAAGTATCTGGTGTTTATGGTGGAAGTTACGGTACGAGCTTGTTTCGTAGATACTGTCATCAGCTAGCGCGGCATTTGTCAAGGCTTTATCGAGATCTTGGAGCATGATTACGAAAGCACCATCCTTGTCATCGACAGTCACTCTAAAGCTTCTTCGCGCAGCCTTCAGTTTCTTCAATCCCCTGAGTTCCTGCGGAGTCAGATTCGATGCGAACCGTGATTTTGAAGCCTTCTTGTATATTCGCATTAGGTCGACTTCGAGGGTAGCAATTGAAAGTTCAAGTGAAGGTATCGGTTTTGGAACAGAAATGCGTGATTTAGGAAAGGGAAGGGAAGCGAGAAGTGTTGATGTTTGGTCTAGAACTGTTGGACCTCGATGAGTGCGCCATCTGAGTTGGTATGCAAATCTGTGGATTCCACACAAAACCGAATCGAAGGTTTCGTCATTTGCCGGAACCGCTACAGAAAAGGAAGGTCCGAGGTTCAGCAAAGCTTTCATGTCATCATCTACCATATTCGTTCCCAGTACCGTGCAGCGTTCTTGAGGTACTGCCCTTGGATTTATGAAAGTGCTGTGTGTCGTAAGGGCCTTAGTTTCTTCCGAAGGCGATCCCGTTCTCGTTTGCGGAGCACAGCGCACACTGCGGTGTTTCGGTCGAGAAACGCTTTCAAGATGGATGGCTCTAATCTTTTTTCGAGGTTTGTTCGTGTCTTGATGATACCGTTAATACAAGAACCACGCCGATGTTTTTGGGTAGCTATGCTTGCACTGAGTAATGCTAGCTTCAGTCGCGCAACAGCTATTCTGACCCCGTCATTGTTTTGGTGGGGAATGTTCGACAATAGATTTTCAATGAATATAGGAAAGATATGGTGTGAGCGACAACGTTTTAGGAAAATCACAGACTCATCACAAACAACTGCTACTTGATGAAATGCAGCATATCGTGACATGACAGAAAAATTGGCCCTACTGATCTTATGAAGACGTTGCAGGCTCTTCCATATTGCAACATCTAAGCAGATTGTTTTTCAAGCTAATCCTAGCTTGTTTTTTAAGCTAATCCTAGCTTCGTTCTCGTTTTTTCTGAGGTGCTGCTTTCGGCTTCTGTGTGCTTTAGTATAGTGAAAACCTGTGAATTTAAATTCAAATCAAAATCACTTCCTGGCTTCGTGTTGGGCGGCTGTGTTTTGATATTGATTCGCTTTCTATCGGATTGCTTGCTTTCCCACTCATCCTTTGCTACCTTCACACATCTAGCATTGGTTTGAGAATAACACTACCCTAAGCTTGTTGAAAGAGTTCATACTGTTGAGTTTTCTCACTTTTAGACAACTTGTTCTTGTTCAACGTAGGCAACACTCGTGTGGCTGTCTCAAGTTTCATTGATTTCTTGTGCCACTATTTCGGTCGTCGTGAGACAGAATGCCCTAGCGGAGTCGTTCTACCGATTACAAAATGAAATCCACTTTTATTATCAGTGTTATCAATAATGGAGAGTCCCCTAATATAGATCCATCTTTGTTTAGATGGAGCCGTCAAGTGTCGATTTAAGACATTGCTAACTACATTTTTCCGCGTAACAGGGACGACGTCATTGAAAAACTAGTGAAATTACTTGTGGAGACTTGTGAAGTAGGTCCAGGGCTATTACCACCGCGACAACGAGAAATGCTCTAGGAGCATCGTACCTCAAGGTCAATCCTGAATACTTCACTTTACCTGTAATTCACGTCGAGAACATCGAGGATGTTGCTAACGCTCTTCTCGAAGTCCGTTTGTTTTTCAAATGATGTTAACTCCTCAGGATGCTCAGGGAGGGCCACACGAGTGTTGCCTACGTTGAACAAGAACAAGTTGTCTAAAAGTGAGAAAACTCAACAGTATGAACTCTTTCAACAAGCTTAGGGTAGTGTTATTCTCAAACCAATGCTAGATGTGTGAAGGTAACAAAGGATGAGTGGGAAAGCAAGCAATCCGATAGAAAGCGAATCAATATCAAAACACAGCCGCCCAACACGAAGCCAGGAAGTGATTTTGATTTGAATTTAAATTCACAGGTTTTCACTATACTAAAGCACACAGAAGCCGAAAGCAGCACCTCAGAAAAAACGAGAACGAAGCTAGGATTAGCTTAAAAAACAAGCTAGGATTAGCTTGAAAAACAATCTGCTTAGATGTTGCAATATGGAAGAGCCTGCAACGTCTTCATAAGATCAGTAGGGCCAATTTTTCTGTCATGTCACGATATGCTGCATTTCATCAAGTAGCAGTTGTTTGTGATGAGTCTGTGATTTTCCTAAAACGTTGTCGCTCACACCATATCTTTCCTATATTCATTGAAAATCTATTGTCGAACATTCCCCACCAAAACAATGACGGGGTCAGAATAGCTGTTGCGCGACTGAAGCTAGCATTACTCAGTGCAAGCATAGCTACCCAAAAACATCGGCGTGGTTCTTGTATTAACGGTATCATCAAGACACGAACAAACCTCGAAAAAAGATTAGAGCCATCCATCTTGAAAGCGTTTCTCGACCGAAACACCGCAGTGTGCGCTGTGCTCCGCAAACGAGAACGGGATCGCCTTCGGAAGAAACTAAGGCCCTTACGACACACAGCACTTTCATAAATCCAAGGGCAGTACCTCAAGAACGCTGCACGGTACTGGGAACGAATATGGTAGATGATGACATGAAAGCTTTGCTGAACCTCGGACCTTCCTTTTCTGTAGCGGTTCCGGCAAATGACGAAACCTTCGATTCGGTTTTGTGTGGAATCCACAGATTTGCATACCAACTCAGATGGCGCACTCATCGAGGTCCAACAGTTCTAGACCAAACATCAACACTTCTCGCTTCCCTTCCCTTTCCTAAATCACGCATTTCTGTTCCAAAACCGATACCTTCACTTGAACTTTCAATTGCTACCCTCGAAGTCGACCTAATGCGAATATACAAGAAGGCTTCAAAATCACGGTTCGCATCGAATCTGACTCCGCAGGAACTCAGGGGATTGAAGAAACTGAAGGCTGCGCGAAGAAGCTTTAGAGTGACTGTCGATGACAAGGATGGTGCTTTCGTAATCATGCTCCAAGATCTCGATAAAGCCTTGACAAATGCCGCGCTAGCTGATGACAGTATCTACGAAACAAGCTCGTACCGTAACTTCCACCATAAACACCAGATACTTGAAACAGCAGTGAAATGTGTTCTTCGGAAGCGATGGGATGCAAAAACGGTCTCGCGTTTCTGTACGTACCATCCAGAGGTGCCAACCTACTACTCGCTGATCAAGACTCACAAGCTCGAGCAGGACGTTGACACTGTAAACATCAGAAGAAGTAGCATAAAAACGCGATCTATCATCTCCTCATGCGGAGGACCATCAGATAGAATATGCAGGCTCCTGGTAAAGCTACTTTCGCCACTTCTCCACTATGTTGGTGCCCACATTGTGAACTCTCAAGAGTTCATAAGTGCCATTCAGAAATGTCGGGTTCCAAAATCGTCGTGCTATGTGAGCTTCGATGCAGTGTCGTTATATACGAATATCGACAACAACGCAGCTGTGAAGACTCTGCTCGAACTCCTCAACAACCATAGCAAAGAAGTGAGCATGTTGGGCTTTTCTGCCAGTGATATTGAGATAGTTCTAGAAGCTGCGCTGGCTTGTAATATATTTCGCTTCAACACCATCTACGCACAAAAGCGAGGCCTTGCAATGGGGATCCGCATTGCCCCCTTGCTCGCCATTGTATTTCTCGATTACATCGAAAAAGCGTCACTAACGAAAGGAATACTATTCTACAAGAGGTACATCGATGACGTGTTTGCAATTGGTTCATCACTTTCTGTCCTGACCTCCACGCCAGCCGAATTGAACTCGAAGGACGTGAACGTAAAGTTCACAATGGAAGAACCTGGCAAAGACGGATTCCTCCCGTTTTTGAACACTCGAGTTCGATTTCGCAATGGAATACCGGAAATTCGCTGGTACAGGAAACCATCATCGAAGAACATCATACTGCATTCACGAAGTGCTCACCCGACATATATCCACACGGATGTACTCGACATCGAAGTTGCCGCTGAAAGGAGCCGCGCGTTGGACATCCAGGGGAACATCAGGGACTTCCCGAAATTGAAGGTAGGTGATTCCGTTGTTTTTTCTATGGAGTTTTTGCGCACTCCTGAAAAACATCGTGAACCAACATCGTGAACCAACCAACGTCTTCATCTACTCTTTCTAGTTTTCAGGTGTGCTCTTCTTCTGCTTTGATTCCATTCTTTGTATTTCTCTCCATATCTCTCGCTTTTTGTTTTGTTCATTCTCCACCTCTCTCACTCTCCGATTTTTTTGTCTTAGTGTTGTTTCTTTCTTTGCATTGGAGTCCGTTCAATTTCTCTTCTCTATCATCTTCTCTGCTCTTCTCTTTGTGCACGCGCATAGCTCTAGATTTGCAAAAACCTCTTTATTCTTGTGCTCACGTTTTGTTTTCTTCTGTTCCTTCCTTTAAGTTGCCTTTTTCATATTCCTTCTCCTTCTCTTCTATATAACGTGCTCTCTTTCCCCCTTTAGCGTGCACCCTACTCTAAAAACTTCTGAAAGGTTTCGGCATCAGGCTCGCTCGCATGGTGGCCGTTGCCCGCTCACACGCGATTTTCCGTATTCAGCAGGCTGCGATAACTGTGCGAGCGGGCGACGATAACAATGCGAACGAGCCGCGATCTGGCTGCCATATGCTCTACCGGCGCTGGCTGGCATGGCACATCCTTCTGAGTCTCTCTGTTCAAATGCTCCACATGGGAGCGTCCACATTGGAAGATGACGAACTTGATCATGTTGACGTTGTCGAACACTCAGTTAAGTGCATCTGCTTACGTAGTAATGGATTCACATATCCGTGTATCGGCTTTACTCAAACTTGAAGACTCAAACATGAAGTATCTGGATTGCAGACAGAACGCGTGAGCTTTTGTATAGATTTGTGCCATGTGCCTGTTATTATACATGTTTGATTTCAGTCTCGATTTCTGCAACGACCACATTACTGCGAAGAGAGGCTTCAACACTAATGTGACGCTGCGCAATCTTGAAACGATTCAGCTGGATCCGCACCTCTTACAAGGCAGGTGAGTGGGGAACATGCCATTTTCAAACTGATGAAGAATGCAATTGACTTGATTTATTGATAGTATATAATGCATGTGCTTTTGTTCACCAGCATTTTTGGTCTCTCGCTTATGTGTATAAACGACTTGTAGCAATATAAAACGCTATGCTCATTCTTTGTCTTCACTTTTTGAAGATTTATGTTGGTTTGTTACCCCTCCTACTTGAAGCCACGTTCTGTTCCTTTGTTCGTGTTAATCCAATGTTTCTTGGGTGGACTTTCGTAATAATTTCTAGTTGAGATTGCCATGGATTCCGCCTCATCGTTCGTCCCACCACCGAAAACAAGGTGCATTGACCGATCGTTGTCAGCTATCTCAGGTTTGTCAGGTTGATCAGCAGATCATTCTACGCAAATATAAAATAATGGTTGTGATGTAACGTGTGGGTTTTTCGTCTCTATGCCTCCTTTTCCAGCTTCACTACCCCCATTGCCACGTCCAATTCCTGTAGATCCTATTGATCCAGAGACGGCGTCATCGAAGTCGTGAATAACCCTGTGGCAGCAGAGTCAGATGAGATTTTCAATGATGACGACGAAGTGGCAGAAGCGCAAAACTCAGCATCGGAAGAACGCGATCAAGAAGTGTCTCCTATTAGTAAGTTCTACCGTTCTATGCTACCATGTTTCAGCGTTCAAGCAGAAACTTCTGTACTTGGGGAACTTTGTGCTGAAGTTTGGAGTCAGCGAGAATGTGTTGGGACTTATTGACGATTTTTGCAGTGTCATCAGTGGGGACTGAGTGAGTTGAGAAGAACTGCTTGCTTATTATTTGCTCCTACTTGGTTTTAATAGTTCTTGCTGTTATTTTCCGATACTCTTTTCCTGTTTTTCATTCACTGTGTTTGTCTTTTCCCGATGAAGATCATCGCCCGTTTGTGTGGAATGGCTACGGATTGTCTCGAAAAATATAAGTGTCGAAGTCGCTTTTTTGTAGCAACTGTGATCAACAACCCCGAATCAGGCGGCCGTATGTAGAAACGACGAATGTCTGCTACAAGGGTAAGGGTGCGATTTTTTCGTCATCCAATCTTGAGTTCTGCTAACTTGCTAGGTGTGAATAGACTGGCTTCAGAGTAAATCCAAAAAGAAAAAGGAATTTGTGAGGGAGTTCGATTCACACTGTTATGATTCGCCTGCAACTGGAAATTGTTCTAAAGTCGACACTGGCCAAGCTCATAGATGTTCACAGAGACATTCACTGGGTTGGCTCATTATAACCCTAGTTAGAATTTAACACCACTCGAGGCTAGGTTCTCATTGACAACGTTCATGGTTATGCAAGCCCAGTCATCCTGACTCTCAACATCGCCGATATGAAGTTCAAAAAGCGAATGCGGTTGGCTCTAAATCCTAGTTTCATTCTTGCCTTCCCTCCTAATATAATAAAATAGTTCCTTTCGCATTTCTAGCAGCGATGCGTGACCCGTTTATTTGCGTTTAGAAGGACTGCCATTCAAAGAAAAAAAATAAGTTTGAGAACATCATTCTGGCTGCAGTGATGTTTAGAGGAAGAAAGAATTGATTGACCTGAAAAGGCAAGGGCTCACTGTAAGAGATCACATGACTTTGGAGTGGTATTGCCCGCCTGTTTTGAAGAATGCCATTATCGAATCTGCCGTATGAGATGTTTTCACATGTTTTACACTGTCCTCACTCTCGGCTTATCTCCTTTGCTCATCGCAGGCGTTGAGGATTTTGTACAATTCTCCGTGCTAGCTCTCGAGACAAGGTTGCCACTGGTGCATCCTCGCGCAAAGCATTGGACGTCGCTATTGTTGGTTTGTGCGCTCCCCAATCCTTGCGGAACGAAGAACACACGAAAACATCCTGATTGACGCTAGCTTGCACGCGAACGGCTCAGACGATGTAGATAAATCGTGGACGAGCTTACATGTAACAATTTGTACAATTCAGCCACAGGAAGGACACAAATGATGGATCTCATCACCATGGAGCGATGCTATCCCCACTCTCTTCATGTGCTATCTGCCGACGTGATCGTTGACCTGATAAAGTGTATATCGCTCACTCTGCAGGTATTTCTCAGATCATTTCAATGCGATGTTCAGAAATTTTTTTCCGAACAACCAAGTCCCGATTCCGAGAATTGACCGTCGAGGCTTAGTCAATATTAGCCGCGTCTTGGAGGGCGCCATGTGTCATATGTATGCACCAAGAATCACACTTGGAATTGACATGACTGCTGCCGAAAAAGATGAGGTTCATCATTACATGTAGAGTAGCATTTATGTGGATATTAATTTGATTCAAACCAATTGTTAGTTCATGTTTGTGCTGTTCCCTCTGGCGGCCGCCCAATGCCTCTGCGCTGATGCTTGTGGGTCAGCGTGCATTCTTATCTACTGGCTTCTGGTGCGGGTCATATCTGATGGCGAGACTAATGATGCTACCCTCCGAGGGATAAAGAATGTGGCCAGGACGATGAAACTGTTGTGGTACGACGCTTCCGTAATGTTGTTCACCTTGAAACTCAACGTAAGTTTCCTGCATCACTTCATTTGCTTCCTTTCCTGCTTCACGGAAATAAAGTCGTGTAGGTGTTCCTGAACCATTCAATACTCGATGATGTGCAACGGGCTTGTGACCACTATCACTGGACATCCGCAGGATTTGAGGCATTACACTGCCGAATGAAGTTACGCATCACCCAGAGTACTACCAACCAATGGTGAATGCAGCCCCCCCCCAAGAATCGGTTGCCGAATTTTTTGGAGGTGGCTTTATAAAGTGGAAAAAGCCGTCTGCCGGTTAATTTCTGATACTTTAACTAAATTTTCTGTTTCAAATAATCATTTTCAGCAATTCTAAGTCAATCCTTTTTAATCAGTTCATTTCGGGAATCCAGGCCCATCTGATGGCAATAGGCTGCTGCTTCTCCATCTGCCGCCCATGTCGCGTGGGCGATTATTGTAATAAATAAGACATTCTGGAATTATTTTTTCCATATACCGCAAGAGTATTAAGGGGGTTAATGGATTCTGAAGGCATGCATGTTCGAATATCATGTAAGAAGTCACCTCTATGACCATATAAAAGATGAACAAGGAGAAAAACCTGGGGTGGTAGTAAACCTCCTGGAACGGCGATGAAACGATGAGCAGAAGGTCGCGGTGAACTGTCAGCTCTGGTTTGCAACCATGAACTAGCTAGGAGCTAACTGACAACTGTGGTCTTTGGATGATGAGGCTCTTGCAAAACCTTCAAACCCTTAGGGGTTTCGAACCTTCACAGATGGGATGCCCATTGTCCTCGGAGTATGCTGACACACCTCTGAACCATGGATTCGAGTGCAAACGGGACCTTATGTGACCATTATATCCCAAGCGGCCAGTGAATCTCTTCCCGCATAACCTAACTTTGATGCATTAAGCTCAAAGATGTAGTTCTACGCCCATAAAATATGTGGGATTTAATTTAGGGAGGAGTAGGGCTCAGCTGTCGAAATCAGCCACCAGGAGATTGGAGTCACCGATGATCTCCGACGGAAGGTCATGGTGATCGAGACAGTGGGAACGTCGATCAGCTGGGTGTACCCGGAAATGTGTCTTCACCGAAAAGGAGCCAATGCACGCTCGACTGGCTACAACGATGAACCCGAACCATGAGCAAAAAGTCCTCTGGAGGACTTTTTCGCGAAACGACGAGATCGTCGTCTGCGTCTCGCGCGCCGCACCCTCTTTCGCTCACCGCGTCCTCGTCGTTTCATACTGGCAGCAAGTTCAACGTAACGGTGAGCTCATAGTTCGATTTCGAACTGTGAGTTTACCTGCAAGTATGGTCCCCGTTTCGTCATAGTTTTTGAGCAACGTTCTTAAAAAACCATGTTCGGGCCAATGAAGCTTACATCGCTCTCCCGCAGTTCCCCGTAAGGTGGGAGTTAGCTGCCAGTTAAAGTTATTCGTTAACTGACAGTTTCAGTAGGTTTACTACCACCCCTGACAACTGTTTTCCACACAGCATGTTCGAGGCCAATGTTGTTCTACAGAACCTAGGAAAATGTCCTCATCTATGCCGAAACTTGCTTCGACATCCCCAGGCGAAGTGGCTCGTGAGGGCTCCGATACGAAATCAGCTATCCCGCATGGATATTTCATCACTCAATTCCTGGAATCACCCAGACGGTCGCTCGTCTGGTCTCTCTTGCCCACTACTTATTGCTTTCTGGCAGCCTTATCTAATTATACTCTAATTATATGTTTCAGATTTAAACGGGTGTCTCTTCAGAAGAAAGCAAAAGCAGATCACCAATAGCACCACTCATTTGGAAGAAGTAGCCTCCGTAGTAAGTGCAGTCGCATTTTAAGCAGTAGCAGAATTTTGAACAGTTGTAGTGTAATTTCCAATTATACTCTGAAAATGTGTTTCAGATACAAATGGGTGTCTCTTATAGAAGAAAACATGAGCAGATCTCTAATAGCATCACTCAACTGGAAAAAGGGGCTAGCCAGTAAATGCAGTTGCATTTTAAGGAGTAGCAGAAACTTCAAGAGTTGTAGTGAAATTTCTGAAATACGTAAACGTCCCACCTCACACCACACCGCGTTAGGGCCCTTCCCATCTCTTGCCTGTGATCTCCGCCACCTGGCGATCCTCGGACTTTCTCACTCCAAATGACAACGAATTCCAACGATGGCAGGTAAGTATGGCATAGGAAGTGTGCGCCTCACTTTTATGATTTCCCCACACTTCGCCGTTACAAAACAAATCAGTTATGACACACAATGAAAATCAGTGTGCCACATGCGAATTGACCGTTCATTAAATCGTTTCCAATCGCTGCGACTTTAACGATCGCCACGATGATAGCGATCATAGACGAAGTTTCGGAAGTCCGAAGCGCGATGCGCTATGAAGTTCCACGAAAAACACAAACAGTCAAAATCAAATCATTGATCACGTAAAATCCAGAAAAAATAAAGCATCTAGCAGATTCACAAAGAAGGAACTGTGCCGCAGATTTAAAAAAAAACCAGACTCCACCACCAAATTCAGTTGAGAGGAAACGCGCATAAAGTAAAAATAGTTTCGCAATCAGCTAGGAATATGAAACCATAAAACACGTTGCCGATGGATCCCCTCCGTTGACAAGCGTCCAAGCGTTGTTCCATAAATAGCCTAAAACATGGAAGCCATTCTATTAGGTTGTCGCAAAAGTTTCCCGCCACTATTCGATCTTTTTTCAATTTCATTTTTTTTATTCAATACAGCTGATATTTAATGTACATATGAACCATTATTATCTACAACATATTGCCGTTTAACCGGTAATTTGTGGATTCCGCTTGCATAGAAATTCTGAGATTTTGATCCGAAAAACTCGCCGAGCCACTTTTTGAGTTGTTCCAAATCGTCGAACTTCCCCTCTCTCAGGTGATTGGATAACGACAAGAATAGATGGTAGTCTGTGGGCGCTAGGTTTGATGAATACGGGGGGTGGGCCAGAATATGCTCTCCTAAGCTCTGCAGTTTTTGCTGGGTCTATCTCGCAATGTGTGGACGGGCGTTGTAATGTAAGAAGTAAACTTTTTCTTGTTTCCCACGAAGAGCCGCAGCAACACAATCCAGTTGCCTACAGGAGATTCCGGCGGAGACAGTAGAGTTTGTTGGTAACAGTTCCCTGTGAACGATTCCTTTGCAGTTCCACCAAACACTGAGCATTACCTTCTGAGGGTGTAGTTCTGCTTGCGGCGTTGGAATCCCAGGTTCGTCGCGTCCGAGCCACTGGCGCTTTCTCGTGTGGTTTGCGTAGAGGACCCACTTCTCATCACCGGTAATCAAGTAGTCCAGCAAGGTGAAAGTCCTTCGAAAAGTCAAAAGGTTCATGCATGCATCTCAGCGCACCTGGAGCTGGCGACTATTCAGATCGTGAGGTATCCATGCGCCGTACTTCCATTTCTTTCCGGCGCTGCGCAGGTGAACGGCCACTGTATTGTAATGACACCGGAGTAAATCTGCCAGTTCACGGGTATCGCTGCGTGGATCCTCTTCAATTAGCTCTAGGAGTCGCTCCTGATCGACTTCAACTGGTCGACCATATCGTGGGTTTATCCGTCAAGTCAAAATCGCCATTTTTGAGCTTCCGAAACCAAACTTTGGCCGTGTCGGAAAAGACACTTGAGGGACCCATTGCATCACATATGTTTTTTGTCGCATCTCTTGCACTGCTGTTTTTTCTGAATTCGTAGAGCAGAAGGAGTCGAACCGGCCTCGATTCTAAGACGATTTCTTCGGCTATAATCCCAACCGAAAGCCAAGAGAAGAAAGGAGTAAGTAGTCCATTGACCAACCTTCATATACGTTTCGGATAGGAAGATCCAAAACAATCCTGAGGAAACATGTAAGATTTCGAAGAGAGTGGCGGGAAACTTTCGCGACAACCTAATAAAACTCTCACAGCGAAAGTGCACAGAAAGCAAGCGCTCTCTCGCCGTTATGGGGTGCAAAATACGAAAATTTGCACCTTAATGCACTGGACACAAAGCAACAGGGACAGTAGAGCTGACTGACCGCGGTACGAAAGTGCGCTCCGCAGGCTGAGAATGTCAAAAAATGTCTCAACTGTAACATCTTCAAGTGGTCTGGCGTGTATTTCGCTCAAGTGAGAGGTCTAGCAATGAGTCACCGACTGGCACCGGTACTCGCAATCTGCTTCATGAGCAGGATTGAAGCGCCAGTGCTAGCTCGTCTACCAATTCTGTACTGCAGATACATCGATGACTGCTGTGTTATTACATCAACACAGTCCGAAATGGACGAGTGTTTCCGTATACTAAACCAGCAGTCGCAGTACATAAGGCTTACACGAGAGAAACCACGGAACGGCTGGCTCCCCTTCCTCAACACCCAATCAACTTATCGAGAGGCAACGTTAGAGTAAAATGGTACCGCAAAGACAGTTGTAAGAACATCCTGATACATGCCCGCTCGGCGCATCCGATAGCTATGAAGCACGCAGTTATTGGTAACATGTTCAAACGGCGAGTGAACTGTGCACTGGGGATCATGAGCGACAGGAGTCCCGCGGTCTCGCGCTAAAGATTGCTGTAGCTAATGGTTATACAGTGTTACCGCGTCATAGTAATTCCCATGTTAAGAGCAGCAATATCTCGCGACAAAATAAACTGCCTCTTTGCCTTCCATTCATATCTGACGACGTAAGTGCCGCTGTACGGCGCTGCATTTCTCCGAGTACACTTACAAAACGATGTGAGACTAGTATTCCCAACTGTAACATAAAAAGTCAGCTTGAGCTTGAGTATTGCCATGTGTAGACATGAGTAGTGGTACGCAGTATGCGAGATCTGCACAGGCACTATCAGGCAGTTTAAAGCTCACAAAATTACACAAACGGCATGAATTCATTCGTAATCGATAAGCACTCATTTTTGTTATTCATCGGAGGACTCCGGACGGATATCCAGAATGCTTCCAATGTCTTACGTGCTGATATATTCGTCTTGCGAGCTAGATTTGTGCATTTCACGTCGAAGTCCATTCCGCGGTGTGCCTCATTCTTATGCCTCCCAAGCGGTGTTATCAAGCTTCCTCGCCGTTTCCCTGCCATCGAGATTCTAGCACAGGATGGATAGATGCTTGGCGGGCTAGACGCTAGATTTCTCATACCAGCCTCTTTACAGGCCTCTGAAGACGGCGATAGAAGCCGAAACGTCAGGCCAGATAGAAGTTTCACCTAAAAAACCTTGTAGGCACAGCAATCTTACACAAGATACACTAGGCATGCTTTCATTTTTTTCTGGATTTTACGTGATCAGTGACTTGATTTTGACTGTTTTTGTTTTTCGTGGAACTTCATAGCGCATCGCGCTTCGGACTTCCGAACACTTCGTTTATGATCGCTATCATCGTGGCGATCATTAAAGTCGCAGCGGTTGGAAGCGATTTAATGAACGGTTAATTCGCATATGGCACACTGATTTTCGTTGTGTGTCATAATTGATTTGTTTTGTAATGGCAAAATGTGGGGGAATCATAAGAGTGGGGCGCACACTTCCTATGCCGTACTTACCTACCATCGTTGGGATTCGTTGTGATTTGGAGTGAGAACGTCAATCTACTCGGCTAGTTCGTCCACTCCAAATCGCAGAAAATCCGATTCAACTGCTGCGAAGCATGGCATAATAAGTATGCGCTCAACCCTTAAGATTTCCTCACACCCTGCCAATACAAAACGAATTAGATGTGACAATTAATGAAAATGAGTGTCTCGTATGCGAGTCAGGTGTTGGTTAAATCGCTTCCGATCTCTGCCATTTCGAGGATCGCCACGGTGGCGGAGATCGCAGGCAAAAGATGGGAAGGGCCGAAACGCGGTGTGGTGTGAAGCGGGACGTTTACGTACTTCAGAAATTTCACTACAACTCTTGAAGTTTCTGCTACTCCTTAAAATGCAACTGCATTTACTGGCTAGCCACTTTTTCCAGTTGAGTGATGCTATTAGAGATCTGCTCATGTTTTCTTCTGTAAGAGACACTCGTTTGTATCTGAAACACATTTTCAGAGTATAATTGGAAGTTCCACTACAACTGTTCAAAATTCTGCTACTCCTTCACTCCCGGGAAGCCAGGCTAACTTCCCGGTGAAATCACATTCCAGCCCCCACCGGGGAATAGAGCCCAGCAAGCTATCCCCTGTGGATTTGAAATTTCCTCAAGCTCCATACAGCAATAACAGAGAGTGTTCCCCCGATCTCGGAAGAGTCATTGGTACGGCAGCGCCAGTGAGGACGAGGTCCGAGGGGTTATGTAGGCTGCCTAAAACCAGAAGGACTATGATAACGGTCTGTACCTTCAACGCACGCACGCTTGCATCGGAGGCTTCCATCGAGGATTTGATGATGAGGCCAGGAAGATCAGGTACGACGTCATCGGACTGACCGAGACGAGGAGACACCGACCACTGAATGCCACCTTCGACACTGGAGAAGAACTGTTCCTTGGAACCTGCGACAGTAGAGGAGTTAGTGGAGTCGGTGTCCTCGTCAACACGAATTTGGTCATGAACATCGACTCATTCGAACAGCTAACAACCCGAATCGGACGTTTGCGATTGAGAAGATGTGAATCAATACCGGCCTTGCCTACGCTCCAACATCCAGCCACGACGAAGAGGATATTGAGGCCTTCTATATGGAACTGGAGAAGTTCTACAGGGAAGACCACACATTCTACGAGATCATCGTTGGCGATTTCAACGCCAAGATTGGTCCTAGGAGAACGCCTGAGGAACTTCACATCGGTACCCACGGCATGCAGTGGAATGAACAGGGAGAGAGGTTGTCTGAGTTCATCATGACGTCCATGGCAACTCACAATTTCAGAAGCCAACCTCCCTACGCTGGACGTGGGAATCACCCAGTGGAGAGTACCATAATGAAATTGACCACATCATCGTCAATCGAAGGTTCTGCCTGACCGACGTCGGTGTTGTACCAAAGTTCTACACCAGATCGACCATCGCCTCCTTCGTGCAAGATTCTTCTTTTCACGCGAAGGAGAGAAAGCCGTGAAGTTTAAGAGAAGGAGTCCCAAACCCATCATCAATTGGGATCTTTTCACTTCGCTAGCCGGCTTTTGGGAAGATGTGGTTGTCGACAACATCGACGAAGAGTACGATCGGCTTGTACAACATCTCCGCGACAGCGCAAAGAGTGCCGAGGGTTTAAGAGTCACCAAGAGACGACTGTCTTACGAGACCCTCGAGCTCATACGCCAGCATGGAGCCGCGAGAGCCGCAGGCAACTACCAGCTAACGTCCGAGCTCGCAAAACGGTGCAGAGAAGCGATAAAAGAAGACCTCAAGGAGAGACGAGCAGCAGTGTTGGCTGAAGCCGCAGAGGCAGGGAAAAGCATTCGCTGCGCCCGCCGAGACTTCGCCAATCGCAAGACCAAGATGTCCGCCCTCCGGCGCCCGGACGGAACAATTTCTTCATCAAGACGGGTAATGGAGAAGGTCATCTACGACTTCTACTCGGATCTCTTCGATAGCCACGTCCACCTCCCTCAATGTCACCTTAGGGAGGACGGGTATGTTGTCCCATCGGTTCTCCCTTCCGAAATCCGACATGCCATCGAGTCGGTGAAGAATCGTACAGCACCGGGCCCCGACAGGATTCGACCGGAACATCTGAAGAACCTACCGCCAATTCTCATTACCACCTTGGCTAGGCTTTTCACGCGGTACCTGTCGGAATGCAAGGTACCTAACCAATGGAAGACCAGCAGGACCGTGTTGCTGTACAAGAAGGGAGACCCGCAGGATATTGGCAATTATCGCCCCATCTGCCTACTGTCCGTCGTCTACAAGCTTTTCACGCGAGTGATCCTCAATAGGATCGAAAGGACACTAGAGAGGGACAGCCGTGCGAGCAAGCAGGGTTTCGAAAAGGATTCAGTACGATCGACCACATACACACCGTCACTAGACTCATCGAAGTATCGCGAGAGTATAAGATGCCCCTCTGTCTCACGTTCATCGATTTGAAGAAAGCCTTCGACTCTGTTGAGACAGAAGCGGTGTTGGAAGCCCTGGGCAACCAGGGCATACCTACTCAATACATCAAGGTATTTCGTGAGCTCTACAGCAACTTCACGACCAGGATTTCTCCATTCTACGACGACATCACCATCGACGTCAAGAGAGGGGTTCGGCAAGGCGATACCGTGTCGCCAAAACTATTCAGCGCCACTCTCGAAGACGTCATGCGGAAACTGGAATGGGATAGCATGGGAGTGCAAGTTGATGGCCGGCGACTTAGTCATCTTCGCTTCGCTGACGACATCGTTCTTATAACACCAACCATCAGCGAAGCGGAACAGATGCTGGCCGACTTCGACGACGCGTGTGGAAAGATTGGTCTCCAACTGAATCTGACGAAGACGATGTTCATGAAGAACGGATGGGTCCCGGATGCCCCATTCTCGCTCAACGGAACGACCATATCCGAATGCTCCAGCTACGTATATCTAGGTCGGGAAGTCAACATGATGAACGATCCTCGCTCCAGAGCTGGGCAGGAGGAAACGAGCGGCTTGGGGAGCCTACAAGAGCATCGAGGACGTAGTGAAGAAGACGAAGAACACCAGGCTCCGTGCCCACCTCTTCAATACAACGGTTCTCCCTGCTTTGACGTACGCCTCGGAAACCTGGGCGTTACGCAAGCAGGATGAGAATGCGGTCAACGTCATCGAACGCTCCATCGAGAGGGTGATGCTAGGAATAACCCGCCTCACACAAGTGAGGGCTGGAATACGGAGTTCCACCCTTCGTGAACAGTCGAAGATCAGGGACGCTGCCGCTTACGCCAAGTTGAGTAAGATCAGGTGGGCCGGACACGTGATGCGTCTTAACGACCACCGTTGGACAAGAGCCGTCAGCGACTGGACTCTTCGGGGCGTTAAGCGCACAACAGGAGGACAAACACGTGAGCTCCCTATAATGGGCGGGGCGGGCAACACATCTGAATTACACCACTTCAGACATCAGAACATGACAGATTAGGAAGTAGTGATATAAGCAATAACGGGAACAGTATTAAAACTCTTTTTGCGAAGAGAAAAGTCTAAAAACGATAGCGAACAAGAATCATGAAGAAGTCATGGAGAATTTTTACATTACATCCACTATACCCAACAAGCCTAGTAGATCTATGTGGGATAATCTTCCTCTGAGCACTGATGAATTTTCTAGAGTGAGAAGGTCGGGAGTTAGATTATTCAACATAGCGGCAACACGGCAGGTGAAAGCGCTCTGTAGTGGCCTGAATTGAAAGCGACCAGATCTGCGAACAGTCACATTGAAACTTGGTCTGAGCTATCGGGTCTGAAAATCCAAAACTTTGAAGGCTTACGGCGTACCTCTCCACGCAGTATCCCTTCTGTAGAACAAAGATTTAAGCCCTGACCTTTCCATCCGGCATTTGCAACTCGGTAGAGATAGAGGGAAATCAGGATCAAGGAAGGCGCGATAGAACACCAGTCTATTAAATGTTTTTTTTTATTTTTTCGATTTTTTCGACATCTTTCTTTGAACTGGAATTCCAAACTGGGCTGCAATATTCGAGAGTGGAAATGATGTATGCTTTATATAAATGTACTAGAATTTGGGTCAGTGGTGCGGACATGGCGAAAAAAAGCAAAAAGAGCTTTTGTAGCTGTAGAACAAATCCTATTTATATGATTCACCGAACTTCAGAGAAGAGGTTATTTGAATTCCTAAGTCCAATATTTCATTCTTAAAATTCAGTGAGTAACAAGATTGTTGATTTACCTCTATTCTTGTGCCTTATGTGACAGCTTGACTTTTAGACATTTTCATTTTAGTTCTCCATTTGCCGCCAACTTTGCATCTTTGCATTTGATTCGTGAAGTGCTTTTTGGACAGCGTATTTACAGGATCGTTATATGAAGCGTACACTTTAATATCGTTCACATAGGCCGCGACGTTAACGCGTGGATCAGTCCTGCGGCAATGAACAAGGTCCAAGGTGTGCAAGATGAAAAGAAATAGTGCACTACCTTGCGGCACCCTCGACTGTGCTGTGACTGTACGAATCAAACCACCGAAGAAGTTTGCCACTCACTCCTACACTTTCTAGCTTCGAAAGCTGACTCAGGTGTCCAACTGAGTCAAATGCTTTGCTCATGTCGAAATATTAGGTTGAGGAGAAAGTAATGGAAGAAAATTTTCAAAACTTTCATATATCTTACTGTTGATGATTCCATCAGGCATTGTCTGCTTGTATAGTAGGATATTCCTCAAAGTATTACCATTACCCTATGGCATTGAAGGACCAGGAAGTGCTTGTTGTTACAGTTACGCCTTCAGTTGTGAAAGGGTGCTTTTGACTCAACCTCTATTATGAGCTGCCCAGCAGCACCTTGGCAAGAGTCAGTAACACCAGTAGTGCAATCAAGGAGAGAGTGGCTAAATACCTCACAATACGCGACCGCTCCATTCACTGCGTATCTTGAGATATAGGCTTTTATGTAGAGCCACGCCTAGGACGCTCTCACGTCACAACGCTAATTGTTTGCTGTGATTCGAATTGCTCCCGTAAGGTAGAACAGACACGGCTACCATATGGGCAGGCTAGGTCTGGGATCGGAGGGGAACCGTTAGAGAAAAACGACAAAAATGAAAAACCCTGCTCCACGCCAATAACTTTACATGCCAATTTTCCCACATTTTTCCTGTTCCAAACTAATGGAAATGTCCTGTACTCCGGTAACTTGTTATTCCTACTCTCCTGCCTTGTCACACTTTGACAACAATCTTGTGCTTCACCTCAATTTCTTCTTGGGCGAATAAGAGCCCGTTGCTTCTGACCATTTTCGAGCGGGAGTCCTTTTGTATGACCAGCAGCAGCCTGCGCAATTCTGATAGGAGAGAAACAGCGTTCTAACCATGCGTTAGAGTAACATTATAGATTTGAAAGATGTACACTTAATTCACTGGTGAAAACCCTCTCGAAAGTTAGAGATGAAAATCTGATTTGGCTGCCGTTTCTTCCATTACTTTCTCCTCAACCTAATAGATAACATCCGTCTTTCTGTTCTCATTGCTAGCAGAAAACCAGTCGTGAGAACATATATGCACATCGGAGCCAGAAACATGGAAGTACAACAAACCGGAGTTCTTACGAGGGTGGAGTGCCCGGCGTGGTGTGAGGAAGACTTCACATGGAGGCAACGCGAGCGAAGCGAGCACGAAAAGAAGCTTGTGAGTCCGCCGTCACCCGGACGATCAGGCTGGTCTCAATTAATGTGCAAGCTGCGTTGTAGAAAGATTGCATGTTTATGTTGCGTTGTCTATGAGTTACGTTGTTTGGCTATACGCGGACGTTGTCTCTGGTGATAAATACTGAGAAAAAGGACTAATCACCAAAGTTTAAGGTGTTCTGACAATCGGTTGGCGTCATGCGCACTTCTATGCGATTCTACGGTGTTACTTGTGTTCTGTTCGCTGGTACTAGTCTGTTTGAGCTCGCCAAGTACAACGTTCGGCGAACCATTAAAAGGAGAAAGCTAAGATAAAAAGGACCTGCTGGGACCACTAAAAGAAGGCCCAAGATCGGGCTCGAAGTAAGAGTTTACTATCTTCTCGTTCCAGTATTATCGTATCATACTACTATTTTATTTTAATTTTGGAGTTTCCACTACACTTTTTTCGTGGCCGGTTTTTCAATGATTCTATTTGGCCATCTGCATTGAATCCGGGGGCTCTTCCCACTAAACCACAATTCTCCTCTGACCTACTATCCTTCCATCCATCACAAACGTGTACAAAAGAATGGTAACGCTGTCAGAAATAAAATGTTGAGCGAATAAGAGACCCATCAGTATGGAACGACCATTTCTCTGGGTGAGCTTCGTGTTTCGTCTAAAAAATAGCATAAAGAATAAAATGGACTGGAATGACTTGGCGCACATGTATAGGATGCAAAAGTATCATTATCAAATGAAAGAATAAAAACATTCTCCGCAATAACTGTTTTCCACTCCTTGCGACATTCACACACCGAAAAAAAGAAAACAGAGTTCGTTTTGCTTGAAGATACGCAGCTGACGCTTTGGATCGGGGCAAAAAGGATTCAAAAACAGAAGGTCATAGGCGTACACCCCGCTCCCGTTCATTGACTTTATGTCACTGACTCAATGAAAGTAACGCTTTGCAGACGAACTGCTGAATTGAGAATAAATATTATAATTTGTGATCTTCAGTACTGAGTTGCCCCTTCGCTCATGCTGAAATTCCCGACTCTATGTATGCAAAGTGCCAAAAGTCGAGAGCAAATCGCTGTTAGTATATTATGTATATGTAGCGGTGAGCAGAACACAAACAAATAATGTGGAGATATACCAGTCGGGAGAGTGGCCAGGCGCAGAACATATGGCTATCGAGCCTGTTTCTAGTGGGGGGAAAGGTGGGTTGAAGTGGGGAGGCACGCATGATCATACGGCTAAACTGTTCACTCCTTCAAACGCACCGAAAACGACATTGCGACTTCTTGGACTTCTGACTTCCCCGGATAACTCAAGCTGCTCTTTGGGACAATATTGTATCCTATGTCAAGTCGGACTACCAAAAATGTTATACAAAAAATTCAGCAACATCACAGGGATTGGGCCTCCTATAAGTACAAAACTCTAGTTTGAACATTTTTTCTATTTGACACGAAAAATTCAGCAACTTTTCGTTCCGGTTCCTGTAAACATTATGATCATCCCTTTCTTTGCAAAGAAAAACCCCATTTTGACGGTATGGTTGCGAAACACAATTAAGCACAATGCAAAACACGATTAACACCAAAGATGAGTTATGGAAGATACTTTACGTGATCCGAACGCTTGACAATCTTTCCGCTCTTTGAGCCAGCTCTCTCCTCACTCTGTCATCATTACCCAAAGGGTGAGGTCTTTCTTTGTCATCACTACCATTTCACGTCAATAAGATCATGTTATAAAGATTAGCATATCCGTATCGGTTGTCAGAATCACCACGGTCGTCTTGCCACACGTTATCTGAATATTGTAAAGCAATTGATATTACTGTAAATATTACTGTAATATTTCTATTGCTAAGGTCTGACGAAGGCGATAATCGCCAAAAGCTTGCCGAAAATAAAAACATCTGCTAAGAGTCTGAACAAACTCAAATGAGAACTCTAGTTTTGTTCAATAAAACGCCGAGCCGGGATTCCTCGGTCACCGCATAGTTTTGTCTGAAACAAAAATAGGTAGAATTGCGATGTTTCCTCAGAAGGGCAACCACACCGTCAAAATGAGTTTTTTTTTCATTGGAAACAAAGGGATGACCATAACGTTTACAGGAACTGGGACTGAAAAGTTGCTGGATTTCTCGTCTCAATTTCGCCAGCCAAAGTTCGCATGTCACTCAATGCGCGTTAGTTTACTTAATGACTCACATCCTCGCAATAGATAACACATGCGTGCTCCCTTTAAACCTTCACGCGCGTTCACTGATAGCACACAGTTCGCTTGCATTTCACCATAAATGTCCTATAATCCATACCAAGTGAGTTCACTTTTTTCCAAGCAGGTTTTTCGTGGAAATTTCTTACATTAATCTGTTCAATTAAGACTCCCGGCTATCCCATGCCGCTTCCACCTGTGGTGGGGCCACCAGCCGTTATTGCTCCTCCTGTTGTGGTGCCATCTCCAGTGGTGGTGCCTCCACCGCCAGTCGTGTACTGCCCGCCTCCAGTCGTCTACGGAGCACCAAACGTTGGTTTTCACAACATTCCATTTTGAATTATTTCTTGTCTGACTCAATGACATCATCGTATGGTAAGCACGGCTCAGTCCAATTCGCTATCTAATCTGCGCCCGGTTCCTCGATTGATTTTTTTCTTGCAAAGTAAACACGAGCCAGGTTTCGTCATTGATTTCTCAAAGGTAAACAATAGATTCTGGAGATGATTTCATTACAGGTGGTCATTTACGAGGACTGTTACCCTCGCTACCACCACCATCATCACCACCACCACGGGTGGTGCTAACCACGCATTTTCGCCAACGTTGCTGTCGAGAAGAAATCTCAGCGGTCTACGAGTTCCACAAAAAAGTGCTTCTCATCATTGTATGTACCGATTATATACCTGTAACTTGTCACTTGTTTCTATTTAATATGAAGGTTTATCAACAGCACTACACTACACGCAACAAAAGACGTACAGAAATAAAAACAATCAAGCACAGGAAGTAACACTCAGGCAATTATCAGTGAGAAGTTTGAGACCAAAGTTGATGATGACATACGCGGAAAAATGAACAATCTATAGAATTTTATCTTGTAAGAAAATTGAGCTGATGTTCGAGTATTCGACTGTGGACTTTTCACTACAAAGTGGTTATTTTTGCGCCATTTGTTAGAAGAAAAAGATATAACGATTGACAATGGGTGCACGTCCAAAATTTAAAGCCATCCATCATCGGAAAACTATGGGGAATGCTTGAGAAATAGAAGAGAATCAGGCTTATTCGCGAACAAGTTTTCATTCCGACTATACTTAGCATGAAAATTTTGCACCATTTGAATTCCCATAGATACACATTTATTGCACTCTGTCATTCACTCAATGCAAACAGGAGCAAAATTGGTAAATATGGAGGAAAAAGATCGGAATGAGGGAACTTCCATCATAGGGATGATGAGAGTACTATAGAGTCTGTTTCGTACATAAAATACTTATCTGGGCGAAAAAATATTACCTATCTGTGCTAACATCTGCAGATGCAGAACATTCGCTATAAACATTTCTATTCCCATATCAAAACCCGGAAGCGCATGGGCTCTATGCGTTATTGAGAGGTAGGTGACTAGTCAGATACAACTCGTCTCGCACCCCTCTGCCAGCGATGCGCACGCAGCGCTATCCCATGCAGTTACGATAGGTAAGTCCAACTCTGTTGATTGGGCGGCATTAGCGCTTTAGCCATTAATGCGTCTTGTCGAAAAACGAATAGGCACCTCTGTACTTACTGCTATCCTCCCCTCAAATGCTGCTAAGAAATGGGAAGTTTCAGCAGTAAGCGCAGGAAGACAGCAGGTGGGCGCAGATGACCTTAGGATTTTGGCTTCATGTATCACTCAGGTTACGTTCCTGCACCACAGTTTCCTGAGAAAATGCCACGCTATATGTCTTCAGGATCCGCGTGCTATTCTTGAAATATCACAGAATTAACAGAACATCGTTGATAGCCACGATCTTTTAGATCATTTTTTCTTCTTGAAGAATACTGCTATGATGAGAGACCAATTGTATGAATTATTCGAAATCATGAAAAAGCAAGTATGGCGCATCTATCACCTCAAACTTAGACAAAACGTCAGAAGGACCGCAGCTGGAAGGAATCCCACCCATGTGGTTAAGAAGCGAGAGACGCAGAGATAAAAATTTTCGGAAGGACCGCACCAGAAAGTTTCCCGAATCTCACTGGAGTGGTTCGGAAGGATCGCAGCAGAATGCAGGAGAGAGAGTGGGCGTTATCATACCCCTCTTATGTACGGAGCTCAGTTTTGTTGCGACAAACAAAAATCCAGTGATTCCGAACTTCAGATAAGAGATTGTCTCTACAAGTATATCGGACCGTAAAGCACTTACCTTCAACGATGTTGCCATTTTTGCTTGCGGGTACCGCCGCGTGGTGGTCCCACGGTAGTGAACTGGTTGCATAACGCACTTCTGCGGAACTGGCGCACACATCCCCGTAGCCCTTCGAAAAGACCGCAGGAGCTATTCGGAAGGACCGCAGCAGCTACTCGGGAGAAATGCAGCAAAAAACCGGAAGGACCCCAAGTCATTTGTCGGTTCTTCCGGATCTCTGCTGCGGTCCTTCCAAAAAATTGTCTGAGTAGAAAGGCTTCCCGTTATTTCCACACATGCATTATTCTATAGCTCATAAACTTATTTCTGTTTGGTCATAACAGACAATTTAACAATAACAAATTAATTCCAGTTGGAGACCTCGAAATGGATGCAACCCTAGGGCCCAGGCTGACGGATAGATCCGCGCAGGCAAGAAAATCTAGTGTTGGCCGCGTCCGAATTAGGCGCGACACATGTGCGAGATTTCATATTTACTGTACTCACGTAAATTTTAAGTTTACGTAAACTGTGCAGAATCCACGGATAGTACCACGAACAGTAACTGTAATTTCACCTTAGCACTCCATTAGAGGAGAAATTTACGACCGATTATATGAGCGACATAATTTCGCAAGGCAACACTGGGTTCCAAACCCAAGAAGTACATAACTTTAGGAGATCAAAAACAAGAAAAATGCAAGCGAAGTACCATGTGATCTTCTATTCTACCGGCTTAACACTGATTCTTCCTTTCTTGGTGTCGACATTCAGAATGACGAACATGAGGCTGGCTCCAACCTCAAAAAGTAATATTTTCTACTGTTAAGAAACCTTAAACCTGGAAAAGAGGCTCACCTCAGGATAGGGCTGTCGGAGGTTGCTACGATGAGCGAGAGCGCTCTTCTCAGCTCCAATGTCGACGAAAAGACCGAATTCAACCTGATTAGCCACGCGTCCAACGACTTGTTCGCCTACTTTAAGGGAGGCGATTTTGCGAATTTCGACCTGCGAAGCAGATATCAGATATTATAGAGTATAAAAGATATGGCATGCAAATTGAGGAAATGTGGTGATTTTATTCAGAACTCATTCCAATTCATCCCATTAAAAATTGAAGAAGCTGGAGCTGGAAGAAAGACTCAATTTTTGCTATGTACTAGCATAGAATAACCGTAAAAAGCTCAAATGGCCTAATCAAACCTTGTGGAGTTATTACAGCAATGCGCTAGGCTACATGATGATAATGACTATGATTTGCAACACAACCCAATAAGAAACAGGAAACAGCTGCAGTGGTTAGTGAGTTAAAAGCTATTTTTTTAAAGATGCTTTTAGGAACTGAGAGCTCATCAGTGAGCAAGCAAGACCAGTGGATGAAAACGCTCAAACACAAGGAAGGAATACTTACCATCAGGTCAGGAGGAGGCAGTGTTTTTATTTCTGTACAGAAGAGGTCACGAACAGCAGCTTCTTCAAGTGTTACATCCGTGAGGCTTTGTAGTCTCACGACTAGGTCCTGGCATGGGAGGTCAGAGGGCCTGAGGCCAACACGTGAGAGCAGACTGGAAGAAAGGACATACGAGACAATGCCATGGCCAACAGCTGGATGTTTAAGCTCATTTACGGTGAGCAAAGAAAAAACTGTTCTCGTAATACCCACCTCCTAGCCACTCCATACTGAGAAGGATGTATGATGGTTCGATCCAATGGTTCACTGGCCACTTTCTTTCTCTTCTTTTTTGGGCCGTTCAGGCCATTTTCGCACGCATCGGTGACAATAAGGAAGCCTGTGAAGAGATCTCATATTTGAATTAATTAGCTTTATGATGCTTTTCGTTAACAAATTCATGCTTACAAATGGTTTATTTCAAGATAGTTTGTACTAGATGCGTAAGACGTGCATCAGACGCAGCTATTTGCGAGGAATTTACTGAGAAGATCGGCTAAAGCGTCATCTACACCATGAATGTGAGTTAGCGATTCTGCCCCACCCCCACCCCCCCCCCCCCCACTTCTTCATATAGTCGCACGCATGATTTGTGCTCGGATTCAGTATAAATTGCACCGTAATGCATATCCAGAGAGAGCACGAGGAACTGTTGTGCATAAACAATAAGATAGGCAAACAACCACAACTACAAACAATTACAAATACCACTGAAACAGAAAAATTTATGCTATCGAGTACTTTCATTTTTTGCCAAATAATAGGATAGGCATGAACAAAATCCAATGTAAAGCTACACCAGATGTTTTCAATTACTTATTGTAAAAAAAAGTCCTGAAAGTGGCCGTAAAGTACAGGAAGACTGTAAGAATAACTTACCTGCACATTGCTCAAACGACTTCGCTCCTAAGCCTTTTACGCCTTTGATTTCCTCTCGTGAACTGATCCTTCCCAACTGCTCTCGAAGCGCAATCAAACCAGCAGCTGTCTTCTTGTTGAGGCCGCAAACCTTTCTGAAGAATGCGACATACATAGAGCCCACGGAAAGTACTTTAATAAATGCCGTTACTCCAGGAGCTGAACTGATGCGACGTTGACGTCGACACCCCTCATTGACACGCATTCTCTCACGACAAGAGCCAGCGCTTCCGACAGCTTCTTAGCATTAACTGAGTGCTGAAATATCCAGAATTACTCGCAGATTCGAAGAATCTTCCCACCAAAATAGTTCGTACCTGATACATTCCCATCCCCAGATGTTTCGGCTCGATTTTGACATATTCCGCCATTGGATCGATAAGCCGGCGACCAATTGACACTATAGAAATTATTCATAGTTGAGTACAGTCATAGGCAAAACTAATTCTACGGCACCTGCGCTACGCTGAGTCGGTGGCATGTTCGGCAGATCTTCTTCGGCAAGCGGAGTGATACTGTACTTTGATGCACCATTCTCCGGCACGGTGCTGAAATACTAGATTACAGCCATCATACCCATGTGGAGTCAGACAGAACGTGACTCACCAAAACCTAACAACACGGGGACCAAATTTTCCAAATCGAATCATCGTAGCGACAGCCATCTGGGTCTCCAACGACGCCTTGCCATTTCCAATAGCGAACACAACGCGACCATCACCAGCTCGACCAACCCACTCGATCAGCAGATTTTCACCTTTCTGATCAAAGACCTTTCCATTCAAGCCAAATTCGGCTGTCTCCACCACCGAGCCTGTAAATGGCTGTACCTACGAAGCTAATATGATGGGTAGAGGTTTGGCTGGGATAAAATTGGAATATAACTACAACAATGAAGAAAAGAATCTATAGTCACTGTGTGCGTCCCAAAATCTATGCAGCATTCCATGGAAGACAAGATGAGATGCACAACACTTCCGTCATTCACCAGTGACGCACTCGACAAGATAATGACTTAGATAAGCTTTAAAACTGGTAAAAATTCGTCCACACTGACACTTTGCAAGACGTAAAAAGTGTAAATAAAGCTCGAGCAAAAGCATCGATTGGTTTGTGACCTTCTAGTTATCCGGTAAGAGTCATTAATGGATATGAGTAGATCTGATCATATTCATTTTCAGCTCCGACAACCAAACCAACCGAATATGCAGCCAGCAATTCATGAAGAAGAACACGATAGAAAAGGCCTTTTCTTCATTGTGATCAACTGAGGGCATTTTATACTAGATGCTCGCATAAGTCGCGCGCCAGACGCACGCACCTATTTGCGGAGGATATCTCACGAAGACCGGTCAACGCACCATGTACCTGTGTGAATACACCGCGCAACCACCCCGAGGCCTCAGGCGTGTGCGTCTCACCTGTGTCTGAGCTGTCTCACGTGTGGGACTCGTCCTATCCTTTATCATATGGAAGCATGCGCACGTTAGACGCACGTATCTGGTATTAAATGCCCATTAAAGAGAGCTCTGTTCATATGCATTGGCGCATCTTTTCCCATGTAGCAGCAACATTTATCCACCGAAATTTAGAAGCATGCTCGCGTGGGTCTATATGATGAACGATAGAGCCAGTCACATCGCTCACGCAGCTCAGATGCCTGACAGCGTCCGCGCGTTCTTTTCATTGAGGATGTATTACTTTGTCGGGAAAGTCTCCACGGTTTTTGGAACAGCACATTTTCTTGACTGTTCAAAAACAGGAAAGCACATTAAGAAATGTATAAACCACCCTGACGTCCTACCACTCTTCCCCTATTTTCGGAAAGCCTTTCGATGCCCTCGTCATAGAACTATTCTGGCATTGACTCGGAAAAGTTGTCCAAGCAGCATCCAAGTCATCTTCATTATCGAACGCTCTACCTTGCATGGCGTTAGAGAGGGACAGGAGAAGGTGGTTATCTTTTGGCGCAAGGTAAGGGCTGATCGTCGGATAAGTCAGCATATTCCAACCAAAGCAAGTCACTCTTTCAGTGTGTGGACGAATATTGTTGCGTAGAAATCGGATTTCGGCGTGATTCGGACTTTTTTCTGCTATTTTGCGGCCAATTTATCCGGCTGCTGATAGCACAGGTCTAGCGTGAGGGTAGTGTAGTGTGGCAGTACTGCATAGTAGATGATGTCTTTGCTGTCACATCAAGCAGTGACCACAACCTTCAGAGGATGATCACTTATCTTCGGCTGTAGCTCAGGCTGCTCGCTCTTATCAACTCAGTGTCGATGGTGTTTGGTGTTGACGTACAGACACAACTTCTCATCTCCTGTAAAGATGGACTCCAGCAAGTTTCCAATGCTTCTGTACGAGGGCAATTCAGTAGCCACCTCTGCCCAGTGCTGGAGATCGCACACGGTCGGATCATGATCACTCACTCTGGTAATTTTTTAGCTGGCCCAACTGATGCAGGTGATCGGCGATGGTGGTAAAGTGAACATCCAAGACTTGTGTCCTTTCACACACAGTTTGCTGTGGATCTGAATTTACTAGCTGCTGTAATCGTCCACTGTCGACTCTGGACGTCTCGACCCATATACATATACTTCACTTCCTATCTACAAAAGCTAGTTTGTTGCAAAATAGCGTGCGGTTAAGAAAAGCACAATTTCGAAAACCGCGAGAACTTTCCCGACAACCTAATACATGCTGCGTTGACCGGATGGGGAAAATGGAGTGGGGGGGGGGGGGAAGGGCACTTGGTATGAGTCGAGAATATGACCTGTCCTGCACGTTCAGACTTGTTGGCTGACACGTCCAGAACGCTCTGACTTGTTAGCTCTCTTAACCTACAGTATTTACCTGAAATGCAAACAATTCAGAACGTGTAGGACAGGTCATATTATCGACTAATACCAAGTGCCCCCCCCCAACTCCATTTTACCCGACCGGACTTCGTATAAAATCCGCTGCAAATGGATGCGTGCGTGCGACTAGTATAAGCTGTCCTGAATGCACTTCTGATAAATAGTGTTTTTGTTATTTTCTTTCAAGAAATGGAGTGATAGTAACAAAGCTCGGGTCAGCTTCATTTCTTTACGTTGAATAGGGCAGAAGGCCGACTAGATATTCCGTGAGCCAATGGCGACTTTTGAATCCTTCGCACTCATGCATAGCATACGTTTCAGATGAGATGGAAAGGTCAAAACTAGGAAGAACACCAAAATTCCGAAGGCGGGCTAGCACCTCTTCTACAGCTATGACGGCTATGAGTATGTGGTCAGACCCAAACGACTCAGAATGGAAACTAACACGGCGATCTTGCAGTGACCACAGTTGAGGATGACGGCACACAGGTTGAGCGGAAGACAAGGCGGCAGACTCGGAGGTCAGCAGCTCGTGGTGCAGACATGGCGACGTTCAAAGAGGCGTTCAGACAATTCTGCGATAGAACCCTCAAGGTATTGCCTCACGCTTCGTTAATTTCGCTATTATCCACTTGAGCGGTTTAGGCAGGAGTGCCACAGTTAGCAGACGAATTCATGAAGTTGAAAATGGCCACGCAAGCTATCGGTAGCCGACCGAAGACGGCCTGTGATGCGAATCCCGAGAAGAATCGATATCGAGGTAGAAGTTAGAGAAGGATTTGGATAGAAAGCAGGAAGATTGTCACTTTCAGAGGTGTTTTGCATCGATGCGACAAGAGTCGTACTAAAATGGCCTGCGGGCTTCCCGGATTACATCCATGCTAACTGGGTTAGTGGGGTCGACAGACAGAAAAAATTCATTTGTACTCAGGTTAGATATTTTCTTGAGAAGAATTCAGTTGAATAAGAATTTCAAGCGAAACAAAGATTAACCTGATTCACCTGACTCACTGCCAAGACAAATATGACACGAGAAATATTTTCTGGTCACAGAGGATTCGCGCCCAAAGAGCAACTCACATCGAAGGGGTGCGTCAATAGGACAATTCATACTTGGTGCGTGCGTTACTACGAGCGTGCGTCCGCCAGGTGAAAGAGCTAGTTGCATCGCTGACGCAACTCGAACACATGCGTTTGCGGCCTCGCTCTTTTCATTGAGGATATACAATGCCGCGTTGACCGGTTTTCATGGATAATCCTCCACAAATGGATGTGTGCGTCTGATTAGTATAAATTGCTCTAATCGCGTCAGGCGCATGCAATCATCATCAAAAATTTCTTCATGACGACCGATGAACGCAACATTTACATTCTGAATGGCCATCCCGAGGTCGCAGACGCGTGTGTCTGGTTTGCGTCCGAGCTGAGTGAGGGATGCGACTAGGCATATCTTTCATCATAGACGCACGTTCGTCAAACGCACACATCTAAAATAAAGTGTCCACCACGCGCCATCCGAAATGAGTATATAATGTCATAGTTTCCACCAGATAAATTCTCATTTTCATTTACTGGCGACCGGTGCCGGTTATATTCATGTGCAGAATCAATAAACGACCACATGAACAATTAGTTACTACGCATATTTTTTCATAGTCGTCGTTTCATAATCATAGTCGAATCACCAAGTTTCCAGGGTCCTAACAATAAGACTGTCGACGACTTCTGGAGGATGATATGGCAAGAGAAATGTAAGAGTATAGTAATGCTTTGCAATGTGATGGAATGCGGGAAGCCAAAATGTGAGCAGTACTGGCCGCTCACCGCCGACACTCCGGTAACACACTCATAAGAGCCCTACAATCCAGCTGATTCAGGGTATTTCTTTCAGATGACACTCGCCAGCGGATTAACAGTGAAATTCGTCTCTTCAGATGCAATAGAAAGAAGCGTTGAACTAACGAAAATAGAAGTATCTGACCCCACTGGAGTAAGCAGCTGTAATGATTTACGATCGATACGCTTGGAAATCATATTAATTTCAGGCGCTGCACTCAGTAGAGCACTTCCACTGGACCGATTGGCCAGATCGGGGTGTGCCAAACTCGACAACACTTGCAATTTTTCGCATGCTTCGTAAGGTAAACCGCCTGACCCCATGTGTCGTGCACTGTTCAGCCGGTATTGGCCGTACTGGTACGGTAGTCGGAATCGATATGATCTATCGCCGGTTGGAACGCGGGGAGAAAGATGTGAGTGGCACGGTGGTAAAATATGTCCGGAGACTGGATTCCGGTATGCTGAATACGGCCAAATTTGAAAGAGATTCCTTTGAGGTGAGCCTTCTGAAGGTAGTCACAGAATTACGAGAAATGAGACATGGAGCCGTACAAATGGATGCACAGTACCTCTACATGCATCGCATCTTACTTGTGGTTGCAGAGAATTTAAAGGTAAAAGATATCAACTATAAGATCACCATATACAGGACTTAATCCTTGTTGTTTTAGATCATTACTCCAGCAGAAACCGAAAAGTTCGCTCAAGACTACGACAATCTGCTAAAAAGCCGCGGTTTCCTTTAAATAATTGCCACTATCCAGAGAATTCTCACTTACCAAAACGACAATGTATACAATTAATTCGCGCCAAATTATGCATGTGTACTTGTACTCGTAAGTATACAATAAAAGATATTTAAAAGTCTGAAAACACCTTGTACAGTGAGAAATGTGAAGCTATGCATCCTTCTGGTGATTGGGACATCGTCCAGAGCTGGTATAGCCGATTTCACCAGGGAAAATGTTAACAAAAACGAAAAAGTAAGGCAGAAAATTGTGCGGAGACTGCTGAGGGAGTGCTGAAATGGAGACAATATTCAACTACATATATCTTCGTGTGCGAAACGGAATAAAACTCTAACCAAGAAGTTCATTACTCCAGGAACATATACAACAAACGCAAACACTGAAATATCTGTCGCTTTCTCTCATACCGCAGAATAAATGCTTCAGAAAAACGTAACTTCTTTACGCATTATAACCAGTTATGGTTAGTAAAGTGATTGGCATTTGACACTCCCTTTTTGGGATGCCCCAGGAATCTTTCTAGGTGGATCTGGCATCAATTTTCTGACCCAAGAGAGATAGAAGGCTTTGATCGAAATCACCTGCAGTGTGCGCAGCAGCCTTTTGACAAAAATCATGATCAGAAAATCAGTAGATCATAGCTTCGAAATTTAAACACAAGCCTGTAGTAAAGTGTTCTGGCGAGATGAACTCCAAAACTCACCATCAGGCTTTAGGCCATGATTGCACCTCAGCTCACATCCATGGGGTATAGGATAGCAGATCATCCCCAGCCACGTCACTGTTAGAGCACACAAGTGTGGCAACAGAGGAGATCATCGCCCTGTTAGGAGCTGATCGCCTTCTCATGCCGTGAAAACGGTGCGAGAAGCGAGTGGACGCAGAATTAGCTACCTCGACCATCTCACTCTGCGTCCGCTAGCTTCTCCCACTATTTTCACAGCATCGGCGGGCGGTCAGCTTCCAGAAGGGCGATGATCTCCTCTGTTGCTGTATGTGTGCTCTAGCAGTGAGGAGGCTTACAATGATCTGCTATCCTATAGCCCATGAATGTGAGCCGCCATGCAGTCATCACCTAATGCCTGGTGGTGAGTTTTAAGAGCTCATCTCACCATTATGATACTTTACTACGGGCCAAAGTTTCCATCCACCCAATGCCACCATGCAGCGTGCAGATACCCTTTGTTCTTGCATGAAAATTTCTTATAAACTAAAACAACCATCCATTCATCATTGTTTCGTAGCGCGTTTAGAGTTGCGTCAATGGCCGTCATGGTGTGTTTGGCGCTATCCTTTTTTTGCGACGCTGCAAAGTTGATGTGCCTCTTTGCGCTGCCGCGGGCATGAATAACGCCAAAGAAATGTTCCTGTTTCACAATCCTTGCAATGATGATCATCCGTAGTCTCTCTTTACAAACGTTTCTCAACATTGAATGTCCCAGAACGCTTTTTTGAGCGGCAAATGTGTCAACCGTTCGTCTTCATTCGAAGTGATTCAGTTAAAAAAAGCAAGTGGGTCGAATTCTTTCGCCGCTGTTACAGATGTGTTTATACTTTTGGGAACGAAGGCGAACCAGTCAACGCTGAGAATATACAGGGAACACTAAACAGGCAGGTGAATACGGACCGCTGCCGCTGCGCGGCGTGGCACTCTGGCTGTCCGTTGCAATCCTCGATCGACAATGTTTTGGTCGTGCTCTATGATAGTCTCTACCAAACGCTGCCGTGGAGCAGCAGTGGTCCGTATTCACCTGGCCGTTTGTAGTTCTTAGACAGTTCACGCGTTGTTTGGTCGCTGAAGACGTATGGTTACAATTCATGCATTTGACCTCTAAGCTCTGAAACTGCGGCGAAATTCTATATCTCTGAATTTCTCGAGAATCGCTGATTTTGAGATAGCTGAAACTGTTCTAGATGATCAGTTGTGTACATAAATACATAGTTCTATAGCCCACATGGAGAAATTAGGCACTGATGGAGACGGCTGCCCTTACATTGAAGGTAGCAGTACTGCATTGAAAATTTGGGCTTGTGAAACGCCTTGCAATGTTTCCAGATCATTCCATAAAAAATTTCGCTAGAAATGCTGAACGAACCAGTAGAAGTGAGAAGAGCAGCCTTGCAGGCAGAATAACCAGGATCTAGTGCGATGACACTCTCAGCAGTTACGCCTTCCCGCCAGAATAAGTGCCGCAGGTTGTGAGCAAAGCACGAAATGGCAGCTTCCTCGGCTCGAGCTAGTAGAAGACGCCTGAAATTCTCGAACCGTCACGTGAAGCCCAGCGAAATGAATGCAAATCCGTCTTCACCGTATGGTTCTCTGGATTTTTGGAATGAAAAGGCGGCTTATGGAATCATTGAGCGCCGTTAGGAACAATTCTTGGTGCACAGGTGCCACCCTAAAAAAGCACTTCATATATTCAAGGTAGTTGTTTTCAGCTCATGTCTTTACCGCATGCGGATACCAGGATGCTCCTTCTCTGCGTGAGCTACTTCCACTTTCCACGTGAGCACTTCATTCTCTTCGCCTCTGTCCATAGCAAGAATCTTTAGGAAAGATAATTTATCAAGCAAGAGTTCACTTTTGAAGACAAGAAAATTAGATCTGTGCCTCAAAAGCAGACCTGGTAGTTCTCCACTTTTCTTGCATCTTTTTTAAAGCCAAGGTAGTCGTTGAAATTTGAGATCAATCGATATGACTTGTCATTCTCAGTCCATTTCTTCGCCTTATTTGACAACTCAGAACAGACACAGAGAAAGGCACTCGTTTCCATCCTCGAGCTAAAAGGTGTCGTCTCATCAATTGTCGCGATAATTTAATGGGTCGCCAAATAAGTTCCAGGCATTTCTTCCAATTTTTTTCCGAATTAAGAAGGCTTGTGAGGGGACTGATCTGAGTCCGACTGTTTGTTTTACATCAAGGCGAGGTAGCGCAAGTGACAAAAATGGGTTTTCTAGGCCTGGAGTGAGCCAACCACAGGGTCATCTCACGCCCCATTTTCTCTCGCCATGCTCCAGACCCTTGCTTTTTATTAAATAGATCCAGAAAAGCCGTCTCATACTTACATTCTTTTAACTGCGTCTTGCGTCTCCTGCATTTTATTCAACAAGTCGGCCATGGCATTGGCAATGTGCTCCTCGACTACTTTCACATTTTTCAGCTCTAGAAATATTTTAGAAGCATCTATTTATGGGGACAGCGTACATACGCGCGCTAACCTGGCTTCGAACCAACTAGGTGCTCAAGGTTGATACTCCTTCCGTCCAGAATAGCTTGCGCAACTTCCTCAAGACCCATTTCTCTGTAAATGTCCCTTGTAGTATTTTCAAAGCACACAAAACAAGGCGAGGTAAAAAAACCTCACCGTGCTATTGAAGCTTTCGTTTTCCGAGCACTAGCGTACAACTGCGTGACTTCGGTTATATCCGCTGACTCCCTCGCAGACTGTAGATAAAATCTTGGGTTTAGCTACAGAGAAAGCTCAACCAAGCAACTGCTCACCTTCAGTCGTTCCACAGCAATTGTCAAGTCACCTTCATTCTTGATTTTCGACGAAACATTTGCGATCGCCTTTTCAACCTTTTTATTGAGCTCTCTGAAAATCTCATTAAAATATGTACAAATCAAAAAGTGAATATTAGAAATTGAACTAGAACTAACACATTGAACTGGAACTAGTACACATCAGAAAACTTCAAGATTGATTTCTCACATTGTCCACCAAATCTAAGCTCAAGGTGAAGCGTAGTGATGATAGAAAGTCATCAACCTCATACGAGTCAATCTGCTTCCGCTCGCAGCCGGCGACAATATGACCGCTCTGCTTCCGCCTCTTTTCCAGATTCCTATCCTACTATAATGATCTCATCCCTCTCCCCTCACCCTCCTTCTCCTCTTGGATAACCTGCGACTAGAAGTTGGGCGTGATTGGATGAAGATATGTTATCTAATGGATATAGCGTCGAACTCAAATAAAATTGAAAGCATCCCAAAGGGGAACTTCAGAAATCTGACAGGAGTTCCAGTTTCAGGTCATTTGCTTACCAATTAGTTCCCAGAATTCTGTTGAACGCTTTGCTTACGGTTAGTAAATTTTGTGATCTTTATCAATAAATGTCCTTATAAACAATGCACTTCCTTGTCGCAAAAACCATATACCCATGATAAAATTTCGGGTAGGAAGGGTGTTACAGCTACTGATCATTTAATGACCAGCCTAACAACAGAAGCATAGTAGATTCCGTGGCATTTTAAAATTAGCCTGTACCTCGCAGCATGAAGTCGAAGACGCTTATCTCGCCTCCGCGCTATTTTCATTCACCCACTTACCCTACAAACTCTACAAGAATGACGTTGCTGTAGAAAATGGAACCAGTATGCGTGATCCCAAAATAATGGGGATGGGAAATTTCTTTTCTGATTTCGAATACGTTTTCCATCTCCTCTAGATGCCGTTGCGAAAGTACCTATGAGTGTTCCTCTTCAGCCTTGTGTGCTTCCTCAAAAAGTAAACCAGTACTCGTAGTGACACATTTTTTGCCGGAATTTTGCAAAACCCGGGTAACCCCATTACAGATGTCCTTCCCCTGAGTCATCTGTGATCTATCCCACTCTAAAGCTTTGAGAATCTTAGGAGTCCAATCATAGAACACTCACTTTGTTTCATTGAATATCTTGTATGACTGCCTGATCTGATCACACGACATCCCTTCATGTGCATCAGCACGATATCTCGCAATGTAAGCGACTTCATTTCCTTCTGCGAACAGCCTGACCAACTTCGACGCCACACGATGAGGAATAGACACCTGCATTCAATTCCAGTAGTTGCTAACTCACTCTTGGCGTCATGTTTCCCAAAATGAATTCCTAACCTCGTCGGTAACGGCATCTTCCAACGTATAATCAAGAAGCCACCTTTCGTCTGGCATTTGCTGCAAGTTTTTTTTTAATTTTTAAAACAAGGGAAGAAAGCAGTGGCGGACGCAGAAAGTGGGCGGGAGGGGGGGGCGTGGGAAGAAAAGTGGGGTCTCCGCCGTTTTGGGGACCCAGACGGAAAATAAAATTAATAATAATATTAATTATAATAATAAACAATAAATAAAAAATATATTAAAAATAATAATAAAAATAAACAATTAAAAATAAACTAACACAAGATTTTTATTTGTATTGTAAAGTAATTTCGAAAATTTGGCGACCCATTCTCGGGGGGGGGCGCGCGCCCCCCCCCCCCCCCCCCCCTGCGTCCGCCACTGGAAGAAAGGTATTGGTTTGTTCAACCTACGAGGGAATGAATAGGTGATCTCTATGGATTGTTTGTAAACAATAGGTTGCCCGGAAAGTAATGGGACTTCTAGAAAAGTACGTCTGTTCGGCTGTGTTCACACTTCATTGCGAGATGACAGCGTCACGACTACGGCCACAACATTAACGACGCTAGGGTTAGCGAAATTGAGGAAGTTGTAAGTCGAAACAACTAGAGCAGGAAGGAAACAAAGGCAACTCCTAATCCACAACGTCGACGTGGTCGACGCATCGCGCCCCTAGCGGACGCGACGCGAATTCGACTCATCGCGGGATTTTTGAGGGAGAGTAGTATAAACACCCCAACGGAGACCCGCAACGTCGCGTCGCGAGGATTAGCACAACGCAACCGTACTATTCTCGCGCTTGCACAAAGGATCAGCCGCAAATTCATTTTCGGACATTCTGCATGCGCGCGACGGTCGCACCGCGACGAAGTGTAAATACAGCTTTTCCTCAGAGTTGGAGTCTCAAAATCAGAGTCTCCGGCAGTTTTCAGAACTTTCTGGGCTGAAATCCATGAAGATACAACAATGCAAAACCAGGCTAGTAAGTCAACTTTCAAGTCTTGTGTGCGTCCCACCTCAGGATCATTTTTGAGATTTCAACGTTAAAAGAATTTCTAGAAGCTGCTGATCCCAACGGTATACGTGATTCTATGCAAGACTGCTGAATAACCTCATTTCCGAGCCCCAATTTTCAAGGAGCCTTTGGGCGGAGCCGGGGGCAGAGTTAAGAAACCTTTCGACTAATTCACTCCAGGGAGCGCACCATCTGGGGAAATTCATATTCCTCGTGAGAGATCCTCATCAACTCCCCAACAGAATAGAAACTGCGCTCGATTTGAGGTAAGCAAGGGAGTAAGTTGGGCAGAATCCCTGCAATCCCGCATTGGCTCCGGAGCCAAGGTGGAATTGCAGAGTTTCCCAACCATGAATTCCTTTGCTAGTCCCACATGGAAAACAGTTTCTACTCTGTTAGGGAGTTGATGAGGAACTCTCACGAGGAATATGAATTTCCTCAAAAGGTGCGCTTCCTGGAATGAATTATTCAGCAAATTTCTTAGCTCGGCCCCCGGCTCCGCCCAAAGGCTCCTTGAAAATTGGGGCCCGGAAATGGGGTTTTTCAGCAGTCTTGCATAGAATCACGTATACCGTTGTGATCAGCAGCTCCTAGAGATTCTTTTAACGTTGAAATCTCAAAAACGATCCTGAGGTGGGACGCTGCCTTTAAGCCTTACTATATTCAATGGCGCTAACTCTCACAGGTCCCCTTAGTCATCGTTTCATGGACCCCAGCCCTGGGAGCTTTCACTGAGGTACTGCAAAGTAATCTGAAGCATACGTCTCCGCACGGGTACCACTGATTAGGACGCAAAACCTACGTGATCATCTGCCTCATCGGAATTTTGATAGTTGTGCCTGTAGCTCACTTCAAATGGTAGTGCCATGCTGGGCTTACATGCGTACTCCCGCGTCGCCACACCATACATGGGTAATTAAACCTCGAACTAACGGGTAGTATGCAGAGGTGTACACATTGTATTGTACAAGGAATAGGACGCGAATGAAGTGTAAGATGATAGCGTAACTAAAATGACTAGAAAGTTGACAGCAGCGATTGAATCAGGAAGCTCGTATATGTACGGAAAGATGCGAACGCGCGCAGATGGTATGCACGATACCAGGGTGCACAAAGAGCACTGTGATGGTACAAGCCTATTGATTGAGGAATACGAACTTTCCACATGATTCACATGTTAGGAAAGCAATGATGCTACTATCTGCCAACTCCTTCATGTCCGCTCTCAACAAAACGAAGGGGGTTACTCAAGAAGTACGATATAGTCTGTCCGAAACGACGAGTCCGCCCACGCACGCAGGGAACGAGAAGCTGCCACGTTACCAGCGCTCAACATCATCATCTTTAATCTGCGTATCTCGTTTCATCGTTATTTTCATGGTATTGACTAATGATTTGGCTGTGACGTGGACGACGTGGCAGCCAAATCATTAGTCTCGTCCCAGCCGCGCTGCCTCTCGATCCCTGCGTGTGTGGGCGTACTCGTCGTTTCGGACAGACTATACCTTGGTCTTAAAATGTTCCCAATAATAGGAAAAAAAATAGTAACGGAGCGATACTGTCCCATTACTTTCAGGGCAATACCAAGTGTTAGGAAAACTTTCGAAAATTGTCAAAACCATAGCACTGATTTCTGCTTCCATATTAGGTACCAAAGACGACAGAGTATGTGTAGAATCAGCAAGAGAACATTACAGAATAATTTCATTAACAAGTGCTACAAAATTACAAAGTTCAAATACAGTCTATCAAACATAAATATTGAAGGTTTAAAAAATGAAATAAAGAGAATCAGAGCAACTGTCAAGATCGACATAATACACGACTAGAATGAGATCTGTCAGTCTTAAAAAATCTCACAAGGAGCTGATAAAATGAATTCAAATCAGTTTCAATAAAAAATTAGCAATGAGAAATGGAGAGAGTGAGCGGAGCATCCCAAGCGCTAAAAAGATCACGAAAAGAGAGCTATTGAGGTAGTTCAGAATTTCTTCAGTTCAAAATTTAGCACGTTGACAATAATAACGGTTTTGGAGTCACATCAATACTTCAAACATAATAACCAGAGGTAAGCTGTCGATTACGAATTCTTGCCGCAGCCATTGCACGGCGATCTTCTTTCAATCCTGCATCCACAGAAGAGCTGAAAAGAATACAATGTTTTTAAAAGACGCGATGAAAAATGTCCATCACATGAACGAAATATATTTGAAACGCTTGTAAGAATAGGCACGAGAAGCTAATACTAGTGAGCCGATACTGCGTGTAAGGAAACGTACCTTTCTGCGTCAATCGACTGGTACTTCCTAGCGCAAGTGACGAACATCGAAAGAGTACTTTGCTGAGCAGCATCACATTGTTGCCTAAAACAGAATAACTTGAATTATGCAATTGCAAGTCCATACAAGAGAATACCAATCAAACAAGCAACTAACAAGACTTACCTAACTTCACCAGCATCAAATCCAAATATGGTCCCCATTTTTCCACAGTTCACAACGCAGTCATCATAGGACCTCACTATACTGCGAACATTCTGGAAGAAGTACTTGTTTACATTAGTTGGAAATAATATAATGTCAAATATCTATGAGACCTCATTCCAAATGCTACATGCCACGACATCACCATTAATTGGAGTAACAGCTCGTTCAACATCGCTGTCATCCGACCTAAAGATAGCGACCTAGATGACATTGAATAATGTTATTATTATCAGGTCATTGCGAAAATAAATACCGCTCCGGATTATGCTCAACTAAGCTTTTCTGTTCTGTCCAATTTGAGCAACTTTAGCCCAGCTTCCGTAACCTTTTGGTATGGCCTTTCTTGCTCTTTCGAATGCTGCCTCAATATTCTGAATAGCTCCTTCCTGAGGGTTTTTGTGAAGTCGCGAACAAATGATGAGCCGACGCGATTTTTGGGTGATTATGGTTGATGACTGCAAACTCGATCATTCTTTGTCGGAGGTATGCGGTAAACTTGCGTTTGCTTTGGCTTGGAATCGCCTCCCCTACGGACGGGGAGCTAGAGGCTCGCGAAGTTGTTTTCCTACGATTTTAAACTCAAATGTAACCATGGTCGTGGTCGCGGTATGGCGCTAGACGATCAGGCGTTGAGGACAGTCGTGGGACCTAAACCAGAGCTTACCACCCGCACGGTGAGAGCAGAGGTGAACGCTCACTACACTACAGTTTCAATGCATCTGACTTCAGCCAACAGGGTACGAAAGGTGCGGACGTGAACACCACAGGATCCGACTGATGATCAGCGTCTTAGTTGGCGTGACATCTTTTTCGACTTGATTTTTTCGTCTCAAAACGACTAATTTCTAGAACATGTACTTTCTAAGCTTTCCTAGAGCAGATATTCTCTCTAGTGAGGTTGTGTCAGGAGTTTGGCGGTGCTGTAAGGGTGTGATTGACTGCACCCTCCTCCAACCTAGTCAAACATTGACAACAGAGTCCTAGTATTGTAATTTCGAGTTGAGGTCCGCAAATCTGCTATAGCTGTGGTCGGCAATGGAGAACGGAAGCTGGTTTTCCCCTGCTCCACGGTAACATTAAGACATATGTACACTCCAAAACTCACCCTTGAAAAACTAATGCAGTAACACATCGGGGTTCTCACTTAATGCCCTTATTCCTCAGGTCATTACCCTACTGTATATCATTTTCCGAGGTCTAGATGCAGTCTTGCGACAACAGTAGATTGCTGATCTGGAGCATGGTAAGGAAGTTTGCGAATTCTTCTGATCTGTTTTCGTTGTAGAGGCGTGCCAGCTTCGCTGTATTGTCGGGAAGGATCTACCGAATTGAAAGGTTGCTAAAGTGATGAAAAAAGTGGTGTTTGACAACATTTTGAACTGAAGGGCCCAGTTCGGCAATTAATTTCGCAAGAACCTAATAAAAAAGAAAAACACTAGCTAACCTTCTCTTTGCACGACCACTCGATTTCACTTCTGATGATTTCTGAGTGGGCGACGGAAGAGGTGAATTCTGGAGAACAAGTGCTAGCGTAGCCGGTGCAGCCGTTTCTTTGACCTTCTTCTGATCTTCGCTCTTCTTTTTGTTCTTGTAAGTTTTTGATGGTTGCTCCCCTGTTTTTTGTTCAGTTGAAGATTTAGCGGAAACAGGTTCCTTCTTCGCTTCTTTCACTGTTGTCTTCGTGGTTGTTTTTAGAGTTGACTGGCTCACCCGTTTCCCTTCAAATCTGGGAGTACTTTTAGCAGAATGAGTGCCCTGAGGGTTAACCGGGGACGCCGAGGGTGTTTGAGCTTTTCTTGGTTGTGCTTTTCGACTGCTAGTTACAGGTGTTGCTCTGGTTTTTCCCTGCTTCTTCGGATGCTCTCCGTCTTTACTGGATGCGTTCGATTTCTTCGCAGAACAAGAACCTGTACGTTTTCCAGAACTTGGAGTTGTAACAGAAATGCTACTTTTAGAAGTCTCAATAGGATTTTCCTCATTAAATTGCGCAATGACGTTCCTCATCTTCATTGATTGCGCAGATAAAGCACGGGCAGTTGCACATCGAGGAGTTTCATCTGCAGATACCTTCTCACTGACAGCAGTAACCACTCTACCACCTGATGATCGCGTTATCCTCCGCAAGCTGGCAGTTCTTGGGGTGATCTGCGAAACGTCCGATTTCTTCTTGGAAAACCCACTAGCTGCTGATCTTTGCTTGGTTTCTGTGGATGAAAAGTTTCTACTTGTTTTGGAACATAGCGGTGTAGAGTCGAGATGCTTTGGTGTTCTATCCTGCCCTTTCCGTGGATGCTTATCTCTTCCACCAGCTGAGGAATGAGAGGAAGCTTTTCTTTTTCGCGAGTTTGTACCAGTTGATTTCGGAGAAGCTTTTGTCGGAGAAGGAGTACGTCCAGCTGATTTCTTGGAAGTTGTTAGCGTAAACGATTTTTCATTGTGCTCATTCGTTTTGCCTTCAATTCTTTCCAGATTCGTGGAGCCGAAAGACGGGTTTGGTTCTTCAGCACCAACATGTGTATTGTTCTTCAAGGGAGATGGGTCTTCTGGTTTACCCACGAAGCGTGAATCCGTATCCTTTTCAAAATGTAGAGGAGTACCTTTCCTCCTACGGGGACGCTTTCTCGAAGATATTCCAGACTTTGTGACAGGAGATGTCCCACTTGGAGGCTTCGGTGTTAACGACTCCACCAACGCAACAGAAGGAGGGGAATTCTCAAGCTCCACGTTAGAGTGTTGGCCTGCTCCAACTGCCTCCTCTAAGGAGGTATTGGCAAAAAACGATCCTGACTGTGAGGCAAGTTCAGCGTGTGATGGGCTGCCGTTAAAAGCCGACGTGTCCATCGCCAATAGACTGTGAGAGGGAGAGCATTCCCTTGACCTCGCACAATCAACGCTGAGCAGCATAGGCTGGAGGACGTCTGAAATATCAAAATTAGAATAGCTGAGATCACAAGAAAGTTCCAAGAACAATTGCGTAATAGATTTTTAAGAGCTATTTTTTTAAATCTAATTCTTCGAAACAGAGAATAAAGTTAGACTGAACTATGGGATTCTAATAACTGTGTGAGCTAGTAGATTTCGCGGGTAGGATTAACGAACGCATAACCGTTTGGAACTAGGTTAGCAAACCAACGAACGTTCTGCCTCTCGTAACATTACGTAATCCATAGAGTTATCAACAACGCTAACCACTGTTGGACTGTCTGGTTAACGTCTCATGGATAGCAGCCCGCAAAATGTTCAACCATAGTAAAGCATTTCCAGCGATCGAAAAAAGTAGGCTACGGACGCATCTCTCACCGTGGCTTCACTAACATTAAAACAAAACTCGTAGTCCTAGAAATATTCAAGCCAGGCAAAGGTAGAGAGACTAAACAAGATAATTTGATACTCATAATTCAAATGCTTTTTCCCACCGTGTACTGTCCACACTAACTTAATCCTAGTCCTATGTCAGATTCCCAACAATAATTCATGATCATGTCTAAGATTGTAGGATGTGCTAATCCTGCAATAATAATAGAAAAGAAGTTGACTCACCTAATGCCGGAACTCTTTTTCGTTCTGTTGGAACGCAAGGGCTAGCACTGCGAGATCTCAACATTCCCGGCCCTGTAGAGAAATAGTGACTTCACATTAAAAAAAAACTCAAAAATGTACACTGTTCATTGACATAATAGTTTTTCAACGTAGCGTTGCTGAGCCAAGAATTTCAATGCAGCAACGTCAGCAGCCTCATAAGAATCATTCATGTCAAATGCTGAATCTCAGATGACAAACCTATACCTAAAAGTGTCTAGTACTGAAATGAGAAGGTAGGCATTTGTGCATGCCTGCCGCTGGCCATTGTCTGCGTTTGCCACCACACAAAGTTCATCACACTCCATGCCCCCCCCCCCCACCCTTTATTCGTCTTTTACAAGCAAAACACATGACGTTAATTCAGCAGACCGAAACGACGCCTATATGCTTAGGTGCAGTAGCTAACACGATAATGAAGTATTCACGTCAACTTTGACCGTCGGTTCCGAGAAGAGGGAGACCATTGGTGACTTCTCATCACGGAGCTTAAGCAGTGCATGCGTGGCTTACAGGATGGCGTGGTGAGGTATTAAGAGGTTTTTACACTTCTGACGCGCCGCGTCGTGCCCTATTTTTAAGCGTAGGCAGCGTCAACGCAGTGCGAGCTCGCGTGAGCTTGCAGCGTCATCTGCCGCAAGGGGGGTCCTTCCACAGTTTTTGACGCGGCGCGTCAGTTTGCGAGCTCACTCTGCGGGCTGCGATAAGGAATGCTTCGTGGCACTCTTTGCCGCTGCGGCAACGCGGCACTGGAAGTCCATTGCGAGGCGAGAAATGAGCTCGTAGAGGTTCAATTCTCGCGCTGTGCCGCGCCGCACAAAGCTGAAAACTGCAAACACCCTTCTATACAGCGGTCTATTCCGCTGAGCAAGATATGTAGTAGGAGAGATATTAGAGAAAGAAAGAACATGTAAGAACATATTTCTTCCTTCGAAATCCATCCGATATGACGGCCAAAATATCCAAGACGCAGAAGAGAAAGTCAGACAATAAGAACGAATGAATACTCAACTATCACCGCTTACAAACTACGCTACAGGAGGATGTTGAGAGTCTTGGATTCTGGCTTTCGTTAATAATGTGGAATATCGGCACTAACGAGATATCAAGTCTCCCTTTGTAGTGCAGCTCTCCACACCCCTAATATATGGGTGGAAATGATCTATAGTAACAAGTGCTCCTCAACAATGATCCAGTAAAATTAGTTTTAATAACAAGACAAATAACTCCATAAACTGAACACCAAAGCTCAATACCTCGAAGTCTATGCCGATTCCAAACTCATACCGATATGACGGCCAAATCTACTCCTATTCTGTCATTCGAGAAAAAAAAAGAAAGCCTGTAACTACTAAAATTGTATAAACCAGAAAAGCCAATTCTTACCAACTCCTGGTCGCATGTTTGTTCCGTAAGTCTGTGGATCAACGGGAGACAGCGCCAAACGATGCACAAAACCGACTCTTTCTTAAGCAATAAACACATTTATAGAAAGAAAACTTTAAATCGTCTCCAAATTACTTCTAAACACCACCTTGCTGTTTAAATACATCCAATGGAATTTGTCCCGCTTGTACCAAATAATTGAAGTAACCTTCCGAACTCTCGAATGTTAGTTCCTTAACCAAACGAAATATGTGTTTCAACAATAAGCTATCGTGCGAACACCATATTAGTTCACATACCTTCACTGTTCTCTTGACGACTGTCCTTTCTACACGTGACTTTTTCGGTGGGGTGTAGGGCCGCCAAGACGGGTACTCCGATTTGAACAACTCGCCAAATACCTGAAATAACTGCGGTGAACCATAAGTATTCCAATTTCCAAATAGACAGAAAACCCACTGTGTCCAAACGAGAACATTCTTTTCTACGTCTCTTGTACTCTTTACCAAAGACCTCTCTTCCATTACAAGGTGCCGACAACTTTCCAAGCCTTAAGAATGTCTGTTAAGAATACACGACCAACTCAAGCATAAGCGATTATTTTCTGCAAAATGGAACGTTCAAATGTTAATATCAGGCACTAGCTAGATTTGAATGAATGAAAGAAGCTTCAAACCCGTACCCAAACTGATCCTCAAAGGCATCGATCTTGCACACGTGTTTGCGAACTTCTTTAGCCGGCATATCACTTGGGAAATACACATCCCCATTCGTTAGATCAACCTGTGCAGTAATAAGCTTTTCATGCATTGAAGTATGTTCGAAGAGTAACAAGCTCCCACCCTCACCCTGCTTATACCAAGAAATTAAACACTACCAACCTCTATGCCGGTTGTTTTCCCATTCATTTCCAAATTTTGGTATTTATCTATTATTCGATCCATGTTAAAACGGTACTGAAGTTGGCTGCGCCGAAACGCATCTGCCGGAATGTTCTCATCGTCGCTCATCTCCAAGTAGCGTTCACGCGCCATCTCAATGGCGATTAACTGTTCAGAAAGGGCTAGTTTTTTTTTAGTTTGGTGCATAACTAATGCGGCTCTTTTCGCGAGTTCTTTTCTTGTTAGAAAGTAACTTTTTTAGATGGATTTTTCATGAAAGCAATCCCCTTTTTTCAGTTACTGAAGCTATCGAAATTTGTACCCATATTCACTATCATACGCTCTACCGCTTCGGAAAAGTAGTAATGCAGCACAGTCATTTTGTGAACACAGCAAGAGTATGCTCCCTGAAGACTCCAATATGATCCATTCGAGATTATCGTTCTTCCTCTCAAAAAGCTCCGAAAAGCATGAGGATGGGCTAAATAGGTCCGCACGAACTCTAACACAGAAAAAAAAACTAAAAGTCTTCGAATTCCTTCCAATTTTCTGCAGCAAAACGAGAAGACTCCATTTCTGAAGAATCTCGTCAATCGAACCTTCTCTTAAACGTCCACCAACAAACATCCTGGTTTTCGAAAATTGGTCGTAGGTCTCTTCATTCTTGATCTGTGAGGACTATAGCCCACTACTTCAACTATTTAAGTCTTTCTCGACTTGACTTTGCTGATTTCTCTTGAGCCAGAATTACGTTGAGATCACGAGATGAGTGTGCTGCATTCCAACCTTTCTCCAAGTGGTATGGCATACGATGGCGAATGTGGATGCGATTTCCGATGACGCCTCTAATAAATGAAAGGAGAGGATTATTTTTATTTAAAAAACCGCTTCAAAAGTTATTTTTTAACGAGAACAGAAGTCACGAAAAAAGTGGCATTGGTTGTGCACCCACCTAATACAAAAACCACTACTCACCAAATGGATCACGATATCAACCCACCACAAGGGTGTGTGAAAACATGAACAAAGTTATGTAAGCGTTTATGTTACACATCGTTTCTTTACAGGCAGGCGAAGTTCGAAGGGTAACCCCGCAGAAAAAACCCACTGCAGAGTGAAAACTAACAAGCACATATCCCGAATATTACAGTACAACATGCAATGGTGAAAGTTAAATTACAGAGGCAAGTACCTATAAGACACATCGCTCTAGTGCATATAGAGGATTCAGACTGGAGTTACTTACGTTGAAAGGTTATGCAGTACAAGACATGATTCTATAAATTAATAAAGTGATGACTACATGCTAGGAATGAAAGTCTACTCGCAAAATCACCTCGCAAAATGGAACCTATCTATGTATAAAACTGTGCTACAAAATATATCAATAAAACTCTGCTAAAAACAAAGCTCGACTAGTCTACTGAATAGGGTCGTGAGGCAGGCTCTCCAGGATAGTGCCCACCAAGCGCTTCTCGGATCCTATATCCACCGTAAGCTGAAAAGCAGTAATTAGAAAAGTATATCTTTATTCAAGCTTGTGTGACGTAGTTGCAGCTTTTTATCATTCATTAAACAGTCGTTTTTCTGTTGCACCTCCTCGGTGCCATTAAAAAGGAATTTGCAAGCCTGAACACCTCCAATGCACAGGCACTAAATTCAAGCCTTTCGTTATTTTGGTACTCTGAAGTTCCTTAGTCGTACTAGCATTAGAGCGTTATTGTTGACAAGTTTCAGCGTAGGATTTAGAGCATTTAAATCGTGCAGAAATAAACAAATGTATTATAATGCCCATATTGAAGGCTACACATTAGAATGCAGTATAATTTAAGGTGCAGTGCAATGTAGTTTAAGGTAGAAAGTGAAGAAGAGCGGTTTTTATGGTTGATGCGCGTCAAATTTGACGCGTCGGCCCGAATTTTCACGAAGTGTTCGTGATGTCTCGATGCGGCGAAGATCGAAACACATTTTTGTTCGCACGGTCATCGCGACGGCAAAACCAGGAACATTCGCTTTCTGCTAAAAATTCTCTTCTACTCTCCGTTCTGCATTTAAGGGTGGGCATTCTTGGCGACAATCGCGTCGCACAGCAATCACAATCTGTTCAAAATCCGCCGTTTTAGCTCACATCAGCCTTGGCTGTGCCGCTCCTTTCGTGAAAATGTGGCAGTTATCCCGTGCGATGGCATCGCGGACACATCGCTCCCAGGCTCGGTCATCGCGACGCCCTTATTTTCAATGGCTAGACAGATCCTATAAAAATGAGCAGTATTTCGTGAAGAATGGGCGGCAAACGGTAGATCGCCTCGCTAGCATCGTGCCAACAACCCGCGACGACATCGCCGTCGCCAAGCATGCCTTCCCCTTTTGTGTATCGCCGCGTCAAATTTGATGCACATCAACCATAAATACCGCCAAAGAGGTAGCAAGTAAAGATGAATTAACCAATACCGACTGTTTCAATCAACATGCACTTAATGAAGAGATTACATTTGAACAGACAGATCTGGGCTACAAGGTATACGGACTGCACAACATATACCTGGAGAGGAACAGATTCCAAAGAACGAGAAACGCGGATTCGACGATGATGTTTAAAATCCCTTGGAGGGACCAGCCCTTGGATCAAACAGAGTTTTAGGGAGATCTCTCGACTAAAACCAGAAGAGGAACTACGTGAAAGAGAGCAATTTATGGGTTCAATACCGCAAGCTTTCAGAAAACTTATTCTCAGGTTTAATGACTTGCAAGATTTTTGTCTTTGCGAATCTGCTTGCGACATTGTTTCGATTGGTGTGACTAGGCACTGGAACACTGATATTGCATTGCACACGTGAACGCATGACTAAATGTAAATAAACAAATATTAACGAGCTTATTGGAAGAGTACTGTAGAAAATTGGAATGGAAACGCACTATATGGCTCCAATTTAGTAACTAGGACATCTAGGGAATCCAGAGAAGAAAAGTCAAGATCATGCGGATATTCCAACAAACCTTTTCGTCAGATCGCACATCGTTTGAAATCCAGGCAAAAGCAATGGGTCGGTGGAGACGCACGCTGTACGAGCCAGAAGTGATCTGACCTATTCGCTGAAAGCGCTTACACTTATAGTAGATCTGCTCATAGTGCAAGCAGGTTTTTTTTTCTTGGAGTCATACCTCCTCTTGTCCTTCACGGCGAACAACTTCATTTCCGAATGGAAGATTCTTCCACTCCAGAGGAATTTGCGGGTTATCAGCAGTATCGAAAGTGAGGAGAGCGAGACGACGATCGTACTTCTGCTTGCTTTGCTCAATTGCTGCTGGTCTACCAATAAATTCTTCCTTAGTGAAGTCAACGAGACCTAGAATGACGCAATCATAGCGTATTTGAGGAGCACTTCGTTTCCAAAGAATGAATTCTAATTAAAGCAAGGGCTGGCATTAAAATGCAAGTATCTTAATCCACAAACTAACCTCCCAGTCCACATTCAAATGGATTTGTGTCCAGAGTGAGTTCTCGTCCCCACACTTTGTAGCCGTGCTCAAGTCTCATCATGTTCATAGTTGCTTGACCAAAGTTCACTACTCCATAAGGGGCTCCAGCGCGGATAATCTCCTGAACAGTAAAAATCTGTGAATGGAATTGTAAGGAAAGGCGCGAAGTGTGGCATAGCTAACACCACGTAACCCTTACACTCCATTATTTGTTGCCGCAAAGACCCGGCCTCGAGAGCTATAAGAGCGGACAAGCCAGCCAGCCATCCACCCCCTCCCCCCCTGCGCTCGGTCCCTTTGGCGGTATTTATGGTTGATGCGCGTGAAATTTGACGCGTCGGCCCGAAACTTCATGGAGTATTCGCGATGTCTCGATGCGGCGAAGAGCAAAACGCAGTTTTGTTCGCGCGGCCATCGCGACGGCAAAACCAGGAACATCCGCTTCCTGCCAAGAATTCTCTTCTCCACTTTGCATTGTATATCACCCGTCAAATTTGACGCGCATCAACCATAAATAACGCCTTTCCATCCTTTTTTTTTTTGCTTCGCCCCACACTCCTCGTGGCTCGTTTCTCTCCTATTTTATGTTATGTTTATTACATGAATAAGTCATGTGAGGGAAATATAACACAATATAAAATACAGTTATAATACATATAAAACAGAATGCGGGCATGTTATTACAGGTACACTATTATTAGTATTTTTGGTTATTTCTATTGCTGTTACTCTTCGTTTCTTTTTTTCATAATACACGATATACTCCTTGGTGGAGGAAGGGCCTCGTTCCAGCCCCCCGCCCAATAAGACCACTGTTTGGCGTCAATTACTATTAACAGTGCTATGTTCGTTTCTATGTTAGTCATGTTTTCCTAATACTTTTTTTGTTATTAGGATAAACCTCACCAGCAGGGACAGGGATAGAATACATCATTTGAAGCACTAGCACATAACTTCTGAAACCTTCACTCATTTGGGAAATTATAATGGAAGCTTGGCGTTCAAGATTCATTGTCCAGGTTTTAATGGAACAAAACTCCTGAACCACCATTTTGTCTACGTAAACCTTCTCTTTTACCACCAACAACCAATCCTTGTAACCATACAGTCCTTTCTACCTACAGAATGAAATCCTCAACCTGACTCACCTGATAAAGCTTTGCTGAATCGGCTCTGTTGTGGAAAAGCTCGTAGCTTAGCTGCCCTGTAGATGTGGAGCTGCGAGCACATACAGTTGCTACAGGTCCAATACGCATAAGACGTGTAGATCGTTGAGGGAATCCCGATTCCGAAACGTCTGACTTGGTGAGCTCAGAAAGGAGCTAAAAAGTGTTCTTTTTATCTACAATAAAACGTGATAAAATCTTGTAAGAATACCTGTCTGCTGTTGGGACCAACGATGGCAAGAGAGGCGAGGTACTCCGAGACGCAGTTCACCTGCACGTTGAGTTTCTTCTCAGATGCAGCGCGTCGTAGCCTAAAAAGGATATGAAAAGTCCGACTACTTCAAACATCATACCCCTCTCTTCCTTTTCGTTCGTGTCCACTTTATTATGAAAAAAACAACAACAACAACAACTACCCTTTAATGTCCATTTCAACCTTTAAGTGGGCACTTCCAGCAATGGACTACGGAGCACTTACCAGTAAATGTCTCTGCTTTCTCGTTCGGGTTCCGTAAGCATAATGAAGGCAGAACGCTTATTGTCGTGGTGGAATATCTTCAGAGGAGCGAACATACGACCCTGTCGAGTTAGCATGAGACCAGATCCAATCTTGCCAAGTGCAGGGATCTTAATAAAGCTCCATTAGACAGTGGCTTCAAGTAGAGTATTTATATAAAAAATTAACAAAAACCTAAAAGTTTTTCTTTGGTTTCTACTCTATGAATCTATGAATCGAAACTGAAACTCTAAACACAAGGAAGTGATTAGCAAGAAATGCATTCACTGTCATGTAATTCCTAGTTCGCGATACCACAAAACTGGCAGAACTACATAGTACGAAAAAATGCAGAGATGTAAGAAAATTCTCGGATTAGTTCCAGGCATAACCCCAAGCGTTGGAGCAACCTTTCAATGGATGCACATACCTCAGTGCAAATAGCATAATTCAACAGAGCTTCAGCGTCCTCTCCTCTCACTTCGATTTTTCCTTTCCAAGACATGTCAATGACACCACACTTGTTAGTCACCATTTGATATTCGCGAGTTAGGGTAGACAACATTCCCTCCTCATCAATATCAAATACTTGTGGCACCTAGAAAAGCAAAAAGTACGATACGCAGAAAGCAAAAACAAAGCAAAGCAAAGAAACAAACCTCCCATCCATTTCGGAACGAAAAGTGTCCTTTGTCTCTCTTGAGGCGCCCGTACACTCCACTAACACGGTCGGTCGGTCTACCCGCAAGTCGATTGGTGTAGGACCAGTTGTAGTACATCGAGTAAGTTTCTCTGCTCTTTTCCAAAATGAATCTAGAAACAATCCCATTTGCGACTAACAGAGACTATACTCTCGAACAAGACATTCCGATCTTACGGTCGTGTTGCCCATCTGTCGTATCTACTGGCATCGGTGTCAAACAGTTCCAATGGAGGTTCTCCATCTACCATCCAGTCGGCGATATACCTCAAAGGGAATACTATTTTTTTGAGAAAAGGATTCAATGTTACTGTGACTCCCAGGCCCTAAAAGACTCTTTAAATACTGAGACATCGAATCTGTGAAAAAAGTACCTTCCAATTCCACCTCCACTGCTTACTCCGTCAAGGAACCCTGTGGACACCCAATAATTCTTATCGAATGGACCAACCTACAATTCGAGAATCTGATGCGCTAAAAACAGGATGAAAGATTAACTGACCAATGGGTAGCCGTCCGCTGTCATACTGAACACAGCTGCTTTGGCCTCGACTTTTGCATCTCGAACGGACGGTACGAGCTCGCAAGCACGATTATATGCTTCATCAAGACGCGAAAACTCCGGATTTACGGCACGTGAGCCCTCTGAATGAAACTTTCGATTAGTGCTGCTCAATGCTCAATTGACACATACAGGGAACTCCAAACGGACGCAGACAAGAGTCAGGAAGAGCGCGGCTCTCTTGGACGGAGACGCAGGCGCTCTTCTCCGTCCAAGAGAGCCGCGCTCTTCCCGACTCTTGTCTGCGTCCACTTGGAGTTCCCTATAGTTTTTGGTTGAGGAAATCATAAGATTACATTTTCGTTGGATAACACAAGGCACAAAACACGCGGTTTTATAAGAGGCCTATGAGAGAGAATTCGTCTATTGCTAGTCAGAAATGTCAATTTGTTGCTAGAGAAATGTGTTGTAACACCGTCTCTATAGTATACTTACAGAGAACTCCAAACGGACGCAGTCAAGAGTCAGGATCGCGGCGCAGCTCTCTTGGGGGTGTAGGTCGTATGGCGCAATTCTTCGGGTGGCACTACAGACAGGCTGAGTCTGGGGCGTGCTGCTGCCATCCGATTACGGTCATGCGTCGCGGTTTGCCTGGATCTGCCTAATGGAGTAACTCGTCCACCTTTCCGCCATTGTCATACCATGGAAAAGAGCGTACAGAGTTGCAGATTCCTCTGCTTAACAAACCCCTAAAGGAATTAGGTTTCACATTTATAAGCGCTGCACTTATATCTATAATTGATAGGGCTTTGACGAAACTAATCTTTATATAGATCAACTTGACGTCAGGTATTCAACTTTAATAGGAGTAATTCCTAGCAGTCCTGAAATGTTCAAGAACTTCAGAAAGCCACAAGTCCGTGTAATTCAACTATTCAGCAGTTCGAAAAGTCTACATATTAGCAGTATTTGTTCGGATGTTCCAGAAAGCTTCTTATTCTGACAGGGTATTCATAGGCTTCCGTAGTAATTTCTTTGTTTTGAAAGAACATTCACTTGGGTATTCAGATAAGCTGTATGTTCGAAACGTTCCGCATAAGCTATCCATACCCTAAAACCCACTACTACCGCTAGTTCAGCGTTCTCCTCTTCGGTCAGATGATGGCTGGATGGACGAATTGCTCCGTCAGGCAGATCCAGGCAAACCGCGACGCATGACCGTAATCGGGTGGTAGCAGCACGCCCCAGGCTCAGCTTGTCTATAGTGCCACCCGAAGAGTCGCGCCATACGACCGCCCCCCCCCCCTCTCTTGGGCAGAGTGACGGGAGCTCAGCATAGTGTGCGCCTGCGTCTCTGTCCATGAGAGCCGCGTCGCGATCTCGACTCTTGTCTACGTACGTTTGGAGTTTCCTAGAGGTGGTGAATGGTGAGATTTCTGAGTGAGAAGCAATAAATCGTAGGAGTTACGCCATAGAGGTCGCAGGATTTTTTTTGGGCGAACTCATCGTGAAACAGCAGAACAGTCTTTGAGAAATAGTCATCAAGTCCTCGCTTCAATTCTCGGATTCCCCGATAGGAAATGACCCAGAGAAGCAGAGAGGAAAGAATATCCAGTCAGTATCGGAAATGGTAAAATGTTTGAAAGCATGAGTACCCACCTGGTGGGACACCTTTACGGAACCAATCTTCTCTAAAGACAACTTTCTCCATAGGTTCAAAACCACCGAAAATGTAGTTGTCACCACTTTTCCGTACGTAGAAAGTGCTGTCATGATCAATAATTGCGGGAATGTTAGGAATTGAGGAGTTAGGCTGAAAATCCCACTCTTTGGAAGTAACTACTGCAAGTTGGGTAGGTTCAACAACTACCGTGAGAATAGCGTATTGATGCTCAGCAATGACCATCGGGAGTTCATGACCGGAGAGACGAGCGATATCGTTTGCCCAGATTCCACCAGCATTCAAAAGATTTCTGGTCTTCACAGACGTCCCATTCGCTAATTCCACATACCAGCAACCTTCTCCCTGCAAGATAGTACTACGATAGCGCGTAGATGTGATAAAATAAATGAAAGAAAAGCTCACCTTATCGTAGCGAACGACTTTTGGCTCAGAGTTAACTACTTGAACACCTCCTGCTTTAGCACCAGCGACTAAAGCCCGGTTCAAACCTGACGCAGAAATCATGCCGTCGTTGGTTGTGTACAGTGCACCAAGGATCTGGAAGCAGGCTTTTCAAAAAAAAAAAAAAAAGAAGCAATAACAGGACGAAAACGAGGAAAAGTCCAGCACTTAACACTTGCGAATAGATGAAGAGAGGACATTACCCACCTGTTTGTGGTCCACAACTGGGGCGAGCTCAGCCGTCTCCTCGGGAGAGAGAAGTGATGTTTTGCATGCATCTCCTTCCTAAACTTCGGATTCAGGAAATAGTAAGGAAATGAGTAAAAAACCAAAAGACTCAAACCTTATAGTAGTCTCTAGCAACATAACGCTTGAATTCTTGAAGTCTAGTAGGGTTAGTAGCAAGACGAATTGTACCAGTTCTCTCAAAATTAAGAGTCTGAAAAAGTCTTTGTAAAGTACAGAAGCACGTGATAACACAGCACCATTGGCAATCAAATAGTGCAGCATCTAGAGCGTTTTTAGGATAACCAACATAACTTTAAGCATTTTATATCTGAAATAACAGTGAAAATAGACAACAGATGAAAATCTGAGAAAGTAACATCAGATGAGAGTACCCACAGCGAGGAAACCCCTAGCTACCAATCATAATTCGAACACAGAATTCGATTGGGAATTTTCACCATGGTTTCAAACTGAGGCTAAGTGGCAATAATTCCAGAATCAACAGCCATTAGCCTTGGCGCGCAATTACTTCTTGTACCCCATGATGTTCATGATAAGTAACTGCCACAATCTATGTAGACATGTACAGACCCAGTTACAACTAAGGTGGCTGCTCGTCAGATACCGTAATATGAAGTATCCATGGTATAATAGTTTCCAGAAACCAATTAAGTGACACAACTCTTTGACAGTGCCATACAGTCCGTACAGTAGAGGCCTCTGACAGCTTATGTCCAGATGCTGGTCGACATCGCAAGCTCATATGTTCAGAAGGAGCGCGGCGCTCCTTTGTCGTCAAGAACGACTGATTGAACAGAGCGATAGCTACGTTCCAAGCTGCTTCTCCGCTAGTGATGCATTCACCAGTATGTCGTGATAGGCTCTAAGACTTGGTGGGACAAAGAACTCATGCTGTAAAATTGCAATAAACATTGATTCAGTCTGTTGGAGATTTACGAACGCAGGATCGCAACATCGATACCTCGAGCTCTTGCGGAAGCGCCAATGCACGTGCAAGAGTAAACGCTCCCTAAGAAGCTCGTGGGTCCCGATTTAGATGGAGATTGGCAAACATTCCGCACATGGCGAGGACTAAACCAGCCTGCGTAAACTGATGCCCCGTAGTTCAGGAAGTTTGCCGGGCTCACCATTGTGACTGGAGTATCTCCGCAGCTAACAAAAGTAATCATTATTTGTGCTCGTTCAGAATTTCTTATAAGCCAACAGTTGGTTAATACCCTTGCCACTTCAACTAAAAGTCGAATGTTTGAACGACTGCAGCCTTTAAATGCTCTCTCCATTTCCAATGGAACAGGCTACACATACAAAGCTCGTCCACTTCGCATTCCAAGCTCGCATTTGTTACCAAACGTTCCATGCACTCATGAGAAAAAACTACAGCATTCTTCGTGTATGGGCGACTCACGAGCTTTTGAATGGATAGAATTGCATTCGCCCTGGTGCTGAGCTACTTTCATGTCAACATTAATTCACTTCTGCTTTCATGTCAATTTTAATTAACCTTAATTTTTTCTCACCTCGCCAGTTTCTTCTTGAAGTTTGCTGTACAATTCAACAGAGTAAGCGAGAATTGGCTTATATCGGTTAGCAGGGTGACTTGCAGAAACAAGTCCTGGTGAGTGATAGGACGTGCCCGTTGGAGTGGCCACTTCTGCAAAGAAAACATGAGAGATCGTAGTTGTTTGGTGCAGAAAAATGCGAAATAATTCCAGTTATAGGGAAAATAGATGCAAAACTTAATATCTCAACCTCGCTGAAAGGAAAGCCACATCAGGCAAACTAATGAGGAATGCGAGGATAAGAATTATAACTTAAATAAAACAACAGCGGATTCATGTGCTCTCACAACAACCACCTCTACTTTCAGATCATTGCAGGTAAATCCACATATCTAAATTGTTGTCACGTTGGAAATAGATCAAATCAGGGTGTCCAAAACACGTTGAAATTAGATCAAATCAGGGTATCTAAAACTTTTCCCTGCTTTTCCAACTTCTTTCTTCGAATGCGAATGTAATGGGATCTCGTAAATAGGCAGAGATCATTAGCTGCCCTTTCACTGGCTTGTCCTCGAGAAATATTCACCGTTTCTTTTCAGGATTAGATGACAGGGATGGCATAGACGAACGCATTCCTTTGCGATCGCAAAGTCAAGACGGAAAATGGCAACAGAGAAAATGGATAAAACGTTGGCTGTGGACTTTTTTTCAGTCAATGAGTGGTAGGCAATCGAGTCCCTAGTGCTGCTGTTCATCCACGAACAGAGAAGATATTAGCTCATTGGAAAGTTCCGCTGGGAATCAGCCGTCTTTCGAATGCAAATCTAATACGCGTCTTATCACAAGAACGCCTCCTTCTATTGTGAAAGAACTCGGCAGGATCTTCCCAGCTTTTCAGAATGGAACCAAGTCGGAGAAGCATAGATCACCTTCTTTTTCTAGGAGAAGCACATCCTTGATATTTCTTTTAGTGAGATGATAAGCAACAGAACTGCCGGCCACTCCGCCACCCATAATTACAGCGAAGACATTATAGGTGGACTGGCTCCTGGAAAATAAATCAGTATTGGATTGATCGAGAGTAGGATTAGGAAGAAAGGCAAACTAACCTAGTGGCCAAGGCCATCACAGATGGCTTCAGGCGGCCAACCCTGGTTAAACTGATCATGGCAGCGTTGCTGAATTGTGGTATGCATTAGAGAAAAAAATTCAGTAGAACTTAACAAAGACTGAATTTAATGAAGTGCGTTCATTTCGATCATTTTCTATGCATATTTGTGACAGGAAAACAACAAGTGGTTCAAGAGAAAGTCTTAAAGTAGGACAAGACACACTGATGGGTGAAGTTATACTCTCATTGTCCATCAATTGCACTGCTTCTTGAAACTCGAACATACAGACCACCTCAGGAATTCAGCACCAACTGGGCAAGCAATGCATCCAAAACAGAAAAGGGTAGCATTACAACAGGACAACTCCGTGAATCAATTCGGCCAGTTCAAGGATCACACGGTTTTTGCCGCATCAGAGTGAAGGACGACAGCGACTTTGACAAGTTGTCAAGTTTTTGCAGCACGGCAAGTAGGATTAGCAAATGGAAGGCGTGAAAACAACAGCAGAAAGAATGAGGAAAAACATCAGAACACTGAACACAGATGTCTGCATCCGCAGTCAACATTTTCTATTTATAGAACAGCTTTTTTCGCACTTTGCATGCACTCCAATCTCTAAACAAGTAATTACAAAAGGAGGAAACTTCAATTGGTGGCTCAACGATTCAAACAGATGCGGAGGAACGCGCTTGCAAGAGCTTGCAACCAGCTACAGCCGCGTGGCAGCTCCTAGTTGTAAATCTATTACTTCAGTTCATTAACCTATGCAGTTCAAAAGCTGAATACGAGGTGAAGAGACTACAGCAAGCTGTAAACAAATGCCGCGTTTGCCAAAACAATAGTAAACAAATTGAGAAAGAAATACCCGGAACTAGTCTAAAGCGGCATTGATCGTGACAACTGTGAACTAAGAACATGTCTGTCATGAATGTTTGTCACGAACGTAGGCTTCTCCAGCAACTCTAAAGAGCCGTGGTAACAGAGTACGGGGTGAAGTTAATGGATCAATGAAGAGCTAAGGCATAGAAGTGAAATACGATAAAGCCTGTATTGCCAGAAACGGCAGCTCTTCCTAGCAATGCAGCTACCGCTCAGTACGTGGACACCAGCAATACTCGTGCTGGTCAGCGCCCAAAGTGCAACCTCGGGCGGGAAAAACGCACGATCTATTGCCAGGCTCCACACGAACGCCAGGATTACTGTTGAATGGCGCGAAATAGAAGATTAGATGTCAGTTTTCAACGTTTGGAGTAGTTGAATACCACAATACTAATCTTTTAATTAACGACAGCTAAGTCGTACGCAAATGATACTGAATGATGCTCAATAGCCTTACTTATTGTCGAATTTGATCTTGATCTATATTTACCGGATCAATGATGTCAGTGAATGGAAGACTAAACAGAAGCCTCAGACGTTTCGACAAAATTCACCTATATGTAGATAAGACAAATCAATAAACATTCAGATCACAACAGAAATCAGGATATAAACAGCAACGTTAACGTCCCATCTGTGTTTCTAACTGCAAAAAGCTCTTATCGATCGAACTCCAACAACATTTTAAAGGTGACAGTCATCTGTTTCTTAGCGAACACTGGGTAACTTTACAAAGCATTAAATTAATCGAGAAAGAGCAGGATCTCAATAAAATGACAAGGCCGTGATCTTCTATGGAAATCACAGGCTTAAACGTCTAATCGCTGTTGCTTTCGCTTTCATAACCCATTACTATTCCATAAAGAAAAGAAAAGAAGCTTGGCATAATGAACCAAAGATGTTTTCCTCGGAAAATTATCAAATTTTTTATGAGACATGAAAACATGAGTTCAAATTTCAGCAAAGACCAGAACACAAAGAACAACTTTAGAGCAATATAACAAGACCGGTAAGATGCTTGCAAAAATTGTTTAAAAAAAAACAACGACAGTCGAGTGGAAAGTCAACTTACGCGTTCAACAATGGAAAAAAAATTATTGGTATCCGAGTCTACAACGTAAACAATAAGAAGAGTGACACAAAGCACTTTCAAACAATGTTAGTGCCTGGATAGGTTATTTGCACGACGCTCAATTATTCATGGGGGTTATCGTTAAACAGCCACTGTGGCCTGCAGTTGCAGCAACTTAGAAGTAATATGTTGTGGGAATTTGTAGTTGACAGTGGCGGCATAGACGACAATGGCTTTAACCTATAATCATGGGAATAATACATGAGGTAGTGAGCCGTCGCCGGAATTCTTCCCAACAGACGTCGACATTCACTCAAAAAATCGATGCTTCGTCGTAATGTTGACACTGGCGTGTACTTGATCAACAAGTCAGTGGGAAAAGCTCCAGTGAATCTCATGCTATATTACCTGCTTGACATATTTGGGGCTAGGATTAGCCACAGAATGGATTGCATCCACCATACATCGCATAAGATGCAAACAGAGGTCTGGTATCACTTCACGTACCTGAAACGCAAAATTGATTAGAGGAACAAATTTCTACAACCTAGCCAATAATGTGTCGATCGTAGAAGAAGAAAACGCGACCTTCTGCGGAACTAAATGGAATTCTCCAACAATTACCGGCACCTGGTCCAAGTCAAGTGGGATCAGTCGCAGCTGTTGTGAGACGCTGTAAAACACGTTTCTATGAAACAACAACAAATGCAGAAAAATGAAATTCACCTCAAAGCCTTATCTGGCTGACCCGCCTCGCACAAATCAATCAAAGTACCAACATCCAAAAGAATACATAACGTCGAAAGGACACTAGCTCGGAGATCACTTTGAACTGAAATTTTTTGAATAGTTGCCAATTTTTCAATGCAAAACATCAAAATAAGTCATAGAGAATGACAAATAGGGTGATAAGAGTTGGTAAATCCGCACAGTCTCCATCAATTCAGAATTGTAAACGCATTTGAATACGCATGCACTATATACTTGCGGGGGATATCGGATGTACCAGCTCAGCTCATTTCTCCTAGGCACCCCTTTTCCCAGGCTAACCTATATCAATTTTGGCACGAATTCATAGAACCGGGACGGATTGGAGACATTGTGATCCAAATCGAACCATCAATGGTGTAAGCAGCAGTCACGCCCCTCGTTACTGTCCCCTGACCAGCACAGTTTCCGGAAAACAGTAAGGTGCTGACTACAGCAAACCGCATCATGTGACATTAGGTTATTGCTACTTCATTTGCAGCGTAGTGCCCTGGACTCGCCACAGACTGTGACAACAGTGCTTACTGAGTGATTTTACGACAATCGCGTCGATTGCCGATGTTGGCTTCGTCAGCGATGATGACGCAAACAGCTATACTTCACGTGGAGTGTAGAGGCAACCTTACTTGAATAGTCGTTCCGCACTATATGTAGTAGATTCACGGTCATCATTACAGACTGCATTCCTATTATTATATGAAGGGTGCACCGGTAGCGGTCGCTATAAACAATAGCGAGCTACATTCTTGGTTGTATTATCACTGGCCCAGCAAAGACATCAACCTTTGAAAGGATGAGTTTATTTGGACCATATAAGATGATGTGCGCAAGTGAGTCCTGCGGTCGCCAATAGGTTAATGTAATGAGAGAAAGGAGGGATCTACATCATTCAGCATTTCCGCAAATTTCCGTGCTTGTAAGCGGGGAGGCAGGCCTTAGAAACCCGGACCCATTCCTCGCACCTTTCTTCGCACCTCCCTGCTCTGCCAGCGGGAGGGTGCGAAGCCACTCATCCACTTGCACGCGATCAGCGTGTAGCTAACGCCGGCTGTCGCTTCGATGTCTAACAAAATTGACTCCCGGAATTTGTGAAATTGCTGATATGCTCAATATAGCAGGGATATTTCAACTCTGAGAAGTGCAAATGAGGTGAATTGTTAGACATCTAAATCAAAAGATTTTTTTGAATTTTTATGGAATTGCGACGTCAGCCAAGTTATTGTTTTCATATTAGGAATATTCGTTTTCAGGTCGGGTGAATTGAGTCGTTGACTCTTTGAAAAGTTTCAAGAAGGTATCAATGTTCTTATCATCCTTGTGTTGGTTAAGTTTTGAGCAATTGTTGGCTATGCAGTTGACCCAGATAACGCCAAAGGAGGTGAGAATTGCTCCCTGTGGGCATTTCACTCCCGTTGTGGGTTATCCTACAGATATTTCTGCCTCTGCAAAGCAAAGTTTAGGCCACAGAACAAAGAAGAAGAAACAACAAGCGTTTATTATGCTGTTGAACAAATAAACATTATTTTCATGGTCATAAATAATCTGATATAAATTTATATAGTCTTTTCTGTGACGTATTTAGACATTTTCACGCAAAATTCCACAATCGTTGAAGTTCCTACTTTGGAATTTGAAAAAAAAATTGATTGAAAGATGGAGTGAAATAATTGAGATCTTGAGTGTAGAGGTTACTAACAAATCCTAGTGGGGTAACCTAGAAGTTTGACGTTTACCAGGGTGGTAAATCTATACCAGGTATGAGCTTGTTGGGCTAACTTTGGAGAGATGATAAAACAACTGAGCTTGTTGGGCTAACTTTGGAGAGATAATAAAACAACATCTTGTACAGGAAAATAATAGTAGTAGGGGTGATATTGCTCAGCATAATATGGATACTGAAGCAAGCCGGAGCCGTGAAGATTCATGACTATTTCCCTTGTTCTGCTCGCTTTTCGTTTTCTTTATATACATCTTCCCATGTGTGTTACCTGACCTTGACAGTTCGTAGGTAATTCTTGGAGTATCCTTTTCAAGTGTTAAAATGCCTGGAGAAATATTTGTCACATTCGATATCATAACATCCATGCCAAATGGGTCACGCATCCATGTCAAGTTCGATACTATCCAGTGGTTCTGTTTAAAAAAATAGAATGCTCAGGTTTGTGAACAATTTTTCAAGAAAAAAAAAGAAATGGGTTTCCAAAATCTGGTCGATCTAAAATTATGTATATGAAACATGGCTTTTGTTTCATCAATTTTCGTGTATTCCAAAGTTTTTCCGTGTTTTTGCAGCTGTGCGGTTATTGGCAGCGAGGTTCCAAACAGAGGGGTGGGGAGTAGTGAGGGATAGCTGGTCCTGTTAACCTGCTGGAGGGGTATGCCACTAATTGCGTGGGTTTCTAACGCGGCGTCTCCTTGTAAGCGAAATATTGTTTTAATCTGCAAAGTCTGAAGTCTGCAAGGTATTGAAGTGTCGAAATAACCGATCAGCTTTTGCGATACTGATGGTCAGCTATTAATTATATCAACGGAGTAATTACACGGTAGGTAACAAGCCAACATAAATAAGTGATGATGAACTACGTTACCTGTAACGAAGTCTTCTGCTAACTGACGCAGTTCGCTCATTCTTGTCCGATTAACTCTGAAATCAAATTTTTTGTGGTATAGATGGCTGGCTGTTTATGTCAATTTCTAGTTCAGGACCTTAATACACTGTCACACCTATAACACGTCCCACTCTAGCTATTCTCCTTCTTCTTTAAAGTAAAACAGTATGTAAATTTGAAAGGGATTCAATGCTCTTGCAAACTGCATTGCAAGGCGGCAACAAAAATCCAGTCTAAGGCATTTTGTTGGCAATATACCAACCTTATCGCATCGCTCAGCTCTGAACACAACAGTTCGACGGCCTTCAACGGAGTGTTTGCGAGCATGTATAATCTGACAGCCTGTGTAGCATCCCCGCCAAGCTCGGTGTCATGGGCAACACGACAAATTATATCAGAAGCATCCTCAATATACCTGAATTTTGCAGATTTGTAACAGGTTAGCGAAGTCAAAGTTTCATCACTCACTCGTCAATAAGACCAGGAGAACGTTTGCCATTTGGTCCCAATGTTCCAATGATGGCATCAGCTTGGCCTGTGAGGTAGACTGCTCTGCTTACTGCCATCTCGAACACGTCACTGCCGGAGGGTGTCTTCAGACCCTACAAGATAAGAACGATGTGGGCAGAGAATTCTATATAAGAACATATGAGCTTCACTACGTTTCCAATGTAAAAGTGCATAGCTGCTTACTTAAAACAGGAGAACGCAAGTTAGGTCCAAATTTTTCATTTCCTCATAAACTAGTTGACACTTTGTGTCAGTTTATCCCTAATTTATTATTACTAGTTTTGCGCGTTTACTTCCATTGTTTAGCACTGAAACCAATATTTTTAACAATTTTATTTTCTGAATTCCGGTCATCCGAGTCGCCAGAGTGGCGGAGACTGCACTTTCTTCCCACGTGTCCTCCCCTGCCTGCCCATTTATGACTTTGCCATTGCTCCTTAGCGAAGAAAAAACGTACAGGGTGCGGCAAAAGTATTGTCCGCTTAAAATGGCTCGTGAAAACCTCGACATTTGGCATAGATGTGACGTGTTTGCTCATAACATATAGAAAACAATGTGGCGAACAATATGAGATTATGTCCGGTCAGTTTTATCTTCATTCTTGACAGCAGCTCTAGGGAAAACACAAGGGAACACGTAAGTGATGCGCCGTAGGGACCGTCATCGATATCGTCCTTTGTTTCTTCAAAACAATTCACACGCTAGCCCATGCTGTGGTAAGGGGAAGCATATGCTTGCTCCTTCAAAGGGCCCATGAGGTACAACCCAACTGTTCGAAACTGGAGGAGTACAGTGGACGCTAATTTGAAATTGGAGAGCTCACGAATGATTTCTTGTGCAAAACCCCTTCACTGTCTTTACGTTGTAAGCTGCAGAAAAATCTTCTCAGAGAAGGGAAGGTCCACTTCTAAACATATAATCGATCCTACGGAAAGTGGATTAATGCCGAATATCGTTTCTCGGTCATGCGGTAATTTTGGCGCTAAAAGGAGATGATACGAAGCTCCTCTGCGCCGCTGACAAATACGTAAACAAAGTTAGACCACAGCATGGACAGGTGCAGCTGGTACTTTTCATTAGCGGTTTTGTGGAATGCTAAACATATGCTATTTCTTAGCACTGTAACCCATTCCACAAAAACATCTTAGAAAAAACTCTGGATCAAGTCGAAGATGACTACTTGCATCGCAGTAGCAGACTTCTCCCGTCTTGTCTGTTGACTGACAAAATTAGGGATAAAATAGATTGAATACTTGTGCGTCTTGGATTTACATTGTTCTCCGGACCCTAGGCATCAGAACGGCCACATTTGGTCTTCATCCAATTTCGATTTCTGTATAATTTATGTATCACAAAAGGCGGTCAATACTTTTGCCGCACCCTGTACATGGCTTGGGAGCACTAGATGATTACAGTCTGTGCCTGGAGCGTCCACTGCAGATCACGTTCCATTCGAATGCGGCGGCCTAGAAGGAGATCACTTGTAGCTGATCAATTGCTGGTAACGATTCCAGAGCTGATCGGCCACTCTTTCCACGTCGCCGTTCCGATTGAAGTGCGATCTGCAGCGCACGCATCAGGTAAACAGACTATGTGTATATCAGTAGACTGTGGTCTTGAAGAGGAGGAACGGATGAAGCAAGAACTGCGGAAAACTAACTCACCTTCAACAGGGACCAATAATCTAACGCCCTCGCTACGTCATCTAATTCGAACTCTTTAGTGTAAGAGACAAGCAATCGTGCGATATTACATGAGCATTTCGTCATCTGGGTTGTATCCACCACCACTGAAAAGAAAAACTTCTTTGGGAGTAAAGCACGAAAAACTAATCGTATTTTCAAATGGTTTCTATGAGAAAAGATAGCTACTGAAACGAACACATGTCAGCAGCAGCGTCAGCAGTATTACGCAGATATCCCATTTCATATGCAAGAATACCAACATGAACAGCGTCAGAAACATGTCCGCAGTCAAAAAGTAGCTGAAATTGGGTCACAAAAGCAATAATGTTCTCCATTTTCCGAACTGGGGCAAAACTACAGTTTGAACAGGAATAGATTCTCAAAAATTTGGGGCAAGTAAAAGATCATGTCTAGTGGATAGATGAACAGAGGTATAGGTATGTATTATCTTAAGGTAAGATTATAGGTTTACCTTTATGGCGCGCTCAAACTGCCCGGAGAGCCATAGGGCAGTAAAATAATAGTGGAATTCCGATTTTCCACCAGCCATGAAATACGATTCTCCTAGAGAAAGACATTAACCAAACCTTGCTGCTAAAGGACAGTAAAAACGGTATGCGAAACCCACCATAATCAATGGATACATTCTTTTGCACTTCGGAATAAAGAATGGGTGACATGTGGGGATCAATTTTGAGAACAAACAATTTGAACCAGAGCCAGTTCTCGAGCGAATCCGAGAGATTGGAATCTGGAAAAAGAACAAAATGCGGCCATACTAGTGGCAACATCATCGCAAAGGAATCCAACCTAAACCCAGCAATGCAGCATACAAAGCTCGTTTATACTTGTCCTTAACCGAGTTCATATTATGTCTCCACTCCGCCTTCAGCTTCTTCTTCAGCTCCACATCCAGCCTTGATAAGAAAGACTTATAAAATAAGAGGTGTACTAATGAAGGAAATCCTACTTTTCCTCTTTAGTGAGATGATTAAGACAAGCAACGAGAACAGCTGCTTGAGGGAAGTTTGCCAGCAGTTCCAAAGCGCCTCTAGCAGCAGCCAAATCACCTGCACGCAGACAGTGGTAAGTTAGCTGTAAATATCTTTATCTGAAAATATGGCGCAGTTTTCAGACATTGCTTCATTCTTTTGGGCATGGTGACGGCAAAAAAAAAAACATGTTCAGACCTACTGAAGTTCAAACCTGGGCAGCACCCGCTCAGTTTTTTTTTGACTGAGATTCTCCTTGAATTCAGAGTTTTCATGGACCTAGAAGTCATATCCAACAGTGGAATAGCGGGAAACACGAGAAATTCCAAAGTATTTGGACGGGTGCTGCCGTTAACTGCGAACTAAAACATAACACTTGGGCCAAGGTACAGAGACTATGTGTAGGTCAGGAGGCAAAATAGGGGGGGGGGGGGTTTGGCAGTGGCCTCCGAGGTCCTACAAGGGCTTCAAAATGAATTGTCCAAACGAACCAGAAACTTCAAATTTTTGACTTCACCATCATTTCCGAATTACATATGAAAGAATAAAGAGAGGAACACGAAAATGTCTTTTACCTCCCAAACAGGCAATCCGTCGACTGTACCGTCTTCTGCAAAAGGATCATCAGCGCCGATCTGCAACAAGATCTTTGAATCCTAAAATTTATACACATAGTAGTGGCGGATGCAGAAAGTGGGCGGGGGGGGGGGCGTGGGAAAAAAGTGGGGTCTCCGCCGTTTCGGGGACCCAGACGGAAAATAAAATTAATAAAAACCTTAATTAAAGTGGATAAAGTGGTCGGCGTTAATCAATCCCGTCACGAGGGATGCGCCACGCATTCGACTTCATCTGAGCATCGTAGAGGCGTTGAATGCGTATGTGCCCTGTACAATGACTTGCGGGGGGCACCCGATGTACCAAGTCAGTGCTTCATCCTCCCAGACTCCTCTGGTACCAATTTACCGACCCCGGAGGGATGAAAGGCTTGGTTGGCCTCGGGCGGGATCGAACCATCGATCGTGTGCGTGCGCAGCGAGCCTCTTACCACTGCGCCACACGCGCCCTCAAAAAAAAACCTTAATTATAATAAAAAAATAATTAATAAAAATTATATTGAAAATAATAATAAAAATAAACTAATACAATAATTTTATATGTATTGTAAAGTGATTTCAAAAATTTGCATTCTCCATTCTAGGGGGGAGGGCCCCCCCTCTGCGTCCGCCACTGACACATAAGTCTGGTTGAGTACTACCTTGAGAAAAGCCTCCACAAGTCCACGTGTCCCAGGCACTCCTCCTCGTTGAGCCCGCTCAAGATTTCTCTCCACTTGAACATCCATATGCTCGACGAATCTTGAAATGAAGATAATAACTAGGACGGAAGATACAAGGACAACTCGTAAAGGTTACACACAAACGCTGCAGATACAGGCAGGCCTTTTCTATCAACAAGCTTATAGTGGTGGCGTCATCACGATCAGCTGGTATCTGAATACAGACCTATGACTTGAGATGGAATCAAATGTAAAAGAGTGTATCTTAGATCACATGGATGGTTATTCGCTTCACACCCAGTGACAAATTTTTTCCTTTGAAAGTTTGTAGTCGGGCAAACTAATGTCAGCGTCTCCTTTGTATTGTATCAGGTTGTTGCGAAAATAATTGCCGATTTGCGGTATGTCCAACTAAACTTTTCTCTTCTGTCCAAATTGAGTAATTTCAGCCCAGTTCTTGTAATCTTCTTGTAGAGCTTTTCTTCCTCTTTTAAATGCTACTTGAAAGTTCTGGCTAGCTCCTTCCTGAGAATTTTTATGAGGTCGGGAACAAATCATGAGCCGACGCGATTTTCGTGTTATTATCGTTGGTGACTTCAAACTCGATCACTCTTTGTCGGAGGTATTCGGTGATCTTGCGTTTGTTTTGACTCGGAATCGCCTTCCCAATGGACAGTGAGCTAGAGATCCACGAAGTTCTCTTTCTACGACCTTAAACTCAAATTTAACCATGGTCGTGACTGGGGGATTTCGCTGGACGATCAGGCGTTGAGGATAGCCGTGGAAACTAAACCGGATCTTACCATCCGGACGATGAGAGCAGGGGTGGACGCTCTCTATACTACAGTTTCAACGCATCTGACTTCAAGCAATAGGATGCCAAAAATGCGGACGTGAACACCCCACGATCTGACTGATGACCAACGCCTTATCTGACGTGACATCTTTTCCACTTAATTTTTTCGTCTCAAAACGAATGATTTCTAGAGCACGTGATTACTGAGCATGAAGCTCGGTTCCTTGACGATAAAAAGAAATGTGAATGGGTATAAGTGGAGACGATTTCCAACTTCTAATTTTTCCCGAACCAGATCTTCTCTCAAGGAAGGTTGTGTCAGAAGTTTGGTGGTGCTGTAAATGTACGGTTGATTGCACCTTTCTACAACCTAGTCACTCGTTGACAGCAGAGTTCTAGCATCGTAATTTCAAGGTGAGATCTGCAAATCTGCTATAGATGTGGTCGGCAGTGGTGAACAAAGGCTGGCTTTCCCCTGCTTCAGGGTAGCGTGAAGCCACACATTCCAAAACTCACACGGCAAAAACTGATGCAGTAACGCATCGAGGTTCTCACTCTATGCCCTTATTCCTCAGACCATTCCCCCACTGTATATCATTTTTCCGAGCTCCAGATACAATCCTGCGACAGCAGCAGATCGATGGTCTGAAGCATGCTGAAATCGCCTTTCAAAAGTTTATTAATTCTTGTGACCTCAGTTTTTGCTGTAGAGGCGTGCAGTCTTCGTTGGATTGTCGCGGAGGAACTACCGAATTGAACGGTTGCTAAACTGCTCAAAAAATGGTGTATGAGCAGAGTTACAACACTTTGAACTGAAGGGCCCATTTCGGCAATTAATTTCGCAACAACCTAATAATAACACTCAGTTAGCCCCCTCCTTCCTATGTGAATATTTTCTGATTTTCTTCACAACAAATAGATGTTACCTTCTGATCCACCAAAGCAGTTACTTCTGCCCACACACCAGCTAATGCTCCATCTGTTCCGCTTTCTTTTGCGGCATCCGAGAGGAGCTGATTAAGATCCTTCTGTAAGAGTCAACCACATTGCTACAGCTATTAAGAACCAAGCCAGGAGAGCTTTCTTACCCTCTTCTTACTACGGAGGTACTTTCGTATCTTCTCCGCAAAAACAAGATCTCTCCTACTTGAAGAAGTCGAGAGGACAGTGGGGTATCTGGTTACAGCAGGCACCTGTAAGTAATCACACAAATGAAACGAAAGTGGTATGTAAAAATGCTTTACAGTAACATGAAAATCGGTTCCCATAAGTACGCAACAAGCAGCACAATGGCCTTATCAAACACTCAGAAACTTCGGGGAACGGACCGCACTGCCTCACAGGGAAATTACGAGAACTTCTTTTTAAAAAGTGCAATCATCCAACTTTGAGACGCGCAAGAACCGCTCGCTACGACTATGAGGACATCGAGGAAGGAAAACAGAAATCAGCAGCAGAACAGTTTGGTTTATTTCTTGTGATTTTTTTTTAGTTTTCAAGACTATCATTCACTATTGATGGATTCCGGTGATGTCCTAATTCCTTGTCTTTATCTCCGTCTAGTGGTAGGAACGAAACGAGGCTTAATTATCTTTTCTCTTTCTTTTTTTATTGCATTGAACCTAAGAAAACCTACATGCCCAAAAAGTAGTCTCAGAACTACATCTATTGCAGCTAAATTACGTTGACAGCACCTGTTTCGCCCCACAGTGGGCACGCATAACCTTAAAATCCCGAGCAACAGCCTACGAAAAGCGCACGAATGGACAATTTCGCTCTCTCTTCGCAACCAAAATCGCGTTGCCCGGGATCTATACTGTCGCCAAATGGCGTCCATAAAGACACAGACACCTCTGTAAGGATCGATGAACGTGCTCGTCAACCTCGAGACAGACGCACTTTTTGACATATAGATTGATTCGAGTTCTTAATTCCAAGCCTACGCGAACGTGTGATTGTTTCAGGAAAGTCTTGAGGTGATGTTGAGAGTTGCTTCCATTAGAAGCCACTCAATAATCGCTTCAGGTCTCAAAAAAAAAACTTATGAGATTTAGAATGTTGGGAGCTGCTTGCTAACAGATATGTAAACTTACTTTAGACGTCTGTTTTGCTGGCAGAGTCATCGATGGTTGTGGTCTCGAAAGGAGCACATGATTGAAGAATGACCTATCCGATTCGAGTCTAACACGTTCTAAGTCCATATCGGGCTGGAAATATTATCATCTTCTTGTGGAGCGTGGAGATGTAACGTCTGACAATAAGTAAATACCTCGAGATCATCACTGGGCTTGGGAAGGACTTGTGTTTCTTTCAGTGCTGGAGCAGTCACTCCAAACACTACTCCCTTCTCACCAAAAAGAAAACTCTTCTGAAGAGGAGCAGAATATCAGATAGAATGGAAAAAAGCCTAATTCAAAAATTTTTTGGGATTGTTAGTGAAGTCTGAGATATATAAGATAGAATGGGAAAAACAAGTGCTTATTTCGAGAATTTTTGGATTTGTTAGCGAAACTCGAGATTAAGCTTCAAAAAAAAGCTAGTATAAATCACCTGAATAGGGGCGGTTGCTGAGCTTTTCTTCCACAAATGCTCGCTCGCTCGAAAAACACTATTAAGGTCGTTGTCGAAAGTTGTCCCACTGTAGCGGTTTTCCTTGAAAAGAAAATAACTGAGAGGCGTCAAGACACTAACAGTCTCTCATAAGCAAACCTGCACTGTATTGCCCTCGAAAAGCCCACTCGCATTCTTTTTGGCTACAGCAGAATCAGCAAGCGTAGCATGAAAATTAGCTGATGAAAGCTTCTCCGCCCTGCTGAGGATGTCGTCAAACATTGATGACATTTCTGATACCTTTAAGCCATGGTAAGTATTGTGAAACAACTGATTAACAAAGTCAACGCTTGTACTAGATATACAGATGTACTAGATGTGTAGTTGGTTACAAGAGTAATTCTTCAAGTCGTAGTAGAGTAGTAGAGTAGCAGAGAAGCAAAAAATAAAACAACCCAAAAGTCCAAATTTTGAGATGAAAGGCATTTAAAGTTAATTACGATTTCGAACAATCAGAATAAGTTCGAAGAAATGCTACCAAGAGTAAACACTCACTAGCATGCCAAAGCGAAATTTCCAGAAATATTACAGAATAGCCTTGTATGTAAGCCTTCGGCACTCTGGCGTTCACCGAACTGCAGTAGTTCTGCGTAAATAAACAGTTTATGAATCCAACAGTGATACAAAGAAAAGAACTCTGGCGCGAACTGCGTAATTAGAATGATCTTCGTTGACTGACGAGAAGAAGATTCTTCCAGCTCACACTTCCAAGATAAGTAAAGCAAAACAAAGAACCCTATGATTCCCCTTCGTTGAGATTCAATTTTTTCTGGTATGCCTTTTCTACGACGCAGATGGGAGACGTCTCAAAAAGTGAATAAATAGATATAAAGTAGAAGAGAAGAGAACGACTTCAATAAATAGAAAAGCATCTGCATTAGCAATAAAAGAAGCCGGAAAGTTTGATTCTTCGAAATGCTGTTCAAATGTGCCGCGAATACGCGATTAGAGCGCGGCAGGCGACAGCTCTGCTCCCTTTAATGCCAGCGCGATTTCGGCCCATCCGCGCTGTCGCCTCGCCTCGGGCTCTCTGATTTGCATGAGTTTGTAGAAGTTTCCTAAGTGCATCTTTGCCTATCAAGCGGTGGTGAACTCTTCTCACATGGAAATTAGACACCGGTACATTTTCTTTGAGTTTTGTTCAGTCGTAGGTTCTTTTACAACTTCGCCGTTTGTGGATCCTAATTTTTGTGGTCTTGATCATGTATGTTTCGAACATCTCATTCATCGAATTGCTCACAAGCTGCTGTGCCTAAGAAACCTAATGGTGTCCCTGAATAAAGTTTGGGACTCCATTGTGGGAGGATCATGTGCGAATACATTCAGCCAACCTTGCTCTGTCTCGGTCAATATCGTTTAGAATCTCTCGAATTCCTCGCTTATATCCTTCGCGTCGATCTTATACTGATTTCTTTCACTGCTTATTTTGTTTCCGTCTTATTTTAATTCTCCTCCTGCTCGTTTTATTTTGCAAATTCTTTTCCTTTTGCACTTCCTTCGCCACTCACTGTTGGCGACTCACAAAAATGTGCGCTACCTTCTCGTCACAGCTTTAGTCTCTGCCGTTGGCTCGCTCACTTCCTGGCCGAGGAAGGAATGGAGAATGGGTAGAGCGTGATCCCAGCAGATCTGTATTTAACTTATTTTCTTAGCAAGTATAGAGATTTATCTCACAGCTTATCAGTGAATGGCTGGTTTGCCGTTACATTTCTATCGTAAAATTTGTCTTCCTTCTAACCTGTGGTATAAATAGAAGGAGTTCAGCTCTGTTTCCACGAACTTCTATTGAAGTTATTACACATGCTGCGTATGAAATGGGCTGTAACAAGCTCTTTTCCCATCCACTAGTGGGTAAACATCTTGATTGGTCGCCGGTCATTGATAACTTGAGTAACCTCTGCGGGGGTAATCTCGATGGTGCCAGCCCTGTTCGTATATGTAGCTGTGATTCTGGGCGAAGGAACTGACCGAGATGCAGTCGTCCTCAACGGAGATTAAACGCGCCTGATGGTGCACAACTACCCCGTTTATCCGAATCTACTCAGACAATAATAGCGGCCTGCGTGCCATGGACGTCAAGCGTGCGATCGGACACCGTTCACGCCGATGGCACGCTGATAGTATATGATAGTACGCGGGCCGCACGCTTGCCAAATCGAGAAGTTTCCAAGTTGGTACTGCGCGATGGGCGTGCTTCAAATCAGCGAACGGCGTTCATTCAGAATGCCATCGGCGTGACCGGTGTCCGATGGCACGCAGTTTTGTGTGAGTACGAATACGCGGCACATGACGAGTGTCCGATTCGACCACAGTTTTTTTTTACTGCACCGAACGGTACTAGGAATCAGCAGCGTGGGACTGCGGATGTATTCATAGGATTTAGGATACATTGTGCATGGTCATTTGTTGTGAGAGCGATACAATAATAGTGCATTAATCCGGTGGTAGGTGTTGGTAGAAAGGTCACGGACTGAGATGCGATAGCTTTCAATTTGTACCAAGCATGCTTGGTGGCGCACATCCGCACCGCTTACCTTCAGTCGGTGAATGAACCAATATTCTCTTTCGGATGTGCTATACCTATTTGGATTTGTCTTTACGTGAGACTCAAAGTTTTGTGACGAAGTATTTTACGATGTCTTTGATAGCACCGGAACAGATCCTGCCCCATACATCATCTCATTATTCCATCTACATACCGATTGTTCGATATTGAACGAATAGGAAACATACATAGAAAAGGGATTCCCAAACATAAGCTCCCTGGAAACGCCACGGAGTCGAGTTATTTTCATTCTGTGCGTTATAGAAACTTCTAGGTAACTGGGAGAACCACCTGGCTGCAGCCGGAGGGTTGTCGATAAAATTCGTAGAATTTGGAGAAAATCCGAAAGTGGGCCTTGTAGTTGTCAGAAGGTGTTGCGTCCATTTGGAATTATTCAGAAAAAAAAAGTACTATTCATTGAAATACCATGCAAGAGGTTCCTTCAGTTTGCCAGTGGATCACGTCAAAATGTGCATGGCCCTGGAGCAGTGTACCAAATTTTCGCTTTTTTCCGAAGCTTGCCATCCATTTCTTTATCTGTGAGTTGTATGAGATAAACCGTTAAAACATATGGGGAAATAGGAAAACTCGTGGAAGAGTGCACGTGACTTGAGCTGCATGTGGAGTCGGCTGCTTGGACTATTTCTCGTTGTTTCTCCCAGTTCCCAGTCGCTTACCAAGGACTTTTTATTTTTGGTTTCTCTCCCACCTTGGGCCTAACTTGGGGTTACAGAAACTTTCAGGATGTCAGGCTTCGGGAGATATTTATGTCTACTTCCCTTACCTCCTCTGCCAGCCGGGTTGTTGGAATGGTTTACGCCGGCATATACAGAGTGCTATAACATTGTGATTGTGTAAAGTGAAAGAATCTCAGACTGGTTGCTTGCCCTATCGCTCTCGCCTTGTTCACATGTGTCAAAGTATGCTACAGTACATTTGATAGTTCCCTTCAATTATAATATCTTCAAAAAGTTTCCCTTTTTGAGGTTTATATCACCGTTACCTACGAGTTTGTGAGAATGAGAGCCTATTTACTTGTTTATTTGTCTATTTGCTTATTCATTTGCACGCATTCAAGCTCCGCCAGTTCTTTGTGAAGAGAGGAAGTAAATCAGGCAAGTCTTGGACTAAATAAAAAGACGGAACCAAGATATCCATCAATTAGTTTTCAATTCTTCAACTTTTAATGCAGGTAATGCACCAAATTTGTTTTTAAAGAGGATGAGGAGAATTTTGGATGGGATATAGCTGGAGCACTTCCGATAAACTCACACCTGCTCAAGATCGACAGCTCCCGATGCTGGCTCTCTCGTTCCCCGTTGCACCTCGTCTCTTCCGCGAGCCGTCATTTTACGGTGTGCGGCCCTTCCATCGATCGCTTGCTTAGTAATCGAGCAGATGTTACGCCCTGTTTTTGCATAAGCCGACGATAATGGTCATTCTTCTCCTCGCTTCTTTTCGATGTTCCTCCGCTAGCCTTACCTCGTCCAGCTGCTTTATGCCTGCAGTTGTCAGTCATATTTTGCTCCCACTTCGCTCTATTCATTGCCGTTACGCATCATTCGCACTGGTTCCGCTCTGGATCAATGAGCCCTCTGTACCAACCGGAATCGGATTCTTTTTTTTTTCATTTTTGGTAACGATACTGTGTGGGCATCTGTGCATTCAACACGACAACTTTTCTCGTTATGACATCTTCTTCTTTTAATTTCTTATTGACCTTTTACATTCAATATACATTTGCATTACCATCTTCTGTTACTAACCACGCTCATCTCCCATCATTGGTGCACACTGTCTAATTCCCCGTGTTGGCCCGGGATATCGATTTTTAAATGAGTTTACACGTTTGTCTAGCAAGGCAAGCTTTTCATGGATTCCTCATCGTCACACTTCTATCGACCTTGTTCCCTCAGCTCGTTCGGAAGTGCAAAGTAGAAAAAAGAAGCTTACAACGCCTATGCGAATCCACAACTAGAAATCGCTTTTCTCCCAAACTTGCTCGCGGTTTTGTCCTTTCCGACGTTGTAATCCGACACGCGCCCAGACTGCTCCCATTTTTCAACACGTAGTCGTTAGGAACCCACAGAGATCATGAATCATTTATGTGCAAGGAAAGCAATTAGAATAATAAGGCCTATTTATTCGGAAGCCTATCGCTTTTTTTTCTCGTGAATCACGGTTTATGTTTGTAATCCAGGAGCCGTGGTATTTTTGTCTGTAATTTATGCTGGGCTTTCCCTTTTAGTCACATCCCATATATTTTACATGCAGGAGAAAGTGTGCATGAGAAGTCTTACAGATAACTATTGAGGCGATTGGAATTCATTCTATAATTTGTGATTCGTTTGGTCTATGTGAAATGAAACATAGTTTTCCCTACCTCTTGGCTCAGAAAATTTGAAAATGACCAAGATCAGGGAGTTTCATATTGCCTCTTTTATGGCTCCAAACAGGTGAAGAAAGCAATGAAATTGCGTGCACCGAGTGCGAACCATTCCGAAAGTGTCTACTCTGCTAGTAAACCACGTTCATGCATTATTCCGCTCTTTGAAAGGACCGTCGGGCTTGGGTAACTGAACCGAAATTGTGAGTGTCAATCGATCGATGGACGGCTCTCATCTGAGGAAGGATTCATGAACTCATAACTGTGCCAAACCGGGGCAAACCAATTTTCGCTTCCTGCTTCTTCTGGCATTACGTAATCTCTGTGATAACCGATCACAGTAGCCATCGTTGTTTTGCGGGACATCGTTCCACGAATCTCGGCCCTGCAGGTCTGAAATGGGTATTTGTACCTATAACCACTGTACTGCCCATATCTGTCACTTTGGGGCTGTCGTTTCTCTCCATCGATCAAACACCTAGAGCTGCGGCAAAGTCGAAGTTTGAATTGGATGGTCACCATTTCCACTCACAAAGAAGCTGTTTCTTTCACGATGGCGTTTGCTCCTTGCATGCAAAATAGCGACAGGCCACAATTGTATTGATGTTTGAGATTGACATGTGACCTACAATTTTTTTGGAATGGATGTCGTTTTAGGCAGAGACACACATTCACATAGCACAAATGTAGCTGGGAACATGGATTCAACAAAAGTGTTGATCACGAACTTAGTCGCTATTGGCATCCCCAGTATTCACTAATTCTCACTTTCATTATTTTCTTACAAGTGGTTGTACTCTTTCTATAATATTTTTTGTGATGGTTTCGAATATTTTGTTTCAATTTGTCCAATTTGTTAATGTATGAAGACTCTCTTAAAACACATCTTACTGGTATTTATACATACAGTGGTGGCCACATAACTAGCACGCCGCCCATTTCGGGCGGTCAATTGATGGAAGTATAAAATCCATATATCGGGCATGGAATGAGCTATCAGAACGAGGCTCGAGTTTATGATGGGGCATAATGTGCCCCTTCTTCCAACTGCTCTGCTCCATCGGAAAATGCTTATTAATGGAATCACTGCATCCGACGCTCAAAGTGCGCTGCTTTCAAAAATGACTTCTTTACTCCCTTAAATCTAAATTTAAACTTTCTCAATTATAGAAAAATTTGTGTTACACTCATGTTGTTATTGCGCAGTTTGCTATAATAATATTGAAGCGCGGATATCCGTCTTAGGGAAGTATAAAAGAAGTCAACTGGACTAAAAAAAAATTGCGGAAAGGTATTCAGGGGCATAACAAGACCAAGGTACAGGAAGCTCCAAATGTCCGCAGTCAAGAAGGACGTGGCCACGACGCGGCTTTAGACAGAGACACAGGCGCTCGGAATGCTGCCACTTGTTGGCTGCAGAGTCAGAGAAGCCAGAGGCAGCATAGAGAGCGCCTGTGTCTGATCAAGGAGCCGCGCCGTGGCCACGCCCTCTTGACTGCGGACATTTGGAGCTTCCTGTATGTACCTTGGCAACCGATTTTTCTTCAGTCTGTGTTGCTAACAAGCGTTCAGGTCTTTACAGGAACACCTGGAGGCTTGCATCATCCTTGAGATTCAATAAAATGAAGTTTTCACACAAATTTGACGGTTTGTTTTGTCCCTGGTTCCATCTGGTGAGGAGAATACGGTAACAGAGTTCATAGTGGAATGGAGATATGGCATGGTTCAAGTTTTTCTTACCCTACCCCCCCCCCCCTTCCTCGAGGTAGAAATACAAATTTTTCTCAAATTTTGGGAAAACTGGCGAAATTTGGGTTTTATTTTTTAATCCAAATTCAACCTACTCTGTGCCCTTAGCAAGCAACAGGAAGGATGCTCCCATAGAGTCTCAACCCACGCTCAAACATAGTTTTGATGCTCATGCTATGACTTACATATGTATGCAAAAAATCCTGTCGTCTAAAATCGTAGGTGTGCTAGATACGTGGCCGCCTGAGTATGTGTCCTTGTTCCATTTATCTTGGAACTGACTGTTTGAAGATCTTCTATCGGAATCCCCTCTTCTCAGAGGAACAATATCCAACATTGATTGTTTGAACTACAAGTTTTACTCGAAATGGAGTACTTTCATTTCTTTCTTTTTTCGTTTTTCTCTTCATGTGTCTTTTTTCAGTTATGTCACTAGCGCGGGCCCCTACGGGGGATCTGGGTGGAGGTGGTGGCTCCACCTTTGGCCTGGATGCTCGGAATCTGGAAATTAAGACGAAATCGATAGAACACACTCTTGTGCCACTTGTCTCTCAGGTGATTTTTTTTAAGTTCTGCAGATTCTTCTTCTGTTCTGTTTCTTCAATTCAATTGTCTGTCTTGTGAGTGTTTTGCGCAGTGCTGGTTTGCTATTCTAGCTTTTGTTTTCAATGCCTCTATCTGTACGCTCGTCAGCTGGTTAGGTGAATTGTTTCCTGTCTAGCATTGGCAGCCTTTGCGAGCAGAAGGAAAATAAAGCGAAGATTGGAATGATCATCATGTAATCGGGTACTTAATCGCTCTGCTCGAACGGTGTTTTCTACGCATTTGTTGTTTGAGCAATTACCTTTCCCGTGATGTTTGAGCCGTTACCCGAATGGTCTTCGGTTTTCTGGCCGGGCATTCACAAGCGTGTCTCTCTATACATGACAACTTGCCTTATGCGAAGTTATCGCTGACCTATGTAAGCACAGACATTCTCGAAAAGCGCTTAGAATTAGATTGCACTGCGTTTATAATAAGTGTATGTGGTTTCCCTCCCAAGCATCTTCAGATTCCATTCCACAGGACGGTCTTTTGTGTTTATACCTATGTTATTTCTCCAGATTTAACTGTTCAAATGACTGTAGTGTGTGTTTTGGCTGTTGATTTTCATGCTATTGTTTTATTGATGACTTTTTTCGCAGCCGACATTTCTGTTCCTGTTTTTGAAGCGTAATTTTATTTCTGCGAAATATTCTGCTAGTACTGTACAGTTGAAATGGAGTGGAGCTGTCGTTACTTCCTACCAATCCCATCATTTTACGGCCCCTTTACTCACACCTTGAGTCGCTTCTCGAATTATGCCTATTGGATAAACCAAATAAAAGTGTCATTTATTTATTTAGTTATTTATTTACTTATTCAGTCAATTACAAGATAAGGCTGAGTGGAATAAAGGTAAAAATGAAACGTAGTTACTGACTTTTCCTAGTGGGTGATTTCTCCTCCCATTTGTGTTGTTATAAACACCCCCTCCCCCCCCCCGTGAAGGAAATGGACCAGCGAGCCCACGGGCAAAAGCTAGCTGCAGGTGCCCCATAGAAACACAAAACAGCACATCTAGGAGCTAGAAACGAGAAGAAGTGGGCTGACAGGAGGTACAAGGTGAGAAATAATAATACCTCCCGTCGGTCTATGTACTTCTCCTGGCTTCTCGCTACCAGATGTGCTGTCTTGTGTTTTGGTACAGCATGATTGAGATGTCGTTCTATATACAGAGGTACTTTGTGGTGGCAAAAATAGGTAAAAATTGCCGTGCGAAGCAGAATAAGTTGCAATTGAGTTCACTTGCGCAAGAGTGCAGCCTATGCTAGAAGTCACTTCTTTTGTGTTTTGTTTTCTTTTTTTTTAAAATGAATCATTCGTTAAATACGCAGCGACCAGCGTTTAGTGTGTGAACTGTCGCTCTCGCGTTAATTTCGAGAAGCATTGTTCGAACTTTGAGGGCAACTCAGTAGGTGTATTCACCTGAGTCCATTTCCCTTTTATGTATTTGTTTTTCATACCATTTCTTAGCTGGTTTCTGCACAGTAAGGCAATAGTTGTGAACCTACTAAGACTTGTGTTGCAAATTGACAAATATTAACATTTCATAAATGGTTGTGCGAAATTGTTTTAGACTAACGCGCAGTTTCTCAATATTTAAGCGTTTCAGATCACTACCCTCGTCAATTTCAAGGAATCATATCTCATGAATGGTAAACCGAAATCTGAGAGAGCGATCCGAGCAGCGCTTAAGGTGATTTCTTGTTTATGTGGTTGATTGCTGTGTGGGAAGGTGAAGGCGAAACCTTCGGAACACATGCATAGCCGGTTAATAATCAGTCTCTGCAGGTTGGAAGTGCTGTGGAAGCAGCTATAGAACGATTTGTTGCCGTGGGTGAGACGATAGCAGATGAGAACCCAGACATTCAACCGGAGATGTATGATGCTTGCCACGAAGCTCGACTTGCGGGTTTGTGACCACTAATTTTCTTCGACATTCTATAAAAGAGTCATTACAAGGTCGATGTGAGCTGTGTAAACCAGCAGCTGCATGCTTTTTCCAAGTCCCGAAAAATTAAGAATGATTGTTGCGATTTGAGAACTACAAAAGAGGTCCGTCTTTCGCTCTAGACGAGAGAACAGTTCTTCTATGTTAAAGACCTGTCATTTAACTAACAACGGTGAGATGGATTTGTGGTGAGAAATGGGAATACGCTAAATTTTCAGCATAAGCTTTCAAGTATTCCCATTCTTGGCAAACCGCCATGGACCTATTTTTTTCCAGCAGGCTCTTCTCAATTTACACCCCAAAGATGTCTGAACGAGTTGTTACAGTGTTCGTCCGCAAGTTAGCTGTTTTTAGCTTCGAACACATCAGAGAAGATGGTCGAATCGAGTTAATTTCTGTCGTTTAACTCTAGACCTATCTTTAAAGTCAAGAGGACAAGGATAGAAATCCAGCAAGAAGGAGGACATTGTTGGTTTTTCTCCCTGCTAGAATTCTCCAGAGTGGTTTATCATAAAGCTCTCACTCGGATTACTGTATATACACTAGCTATGACGAAGCCTGATTTATTCTTTCTCCTATTTCATTTGGTCTTTTGGTCGGTACCTCGCTACTCTTTCGCAAGTAATGCATGATGTTTACTTTCGGAAATTCTCTGAGAAAGGCAAATTTTGAGCACTTTAATCTAGACATTTTGTTTCGCAGTTCGTTCAAAACGGTAGCGATGTTGCAGTTACGAGCTTGACTAAACTGGATTTCAGGTGCTACTTGATGATTTTTTTTGCACAAGCTTTGGTATCCTTTTTCATTGGTGTACACAGCGCTTAGTGTTCCGGCATCAAGTAGGCTTATCCTCGAATCCTCGAAAGCGTTGTTGCCAAGTTTCCGCGTCACGATTGTTTCATGAACGTCACTCATGTTGACGGACGGATGAAAGGGTGATAAAATGACTGGATTGCTTCGCTGTATGCTTAAGTTTTCGTTAAAACGCCAGGCAAGCGGTAAAGTGTGAAGTGTTTTCTACAACAACCAACAAATTCTACAGCAGCCACGGTCCCCACCTCAGAACCGTCTTTGAGATTCTCAGTCGAACAGAATATCTAGTCCCTGATCACAACGGTAACCGTGATTCCGTGCAAAAGGGGTCAAAAAACTCATTTCGAGCCTCAATTATTGAGAAATCTGGTGGGGAACCGGGGTCGAGGATCCGTGGTCTTTCTGCTCCTCCCATGAGCTCCCCAATACTTAAGGTTCGAAATGGTTTTTCTGGCAGTTTTGCATGGAATCACCTATACCATTTGGGAGCTCTTGGAGATTCTGTCCACGTGAAAGTCTCAACAACGATTCTGAAGTAGCATGTTGCCAATAAAGCGATGATGTTGAGATATGTGATAATGGACGTTCAACTGCTTTTCTAGTTGAAAACGTCTTTGATACATTCAAGGGGAAACTAGACCACAAAAGGCTTCAAAAGCATCACATACTCTCTTGAGCCATGCGTTCGGCGCTAGTATGCTTTATTTTTTGTTTTTTTTTTTCAATTTCATTTCTATTATTTTCCTTTTTCAATTGTCATAAATTTTGTACATAGCCTCCATGGGAGTATTTCATCGTAAAATCTTCTCAATCCTTTCGTTTTGGTGCAAACGGCAGTGTTTGTTTTTCTTTTCAATTTCGAAGTAAATACTAGTAATGAAGTGATTGGAATTAGGTTCTTGTTTCGTTCAGAAGAGGTGTTCAGGAGAAACTGAGTGCTGTCCGTTCTTTCAGGAACCTCCATAGCCAATCTGTCGTGCTGTTCAACGGATATTCCCGATGCTCCCCTCCTCGATAAGAGTGTACTCGTTCGAGCTAGCCGACAGTTGTTGAGCAGCGTCACTAGAGTACTTCTCCTAGCTGATAGAGTTCTAGTTAAGCACATCTTGCGGGCGGAAGACAAGGTGGGTGTAAGACATCCTTTTTAGTTTTTGTTCTTGTTTATGATTATGTCTACATTTAGGTTGCCTATTCGCTGTCTCGTCTTGAGGTTTGCAGATCTTTTACTGAGTTCGTAAAGATTTTTGCTGAGTTCGGTGGTGAAATGGTGGATTTGGCTCACAGATCGGGGGATAGGTTAGCGTTTCGTTATTAGCTACTCTTTCGTGAGGATGAGTGGAAGAAGCGCTACGCTTTTTTGCAATTTGTTTAATTTATTTAATTTGTCATTACATACACTTTTTAGGCAGCACGACCTAAAGAGTGAGAAGCGGCGAGCGCAAATGAGTGTAGCCAGAGCATCTCTTGAAAGGCATACAATGCTGTTATTGACTTCTTCCAAGACATTGCTGCGACATCCTGAATCAGAATGTGCTCTACAATGCAGAGACGGAGTCTTTGACCAGGTAAACTTATCGCTTTTGAGTCTTTTTTCTATGTTTACGTGCAAGCTTCTCACCTACTCAACTTCAGATACGCACGGCTCTTCAGCTCATCGCTATATGTGTTAGTGACGGCGTCCTTCCAGTTGATCCCACCCGGTTCGTTCAGAGCACCAGTGAAGAACCTCTTGATATCGGAATACAACTAACCGCGAATGCCGCAATCAAGCAGTTAACGGTTTGTCTTGAGTCCCTAATGTATTGTGGAAATAACATTGAAGTTTATACGTTTCATGTTCTAAAATTCAAAAGAAGACTTGAAGACCTCTTCTTTTTTTTTGGAGCGGCGATATTGTCCTAGGCGACAAGCAGTTCCGAGTGTCCTAATTCGGCCACCATGTTGTTGCATTCAATCTGACATCTGCTGAACTTGTGAGAATTGCGCTGAGCCACTTCATTCCCCTATCTGTAAAAAGAGGACGCTAACGGCACTTTACAGTTTCAATTTTCTTAGCGACTCATACTTCAGTTGCTAGTATTGCTTCACATCTATTACCATTACTGCAAGCAAACATTTTAACAATTTGACCAGCTTCTCCAGATTATCCGCGGTTCTCTGTTCTCCGAATAGTTTTGGTGCGTTTTTGGAAAGAAATTCTTACGATCCAATTCATACAACTCGGTTTTTGGTATCTCCCAATACCGTGCTAATGTATGTCGTCTTGAGAGTACCAAACTTTCTCTTTATCATTTTCATTTCTTGGCATGTATGGTGGTAGTTCATTTCCTCTATTGAAACATTAATGTTGCATTATTCTTAATTTCTACGGAGGAAGAGGACTTGTACATATAATCGGAAGTCTGAGTGTGTTTTACAGGAGATGCTTGAAATGGTGCGAATGACGTCGAGAGTTGGAGCCGGTGTCCGAGAGCGACTTATTGGAGCACTGGATGCACTGTGTGAAATGACTCAGGTTTGCTGTAATGGATTCCTACTACTGATTTTCCAACCTCTTTGTTTTAAAATTTTGCTTCAGTTTAGGCCTTTGATATGTGCCCATTTGCAGGACTTTACTGATTCCGCTTACACTCCTCATCATCATCGAGAACAAATTCTGGATTTCTTAGAAGAGTGCAGATTTGAGATGACAAATCTTATCCAACCTGATGTAATTTTTTTCTGAAGTCGCTAGCGGTCTTATGTGAGCTTCATTCATCAAACTGTTATAGGACGAGTCCACTGATCAGCTGCGATCGGATGGCATTGAAGTGACCGTTGAACGATTGAATAGGAGACTGAAGGATTTAGGAAAACAGCTCCAAATTGTCGCTATGGAACATGTACGACCATTATTTTGCGGTGATACTCTTCTAGGTGTACAACATTGGGTTGATTATGATAGTTTCAGGTTTCTGAAGTTCTGCGAGCAAACGAGGATCAAGTTTTGCTTTCCTCTATCAAAGCATGCGCTGTTGCTGGTGATATAGATGGAGTGGAAAGATATATGGAGAAATTTAGGGAACATGCTGAGCATATGCAAGAGGTACACATTTTGATTTTTATTTGCCAATCCTTGTTGACTTCGTTTGCTCTTTTTAGCTCTTACCTTACTTTTTAACTCTCACCTCTTGCCAATCTGGCTGCCACAGATGTACATCACTAACTTCTTACCTTTTTATTTTATCTTCCTTTTCTCCTGTTCAATCATTTCCATGAATCTCGAACGTTTATCAGCCAGTGAGCTCTTCAGGTCTGCCGGTTGCTGCATCACATTTCGCTCACGGATGCGTTGCATGTGAATACTGGTCACTGTGAACGAAATATGCGCGCATTGGCACCTTTGGTAAGGCTTGTATAATCTGGTGTATCAAAGACGAGGGAACAGAAGAGTCTAAGAAAGTATTAACATATTTGTTTTCTTTTATTAATGATGAAGAATCGAGTATTTAGAGCAGTGAAGACATGTGAATTAATCGGAAAGAGCAATTTTGTTGGCGCAATTTTAATGAGCTGCCTGTATTGGAACAAGTCTATGCGTAAATGGTAAAAAATACATGGGCATAGGCGAGCGAGGCAATTTATTATTTGGACATCGAGCATAAACTTCGTCATGTGGAGTATCCATTGCTGTCATGGTTAAAATTTGTGCTTATGATTTATGAACTCTGCTCGGGAGCTTATAAATTAATGTCAAAATGTAGACTTGGAATCAATTTCAATTCCAGACTTTGCTTGCTGGCCGCACTCTCTGCCAACATCCGTCTAGTCGGATAGCTAGGGAAAATTTAGAGGTCTTCTGTGACACCTGGAGTCAATCGGTATGCATTTGTTTTGTTCTTTTCCACATTCTTCTGGCTTTGAAAATAAAATTTTCGCAATTACAGGTCAATGATCTGTCTCGACTTGCTAAAGAGTCCGACTCTGCTGCATGTGGTCGTGTTGCAGCAGAAAAGCAGGCGTATATGTCTTTGCCTCGTCCGGGGGTAAGCAGCACTGATTCATCGTCTTCCCTTCCGCGATTCAGAAGCTCACACGAATTGCCCCTTCGAAAGCTTAATCGATCGTTCGAGTCGCAGACAGTAACACGTATTATATGCGACTCGGACGACTCCACTTCGAGTGCTTCATGTGACAACCGTGAAAACCGCCGGAGTAAGGCCGCAATTATGACACAGGGCGGTGATGAACTCAGTTCGACCGCCTCCGCAAATAGTGAGGATCGAAAGGCGTTCGAGTACCGCATCAGTCTAATCCTCGATGACTTGCGTACCGTGTCCTTGCATGGCTGAGTGCAGTGAAGCGTTTGCAAGTGTTGTGACACGCACCCGGACTGAGTATTAGTTGTAGTGATTATGTGCTGTGATCAGTATTTGTTTTCTATTTATTTCCTTTCTGAACTTTGCATTTTAACAGAGGCCTTACATCTCATTCTCCTTCACTTAACATTAGAGTGTTCTTACGTTCACTTAATTGCAATTTTCTTGCGTTTTCCTGCGGTGCTGGCTTTGTTTGCATGAATGTTGTATAGTGTGATTGTGTTTATGAATACAAATGAATTGTGCATGCTTCGTACGTAAACTCAGCGAGGAATTAGATGCAGGGTTGAATAATACAGAGTAAGAGATGTGAATTTTGTAGCCCATTTTAGACAAACATGCCAACGATATTGAATTTTCGCCGCAGTGATTTCCGTTGTGGAAAGATCACAGTACGATTGGCGTGCGAGGTTTCTTTTCAAGTTTTTCTCTGAAAGAACTGGACGCCATAAACAGGCGAGGAAAGAGTTCAGAAGCACCCTTTCATTCAAGAGGGTGGGTTTGGAGCGTTGAACCTTGAAAACATGGTGGGCTCTTCGATTAGCCAATTCATCTACACTGCCATTTCTAGGTATAACGCCCCACATCCACAAAACAAAACACAGCAAAGGGATTAAGTAATTTTCATAGTGAATAGTTCGTTTCGCCCACGAAACAGAGTTTTTTTTTTCAAACTAAAGTAATTGTGTGTGTAGAGAAACTCATCTTCAAGTCTCAAGTTGCTCTTCTATTACCATTTATCTCACTCATTATCCTTAGGCGCCGGTAGGGTTCCATACAACTCAGAGTGAGCCGTAACTGTAGTGATGGAAATGAGAGCGTTCATAAAGTGCGCTTCAACTGATTTCGAAACAACCTCGCTATTACTTGTTGCCTTACAACAAACGAACACAATGGGTCTTAAAATGTCATCCATCAAATCCGGAGCAGGGTCTGGGAAGTTTGATGGTTTTGTTGACAGTGGCTCTAGAGCAGGCATCGGGCTAAATCATTCAAGGGTACCGTCCCACCTCAGAATCGTTTTTAAGATATTTGCATGGAAAGAATCTCCAGTGGCTGCTAATCACAGTGGTATATGTGATTACGTGGAAAACTGGCTTAAACCCATTTTCGAGCCACAATTATTGAGGGGCCTGTGTGCGGAAACAGTACGAATTCACAGTGTTTTCACCTCATGTATTCGTTTTGCTCTTCAGCACAGTTTCCATTCTGACAGGGAGTAGATAAGGAATTCTCACGAGAATTATGAATTACTCCAGAAGGTGCGCTCTCGGGAGTGAATTATTCAGACCGCTCCCTGGCCCGCCCTTTGGCTCCACCCACGGGTTCCTCAATAATTGGGGCTCGAAAACGGGTTTCAAAGGCAGTTTTGCACGGAATCACATATACCGTTGTGATCAGCAGCTGCTAGAGATTCCTTTAACATGAAAATCTCAAAAATGGTTCTGAGGTGAGACGATGTCTTCAAGGTCCAAGTCAGTCATACTGAACAAAATGTCAACAACTTCGCATCTCGTCAAGGTCTTGAGGACTTGTTTATCTCGAAAGCCAATTAAACTGCTGGGCTATCTGCCGGTGTTAATGGGATGCATTTCCGACTCTATGATGAGCTCTGACAGCCTTTCGACTGACTCTTCGAGGTAGTCGGATTGAGAAAGAATCCCTTCGTAAGACGCAATCGAAAGGAGTGACACCTACACGCTTATTTATTTTTCCGACGCCATGTTGGTTTACAGTTTGAAGTTTGTCGGAGCAGTTTTGATATGGGTGGTGGACGTAGCTCAGAGAAGGAGCTTGCCGGATACCTGTCACCCTGCCCATTAAAGGAAGTGATAAGTGTATTAGTACTACTGCTACCACTTAGATTAGGTAAGATAAGGTGAGCACGTGGAAGCTTCCTCCTAACATTGGCATAATTTTGGATTCTTCTTACCATTTTTTGAACCATGTTAGCACTGAGACTTCGGTTTTTCAAGTTATTGTGCAAGTTTTCCATGTCCTGACGCCATGATCAGGTCTACAACATAAAATTCATTGTACATTAATGAGAAGACCAATGAAGAGTTGCAAAGAAGAACCGCCTCACCCAGCTGCCGTTAACTATGAAGTGGTTTAGGGATTTGGGATCTCAATATTGAAGTGGAAATTGAAGAAATCAACTGAGGCTTGGGGATGGACAAATCCTGCAATGTTTTTCTCCGTTGGTAAATTCAATAGCTAACTTGAAATTCAATTTATGTAATCAATTCATCAAAAATCAAAAAACCTTAAACCTCAGCTGCTTATTCTGGACGAGTAAAATTAGCAAAGGACGCAAGGTCCTGCTGCCGCTCTTTCCATGTTTTCATCTAAAACCACTAGGTGACCCATATTTTCCGTTCCTAATGAATGTTGTTTTCAGAAGCATGGCACAACCTCGAAACCTTCGAAACCAATCACGTTGGATATTGAGGTTGGTTTCGGTATTTTACTGGCTTATTTGAAGATTAGCCACTCGCTAAGACTGAAGTAAAAGCAACAAATGCGTATTATATTCGTGTCGAGCTTATAGCAAACAAAGAAAAGTGGAAATTTAATATTTTTACTGCCAAATGTCAAAAACGTGATCAGAGTCCTCAAGCGAAGACTGTAAACTTTTAAGAGCGACTACGAAGCCTTTAATTTTTTGGATCTAGTGTTTGGTTTAGCCACGCACCTACGTTACCTGGGACATGGTAAGGTTGAAAGTGCTTAGATCGCTTATATTAATTTTTGCTGGGATGGCTGAGTTTGTGAGCGCCGAGAAAGAAGTACCGCGATTAGATAAGTACTCCTTCAGGATCAACAGAAAATGGCAAAGGTTGGACTGGAGATGAAGCTGTTAACATCAGAGGTGGACGCCGAAGCAGAAAAGTGGGACGAATACGCTGAAAACGACATTGTGAAGAGAGCTAAGGTTCGAATTTTTTTCAGAAGTCTCATCATATGAAAGCAATTTATATTGGGTGCGTGAGTTTGACGTGCGTGTGTCTATAAGATGAACGATAGGCTCAGTCTCAGCCCTGACACGGCCCAGATGCCGGTGGGACGCACTTTCGCGGGATCGCGGCAACCGCGCGTCATTTTCATTCAGGGTGTACATACTGCGTTGATCGGAAATTCATGAAAGATCCTCCGCAGATGGATATGTGCGTCTGACGCGCGACAGCCGCACACATCTGGTCTAAATTGGCACGCAATCGCGCGTTTGACGCATGTACTTGATGTACATTGTCCTTTTGTGAGGGTTAACGATATCATTTTCCTTTCCGTTGTAGGTGCTATCCGCTATTCACAAGGAAATAAAAAACCATAACCAAAATTCATTATTCCCCGCTGATACAGATGAGAATTTACTGATGAATTAGAAGCTGATAGTTCCACTTAATCTTCAGAACTTGATGATGGCTATTGAATTTTTTTTTTGGAAATGTACCCGGTATGTAGATTGATTTGGTGCTGAATTTCTAACACTACGATTTGTTTTAGGCAATGTCATCAATGGCGTACAACATGTACCTGTTCACTAGAGGTGATGGCCCGCTAAAGACCACTCACGACTTGTTCACTCAAGCTGAGTTCTTCGCTGAGCAAGCGAATAAGATGTACAAGACAGTTAGGGAGTTCAGTTACGAGGTAGGAGTAGTATACCAGTGGTGGTCGCAGAATAGCAAGGGAGGGTGGCCAACCTCAAAATTACGTTTTGAAATAGTTGGAGGTTTTGTATCAGTTCATTTTAGCTTCTTAAATTTTAGTGTTATTCTTGAATATTTGTTATCATTAGTTGGAAATTTCATCCGGGTCCACGTTTCCGGAGGTCTCACTTCTCTCTCCCACTCTTACCATCCGCGACCACCACTGCGAACTGCAGCCAGTAGGCCATTGAAGGTATCACGAGTTTAGGTACCTGGATCAGCGGAGAAAAGTGAACTATCGGCTATTCTTGAAAAGATACCTGTCCATTGTCAACAGCTGCAAGTGCTTGTCAAGAGCCCGACGGTAGGGAAGTCGGCAACATTCGGAAAGGTAAGATTTTGTGGGTGAATCCTCAAGGCGAAGTCGTTGGATTTGAAGTTCTCTCTTTCAGGTCGATTCTGTGATACAGGAAACTAAGAATCTGATGAATGAAATCGCAAAACTCGTCACCTCATCATTTGTTTGTGCGACAAAGGTACCGTTCACCTTATTTTCATTCTCTCCTTTCTTTGCTTATTTGAGCGAAGACGCATTTGTTTCATTTCGCATTGTGGTATTGTCTAAGCATGGTAACTTCTTGGTAGCCAGTTATAAATTGCAAAGACATTTCAGTTCGATAAAGTGGAAAAGTGAGTTGAAAGTGTTTTTTTACGCTTCAGGTGTATTGCAAACATTCTCTGGTGGTTTAGTGTTGGCTGTGTAGTTTTGAGAATGGAAAAATGATTGTGATTGTTGCTAAAAGTCTAGCCACAACACTTCCATCGATGACACTCCTCCACACTCCGTTTGAAATCAACCACAAATATCCTGATAGCACGTCTATTGAACCGGTCCCTTCCACAAATGCAAAACAGACCTTGATATAATTCAAATCCTAAAAGGTTTTAATCTTCCTCCTTACAGCAGCACTCTTCCCTTCACCTCAGTCCTTCTCTCATTTGTTACAATTCACTGCGCATATTCAAATTGCATTTATAATTTTTAGCCGAATTGAGAACGTGTTGTAGTTGTGCCTGGTTTGACTTAGAAAATATTGCATTACACGAAGCTCTGTCTGCCCATGATGACACAGCTGATGTTCCAGTACGAAATCGAGTTCCGTGGCGGGTCGGTGCCCAGGACGGTTGGGGACGGCGATGCGCGGGCTTCGCGAGAGTCAACGCTTTGGAGACGCACACCTAGCATACGACGGACAGCCCCGCCCCCTGGCATCTACCAACACTAGGTAAGTTTAGCTATCATGTGCCAATCTTACAATATTACCGTTGGGAGTTAAAAGAGGTTGAGAGTGTTAAAAGTCTGCGGCGAATTCGCTCCATAGCGCATGCGTCAGCACACATTGTTATTCGAAAAGAATGATTCCTGGTAAAAGTAATAAGGTACAATAGGTACTGTAATTCGGCCTGCGCTGTCGGCTAGGTACCATAGCGATCCCTTCGCTCCAGAACGGAGACTTGGAAATCACTACACAGAAATCTTAAGGTCTGGATAGACGTATATAATACTTCTCGAAGTTACAAATAACCGAGATAATTCTGCTAAAAGAATCCAATCGCAAGGGTCTAGTGAACCCATGATCTGCCCCGTGATAACGTCGGACCCCACTCTTGCCAGCATCGCCAAATTGGTCGTGCAACAATTCGATTGCTGATGTTCTTCTGCATCTACATTCTACAAAGCTTATACGTTCAAGTAGCTTACAGCTATTTAGGCTTGCACGTTCAGTATCGGGTGATTTCTGGTTCCTGTTCAATATAAGAAGGAAATGGTGCTTTTCCTCAGATCCGTGTTTTCCTTCTTAGTCCTAAAAATTAAGCAATTCAATAGTTCTGTGGAAACGCATGATGATATGATTGTGGAGAAAGGAAAGCGCTTCCAGAAGGTATAGAACACGTTACGGAAAAAAGACAGTGGGTCGGAGGAAATCGCAACTGAGAAGACCGCAAGGGCTTGCTCATCGTCTTGGTGACTCTAAGGCTGAATATATCGCCTTCAGCACCCGCCACTGCTTATGTCTGGTATAGAGAGGTAAAAAAGAAAGGAAAGAAACGGTTGTTTTTGTTGCTGGATTATCACTGTGAATTTCTGTTCTGAAAGAATGAGATAGGAAACGAAGATGGTGCCATTAAACTGGAATCATCCAAAGTGAAATGCTAGGAACTGAAGTGAGAAAAAAAAAAGATTCAGGAGTACAGGATCAATCTAGATCTACAATTATAAACTTTTTGTGTAGGCAGTTTCTTTCATAATTGATTTAGGATAGCCCAGGTGATTTAGGATAGACCAAGTTACCCATTTCGGTACATATTTTGTGGTTTGGTTTTCTCTTTTTCTGGGTCACTGAATGTGACAGACCTACTATTGATAATATTCGATTTTCAGCAAGATTATCAAAGGTCTATGACGGTTAGAGGTGAGAGAACGCATGTTTCATTCTATCTTTCTGCTTACGTCATTAACAGCATGTCAAGGCGGTCGCTTGTGATACTGTAGAATCTTAGTTGTGACGTATTTTGTCATGCTCTTAGTGTTATTCGTAGTACGGCAAGGTATTTCCACCTCTGCACGGGTTTTTGGCTTTCAGGAACTGTCCAGATGATTTGGATTGCACGGAGCAAACTCGTCGGTGCTCTTCTCCAACTCGCTCATTTCACGATTCTCAACCTCTTCATTCCAACCGGAAACAGAGTCGTCCTAAACAGAAGATTTATATGGGGTTTCTTGGTTCTATGCAGTATTGCAAAGAAGCACAAGAAAGGCGCAGACTCATGCAGTGTGGCCAACTCTGAGGCTGTAGCTTGCTAGTTGGAAGCACCGCTCACGTTCTCTTTATTTTCTTTTAGAATAGGAAAGAATAAACACGAGAACCACAGAGAAAGGGAAATTCGAATTTCAAAAAATGTGTTGTGGTTGGGCAACTGCGCATCAATCTATCTATTTAAAGAGTGAAACAGCGTCATGCGTTGAATACAAAGTGGCACAAACTAGTACAAATGTCAGTAAGCATATATTAAAGAGTCGATAAGACAACAACACCTGCAGTTGAATAATATATGAAGTATTTAAGTCCAAATCGGCCGTTGTCGCCACTACCACATGTTCTCGATTTCCTTTTTTTTCTGTGTCTAAAAAAACTTCGTAAACATGAGAATCGGTGGTATTCTTCTGCACATTTCAACCTCTAAAATAATTGAGTTATGGTCTCTGGTGATCAATAGTTATAATTCTGTTTTGAATCTGTAGGCACACTTTTGATTTTTCGTTTTGTGTGCTACATATGGCTTGTAGGAAAGCTATTACTGTGATACAAGGTTCTTACTCTGGCAAACAAATGACCATCTAGATGTTTGCTTGCTGGTAAATGTATTATGTATTGACGTATCTCCATCTTAGTTGAAACGAATTTCTTAGCATTCTGTCTTGCCCTCAGCAAGGTTCCAACAGTGGAATTTCGGCAGGGAAATTGTACTGCAGTAGTGCACTTGGATGATTTCCCCATTACCGTTCATGGATAAAACTTGATACGAACGCAAAAATCTGTGTTATGAGCGGTGCTTTCACGCATGTCCTACTCGAGGTTTACTTCCCAGATTATCGGCTACACACCTTAGATTTATAGGAGGATTCCACAGTCTGGACCCGCTCGCATGAGTCGCACCACATATTTGATCGAGAACGAGAACGATGACAATGGAATGTGCTGATGCGCGGACAGTCAGAGAGGCAAAACGTGGATGGTGCGGCGCGTGCGAGTGGTCCGATCCAGTGGAGCCTCTGATGCAACATTAGTTTTTTTTTGGCAGATTTCACGAAAAAAATCTGTCTTTTCAGTTTTTACAAAAAAAAAATTTGAATGGAACTTTTTGCCCTTTAGCAAAGAACGCCTTATCTTTTCTTTGGTAGTGGCTATGCTCTGCTATGCCTTAGAAATGTTAACGATTTTCCTTATCTTCTTTTTTTTCTTGTTTGTTCGCCTCAAGGCACGAAATGCACTGAATGCTGTTATTTAATAATGAGATGGGTCATATATGCTGTTACCTTTGAAACAATGACATGAGCTATACTTCCATGGTTCGATTGAGCCAAGGCGCTTTCCCATCCGGAAGCACCAGAAAACGAGTATCTAATACTTTTCTGCACTGTTCATTTCTGTCACTGCTCATTACATCTGCTTGATCTCTCTAGAAATAAGTAAAGCAATTGTTAAGTTTTTCTGAAATGCTGTTCATATTACTCCGATAGAATGTCCTATAAAATGCAACATCCACTAGTCAGTCGCTTTGTGCAGAACATGTCACTAATTGGCTTTTACATCCTTCCTTTGGAATCCTTGTTTTAGTATTTTGAAGCGTTATGATTTGTATAGTATTGGAATAAATCCTTGAATATTGAGATCTCTATGTTCTTCAGACAATTCCATTCCTACAGTATCATATTCGGGCGTGAGCAGTTCGAAGGCTGTGAAATAGGCTACGTAAGCAAAGAAGCCCTGAGGAATTCCAGAAAGCTGTTTATATCAGTTGGTGAGGAATTAACTGCCGTTTTGGGGTATGCACAAATGAACTTCTCTTCTGTGGAATTTAAGCAATTTCAAGCGAATTTGGACGACCTCCGAGAGAATTTTCTTCCTCTTTCAAAAGGCGCTCGAATATTTTGGCTAGTTCTTTTCGGTACCTTTTTGTAAAGCCGCGAACAAGTGATGAGCCTCGTGTTCTATCTTGGAATCGCTTTGAGGGAGCTAGGGGTTCGCGAAGTTTTCTTCCTACGATTTTAAGCTCAAATGCAACCATAGTCGTGGTCGCGAGATGTCGCTAGACGATCAGGCGTTGAGGACAGCCGTGGAGCCTAAACCGGATCTTACTTATATCTTACTTAACCCAGATCTTATCTTACTTAAACCGGATCTTATCTTATCCGGACGACGAGTGCAGGGACGGATGCTCACTATGCTACATTTTCAAAACATTTGGGTTTTAATCAACATGACAATAAAGGCGCGGAACTGAACACCCCACTGACTGACGACCAGAGTCTTATCCGCTGTGACATCTTTCTAACTTAGTTTTTTCGTCTCAAAACGATTCATTTCTAGACCATCTAATGACTATAGATAAAGCTCTATTTTCCTTTGATAACAAGAAATGCTAGAAGATGTAGCTAGAGGTGTTTTTTTCACTTCTAAATCTTCCTAAACCAGTTCTTCTCTCTGGAGAGGTTGTATCAGGAGTTTGGTGGTGCTGTAAAGGTGGGATCGCAGCTGCTACCTATGGGTAATCACACCTACCCATAGCTATGACATTATCCACCACTTCAATGATGCATATGCACCCATACAATTTTTTTTTTGCTGAGAACTCCCAGTACAAGTTGTAAGCAAGCATAAATGTCTTGGATTTCACTCCTGCAATACTTATTATTTCGATCTGTAAGCTGCGCAAAAGAAGTTTATGCTCCGGGATTCCTATGTGATCTATGGGACCAGTTGCATCACCGGAAGATTTCGATAATTTCATTCTCATTGTTATGATTAACCTTGAGTGGCAGCTGGGTATGGGTAACGTATTGCCAGGTAAATGGTTAGTATGGGTTTGTTAACTCGTTCATCATGTGTGATCCGAGCATGTGTGTGATTCAGTGATGCATCTGGGCCATGGTTTCAGAGTATGTTGAGCACCGCTATACTGTGGATGCAAAACAAATGACTCTGTGATTCCGAATTGAAGTGAGCACTTCATCGTTTCAAATAATTTGAGGTTTTAACTGCGTTAGAAACCAACAAATTACATCTAAGACTGGATGCATAACTAAGATCAACAGGGATAAACGTGTTAACACCCCCAAATTTACTTATTGTTAACATAGACGTTAGCACGTTTGCTCTGAGTGATCTCAGCGATGCATCCAGACCAGAGATGTGCGTAATTACGATTTACGATTTACGAATTGCGATTTACGGCCATTTTTGGCGATTTTTTTACGATTTACGATTTACGAAAAATGGCCCAAATTTCGTAACAAATTCGTAAATAACTACAAGAAACGAATCTCGTAATAGTTTTTGTGCTTGGCGGTATAGTCCGTTCCAAAAGCGACGATAGTTGAGTATTTGTGCCTATGATCTGCATTTCTCGCATATCTTTCCGAAAGCAGCACTATTTCTCGCGTTCTCTCTTTCTCTAATATCTCCACAACCATTTTCCCCGGTGAAACACACTATTAATGCGCATAATTTCTCTATGTTTGCATTTTGCAGCAAAGCTAAGAGTGAAATGTTTGTTTTGCTTGTAGTTTCGATAATTCGGAGAAGGCGGCATGCAGCAATGTCATTATCGCGTACGTAGAGAAGATCTGTTGGAATGGAAAAGTGGAGCTCAAAGGTCTGAATGAAGTGCGGCAAGAACACCGCATTTCCAGCTCTGTTCTCCTGTTTCCGTAGGTGGAACAAGCTGTCCGCCCAGCCTATTTCCTTCGGCAAAACGTTTTGCCTCGTTTTTGTGACTTCAGCAGCGGTGTGATGTCGTATGCGAAAAGGTTTTCTTCCTGGTCGAGCTCTCATGAACCAATCAGTAGTGACTATAAACAGTTTGATAAAATACAAGAAATAGTTTTTTTTTTCAGAGATGCAGCACGCATGTTACTTTATTGATAAACGCAGAGGTATTGAATGCGCATGCGCCCTAGGCAGTGACTTGCTGGGAGCACTGAATACCTACCCCACGGGGTGAATGGCTTGGTTCGCAAGGAAACACATAGAACCATCGACCACGTTTACGTTTACTTCAGAAACGCCAGCCAGGATGAAGAGAGTTTTCTTTGATGCAGCAATAAATAATACTCTAAAATGGACAGCTCGCCTAAAATATCGAGAAAAAAGTTGTCCATTCATCACAATGTTACCGTTAATGTTATCGCTCTACAGGGTGGGCTATAAATACGGTAACACAGAAACGTGTACATGGAAAAAGAATTTATATGTGATTTAAAACATAGCTATATGTTTGCTAGGTATTATTTAACATAAGGCAACCCTTCGTCTCGAGATATCCCCTACCAGGTCCTACACAGGCCCCGAGATGCTAAGTGAAGTTGCTGACCGCGGCGCGCATGTGGTTGTGCTTCAGGTCATGCAACGTTTTATAAAGGGATTGCCCAACTGATCCAAATTCCGGAGAATCAATAAGCCCTTGTCTCCAGTATCACCAAAGTATATGAACCTCACTGATTGAGATCCAAGCAAATGAGTGGTCACTCGATGAAACCAATAGAACCTAAAATGTATTTTTGGTTGAGTCCAGAATCAAACCTGGCTTGTGGGCCGGAGCACTGTTACGGTGGGACGTTGCCAAAGGACATCCCAATTGAGTTCAACTTCAAGCCAAAACAACTTCCTGTTGAAGAGAAACTAGCGTTGTTGACGTATTTTTGGCCCACCCTGTTGTGATAAGATGGCGAAGTTCTGTGATCAATTCTACAGTAGACACATACCTCAGATTATTTTGAGAATGACTTTGTTGTGAAACGAATTGAAATCATCTGACTCTTTTAATGGTACTCGGACCCTCAGTTACGCTTTACGATTTACGATTTACGAAAATTGAAATTTTTGTTACGCACATCCCTGATCCAGACCCTAAATAACCTCACTCGAAGCGGAGCGCCTGAATTTCTTGATGGTGTAGCTGGCGTAAAATGAAGCTATACCTAAGCTCCTGCGATATTAAAGCTTTTATTGTTGGACATGGAGATAGCGACGGATGTTTTCTTCAAACGCAAGACATGGTCGTATTTTGTTCGGACTTTCTTTTCCGCAAGTCAATGCCGTCGAGTTTGCTGAGGGGTGATACTTGCAAAACCCAAAACTCATGATATTTTATTGACCGCTGCGGGATGCAAGAAATTTTTTTCAGATGTAATAGTATAATGTCATTGAAGATAGCTATTTTGTGTGAGAAAGCTACGTAGAGCTAACAATGAGCATCACCAGGGTGTCATTGTAACGGTGTCTACTATTGCTCTGAAGAGCGACTAGTTGAGAATCCAACAGGATCTTTAATTAATTCTCCACAGTTTTCGGGTGCGTTAGAAGTGGTTTGATCAGTTATTGTATGTGCATTTAAAATTTATGATTTTGTTTAACGAGATCTTTTCAAATAGCTGTTCCGTATTTTTTTGTCATCAATTTTCATCTGTCTCAAAAATCATCCAGAAGAATCCCAAAACATTCGGGATACTACGGTTGTTGCTTCAGGGTTGAGTGTAAGTTCCTGGTGGAGACATGATTGAGCTCACGTTGTAAAGCAGCTTAAAGTCCACCTGAATACATATTCCCCACTAATATTTAAGTCCATTCTATAACTTATTCAAACAACTGTAACGTTGAGGTGATTGATCGTGTGCTCAGCATTTGCATCAAGGAACATCTGGCAAGTAAACGAAGAGGGAGCCTTGTATCAGCGCTTGGAAAGAATAGGCACGAAGGACAGAAGGAGAGCGACTTCGACCTGATGTGCACGATTCTCATCCACGGGGCGGACATCACTGCGCGGAAGGCGTTAGAGGGGTTTTGGATTCCCTCCAGGAATCCGAGCATGGATAGCAGAAATGAATGCCTGTCCGTTACCAATGACTTCCTACTTTCGTATCACTACGCTACCTGTAGATTAGTGCGACATCCAGTCCGTGTTCCATCCAAGGTGCAGGGTCGCACTCACATGTCCGTGGTGCGCTTCTCTGATCGGTGAGGACATCGCAAGAACGGTGGATTCGAAAGCGGTTTTTAGTTGCCAGCTGCCTGTGGGCGGTTCTGTTTAGATGATCCAGGTTACGGGACATCTAATACCCAATTTGCAAGGGGCGTGGCTGGTCTCATGCCAGCAGCAGACAATATCAATAAGGGACGATTACAAAACATTTGATCGCAGAAGCCTGTCCAGATAAGAGTGCACCTTCTACAAGGACCGCTAAGAACGATCAAACAAGAAAATCTGCAGCAGAAACGTTCTCGATGAGGTCGTCTGTGGATTCTCTGCTGCCGAGCTTCTGCATCGCTTAGACCTGACAATCCTTCAGCAAGTTGGCCTGTATAAGATTGGAACTCCTTCACACTTCTAGGATATCCGTTGTAATGTTTCGAGACTCCTTCAAGATCTGAAACCGTCCATTTGAGAAAATAGATCGTCTTTCAACATCACTGCATGCAGAGAATCCTTGGAAAGACCACCCCACGCGCCCGCCGTGATTGGCCAGGAGTGAGGTTGGGTATTAGATGTCGGTAAACGGTGATTCAGAATGATGTTGCACTAGCCAGGGGGGGGGGGGGAAAGCCGCATTTGGTGTCCAAGAACGCATAGTTGAGCTTTGCAGCACTTCCAGGCCTCTGAAGAAGACGTTCAAGTCGAAACGTCAGGCCTATAATATTTGTTCCACCAAACAACGCTGAGGTAGCAACAACACACAGGGCATATTATCAAGCAACTGTTGATCACTATAGCTAACAATGCATTTCATTTCTGTAAGCGCTTGCTTCCCGAGAAATGGCCCATCTGAGCTCTCGCAAAGACCACTGAGGCAACGACGCGAATGTTTCAACGATCTGTTATGAGAACAAAGTGTTGACCGAGAGGTGCTCGAGGTGGAGAGCGTCGTAGGCTCAAGAGCTGGTGATCTGATCACTGACACTTCTCGCGTGCGAGGTCCACAAATGTCTCGATTTTGCACTCATGTTCTGCAGATTTCGACATATACTAGAGTTGTTTCTTTCCCTGAGTTTTTTCTTTTTGTACAGGAATGGACATTGTCCCAAATTTAGTGCCGATATGCAGTTTACAGAATTTTTGATTCGTTCTTCTGTAATAAATGTCATAGATGCCACCTTCTGATAACTAATCTCCATATAAGCTACTTTTTTTTACAAAAACAGAACATATTTGTATTTATATTTGTAGTATTTTTTATGTGTATTTCAGATAACATATGCAAATATACATAATAGACAAATATCTGCAGAAAGTTCACTTCCTGGCGGCCACAACCACCAAAGAGTGAACTCTCTGTAGATATAGAAGTACACAGCAAAGCTACTCGACATTTGTTAGGATAGTGTAACTCACATTATTCCCTCATTATGAAGTACCTCCATGTCATAGGTCTTCTATAGAGGTTGGAAAAAGTGCATCCACGTGCGAAGATGCAATTTTGACGGATATTCTATCAGGTGAATCTCATTACAAGTGTCCGTGTAGAAGACAAAAACTCTAGGATTTCACCCCAGGAAACCACATCAGACAAAAAACGTACTCCTAAAAAAAGCAGCAGCTTGCTGAAAATGTGCTGAAGTGTTTCTTGATTATTTACGTAGCGTTCTCCCTTTTACTTCATCTTTCGCTTAACACTTTCGTTTTTAAGACATTTCGTGAAAGAATAATCCTCTTCAGCACTTGCGTGATAGTTTTTTTTCGAACAAACTTCTTCTTATATTCTGTGTTATCACATAAGGTTTTTTGAAGCATTACTTATTCGGCTCTACCTGCGAGCAAACAGTGTTTCACTATCCCAAAAAAAAAAACAGGGGCTTCGGAAAAGTTTCCGGCCACACTTGCACCTCCTTTCTGAGCTAATTTTTTTCCTTCAATGCAACCCATTATTGCGCAATATATTAGGTGTTAACATAAGTCCTTGCGCTTTTTTCAAGTTGCGATTTTCTTCCGCTCCGTTGCCATTTCTCTTCAACATTCACTATAATTCTGAAAGCGCTTTCCTTCCTCTACAATCCTATCATCAAGCGTTTTCACAGAACTCTTGAATTACTTAATTTTTAGGCCTAAGAAGAAAAACGCCAACTCAAGGAAAAAATTTCCAATTTCCTCCTTATATTCAGTAGGAACCAGAAAACACCACATACTATTTGAGCATGTAGGCTCTATGAACAGGAGAACAGCATCAGTGGAAATGTTGGAGCGCCAGCTTGACGATTTTCGGAAGGTGGGGTCTGAGGTCACCATGGGGTAAGATGATAGACCCTCGTGATTGGATTATTTTAACAGAATTATCTCAGTTATTTGGTGGATTTGAGTAGTATAGTATGATGCCCATTTGGACCATTCTATTCCTTTTCTATTTCCTTTTTCAATTCCTGGCCCTTCGTTTATGAAATTTGTTCGGTAGGAGTGGTTGGTGTCATCGAGACCAAGTATGTCTTCTTTGATTTTAGAAAATCGCTGATGACCAGTCATTCCAAGCAAAACGTCTCTTTCATACTTAGCACAGGTCACCTATCCAGTTTTGATGGCCTTTCTACCTTCAACTGATTGGTAGGATAGGTGGCTGTTGGATGCGCTGTTTTTCACTCACTCGTTGCTCCATCCCGCAGGCTTAAAACTCGAGCAAACTATTGCTTTAAGAAAAACTGTTCACAGATGCTTGTAGAGAAAGAATAGCGGTTTCAAATCTTATATGACTTGTACCTAAAAGATGGCAAATGTGTGGGGAAAAGTTCATCCGAAAAAAGCGCAAGGACTTGTGTTAACTCCTAATACATGTACAATACGGCCCATAATTATCGCAAAAAAACGGGTGACAACGGATTCATTCATCGTCGACGGACTAGTCGTTAACGAAATGTCGTGCTACTTAACTTCTTTCAATGTGGAAATCTGGGCCCGTAGTAAAGTGCCATGGCGGTGAAGTGAATTCGAACACTCTCCATCACGCTCTAGGCGATGATTGCATGCCAGCTCACATCCACGAAGTATAGGATAGCAGATCATTGCCACCCACGTCACTGCGAAAGCATGCATGTGACAACAGGGGAGATCATCGCCCTTTTGGGAGCTGATCGCCTTCTCATGCCGTGGCAATAGTGGGAGAGGTGAGTGAACGCAGAGTGAGATGCTTGGGGTAGCTAAATCTGCGTCTACTCACCTCTCGCACTATCTCCACAGGTAGAGAAGGCGATGAACTCCTAACAGGGCCGTGATCTCCTCTGTTGCCACTTGCGTGCTCTAGCAGTGACATGGGCGGCAATGATCTGTTATCTAATACCACATGATGTGAGCTAGCATGCAACCATTGCCTAAAGCATGGCAACTTGAATTCTGGATTCACAAAATTCTTTTTTTTTCAAAACTGAAATACTTTAAAAATCACAGGGATGGGGTCAGAACCTGGGTTAAAGGCAGTGTCTCAGCTGATGGGCCACATTTGAGATTCCTATCTCAGTCGAACATACACGAGCCGCTGAGCACAAAGATGTACTTTAAGTTTCGTGGAAACGTCGAAAACTCCATAAGTTACGGGTTTCTTTGGCCGAGAATTTTGAAATTCTCGGCTAGTGGACGAGAGGGTTCATTCGGCAGCGAGAGCTTGCTGATGGTGCGGCATGGTTCTTCAACACGGAATGCTTGTTTGTTTGATAATAGCAGCTGCTGAGAAGTTCATTTTGATGTGCAATCTCAGCTTCTCAGCTCCGCTTTTGCTAGCCTCCTAGCAAGGAAACTCGTCCGCTCCTGTATTTAATTTTACCTTGGAAGTAGGGGTTTTTGAGGGTGTTTTCGGACATCAAGCACATCATTGGAATCAGCGCCTCGAGCTGCACCTGAATCTCTGGATATCTCGATACCCAACATGAGGTGAGACACTGCCTTTAACGTTGGAAATCGCAGAAATTTATAAGAAATGTATAATTCTGGACACTATTATTGGATTTCGCTTAACGTCTATTTTGTTTCGAATGCTTTATCACGTATTTGATTTTGTGTTATTTTGACAAATGTTTGAACTTTACCATTTCATTTTGGCTTGAGGGATTCAGTTTTTTGTTAGCTGGTTTGCAATATGTTAAGCAAGAAAATTTTCTACAGGAATATATAACGAAAGCTGAACAGTCTCCCGTAGTTATTGAAGAAATTTCTCTCAAAATTGCTACGACCGCCTATTTCCATGACATACGGCGTTTTATCAGCGTCCATGAAAGAGTACTGCTGTTAATGGAATTCCTAGAACTTTTTCCTTTAGTGGATTTCCTCGGTTATAACCTAATTTCTGTTCGTAATTATCTGCCGTTTTTGGAATACAACCTGGTCTATACGGTGAAAAAACCAAAAATTGCTCACAATTTGCAGTCATTTCGCTAACCAATGTTAACTCAAGTAATTTTCATTTCCTCTGACTCGAATACTTATGAATACTTACATTTTTGAAAAGCGTAGGCCATTTCAACTAGGCACCTGAATTATTGAGTTTTGAGTGCAGCAATTCCTTCCAGAAATATTTCGCGGAACAGTGTTAAGGAAAAAATAGGAAACGATATTGCATGAAATGTTCCAGCAATAACTCGCCGTAAGCATGAGGTGTGGGTTTTATATTTTGTTGAATGAATGCCCAAAACTGGTGGCCTGCAAAATATCTGGCCGCGACTGTACTTGTGAGAAATCGCATCCTACTATCGTGTTGGAATTTATTCGTCGAGGCAGAGTGTTTACCTAAATGTACACTTTTCGAGTGAAGATTTTTCTCAGCGATTGGGGATTGAATGACTTGTTTGCCGAAACAGAAGACGTGACAAAGTGTTAAATTTTGAAGACAGAGTGGGTATTCGTGTACGCATTTTACGCCACAAGATATTGGGTACACTCAATTTCACTAGAGGCTTCCGGCATTAGCTACTTTCAGGAAAATTTTAGCTTGGAAGCTGATGGGGAAGCAATGAGTGGTATCATCCTGGCGGAAGCTTTCCCACCGCTATCACTTCTTCAAATTAACCACGGCTTTTTTCTGTAGTCAGGTCTTTGAGGGGTGAAATGAAATTTTTTCAATGTTAAGCGGAAAAAACTGTTTTGAGAATGAATGTACTCTCATGCTGTTCTTCTGCCTATGAATATGAGTCTTTAAATAATTTTGTTTTACATCGAATAATCCGGTGCGGAAATTTTCAAGTCCGAAATTTTGATCGTTTTCGAGCCTTAGCAATAGTCAAAGCAATTTGACGAGGAAAGTAGCCCGGAAAACGCAACCGTTTCTAAGATATGATATTAGTCAAATTTCCAAGATCTTGGATCAGCAGGATCAGCGTGCGGTCGTTCGTTCGAGTTGTGGCGGCAGCGTAGTATTGCTGCCAGCTGATATGATGGCCAGCCATTTCCTTTCTTGGGATTATTAAGCTAATTGTTAGTCCTTAGCTTTACTCTTTCAACTTTCTAAGCACAACCAATTTTTCTACTCGTCATTTTACAACAAATCTACTTGTTCAATTGCTTATATGGCTGATTTCCGCCGGTGCCCCATTTTCGAATTTTTTTCATTCCTTTTGGATCGCATTAGAATTCGTTGGTGTGTCTGCAAAATTTTGACTAGGTAGGCCAGGATTTTGAAAATTCCTTTCCTTTCATCAACCTTAGGAACGCTGCAAAACGATGCCAAAAACCGATTTCGCCAACAAAACAGCTGACAAAAACGGCAGCGGTATCGACTTTTTCAGATCGGTCCATATTGAATAGGTCGTGGAACTTGGCCCAATCTGCTCGAAGGCGATGAGCTAAGAGGCTGAAGAAAACGGGGATTTTGAAGGTTTTGACTGTTTTGAGCACTGTAACAGTGTTAACCGCGCGAGATTACCCCGCACTGTAACAAAATCTCGGGATCGAAAATTTCCGTGGGTGCTGTGTTTAATGTCAGACTATTTTGCCATCTCGTTGCCAGTTCCAGCTCGTCAACACTTGCCAGGAATTCACTTATGCACACGATATAAGTACGCAAAGAAAAACTTTCGTCGAGATTACTCAAGTAGTTCGCCAACTCTTTTTCCACCATCTCCTCTCCCTGAGGCGGAGCACTTAGCTAATCTCGCATTCTTTCCTCTAGTATCTCTGACTTCTTTAGGTAGAGTTCTCACATAGGCAATTTTGAATGGGAAACAGTGAGGCGTTGCATAATCAATCATTGCACTAGATGGAAATTATCGAATAAACACAAAATACAATCCATGAAAGTCGTTTTTTTTCTTTTCTTTTTCTTCTTCGTTTCGTTGTTCATTTCTTGGTTGTTGGGTTTTCGTTTAAATTTTCTTTGTGTCTCTCTTTGCCAGTTTGTTCTTTTTCGGTATCCGAAAGTAAGAAATTGTCCTTCATTTAAAATATTTAATAGTAAAACACATATCCACGTGTACAGATCTACTCCGACGATGAGGCTTTGCATCGGATAGTGTTCTTAACTTCTTTTGCAATAGAGTTATGCAGAAAAAGATAGAGAAATCAGATCAGGGTCTTAGACTTTGTATAATGGGATACATCTCAAAACAAAATGGTACGACACTCCTTGAAAGGCAAGCAATTTTAGAAATTGATCAGATTAAACTGTAAGGTTTCGGATACAAACGTTAAGAACATGTCCGAGAATGTCAGAGAACTACAATACCCTCGCTAAGTTCTTTAAAAAAGTACACTCGGCTCGCGACGTTGCGTTCTTTTCGTTCCATTCCCTACAAATTTGGTAAAATGCAGTCTATCGAAACTCCGAGTAGATCGCGGAAACCATACATGTCTGCTCGACCTATCTATGAGCAATTTGCTATAAATTTCATGTCAAACTGCAAAATTTGAGCGTTTCTTTTTTTTGAGAGATTTCGTTGCGAACGGCACGCGACGCCGCATACGGCGAGCGACGCGACAAAATTGTAGCAAAGCGAGTACGCTTGAAACTTCATGCTGAAGCTAAAAACTGTTAGCCAACGTAATTTGAGACTGAGGTTGGGTCGACTACGCTTCTTTCCATCGGTTTTATTTTGCATTACTTTGCGCCTTAACAAATTTATAGGGAAGGAACGAAAAGAACGCAACTTCGCGCACTGAGTGTACTTTCTTAAAGAACTTAGCGAGGGTATTGTAGTAGGTCAGACAATAAGTTCGTGCGGCTTTTCTGAGCATTCACTGTATTTTCACAAGTTGGACTAGTTAAACTTGGCTTTTTCTGAAAGTCAAAAAAAAAACAAAGTCAATATCCGCAGCACTTCTTCTTCACATTTAGAGCAAATCCTTACGAAAAATCGTCTCACAATCCTACGAGCTGTGCGTACAGAACAAGGTGCGTCCTCCAGCCTAAAATCGACCTCTCTGAAGCAGACGTCCACTTCTGCGCTGTCCCTTCAACAGTAGTGGCTTCCACTCAAATGCCATTATCATCCCCAGCAGCTTCAGCTGCATTTCTCCAGCTGTTGGAGTGGAACAATTGGAGATGTCGGAGATATACGCTCTTATCGAATTGTAGAGTCACATTTCATGCGAGAGAAAATGACAAGTAGCAGGAAATGAGGACAATGGTTATAATATTCGTGAAGAGCAAAACAAGAGCTAGAATGGTGCACCATCAAACTCAGTTCAAATCCTCTAAAAAATTGAGATGAAAAACCGCACGAACTTGTTGCCCAACCCAATATAATACAGCGGCCGCTTTTGTCTGCGACAAAAAAAGTTCTCTTCGTGTACAATTATTGCCGTTCAGGTACTGAGTTCCACGAAAGGGTGTAACTACAGATCATCAGTTCGACGACATGCTGGCGGCCATCTTCAGTCTCTACAGGGGTGCGTTCTTTTTGAATTTCTTGTGTTCCTTCCACTTTATTGCCAGTGATACTAACACAATGCTGAATATTAGCCTAGCGCACATTCGAAGAAGGCAGAGATCTGCTAACTGGTTTAAGGATGGAAAAATTAAGCAAAATGCGTTCTCAGCAATAACTTTCTCTGTGAGGAATTGAGGATGTACCTAGTAGACTGTTGATTTGACGTCACTTCACCCACAACTCATCTGACGAGCTCGATTCAGAAAACTGTTTACTGGAAACGACTACAGCTGGATGCTCCTGACGTTTTTTTTTTGTTGTTGGGGAGAATAAGCGCAAACAACTGCCTTTAGAATTATTCAAATGCATTTGTACATTTTTCTGTTTTGACTGCTCAATTCTATAGGGATCGTTTGGCATGTAGAAAGTCACTATGAGTTTGTATTCCTACTTAATCATTTGACTCTGGGAAAATTGAAAAGCTTCCCATGGAGCGTTTTATCTTCCTGTTTCATCCTCTGATCACTTTTTCCAAAAAAAGAAACATTGGAAATCATTTTAGAATAGCTGCTATATGTTGTTTGCAGAAGATATGTACCTGCTGCCACCTGACATGCAAGCTGAAAGATGGCAGTCGGTATAGCCTTTTGTCGAACTTTCAGCATGTTAATATGGCTCTATCAGACACTTGGCGAGTGGTGTAGGTGTTGGCGGAGCAGATCTATATCTCTAATGCTGCTGATCAAAGTGCCAGGTGTGCTCATGAGTATAGCCGAGCCGGTCATCTACTCACTCTAATCTTCTAAAGGTGTTTCTGCAATACTCGATTATTCCTGAACCTACAGGTTCCCCGCTTCGTAGTCTTGAATCTTCAATTTCCTGCTTCGTAGTCTTGAATCTTCAACCTTCTTTCTTTCCCTCTTCTGAAATTAGGTACTGCATAGTTAAAGCGTACATATTAGGTTGTTGGGAAAGCTCTCGCGGTTTTTGTAACAGTACATCTTCTTGACTTTTCAAAAAGCACATCAAGAAATGTATAAACCACCATCCCGTCTTACGTGCCACTCTTTGCCCATTTCCGGAAATCCTTTCGATGCCCTCGATATAGAACTGTTCTGGCATCGACCCGGAAAAGTTTCCCAGCCTGTGATCCAGGATATCTTCATTATCGAACGCTTTACCTTGCATGGCATTAAAGAGGGACGGGACAAGGTGGTTCTTTCGGCGCAAGGTAAGGGCTGTACTCTTGGTATGTCAGCACTTTCTATCCAATGTCGAATGGCTTCTGGCGAGTCACTCTTATAGAGAGCGGGCGTGCTTCGGACCCCTTCCTGCGATTTTTGCGTCCATTCTATCCAGCTGCTGACAGTACAGGTCTGTCGTGAGGGCAATGTCGGGTGGCACTAGCACATAGTGGATGATGCTTTGCTGTCACACCAAGCAGTGACCGCAACCTTCAGAGGCTGATCACCTGGTTGCCCATTCTTATCAAATCCGCGTCGGTGGGGCTTGGTGTTGACGTACAGACTCCACTGCTCATCTCCTGTAAAGATGGACTTCAACCCGCTTTCAATGCTCTTGTATGAGGGCAATTCAATAGCCACCTCTCCACGTCGCTGGAGAACGCACCCGGTCAGATCATGACCACTCGCTGTGATAATTTTTATCTTGCTCAACTGACGCAGGTGATCTGCGATGGTGCTGAAGTGAAGATCCAAGACTTGCGTCCTACCACACCTAGTTTGTCATGGATCTGAACCCATCAGCTGTCGCAATAGATCATGTCGACTCCGGATGCGCGCTCTGACAGAGCGGAAACATTGAGGTTGAAGTCGCCAACACGAAAGCGTTTTGACCAATCTCGTGCAGTGTGTCCGGATGCTGTACCGTCCCCAAATACAAAGTTAATGCGACAACTGGATGCAGCTTCTGATTCACCGTCTCATACTGAAAGGTGGCAAAAGTTCTGCTTCGAGAGTTCCATATTCCTGGACGTGATTGTGCAAGAGTTTGCAGGTGATGATAGCAATAAATGTGCAAGAGTTTGCAGGTGATGATAGTAATAAACTTGCACATACCTGACCTCCTCATAGATACAAAGGGCAGGTTGCTGCAATTCAGCGTGGGGTTGAAAAAAAGCACAACTTCGAAAACCGCGAGAACTTTCCCTGAAACCTAATATGTATGTCTTCCAGCACATCCTGATCTGAGGGTTGAGTTGCGAGTTTGAAAGTCGAGAGATGAACGTTTGAGGTGACTCACTCAGAAGTAATGCTAATGCCGTTGACTCGATATGGTCGTTTAACACACTGAGCGCTCGCTTACCTGTGAGCCAAGCTCTTTTTTCGCATTATTCATTTCGACCCCGCGTGAAGCCCTACCGCTCTCATCGTGTTTCTCATCATTTCGTCATCATGAACCTGGAACATCTATGGCGGATTGCTTGGTTAGGCATGGGTGGGGACCAGACCGCCTGCGGCGATCACTAGGTTCCATGAAGACACGCCGAAAAGCCTGTATCAAAGCTGAGTGAAGCCATTTTAAAAAGGTTTTGTAAAACAGGTTTCCAGCTACTTTATTCTTCTATTGCATACTAGTGGATGGAAATGGCAAGTATCGAAAATCTTTCGAAAAATAAAAGCAATTCAGAAAAAGAACGATTACTTTTTGCCTTCACCTTAGACAAACTATGTAAGATGAGTTCAAATATCAAAAGCCTGGCAATTAAAGATGTGGCAATTAAAGATGTGCAGATGTGATGCAATATGTGTTGTAGTTAATTTCCTCTATAAAATGAGGATGCGTTGCGCAACATATGCTGAACAATACTATCTCAAGATGTTCAACAGATGCTCAGAAGAGGATCCTTCACAACTACTCTCCTCCGCAGAGATTCGACTTGCACGCCCTAAATAGACATCGCTCTTTCTCCTCGAACAATCCTGTACTACCTCAAAAGTTTTTCCGCTATGAGAGATGAGATAATTTAGAGAAATGATCATTCATGTGCCATCGCGTGGAAAAGATCAGGAAGAAAAGCATCAATGATCAATGTAAACCTGAAAAAATCATGTTACTCACCCATTTTGCACGCAAGTACATATTCCCTCACGACAGCTTTTTTGATGAAGCACGTACTTACGTACATATGTAAGTCAAATTGGGCATCAGTCATAAATAACAATCTAGCAAAAAACTAAAAATGAAAGTTATACCTCTATGAGAAATATTTGTCATTCATACATTGCATGTTATTCAGTCTATTCAATCTAATAGTTACCGAATATTTCAAATTTTCTGTAAAATTCTGGAACAACCTCTTAGAACATTAAGAAGGCTTCTCCAAACTACCGGAAACCCCCAATCCCAATACTTCACCGCAGAATCCCATTTGAACTTTCTGAAATAGCAGATTTCTCCAGGAGTTGCATGGATTTTCCTGAAAAATTTTCTACCTCTCGACTCTCCAGAAATCATTTCCAATTCTGTAGGATTTTTTTAAGGTCTAAGCTGATCGTTCGATTTCTATCCAAACTTTTTTTCGGAGGTACATAGTTCTCTACATTGCTACTGACTGTTGTTTGATCGTGCGAGTCTTTCCCGATACCCGTCTCACAAATGCATTAGTAAAAAAGAGGTCATGAAGATGTATTCTAACTAACAGATACGCTCCCACACAAATATTCCGCATCAGGTGGGAAATAGACTGACAAATCAGCAGACATGTGAGAAAACGCCCACAGCCCCGATGTGCATTTGGGAGCGAATTAAGCGTAGAACCATCCCATCAGTGTGTTCTCGCCATCATACGCATCGTACTGCTGCCAGAATGGCACTGCTGTGGCACGTTTTCCCATCAGGAAATGAATTCGCATTGTGAGCTAACTTGGAAAGGATATTTCACTGAAACCCGTGAAAAAACGAGCCGGTTTTGACGTTAATCTAGGATTCAACCTCCAACTTTCCTTTTTTTCCTTTCTTCTTTTTCTTCTTTTTCTCGTTCACATTTAGGTGTTGTATCTGTGGAAGTTGGTTCATGTAGGAGATCGAAGTCAGTACTTCTTTCAATTTCTTCTTAGTTGCTACTTTCCTCATGAAAATTCCTTTTCATATATCTATTTCGTGTCTCCCACTAGAATGCTCTGAGAGTTGAAGGAATACACAAAAGATTTCGAGGCATCCATATTTCCAGGCCGTGGTATTGTAAGACTTCCTTTTTACTTCATAATTATCAAATTCCAGCGTTTTACTAGGGATGATCGACCGGAGAGATCTTGTGAAATGTGGAGAAATCTCTAAAAAATGTTTCCATGATGTATTCGTTGACTATTTCCTTCAATAAAAAAGAAAATGCAAAAGAAACGATGACTACAAACTACTATGTATTAATTTCGAAATATTACTGAGGGGTGGGGGGATGGTGCTCTAGGCAGGTGAGGACAGCGATTGTTCAACTCTAGAAAGCAAGAGGGTATTGATAATTACTTGATTTTTTATTTATTCATTTCTCACATGAGACATGCTTCAGAGGAAACAAACCAGTAATCCTCGCCTCTGATTTCAACCAGATTTGTAAAAGGGATAGTGTTTGAAAAAAAACACAGAAAGTTAACATTAAATTTTAAAGGAACAAACAGACACAAATGACATGTGAAGGTGGAGATGCATGATATCCGGCTCAGAGGCTGCCAAAAGTTAATTAGCCAATTTATTTACTTCAGCTTAAGAATTCGAGGAATTTTTCTACAGTTATTATAAGGCAATAATTCACAAAAATGTCTGCATGCGACTATGGTTATGCAATAGGACTGATGGATTCCGTGAAGGCTCATTTTCGAGCGATATTTAACTTGTTAAGGATACTAGGGCCAGATGCATCATTAGTAGGTTGAGTAAAGTGATTACTAGTGGGTACTCTGATAACTGTTATCGGTTGCTGCTCAATCTGTCGGCCCTTTAGCAGCAGTTGCTGAGAGACGGCAGCAATAAAGCGGAGAATGGCAGCAACTGGCAACCGTTGCTGCTAGGGTTTCTAACCGAACCATTACGCCTTCGAGCTGCGTTCGTGCTGCACAGTTATCAGAGTAGTAGCTGGGTATAGGCAAGGGCGCGTAAGGCAAAACATATTGATGGATAGAAGATGAATAGTAATGCGTTAGTATGTTTTTGGATGCGTTAGTATGTTTACTATGGGGAATCTCAACAATGCAGCCTGGCCGCGCACGTAAATCTCTTGAATCTGTCAGGCCCAGGAGCCGTGGTGGAGCGGGGCCTAAATGAGCGATGCCTATAAGAAAGGGTGAATTAGGTTGAAGATGTTTGTAGATCACACTTCACTGAAACGGCATTATTCAAGGTCGTATCGCGCTGAGCTTTGATAGGATGCAAGCTCACTGGATAGGTTTGTAAATGCATAGAAAATTTTCCATAGTCATCTACAAGAATCCCTTCATAGAGTCCTAGTAGAGATTCTAATGAAGTCTGTTCCTACCATAGTTCTTGGATGATCGAGTTGAAAGATTGGAAACAAGGTAAAGGATATTAAGGTAGGGTGTAAGACGATGAATGCTTTCTCACTTATGTTTGTTCACATAATTCGTCATGCTTATTCAACATTCCTCCATCAGCGCACTCCTCTTCAAGTCTGTTTTTACGCCATCCGCTCTTGTAACTGTGTAACTGCGTTGAAAAACAGGTGTGAAGGAGTCCTGTAGTGTTTATGTTATATACATATGCTGCTAGCAACCAGTTTTTCAATTTACCAGCCCCATTTCCGTTGTGGTAAAACGCGCTCTGAGTTTCTCTCGGTGCATTGAGTTCCTCCTATGTCTGCAGTGAATAGATTCTCCTTTGCTTCGCTTTGTTTTTATCTTTTTTTTTCTTCGCTTTGTTTTTTTTTCAGATTCCCAGAAGAATTTGCCTGTTTTTTTTTCAGATTTCTAATAGAATTTGCCCGCTTACTAGACCTCGCGTACGTCATCTTCGTATCACGATCACTTATTTCGAATAAGTGCTTTGCCGACGAGAAATAATCATCTTATAGTGGTTCCTCAAGCGGAAAAACTTGCCATGCTGTCTCCCGCCCCCATGTGATCAATGATCGTTGTTTAGTTCCTTGTTGGGAAATTTACACGTAGTTCCGCCCGCTATGAGTAGGTTAGTCGGGTGAACTTGCTCTGAGGAATATTTATTTATTCATTTATTTATTTATTGTACTGGATGTGCACCAAAATGAGCGAACAACACCTATAGCTAGTAATACAAAACGTAACCAAGGGAAAATAAGAGTTTTGTTAGTGTACAGGATAACATAAAGAATACTGCGGTGATGTCGCCGATAACGAGTCAGGACCAATTCATTGTTTTGAGGAGAAGATTTCGTGGGTCTGCTATTGACAGAGCACTAAAATCTACCGCTCAGAATGAATTTCACTATACCCAGACGTACCACGACGTGATACACTGAGGTTAAGATAACACCTCTCGGTTCCTTCACTTTCATGCGGTGAGAAGAACAGTAGGCACCGAGGAGTCTGGGCTAAATTGATTGAATATGATGGTATAGCCTGGATACCAACGATGAATGGAATCCCGGTTTTCAATGTTCGAAGCTCCTGAATTTTTGCGCCGAGCGAATTTTCATTTTCTAGCTTGCAGAGAGATTGGCAGTCACTGAGTAATATTAAGTAGTACATGCTTTTTTATACCCCGAATTTGCCGTAATTCAATTTTTTCTCAACCTCCGACTTCCAAACTTCCGCTCCCACACAGTGCTTCCGCTTTTCCATGCTGGATTCCTTGTTAAACAACGAAGATCCTTGGAAGGGTGTGTGCATACAATGTTGTCACTATAGAACATCTTTATCCGTAATATAGAGCATGGCGGTCGGGAACGCCTTTAAGTCGTGTAGTCTCTCCAACAACTGAACACGTGGACGGATAAATTTTATTGGATAGCGCAGTGAATGAATACTGTTGGATTTGGATACATCCCCGCTGCTCTTCTATTGACAAGGTGAAAAATAGTGGATACAAGATCTTTATACGTATAATTGTGTACTATGTGTGCGACGATAGAAAAGAATACCATATGGAGAAAATTTGCTGCATTTCGAATGAGTTACAGCATGACAACTTATTACCATCAGCCACATTGTTTTATTACTCGCTCCTGTACTTACTGTAAGTAGAGTTAGGCAGTCTAAAGGCAGTGTTAGAACAGTGGAGCGACTTACAAGTTTAGTGGTGCACATACTCAATTACGAGCTTCTCACGCACGCATGTGCCAAGAACAAATTGGCACATGGACGCAGTTTCTGTTTTATTATCCAGATGCTGATGGAAAGGAGGATGGATAACTTCAGCGTTACAACATCACTCCCAATTTTTGGAAAACAGATGCTTGAATTTCAGTAATCTGTTTCAAAACTCCTTCACAACTTTCCTAAAAATAAAGGCAGTCAAATTTTTCTTGAAAACTCGCCCACGCCACCGAAGGGGGCAAACTGTTTCGAGAACGTTCACGAATACGGGTACTGGGTCCGAATCCGGCATATTCAAAAATGAAGGGAAAATTTCAATTTTTTTCTTTGTAAAACATCATGAATCTCATCGATTCTAATATCCAACATAATTCTTTTCGATTATGAGCTCATTCATGCATCCAAATGAGATGCATTGGTGAGAGAAAACGTGAACTGAGGATGAAGTATACGCAAGTTATTTTTTATTAGCTAGCGATAGGTTGTAAACATGCCCAGGATACCCGTTAGGCTCTATCTATCTAATGCTGCTTGTATTATCTTCCTGTCGTTCTTCAAAATGGCTATACAGAGTGCATGCAAACTTGTAGAACTCTACAGTATTCCAATTTTCCTACGATTCCACTCTTCAGCTCTGCCTAGGCTGGGCAAGCTCGCAGTCGGAGCAGAGCGGAAAACACTGGAAAAACTGAGCAGTAACTTAAAGGCAAACCGTTTTCCAGCCCCAATTTCTAAGGAGCCTGTAGGCGGAGCCGAGGTGAGGGGCCAAAGCACTGTACCAATAATCCGTTCCCGGGAGCACACCTTCTGGGGTAATTCGCAATTTTCGTTAAAGTTCCTCATTTACTCCCTATCGGAATAGAAACTGCTCTCCATGCGTGGTGAGCAAAGGAATACATGAGGCGAAAACTCTATTATTTAGCATTGGCTCCGCCCACAAACTCCCTGATGATCGGGACATGAAGTCGGGTTTTTCGGCAGTTTTGTACGGAATCACATATACCGTTGTGATCAGCAGCTACTGGAGATTCTTTACATGCAAATGTCTGGGAAAAGATTCTGAGGTGGGACGGTGCCCCGGAAGTTCATTAAACGACTGAATAACGAGGTGAAGCTGTGCACCTTCTGTGCACTTCCTACCTTTGATTAAGTTCATTTTCTTTTTGCATTCTATGTACATTGCTCAGGAAATTATACAACTCACATGAAGATCTGGCGTAGGCAGGCCCTGAAGTAGTGTGTTGAATGCAAATTCAAAAAGATTGCATGAATCCTGCAAACTTGCCTCATGTGACTTACAGAAGCTTGCGTGCAAATTACAAAAAGATCCAATTTTTATACACACTCAAGGTTTCGTGTAGCACCGAAGATTTGACTCACACGGTAATACCATGTCACAATCCACGTCAAGAAATTATCCAATGGTGCATCCGAGAAGCGTTGCGGGACCACAGCTGCAGTATGCAGAAAGCGCTTGATCCATATCAGAGTGACATTTAGGTCCCGCCATGCTCTCACATCTCACCAAGTGCACATTCCACAATTTTTTCGAGAGAGTGTATTTTTGTGGAATTCTGTTTAAATTTGATTTTGGATCGTGCTTGTTTTTGCATATTTTTTATTTGAATTTGATTTTGAATTGAATTTGGAGGTGCACGTAAAACGTTTTTGCCAATCTCGTGCCACTTTTTCCAAAGTTTCGAAAATTTCTGCAAAACGAATGAAATAAGGGCTGTTGTTGTATCTACTGACGATGAGTGCTGCGCTACTATTCCTGCACAGCTCTATGCCTGCTGAGAACCTGGGGTTACGGAGCCTAGCCCAATATCCAGCCTGATTGAGAGCTGAAAATGAACATTTTAACATTTATTGCACGTGCAAGGCACATGAATTGTGGACAAAACAAAAAAAAGAAGGAACGGACACAACCAACGCACCGGAGAAAAAAAGGAGCAAAAATTCAAGAGCATGGGTAAACAGAAATGACACCCATAACCTAGAGGGTGATGATATTTAGAAACTAACATGAGTGGACATATTACCAATAGATGGTGTTAACTTAAGTAATTTGGCATACTCAAGTCCTGCTCTATAGGTAAAGAAATGTCTTCTATGAGATGATTTGGCTTTAGTCAAGAAAAGCTTGCTTTGCTGCCCCTTGTTACAGAAGGCACTAGAGTGAAAAATTTATTACTGTTGAGACCGAGTTTTCCCGTGATTATTTTCCTAACCGTGGTGAGATCTATTTTGCGCCGTCTTTCAAGAAGAGAATCCAGGTTGAGCATTTTATTCCTGATAATACAGCTAGGAATGGCATTGTAATTAAAGGCAAGCGCACGCACAAACACTTTCCTCGTAAAGTTATTCTGAACGCTCTCAAGTTTCAATATGTCTTTCCTTTTATGGGGAGAGAAAACCACTGTGCCGTGTTCAAGTAAAGGTCTAATGTAAGTTTTATAAGCGTTAATCAACACAATGGGATCCTTCGTGAGCAGCGGATTAAGTCGACGTTCAGCTCTATTGGTAACTCAGTACAATGCGAAGAGAAACATAAATCCCTATTAATCAGAAAACCCAGATCACGAACTTCATTTGTTGTCCTGAGTAAGAAGTGATCAATAAAATAGCTCTTTTTCTGGTTGCCTTTGCCTAAATGAAGCACGGAGGATTTATGTGCCGATAGTGGCAGAAACCAAACCAAAAGCTGAAAATGAAGGTTTTGGAATGATTTGTAGGTGGCGATCATATTCTTGATGGTAGTATTTATCCTGTGGGATTATTCCTCTTCTTCAAATATAAACGATGGAGATTCATTTTCTATTGTAAAAATGCATTGACACTGCAAAAATGGCGCTGTGATTCACTCTGAGAGTGGCTTCGTGATTATTGTGTCTCAGAAATGCTCTTGGTAAATGAAAGGAATGCTCCGCAGAAATATTTCAAAAGGTGGCACTATTCCACATTAGGGGCTCGCAAAATTTCAAAAACTTTTTCCCGTCGAAACATGGAAACATGGTTTAGAGAGATTATTTGATCTTGTGAATACGAATATTGTACTCATTTTGTGCCGTCTCCCCATTTTTGTAGGGCTACGGCAGGGTTGCTGTAGATACGATATCTCACAGAATCCTCTCAAATTCTGTGTAGAGGAGTTGTTTTAGACGCTGGTCAACACTATTTGCCACATCTGTTTTCTATCCGAAATCGGCATTTTCTCCTAATTTCCTGCCGTATACCCACCGTAACCCTGCAGAAACGGGATTACGGTACAAAATGGATCCGATGTTCCTGTACGACCTCAAATAACTCCTCTATGCAAAATTTGACCAAATTCTGTGAGGTACCGTATCTACAATTACCCTATGGTAGCTCTACAAAAAATGCGGTTACGGCATAAGATCAACACGACATTCGTGTTCAGCACCTGAAATAACCCCCTGCCCTATACCAAATTTCGGCGAACAATTTAAAAAAATGGGGACTTTAATGTGGAATAGTGCCCAAAAGGTTTCTAGGACTTCGGTCACCAGAACACACTTCCCGCAATCTAGAATTACGGTTTGTGTCATCGAAATCGGCGGAAATAATAGATCTGGAATTGATTCATATTTAGGTTTATATGAATTACATCTACTTGTATTGTGATTTACCCTGTATATTTTTTGCCGTTTGTTGCCATATAGGAAACCATTCGCGTGCTTTATAAACGATGTTGGTCCGCATTATCGGGGGTTTTCTAGCGATTTGTAAAGGAATAATGACACTTACTATGTTCACAAGTGCTGCAACCTAGGTACATAGATCCCATGTGGCGTGACAAGTATCTGCACTCCGGTTGAAAGAAACATTTTGCTACAATTTTCTTAGCGGTTTTAAATTTTTAAAACACGTACAATCACCTTAGCGGAAACGTCAGAGGCAGGCACGGAAAATCTCGTTGCGAACATTCCGAATGTTTTGAAAAATCCAGGTCTTAGGGAATGTTTTCGCGTAATAAGCCGCGCTGAAAGTGTCCTTTTACTTATTTTCAGTGGAATCGCCTAGGACCAGACAGACTTGTTTCTCAGCTGATTGTATGTGTTTTCTCGGTTGCATTCGGTTGAATTAGAGTAGCAAACTCCTTCTGAGGCGCGGGAAAGATCCATTGCCAGCTGATCTATTCGCCAAACCATCGCCCCTTTTCTGGAGAATTTCCTCGTTATGCTTTGGGAACCAATCCGATTTCCCTCATTTTCTGAAATTTTTTGTTCTTGATAACTGCGATCCTTTTGCCTTAGTATTTTAAAGTTTATTTTAAAGTTATTGTAGTTATTTGACTAATATTGGAGATGGTTTTCTACAAAATTCCAATTTCCTCTCGTTACTCCTCTGCAAGGGAACTTCATGATGTTTCGGTTTTTGAGTGACCTCTTTGTTAATTGATGTTAATCTCCCAAAGGTTATTGCTTTTGAAGCGGTGCGTAGAGGTCGCAAATCACTAAAAAATAACTAATTTTGGCAAATCCGTTAGGTGAAGAAGACCGCCTTATCGAGCTTTTCTACCGATCCTCATCCCATGGCTCGCGCAACTCGACCTCCTCTGACGAAAGCAACCTGACTATGAACGTATACAGACAGTATTTTTGACGCGCATGGAGAATTCTGTCCTTGAAAAAGCGTGAAGCACCCTCGAAACCTGCGAAATATGCTGAGATCTTGGAGTCAAAAATGTTTGTGGGTGCTGCCTTCAAAAAATGCGTGCGATTACACATGTCTCAGATTATTCTCAAATGGAACTCCCACCTTCTTCCTGTATCTATGTCGTGTACATATTCTTCTTTTATTCGCATACCTACTGATTCATGGTTAATCCCTAACCACTCTAATTCTGGCGAAATCTGTAGACATAACCGCTTACAGAATTGCAGCAATAAATAGGCTGATGTGGCGTAGCTATGGAAATGGCTACAATGTCATGGAAATACGAGCAAATAATACTAGAATTGACAGAAAATGTCGACATTTGGCTCTCAGAAGAGTACGTGGCTTTCGAAATGTTCCAAAGATCTTTCTGGATTGTTTTTGGGCAAGGTTGTTTCTCGTTCTTTCTCTTCGAGATGCAGATTTTTTGAGCTCTCAATTCCAAAAACACTTAAGATGAAGCGTCCATGGGAGGGCTCCTGACATGGTCCCAAGCCCTATGACTTATCTCAAGCTGCAGCTGCTTCACCAGTGTTGAGGTGAAATTGTTACCGCATTCATCAGAACTAACTCTGGGCTAGTTTCTGCTTCGTAAACACTGAAACATAAAGTTATGCTGTTCGCCAGCAGCTGCGAAAACTCTATGGAACTTCAAAATGAAGTCAGTCAACATTAGAATGCAGGCACTTTGCTGTGAATCGGTGCTTCTGGCTCTGGTCATCAAAAAGAAAGGAGCTTCATTTTCAGATGGACTGCTCCTTTTAAACTTTCGTCTTCTTTTTTTGATGCGTGTAAGACTACATTTGTCATTGTAGCTTGTTTTGGGCTCATAATATCTACAGCATTATTCTTCCCCAGAAGCTGGTTCTTTTGATGTGATAACTATCATTTTTGAGATCAACAAATTTCTCGGCAGTGCCACCATTTTCCGGCTATAACGTTTTTTTGATTTGGCTGTGGGCATACTCCTCGAGTTGCATGGCAGCTAAGATTATCGTCGCCGTTGCGACTTCACTATTGATACGCATCGACTGTGGGCGGTCCAGAATTGGAGACTGATCATCCACAATCCGTAAATATTGTAAATGAATCCAACACGGCGACGACGATGCTAAGTGCTATACTCCTTGAAGCGTATACCCGCAGTCTTATTCTGTATTTTCTGAGAACGCCCCAAATCCTCATCTCTGGAAATTGCGATTGAAGAACAATTGTTTCAAATGACGTTTTGCAAATTTTCTAGTTTCATTGAACCCAACTCTAAGTATACATAGAAGAACTCCAAGTATACTTAATATAATAGATAACATCCCTTGTTATTATAGGGAAATTTGTTTCGGTGAGCCTCTTGCACCATACTTTTCGAACGTTTACACGCCACTGTAGACTTGTTATTCCAGAACTTCTAGGAAGAGCTGCAACTACGCAGTCTTGTTTTTCGTATTTGCAAGGGTGCCCTTCGTACGGTAGTCCGAACATTCTGGATGTTTTGACTACCATAATTGACGCCCTTTTCTCCTAGTGAGTCCAAATTAGCCCCATCTCTCAATTGATGTCCTCAAGCGAACCCCTCGATTATACTGACGGTTTTCCTTGTTTTTCATTTCTGTCAATGTCGCATTAGAAGCGGTTCCTCAAAGAGATGACTTTTCGCGGTCAGTTCCTTCCTTCTCATAAGTGAGATTGCGGTGCAAGTCGAGTAGTTTATTATTTTATTCTTATGAATTTTCTAGTGAAAATAAACTTATTGTGGTACCTTGGTAAGTAAATAAGATGCATCGTAACAAACATACATACAAACATACATCATGATCATGATTTATAATAACGGGCTTAGCCTGTGTGTGTCTGTGTGTCACGGAATTCGTTCATCCTATTTTGAAGGAACAGTAGGGCTGTTATCCTACTTCAGTCATGTTTATAGATTGTTTGCAGACTCACAGCGGTTGCACCACTAAGATAAGTTTGTGCTGGCGCCCAGAAGTGAGGGGGAGACGGGTCTACCACTGTGATAAGGGTGCGCCGGCGCCCAGAAGTGGGGGAGACGGGCCCACTACTGTAATAAGGGTGCGCCGACGCTCAGAAGTGGGGAAACGTCTGCAGATGGGTCCGCCGTGATAGCGGTGCACCGGCAATGCTATGGCGTAGACCTCGGTCGTTTTGCTAGAGCCTAACAACACATAATAGCGGCAAATTTCAGAGTTTAGCAGTGGGTAGTGTAACATCCATGTGATTCTGTCCCCACCATGTCCCCTTGAACGTTGTGCTCACCTCATACTCATCCCATTCTTTCTGGGCATCCTTCTCTTTTGTATGTTCAGAGTACTCTTATCACCTGATCAATCAAAGCAGACATAGGAATAAACCATTTTGTTTGGACATACCATGTTGAGTCGGTTATAATAGTTACATTTAACCATTCCTATCAAGCGAAAGAAAATTTTCTCTGAGGAGTAATGTCATCCTCCTTGAATGGTGAAACGCAAAACTACGGAAGGCTAAGAAAAGAAGACGGGAGGCATCATTAGAAAATATGGCATGGCTGTTAGTTCTTTAGGACGAATTCAAAGAAATGCAAGAGGTCTGGAAGTCTGGCGTTAGCTGGAAGTACATACTGGTTAGGTTAACAAGGGAATAAAGCTAGGATTTTTCCGAAACTCTTCATTTGTTGTTACTGATGTTCCGGTCAAGGGCATGTGATGTGGAGATTTATTATGGCACTGCTAAAATTATTGTTCCTTAGCTAATGAGGGTCAGCGCTCTCCATACTGCAGGTTGCCTTTAGTTGAAATATTGAAAAGATGTATGCTTTCGTGTTGGGCTTCGGCTTCCACGAGTCTAAAGGAAAGAAATCAGCGATGAGTTAAGTAGCTAAAGGCAGCACCCACGGAGAATTCAGTCACTGCGATTTCCGGGTAACATTAGGTTTTTGGCCATAAGGATCATTGGCAAAGTGTTCCCGTTCCGCTATGCTAGAGCAGGGTGGTCGAGTTAAGTGGTTGGGATCGAGCAAAAAAGTCAATCACACTGCCATCACTGCTACATATTTTCTCAAAAGCAATTGAATAACTTTCAGTTGAGTTAGTTAAGCAGTTTCTTGGGGGAAAGCACAAGCAGAAAGGAAGTAAAATTTTCATAATACAGATGTGACTCGGGGGAAAACAATGCCTCATGGCAGAGTTTATAAAACTGATAACGCAACAATGAATTATTTCAGGAGTTGGATGATCTTGTTCAAAAAAAAGATTACGTAAAACAGTAATAGGTGAAGTGAAGCGAATTGGGGGATTCAGGTCACAAAAATGTATTACAGGTCGAAGTTAGTGAAGGAAAGGTTAACATAAGAAAGTTCCAGTTGAAACCAGCGCCCAGTCTGCTTGCAGTTGCTATTTTCGGCGCTCCGAGTTTGGAGACCATTTCAAGCACGAAAACTCGTAAAACTTGCTGCCTGCTAATCCTGCTGATCCGGATGTTACTTGTAATGAGACGTGATAGATAAAGTTTCAACTGGTGCTCTTAAAAAAATGCAGTACAGGTCGAAGTTAGTGAAGGAAAGGTTAACATAAGAAAGCTCTCTGCTTAATAAGAAAGAGTAAGAAAGTGCTCTTTTTGCTTAATTCACCCCATAATCGATTGAATCACGATTGGATCAAAATATAGGAAGCGAAAATTTCCGTGTGTGCTGCCTTTAAAGGCAAGGTCCGGTCAAAATCTTGCTTACCCAGGTTTTTTGGTCTCTGGAGTCCAGATCATGTGTGTAGCACGTATCTCAAGTTTGAGACCTCGGTACAAGCCCCATCGCTAGATATGGGAAAAAACGTCCGAGGATTACGGTAGCCATAGGAAGACGCGCTCCAGCCGACAAAGGCTGCGCGAGTGCACACTGAACAGCAATGGACGCTCAGAAACATACAGCCTAACGGACACTTCATGAAACCATCGCCACTCCATCAAACGAACTACTGGTCGTTTGAATAAGAATTTTTTCCTACGACGCCACAACAGACAGCATGTAGGGCGCGCCGTATAACGTCATTTGAAGGCACGGACGCCGCAAACCCGCAAACGCCGCAGCAGAATTGGTCGATGGAAAGCGCTTGTTGTGGGACCTTTTCAAGGATTTCTCTATAGTTTTCGTTCAAGGTGTCGCCGTGGGCCGCGAATCTAGTAAAAAGATGGAATTTTGCCCGGTCCTTGCCTTTAAGTAATGTCCGAGGTGTTTCTGCCATTGCGTCATCAGTGGTAGCGACACACGCGCTAGAGTATTTCAAGTGCTGAAGATGTAGTCACTTCGATACCGCTCGTTGTGGTTAGGGGTAGCGATTGTTTCTTCCCTATTCTTGATGGGAAATGGCCGTTTTTCGTAGCATTTCTAGATTAGTTCTCAATGATTTCCTAACTTTCTGAACTCATGTGAGAGGCGGTAATTGTAGGCTGAAAAAGCAGGAAGGAGGCAGAAGATATATTTTAAATTTTAGGGTTTCGCTTACAGCCCAATTAGTGTGCAAGACAAAGAAGAAAAAAAAAGAAAATCAAATGTTAGGTAGGTATGTTGCAGGTATTTTCTCCTGCTAGGCAGAATCATAAATTATTTCCACGCGTTGAACTTTCAGTACACAGGGAAATCGGCTGAGTGGCTATGACATGGTTCATGAATATTTCCCTTAAAGTTCTAGACCTCTTACTGAGAGCTCGAGTCTTGTGGGTGAAAGGTTTAAATGAAATCTACGCGACTTATTTACAACTTACTAGGAAGGTTCCCTGCTATCCGGCATGCACCCGTCCACTAACTTTATCTATCTACTAATGATTCTGAATCTCCCCAAATAGGTGTTCCCTCCAGTACTAACTCCAGAAAACTCAACCAATCCCGGTCATCTGAGCCTTGTGCTGAATCGACGGCGCTTTCTCGTTGTTCTCGAATAGCAATTTAACACGGAATGGTAACTAGCAAAGTCGAAGGCGCTATGGGTACAGATTGTACTAAAGGACGCGTAGGAAAATGAGTGATTGTTTTTCAAACTGGCCATTTGCCAAGTTTTTGAAGCGTAAAAGCGTGAAAAGCTCTCAGATCAGGTTACACTAACTCGTCTTTTTTGCCGAAGCATCGCCATAAGAACTACGCTGCTGTTATTACAAATCAAAAGTCCAGAACTAACAAAAATCATCTGTGACGAGGTTCATTGTGAAGAAACTTCGCTTTGTCTTCGGGGATTCACCTTCATCACATTGTTCACGCTCCAGTGAATAGGTCCTGTTCGAAACTGCCGTACTCTACATGGTGATATATTATGCCGCAAATCAAGGAAATGCCTACATGCATAGATTTTTAATGACGTGCCTTTCGAGCCTTTTAACCGCTACAAATGTGAATTTACTCAGTTGCTGGACTTCGATGTTTCTCCCTTTTCTTCCAACAGAAGAAACGTCATGCTCTTCATCCAAAAATAGACTTTTAAGAATGGAATAGTTACTAATCGGAAAGAAAGTCGCAGAATCCAAGAGTAATCAGCTTGCAGTTTTGCTTCCGAAGTGTTGCAGAATGCTTGTTTTTCTTCTCCACATGGATTTACCAATGCTGTTCCTAACCAGCAATGATAAAAGAAAATAAGAGCTATCGGCTGCGGGTAAGGAAGAAGACTTCCGAAGCGTTCATTGCCTGAGTGCTCTGAGAGAGACCATCGCTGAGAGAGAGACCTCGCTAGATCAAGTTAACAGATAGCGTTTGTTATATCTTCTTTTTTTCAGTCATTGTATCGAACAAATGAATTGACAAACAACGATGGAGCTTCTCTCGATTTTTTCGTAAAAAACCGGACGCAATCTGGCAGTATGTGTTTTGCCAGTTATCCATAAATTTATGGGGGAAATCAGATTTCATGGCTCCATGGTCTGGGCGATTTATCTTGATTCATCCATATTTGCCTCACATTTCTCCATCACGTTCGCTTCGCTCGATTTCACCAAAAAATGTGTACTTCTTCCATGGCAGTTTCCGAATTCTTCGCTCCACAGTTCTCCGAGCTCATGCGTAGAATAATCGGTGGTCTGCACTAATCATTACTACGGGGTGGTCCAAAATTACGGGGACAAGGGTGCGATGCGCGTTTTTCAACTCATCTCTAGTTTTGGCTTTCTGGATCTGATCTTTTGCTGTTCATATGATCAGTTGAAAAAAATGCCTAAAACTACGAATTTTAGGAACGGCCAGGCCATCAGTCAAGCTTAGTTCTACCATCCAGATACATCTTCTATGTCGTTTAGGCGCTTGTGTTATGCCAACGTAAAGGATTTCGCAAAAGGATCATTTACCAGCACATCGAAGAGCACAAGGCGTGCTGAACAGAAAAACATTAAATTGGTTGTGGAAGACCACTTACCATGGTTATGATACCCGCGATTTTGTGCTTATACGCTGAAATTAGACTCAATTTGGGAGTGCTCATCGAAACCAATCAACACCATTAATTGTACAGTGGGAGAAACATCCCTAGGAACTTCAAGATTAGAAGTTTTTATGCCCAACAAGTCTCAGGTCCTTACCTAAACACTGAAAAGAGGACCGCAAACGGCCCTAACAGACGTTTTTGCCTGTTTTTGCACAGGAATTCATGTCCGTTTCTCATAAATTCTATTTTCAGTATTCATTCGTGAAAATCTCTCGTTATGATACTCATTCAAGGACGAAAACAGATTTTTCTCCCATAAAATTGCTTAATCCTTGGAGCAAACGCCTCTAGAAGCGTGGGTTTTATCTGACTGTGAGGAGAAGGCACTGCCGCACCACAGCAGGTGCCCAGTTCGAATTCTTCACGTCTATTATCTCCGGTGACAAGAGAATTAAGAAAATGTGGAGGTAGATTCAGTACAAGGGTGAGTGAAAATACCATATTGGAAACAGAGTTGCTGATTTGCTTTCTAACGTTAGGTATGAACCTTGTAGTGTGTCTCCGTAATTTTCGACCGTCCTGAATACAAAACTCATTCAATATGTTTTTCAGTTGCAGCCCCACTCAGACTTCAACTCTTTCCCTTTTCGATAGCTACCTTCATTTTTTCTGGAGCGCGTAGAGCAGTGGTAGCAGGGCCGCTATCGCCGTAGCTTCGGTGGTTCTCTCTCAGCTCCGTACAAATCAGACTTTGCATCCCTTTGGGGTTGACTAATTAGTACCAGCGGAGTCTCGTAGGTTAAAAAACCGACTGATGCGTTGGGTACTTCCCACAAGTCACTGTAGGGGGCCTCTGATCCTAGGATGAAGTTGAATGCGCGGCGGATCCCAGCAAAGGACTGAGTCACGGCAACTACCTCGTCCTTTCACAATCTTTCTCAGGGTTTTCGTCGTCATTATTGCTCTTATACTGCGGAGACATAAAGTCCTGCATAAGCTCAGCGTTAGCCTCAAATAAAAAGCCTGTTGAAGACTCCTTAAGTTCGTAGTGTTAGGCAATAAGTCATCTTTTTGAGTTCTGAGATTTATGCTTTAATTTGCAGACCAACAGCTGAGCCGATATCTGTTGCCACCTCATCAGCTTTTGAGATGCTTTGTCTTCTTTTTCAATGAACGCAGAAACCGAAGTCTGCGGCAGATCTGGATGTTCGTGTTTGCCGTCCCATTTTCACCAGGGAACCGCACCTGGTATAGTTCAAACAATTCTGAAATTTCATGTAGTTCTCGTTTCACGTATTCATTCCTGCTAGGGGATAATTACTTCCTTGCTGTGAAATAGTAGAAAAAGGTAATAGCTCACAATGGCTAAGCTCACACTATGTAATTGCTAATAATTTCCATTGTGCTAAGCCGTTTTTATTCATAAACGCTGTCAGTGCTGCTAGGAAATCTTCCGATTCCTTGGAGAGAAAGCATTTCCCAGATTTTCCACGCCGGGGAGGGCGGTAAGCTCTCATGTCTTGATCATGTTTTCCTCTGAACGCTACAAAGACGCTTGCTTTCCATATCCGTATGTATGAATGAGAATCGCTAGCAATTGTATCACGTCGCACTATCCTCTTGATTCAATGCGCGCGTGCTTTTTGGTTTCCGATCGTTGAGCTTCTAAATTATTAAGGAGCCAGGAACCACGATGTCCCGTACATCGTACCCGTCCATAGATAATGTCAACAATAATTTGAACAAGGATTTTTGTTTCCTGTCTAGCTTTGAGAGCAACTTTTGTCCATGTTAGAGCCAGATAGCAACACTTTCTGGATTCCTTCGCATTAATCCAGTTTTGTTTGCATCAGCATCGATATTTTTACATCGTCTAACAAGTCGTGCACATTCAAGTATCCGTCTACTGCGAAATTATTAGGCTGGTGCCAAAATATGAGGTTGGGCAACACATAAGTTCGTGCGGTCTTCATTGAGGATCGAAATCAGTTTTTTACAAATGACATCAATCACAGTGAGTAATCTATATAGCCGCGTTCCTCCACTATTAATGCTGCGAGAGACAGAGCACCTCCTCTGTTCCACCTCCGTGAGATGCTACATTGTTTGAGGCGACTCAATTTGTGGTACCCAGCTTTAATTTATAAATGAGACATCATGCTGGATAAAGTGAACAAAATAAGTGGTTTGTGAATGCGCCAGGCTCACAGAGTAGAAGCGAGTAGTAGAATCAGTTTTCATCCCAGCATCCGTCTTATAATTTGGGCGAGATTTGTGCAGAGGAGTCGCCCGTCCTCAATGTGAGTCGTCACCTAGTACTGTGCCCTTGTACGCTTTTCATGGAGCGGATTAGTTCGACTTGAGTGATGCTGACAATTAACATCAACCCTAGCGGAAAATCGGCCCATTGCTTTAGAAAGTGACGATCAGAATTAGGGGTGTGCTTCAGGCTAAAATTGACCTCCCTGAAGCGGATACGCATTTCTATGATATCCTTTCAGTCTCAGACCCCTCTCTGTAGACGTCGCTCACGTTCCTAGCAGCTAGAGTGGCATTTTATCAAAGATTGAAGTCGTATGGTAGGAGATGACGGAGATTTTCGCTGTCGTCGAATCGGAGCGTAACATTCCACGCGGTAGAAAACAAAGTAAAGTGGGCATTAAAAGAATCGGGTTTGGAATTCCTGAAGAGTAAAGCAATAACTACAAAAAGCCCATCAAACGCAATCAAATGATGATCAAATAATGAGTAAAAAATAAATTGAAAGAAAATATTGCCCAGTCCAATAATTGCCTTTTCGCGGTACGCACAAATAAACCTTCCTTGTCTGTCGGATTTGAGCCAATTCAAGCCAATTGGTAAGACCACTTCGTAGAAGTTTTCCTCCTCTTTTAAGTGCTTCTTGAATATTCTTATTAGCTTTACTCTGTTTTTTATAGTATCACGAACAAATAATGGGCCGACGCGATTCTGAAGTGGTCATGGTTAATGACTTCAAACACGATCACTCTGTATCGGGGTGTTCCGTAGTCTTACGTTTGTCATCCTCTGGTCTACTCTTCTGACCACGTATCTGCCGCGTAGCTGGTGCGGCGCAGCAGACCAGATGAGTGGCTTTCTGTGACGCAAAATTCAAGATTGACCGCGACTGTAGAAGGATCTTAAGGAATCTGTTTCGACTTCAGGATTTCTCACGAATCAGTGTGCGTCAGTGTAATTAGAATCCCACCCTGTCAGGCTTATTTATCTTCCAGGAAGTTTGAACCCTGTTATAGTAAATATGTATATCAAAATGTTACGTATCCTTTCCTACTTAAGTTAGCCAGCAATCAACTGAAAACGGAGAGATTACGCATAATTAGTTATTATCGCTCGTCTCGGATGACTTCTGATCTATAGTCAGGTAGTCTAGCCATTCGAGCTGATTCTATGTTATGCTGGTACATTAGATGTACTAGGTATCGGCTCAAACAGTGTCAACAGACAGCCGCAGCGTCTGTGATGTTGGCTCTGCTGCAACTCCTCTTTTTTTTTCGTAAAATTGATGTTGATCCAGCCGTCCATACCGCACTGGCTTACACAACAAAGGAGAGGGGGACCCGAACGCGAGCTGGGTGGCGCGGCACGCTTTGTGGAAGAAGCGGAAGCTGGAGAGGTTTGAGCGAGGGGTGTACAAGCATTCTGCATCAGACGAATGCACCTGGATGCATCCTCAACTCTTACAACTAACCATAAGTAGTTGAAGTCTGATGCCCTTTATTCGACAGAGTACCTTTGCACTTTGGCTTTGTCGGTGAGCAATGGGATATAAATGAGTCACGAGGAAGACAATGAACGGCTTCTGATCCGCCCATTAACTACAAAGTACGCAAAAAGAAATAGTTATGAGACCGCTATTACTGCAACAATGTAGGTTTCTTATCAGTGTATTTATTGATGCTGATCTCGAGTCGCATTCTTCAAATGCGCTGGGCAGTAGCTTCAAAGTGTCCACAGATGTTTTCTGTTCACTCAATCCTACCTACAGTGACCGTCGATGGGGTACGTCTTTCGCAGAGTTGGAAAGGACGCGGCGCGGCCGCGTCGTTCGCGCTGGAATCCTCCCCTTGAAAACAAGCTATAGGGTTTCTCCTGATAATTAATTATTTTTCTTGACAGTTACTATCGAAATTCATGAAAAACTATCTAGAAAACCCTGACTACAGCGGCGATTCCAGCGCAGGCGCAGCCTCACTCCCATGTATTGGGTTGGGGAATAAGTTCATGCGGTTTTTCATGGGCATAGAAAGCATTACTTTTTACGAACATTGTCAACCACACTGAATAGTTTGCACAGCTCTTTCCTTGTTCTATTAATGGTGCACCTTGTCAGCTTCTTGACGAAAAATTGCTTTGTTTGAGACTACTCAAATTGTGGCCCGCAACCGCTACTCATGGATAAAGTTTATGAAATGAATAGGAAACTGAACAAAATAAGCTACGTATGACTGCACTAGACCTGAAGAGTAGGTAGTATAGAAAATCCCCTGAATTCGAGTTTCTTGTTAGTCATTTTGGTGGAATTTGCGTGGAGAAATCGAGCACACACAATGTGGACCACCTCATATCGAGCATTTTGAGGTTTCGCACGGAATGACTTAGCTAAACTTATACATTGTTGAGGGTTTACATCAGTGATTATTCCTTATATCTAAAGTAACCTTAGCGGATAATCGCCTTTATGTCCGACAAACTGGTGTCCAGAACGAAAAGCGAATTCAAGGCCATATTTGCCCTTTCTGAACTGGGTTTACCACTTCTGTGCTGTCTTTTCAGCAGAAAAGGTTCCGCTGCAAATGTCTTCAATATCTGAATCCAATTGAGCCACATTTGATCCACCATTGAAGTCGAACATTAGTCAGTGGTGGAGGAGTTCAATTTTGACGACTTGGAGGGTCACATTCCATGCGGTAGATAACAAGGTAAAGCGAGAATTGAGGAACGGGGTGGCAATGGTTGCAAAGAGCAAACCAAGAACTATAAGATGAGCTATGACAGCAAGTCAAGCAAAGATCAAATCACCGTGAAAAGAAAGTTGAAAAAAAACGAACGAACTTATTCTCCATCCCAATACGTTTGCAGTGTGTGTCACAGTAGCCAAGAACAGTTGATAAAAAAGATACATAGATCCTCACAAAAGAAGACCTCGAATACATCTCGATAGAATTTCTCTTCCAGTTCCATATTTTCCTGAGGGATACTTGGATCTACGTATGGTCTTCCTTTCCTCTATCGATCAATTACTCATCTCAGCGTTATAGCTGTTGGGGAAAATAACTAGGAGAAAAAATCTGAAGGAGAGAAGAAAAAAGTGGACATTACTGACGATTCCAAAGCGTTTCTCATGAAACGAACAATGGAGTACACTCCCACAACTTTTCTTGTGACGGGTGCATTTGATAGGAATAGGGTTTGGCACATCTTTAGTTGAAGCAAATATTTGAATGAAGTGATATGGCAGATTAATAAATAATTCTTGGGAAGGAGTTCTAGTGCGGTGTCGTTGGTGCATTCAAAAATTTACCTCCAACGCAATCGGGTAATTTCCCCTATAACATCTCTATTAGCATTATCTCTCCAATATTAGTATTACTATATAGGTATCCTCTTATATAAATCATGGTAGTGCAACAAAATTTTCTAGAGCGCAGGCGTAGGGGGAACAGCACGTGATCGCACGCTTTAGCCGTGAGCTCATATATAGATTGTGGCTCGCGAGGATGCGCAGCTGACGGGGCATTCGGCCGATGTTTCGTCAGAGGTGCATAGACGTGGTGGAAGTCGGGCGCATTCGGGATTTCGCGGTGGGACCAGCGGCTAGCGATCTCGAACCCTCCGGGAGAGACAGTGTTTACAACGATTTGACGATGCATAGCAGCATTGTACGGAACAGAGGAGCCTCTCTGATGGAGCTTCGTCAGTAACTGCACTCAATCTTGGAACGCTGGACGTGAATCACTTCGAGAAGATGAGTGGAGGCCTTAGCGATAGGATTCGTTATGTAGGATGTGCTCGTTGAGCACCTCACATTATTGAGGTCCTATGGAGATTATGCAGCTCGAGGATCCGTCTGTTTTTAAGAAGGGCAGTACAGTCAAATACACAGGATGAATGAACGAAGAACACGTCATTATAAGCTGTTATGTCATTTTCTGGAACCAGTTTTGCAATTGATCAAGCTTTCTAAATATTTCCTAACTTTCTACCATTTTTTTTTCAAGATTTACAAAGAGTGCGGGTGTGCTGATAAAGGACTGATGTGCCGGGGCCCCGTAGTTCAGAAAAACATCAGAATGGTTGTCCACCAATCGAGTAAGGGTGGCGCAATAGTGGAGAAAACGGCAGGGTACGGATCCATCGATGGGTCCGCAGTGGGCCAATATTGGGGAAAGCGCTGGGACACGAGTCCCACCGATGGATTGGGTCTGCCCTGCCCCAATAATGAGAGGAACGCCAGGATCCAGATCCTTGATCACCTTGATCACCTTGACTCCCGTTGATCTTCGGATGTACCGAGCGGGCGCCAGCAATCCTTCCATTTGTCCCTCTCGCGAGCCAGAGTTGTCCAGTGGATTCTGTCCGTTCGAGGGACACGAAGAGCATTATATCTTTCCTTGAAGGACTTCGTAAAGAAGTCTGACCATCGGGTCGGTGGTCTTCCTGTCGTGCGCTTAACGTCCCGTGGAGTCCAGTCGCTGACGGCTCTTGTCCAACGGTGGTCGTTAAGACGCATCACGTGTCCGGCCCACCTGATCTTACTCAACTTGGCGTAAGCGGCAGCGTCCCTGATCTTCGACTGTTCACGAAGGGTGGAACTCCGTATTCCAGCCCTCACTTGTGTGAGGCGGGTTATTCCTAGCATCACCCTCTCGATGGAGCGTTCGATGACGTTGACCGCATTCTCATCCTGCTTGCGTAACGCCCAGGTTTCCGAGGCGTACGTCAAAGCAGGGAGAACCGTTGTATTGAAGAGGTGGGCACGGAGCCTGGTGTTCTTCGTCTTCTTCACTACGTCCTCGATGCTCTTGTAGGCTCCCCAAGCCGCTCGCTTCCTCCTGCCCAGCTCTGGAGCGAGATCGTTCATCATGTTGACTTCCCGACCTAGATATACGTAGCTGGAGCATTCGGATATGGTCGTTCCGTTGAGCGAGAATGGGGCATCCGGGACCCATCCGTTCCTCATGAACATCGTCTTCGTCAGGTTCAGTTGGAGACCGATCTTTCCACACGCGTCGTCAAAGTCGGCCAGCATCCGTTCCGCTTCGCCGATAGTTGGTGTTATAAGGACGATGTCGTCAGCGAAGCGAAGGTGGTTAAGTCGCCGGCCATCAACTTGCACTCCCATGCAATCCCATTCCAGTCTTCGCATGACGTCTTCGAGAGTGGCGCTGAATAGTTTTGGCGACACGGTGTCGCCTTGTCGAACCCCTCTCTTGACGTCGATAGTGATGTCGTCGTAGAATGGAGAAATCCTGGTCGTGAAGTTGCTGTAGAGCTCACGAAATATCTTGATGTACTGAGTAGGTATGCCCTGGTTGCCCAGGGCTTTGAGGACCGCCTCTGTCTCCACAGAGTCGAAGGCTTTCTTCAAATCGATGAACGTGAGACAGAGAGGCATCTTATACTCTCGCGATACTTCAATGAGTCTAGTGACCGTGTGTATGTGATCGATCGTACTGAATCCTTTTCGAAACCCTGCTTGCTCGCACGGCTGTCCTTCATCTAATGTCCTTTCGATCCTATTTAGAATCACTCGAGTGAAAAGCTTGTAGATGACGGACAACAGACAGATGGGGCGATAATTGCCGATGTCCTGTGGGTCTCCCTTCTTGTACAGCAGCACGGTCCTGCTGGTCTTCCATTGGTTCGGTACCTTGCATTCCGACAGGTACCGCGTGAAGAGCCTAGCCAAGGTGGTGATAAGAACTGGCGGTAGGTTCTTCAGATGTTCCGGTCGAATCCTGTCGGGGCCCGGTGCTGTACGATTCTTCACCGACTTGATGGCATGTCGGACTTCGGAAGGGAGAACTGATGGGACAACGTATCCATCCTCCCTTGGGTGATATTGGGGGAGGTGGACGTGGCTATCGAAGAGATCCGAGTAGAAGTCGTGGATGACCTTCTCCATTACCCGTCTTGATGAAGAGATTGTTCCTTCTGGGCGCCGGAGGGCGGTCATCTTGGTCTTACGATTGGCGAAGTCACGGCGGGCGTTGCGAATGCTTCTTCCTGCCTCTGCGGCTTCGGCCAATACTGCTGCTCGTCTCTCTTTAAGGTCTTCTTTTATCGCTTCTCTGCACCGTTTTGCGAGCTCGGACGTCAGTTGGTAGTTGCCTGCGGCTCTCGCGACTCCGCGCTGGCGTATCAGCTCGAGGGTCTCGTAAGACAGTCGTCTTTTGGTGGATCTTGAGCCCTCGGCTCTCCTTGCGCTGTCGCAGAGATGTTGAACAAGCCGATCGTATTCTTCGTCGATGTTGTCGACAACGGCATCTTCCCAAAAGCCGGCTAACGAAGTGAAGAGATCCCAATTGATGACGGATTTGGGAGCCCTCTTCTTGAACTTCGCGGCTTTCTCTCCTTTGCGCGAGAAGAAGAATCTTGCACGAAGGAGGCGATGGTCTGATCCGGTGTAGAACTTCGGTACAACACCGACGTCGGTCAGGCAGAACCTTCGATTGACGATGATGTGGTCAATTTCATTATGGTACTCTCCACCGGGTGACTCCCACGTCCACCGTAGGGAGGTTGGCTTCTGAAACTGTGAGTTACCATGGATGGTCTTCGTCGTCATGATGAACTCAGACAGCCTCTCTCCCTGTTCGTTCCACTGTAGGCCGTGGGTACCGATGTGAAGTTCCTCAGGCGTTCTCCTAGGGCCTATCTTGGCGTTGAAGTCGCCAACAATGACCTTGTAGAAAGTGTGGTCTTCCCTGTAGAACTTCTCCAAGTCCATGTAGAAGGCCTCGATTTCTTCATCGTCGTAGCTGGATGTTGGAGCATAGGCGACGAAGATTGTCAAGGCCGGTATTGACCAACATCTTCTCAGTCGCAAACGTCCGATTCGGGTTGTTAGCTGTTCGAACGAATCGATGTTCATGGCCAAGTTCGTGTTGACGAGGACACCGACTCCACCAACTCCTCTACTGTCGCAGGTTCCAAGGAACAGTTCTTCTCCAGTGTCGAAGGTGGCGTTCAGTGGCCGGTGTCTCCTCGTCTCGGTCAGTCCGATGACGTCGTACCTGATCTTCCTGGCCTGCATCATCAAATCCTCGATAGAAGCCTCCGATGCAAGCGTGCGTGCGTTGAAGGTACAGATCGTCATCATAGTCCTTCTGGTTTTAGGCAGCCTAGATAACCCCTCGGACCTCGTCCTCACTGGCGCCGCCGTACCAGTGACTCTTCCGAGATCAGGGGAACACTCTTTATTATTGCTGTGTCGAGCTTTAAGAAAAAGAAAACCCTTAGGAGATAGCTTGCTGGGCTCTATTCCCCCGCGGGTAGCTAGGGTAGGATTTCACCGGGAAGTTAGCCGGGCTTCCCGGGAGTGGACGATGGAGCTTATTTGTTGGAGGCGACTCCGAACCGCCTCCCTTGTACCTCCCAGTCACTTGAATGCAGGGCTTTTGGTCGGATAGATGTGCAGGATACAATCTGCAGACACGCAAGTACACTCACGCACGCATGCATGAACACACCCACGCGCTGGCAGAAGGTATGGATCGTTCCGACACTGCAGAAACAGGGAGTCCATCCCCTGAATCCACCCGCGTCTCAGGGCAGGCACAAGGTCGCGTGTGGTCCGCGATTAGCCCCCTATCCGCCACCTGGGGACGCGCCACGTAGCCTCGCGACTAACCGGCTGGGATCCCTCTTATGAGGGAGATCCGTGGATCCAGATCCATGAATGGAAAATGGGTCTTCCCTGGCCCAAAAGTGGGGAAAGCGCCTGGATACGGGTGCACGGATGGAGAATGAGTACGCATGATTCCCATTAGTGGGGAAAACGTCAGCGTACGGGTCCACGGATGGAGAATGGTTTCGCCGTGGCCCAATAGTGCGGAAAACAACAAGATGCACGTCTAACGGTGGAGTAGGGACACGCTACGCACTCATTTGTGTCTCAGTCGACCACCTCTTCTTCCTCCCTGTATATTGAAGCAGAAGCTCAGTTGGACTATCTCAGCAACGTGAAGCGTGAATCATTTCAATGGATTATTCGCACGGCAGTGGTTACACTGTGTTGTTCACAAGTACTAAAGCCATGTGGAAGATACTCCAGCGCAGAGTTGAAAGTGGTAGCTCATAACAGGTCCATAGGCATGTAAGAAAAGTGACAAAAAATTACTTAGTGTCATTGCATCAGAAATTAGCTTTACATGTAGGTGCGCGATTAAAAAATTGCAAGCAAGGCTAGGATCGCGAGAAGACTCGAAGCCTGACGAGGCGGCCAGGCCCGTAGAATATACGCAACTCGTAAGAAGGATTTTGCATTTAGGCTCAGTTAATGATTAGTTTTGCTTATTTGCTAATTTTCTAAGCATTTCCCACGTGTGAAGCTTATGCAAACACCCCAAGTGGCTGTCCCACCCCACTTTCTAGCGTCCCGAAGGGGCGCTAGTGATTACTATAATATTATTATTACTTCCCGACTCAACCAGTATGCGTTCTGTTAACTCTTGTTTATTCCAATAGCACGGGCACTTTTCATAGAAAGACTCAATCTCTAACTCTACTTTGTTTGTTTTGATGAAAACATCGGCCGCATAGTACTTCAGCAAACATATCATGAAGACTTGTTTCCCATCTAATATTTCAATTTCTCTGCTCCTTTCGTTGGTTTCCATCATAGTTAATGGGTTTTGTGAGAAGCAGCATACGATTCTACGGTTACTGCAGTATTTTCTTTGCTGTAAGCGGTCAGATGACAATATTATGACAGCGGAGGACGAACGCTGACATGCCAAGCGTATTACACTCATATTTTTGTTTGTGTGGGTGTCTCTCGAAAATGTCTGAGCTGTAATGGTTTCCTTTGAATTTGCGCAGTTCTTTGATCACTTGTATATATTCTTCGTAAAAATAAAACAGATGGCAGCATTCTTTCGCCTCATCACTCCATCTACATATTTTCAGTCACTTTCTGACAAAATGTTGAAACTTCGATTCCCCTGAACTTCAACAATGACTATATTACAAGCTCCCAAAATACATCTGTTTGACATATCAGAAACCCTCGAAGTGAAAATAGTTGTCAGCATAATTATTTTAGTGAAAATTTAAGTAGTGTTGTTGTCTCCTCCATCCTTGCTCAGTATCGTGGAATGAAAATCTAGTAGAATACTTGAGCCCGTAGTAAAGTGTCATGGCGATGAGATGAACTCGAGAACTCACCAGCACGCTTTGGGAGATGATTGCATGCCAGCTCAAATCTATGGGGTATTGGATAGCAGATCATTGCCAGCCAGGTCACTGCTGGAGCGCGGATGTGACAGCAGAGGAGATTCTCATGCCGTGGTAATAGTGCGTGAGGTTACACAGAATTAGCTACCCCGAGCGTTTCACTCTGCGTTCATTAGCTTCTCCCACTATTTCCACTGCATGAGATGATCAGCTCCTAACAGGGCCGTGATCTCCTCTGTTGCCACATGCGTGCCGTAGCTGTGACGTGGCTGGCGATGATCTGCTATCAATTACCCCCTAGATCTGAGCTGGCATGCACTCATCGCCTAAAGCCTGGCTGTGAAATTTGGAGTCCACCTCACCTCCATGACACGTTACTACGGGCCTTTCTTTCAGTTCTTCATGCAAGAACACTTACAGAAGAAAAAGCTAGGAATGTACTTCTTAATACAACCTCCTTTAATAGAAGGCATGGTCTTAATAGGCAGCCCTCGATGTCCTCAATTCCATGAACTTTTAACAAGTGCTCTGCTGCGTATCTGAGTCACATTTGAATGCTAGCAAATCGTTATTTATTTATTTATTTATTTGATACACTCTAGGTGCGCACACAACGGATATAACTAAGAGGAAACAGAAAGAAGGGAAGAACAAGACACTCTTGACCTAGTAGAACAACCAAAGAAAACAAAAAAAAAGACAGAAAAAAAACTGACAAGAGAAACTGATTCCTGGCGTTTCATTGAATATGAAAGCAGGAGAGCATCTAAAATCGAGATATCTGAAAGTGCTCTTGGATTTATGAGGTGACAACATTCTGATCTGATTTATATGGTAGATGAAAGAAGGGCTTGGAGAGTTCAAAAGCATTTCGTTGCTATCTTTTCTACATTACATTTTTTTGAGAAAAAAAAAAACGCAGGGATAATAAGACTAATCAATACTTGGTGTTGTTCTCTGAGAAGTGCTGTAATATTACCCGATATCCAGATTCAAAAAAAAAAAACACCAGCCAACCCGGGACCAGAGTTTGGCTGGTTATGCCCACAAGAAATGCACGTACTTACAGCGCTTAGAAGAGATAACCTAAACGCGAAATGACCAGTTCGGTATTTGGATGAGGATTGTAGATAAAGGTCGGTGTTCGGATGAACGTTTCAGATTATAATATTGAGCTAATGTGTTTTGGATGCAAGAGCACTCCAGGCTTGGTTTTTCGAGGTAGAAAAATCAACCAAATACAAAAATTACTGAACATCTGGAATCTTCAGAGTTTTCAAAAAATCTGTTTTCTGCAAGGCTCTTGTGGATCTCGTACTTGATCCAGACCTCATTAATTTTGTAGGTAGCATCTGTAGCCAGTGAGCACTCCTATTAAAAAATGAATTAGAAACCGAGAATATTCGTCTGCAAAATTTGCAGTGAAACAAAGCAAACCCACCCTTTCTTCCATGACACGGTCTAAAAATCCAGTAATCGCTAGCTCTCAGTCTTAGCTCAAGTCGAGGAAGAGCAAAAACTATATCCTTGAGAATACGCCTTTATTTCAAACTTCTGAGATTGAGCAGTTTTAGCCTTTTTTGGTAAGTAGGCGTATTCTGAGAAAACATCCCCGAAAAAACATGACTTGAAAATTAGTATCCTTGTGAAGGCGCGCTGAACTTTCTCATTTTTAGCAATAAGCTTAAGCTTCGCAGGAATCCAGGCTTGAGAACAGTACTCGACGTGTGGTAGCACGTATGCCTTATATAAAAGATGTAATATCCGTGCATCCGTGGTATGTATATTTTGAAAAATAGCAAACAAAGCTCTAAAAGCTTTGTCAGTTACGTGAGCAATTTGGTGGTCGAATTTTAGTTCTGAATCAACCCATATGCCAAGATCTTTTACTAAGTTCGCCCTTAGGAAAGGAGTTCCATCAAGGGTGTGGTCAAAGTAAGCGATGTTTCCCAAATGGAACACTGTTTTCCATGAGGTTTAGGGGCAAGTCGTGCTTATGCGACCAATTTTTTATGGCTTCAATTGCGAGAATATAGCTTCATGTACAGCAGTGGCATCTCTTGCACTATACCTCACATTTATCTATATGTCATCCGCATATATCTGAATTTTGATATATGGGCTGACTTTCAGGACAGATAGGAGGTCGGCTGTGTGAATCAAAAACAACGGAGGTGACAAGACTCCACCCTGAGGAACTTCACTTGGGCATGACTATCTATCGGAATAACTGTTCCCTACTCTGACAATCAAATGCCTGTCGTTCAAGTATGATTCCATCCATTTCGGTGAGGGTCCACGCACGCCAGTATGTTCAAGTTTAGCCAAAAGTTTGGTGTGGTTAAAGGCAAGGTCCGGTCAGAATCTTGCCCACCCAGGTTTTTTGCTCTCTGGAGTCCAAACCATATGTGTAGCATGTATCCCAAGTTTGAGACCTCGGTTTAAGCTCTATCGCTAGATATGGGACAAAACGTCCGAGGATTACGGTACTCGTGGGAAAACGCGCTCCAACCCACAAGTGCTGCGCGCGTGCATACCAAACAGCGATAGACACTCGAATACGTAGAGCCTAACGAACACTTCTTGAAACCTTCCCCACCCCATCAAATCGAGCACCGGTTCTCTGAATATGAATTTTTTCCTACGACGCCACAACAGACAGCATGTAGGGCGCGCCGTATAACGTCATTTGAAAGCACGGACGCCGCAAACCCGCAAACGCCGTGCCAAAATTGGTCGATGGAATGCATTTGCTATGGGACCTTTTCAGGGGTTTTTCTATAGTTTTCGTCCAAGAGGTCGCCGTGGGCTACGAATCCACTAGAAATTCGGGAGATGGAATTTTGCCGGGACCTTGCCTTTAACTCTGTCAAACGCCTTCGAAAGGTCAAAATATAACATATAACATCAACCGATTCTCCGTTGTTCAGCGCTGAAAACCAATCATGTAGGCAATCAGTCAAACACACCACCAATCGCGAGCCTCCTCTTAATTGTGCTGTGTACATGCGGCAGCTCTCATATTATTTTAGAAAAAATACGTTTTGACCAAAGAATTGCGAAATTTTTGACTTTTTGGGAGGAAGTTAAGGGCACATCCATCTGGCATAAGCTTCAGCTATGAATTTCTTCGCACTGTAAAAAAATATGGGTACGGCTACAAAAATTCCTTACTAACACCCGTAATGTGGTCAGGCAACAGGCGATACCCGTAATCATTGCAGGGTGCGAACAGGCGATACCTGTAATCTGGTCAGGAAACAGCGAGTTCGGAAATCTGATCAGGCAACACCCTAAATTGGGCCGGATCGGATGTTGACCCGTAAAATGTTCAAATTACATCTGAAAACGTCGATTCAGCCGTGAACTGGCCAGGGAAACTTCAGTTCTCCCGTTTCCTGGTCAGACACACCCTTTCTTCCGCCTGCTGGTCCGGCGGCAGACTTCATAGCTTATCACTGCGATGGGCCCGTCTCCCCCAATTCTAGGTGCCGGCGCACACTTATCACGACGAGGATCCGTCTGCCCCTCTTCTGGGCGCCGGCGAACTCCTTTCACTGCGGTGGACCCGTCTCCCCTACCTCTGGTCGCCGGCGCACCATTGTCAATGCAGTGGACCCGCAATGAGTCTGCTAATAATTTAGGGATTTGATTGGAATAAGATAACCGCCCTATTATGCTTTCAAAACGGGATGAACGCCTCACTTTGTGCACTTTGTAGGACGACCCAGAAAATGTGAGCAAGAGCATTTCTCTTTGGGCAGCTACAGGTCTGTATCATCTTCTCCTACGTTTCTACAAGATTCTAGATCATTGATGACGTTACACCCGCAAATCGAGTTATCCTTCTTCAAATGGAGGCTCTCCTCTGTTATGGACATGCAAAATGATGCCACTATTTTCGGCCTTGTCCGCATCTTTATCCGGCGCCAAAGGCACGGATAACGGTGCGGATAACGGACTGGCGAAAACTTACGGATAACGGCAGAACGGATAACCACATACTAGTGGCGGACGCAGAAAGTGGGCGGGAGGGGGGCGTGGGAAAAAAGTGGAGTCTCCGCCGTTTTAGGGGCCCAGACGGGAAGCAAAATTAATGAAAAACTCAATTATAATAACAAATAATTGATAAAAAATTATATTAAAAATAATAATAAAAAATAAAACTAATACAAGATTTTTATATGTATTGTAAAGTAATTCCAAAAATTTGTCGACCCATTCTGGGGGGCGCCACCCCCCCGCACCCCCCCCCCCTCCCCCTGCGTCTGCCACTGCCGGATACGGATAATCCGCTCATCGCTGATTTTTACCCTACCATGATGCAACCAGCCCCTGGTGTAGCTATTGTTTGTTGCAAAATGAAAGACTTGTCGGCAACTGTTAGATCGGACAATAAGTTCGTGCGGTTTTTCTGACAAGGGAAGCGCAAGAGGCTAACCCCGGGGATCCCAGCGAGCCATCCATTTTCAGAAGCCTTGTCTAAGGTGATTATAATGCATGCATATTATTTTTGCCCAATGGTCAGGATGCGCCCAGGAGAGGGCGTCCAAGATTTTTCTTCTTCGCTGCCATAGGGTTCCATTTTACAGGCGATTTATGCAACGTTGACGGCTCAAACTTACTGAGATTACTGTAATTAGCTATCTCATGAACTGTAGAGTGTTTGGAAACACAATTGTGAACGACCCTGCTCCGCTGGGTATGCGATCTTGAGCAATTGCCACATGCACCTCAGCCGTGGCGGAGTGGCCGAGTAGGTAGCGCGTCGGACTGTCAGCCAGATGGTCGAGGGTTTGGATCCCGTCCGCGGAATCCATTTTGCATTTTTGAATTTAAGGCTTTTAAACTTGTTTAGAGTATTTCTAATGACTAAAACACATCAGATATGTGCGCCATTACAAGAATTACTGCAGGAACTTCGTCCGATTCGTTACTCACTCGGCCACCTCATCGCGGCTGCCATGATTGGAGTAAAGACTCATGGTCGCGTAACCAAGCGGAACCAGGTTATTCAAAAATGCGTCTGCAAACGTTCGATGATCCATGGGACAGCTAATCACGCCAACCACTGCTGGATTGCGTGGCCAAAGTTCCATAAATCCAAGCCAAGACTCCATTGACAGCGCACTAGAAAATTGGTATTATTCAACGATCATGAACCCAAACTCTTCAAAAAAATTTTAACTTAAACTTTGCATATGGGGGTTATTTGAGGTGCTGAATACGAATATCATATCCATTTTGTACCGTAAGGCTATTTTTATAGGGTTACGGTAGGTGCAAGGTACTACGGGGTGGTGCACTTGCCGTAACCCTACAAAAATAGCGTTACGGTACAAAATGGATATGATATTCGTATTCAGCACCTCAAATAACCCCCGTATGCAAAGTTTCAGTCCAGAAGACCTTTTCAAAGATCTAGGGCGTGTGGGAGATGAATGACGCCGAAAAGTCTTTGGCGCGCTCTCCTGTGCGCATCAGGACCATTGGGCAAAAATGATGTACATACATTAACATAGCCTTAGACAATGTTACCAAAAATGGGTGTTTCGTTTCGATCCCCTGGGTTAGCCTCTTCACTTCCCTTGTGAGTATTCAATGTATTTTCGCAAAGTGGACTAGATGAACTTAGCTTTTTCTGGAAGGTAATATCCACAGTACTTCTTCATATCTAGAGCAAGTATTTGTGAAAAATTATCTCATAGCTCTACGAACTGTGCGTACAGGACAAGGTGCATCCTCTAGTCCAAAATCGACTTCTCTGAAATAGACATCCACTTCTACGCTGTTTCTTTAATAGTTATGGTTTCCACTTGAACGCTGCTGGCATCTCTAGCAACTTGAGCTTCATTTGTTCCACTATTGTAGTGGAACAGTTGAGGTATCGGAGGTTTTTTTTTCTGGATGACGATGCCGAACAATAGTTTGGAAGCCTCAACTACTTTACGGCTCATTTGCATAGGACCTTGTTACCTTATTTGCCAATCGAGGATATAGGTTTCTGCCTTCTCTTTTCTGCAATGGTTCAGAACTAACATTCATTGACAGGAAAATCTTAGTGTTGGTAAGGATTTCGAGGCTCATGTCACCACTGGATTTCACCGGATAGTCGGATATTTGTCTAGAAACGCGGCAAATGAGGAACTGACTCAGCAATTCCGAGTTTCAAAGTCCCCTCAGCATCAATTATTTGTTGAAAGAAGTGGACAATTCTATGAACCTTCAAGGAATCAGCAGTGCTCTCGAGAAATTGGATCCTTCAACCATTCTTTCCATGATAGTTTCTCTTTCTCGAGAAAGAGCTGACATGAATCCATCGCAGAGCACGAAGGTTGTCAGTGCGAAGAGGGATGCAGTTGTCTTTTTCCGCGTTAGGGACTTCTCATATTTCAGCTAGTTCCGCGACAAAATGACTACTCCGTCACTCTCATTCACACAAATTAATCGCATGTGATTCGGCCCCTTCTCGAGTTGGTGTCAGCTTCCAGTTCAATTGCGATGCATAATCTTCGCTCTTTTCAGCCAGTGAGCCTACTAGCGTCATTCCCACTAAGACATTTCGATTTCGTTGCTCAAAGGTTACACCTTTTGCCTCTTTGACGTCTTCAATTCATCACGTATCTGCAAGACACCTAGAAGAATACACCGTTTATAAGGATGTTAACAATACCAATTGTAAAAAGGCCTTTCAGATCAGACTGGCTGATGTCATGGCCAGGCAACCAGTTATGATCAATCTAGAGCTCTCACCCATTTTGTCATTGTTTTCGACTTGAAGGCAAGAATTTAGCGCCTCAAAACTGCACGTTCTGTGCATTCTCGTCCTGTACCAGTCACCTCCTCGTCCCCATTGCATGACTCCTAGGCCCACTTCCTGCTCCAGACCCCCGCAGTTTCCATTTCCGGCGACTAATCACATGCTGCGGTCTGGTTGTATGTTGCGTGTGCACTCCGAGATTCTCCTGCATCACGGATCAAATGTCACTCGAGTCCAGAGCAAATTCGGACTCCATATCGGCGCCGTCACTGACGTCAGGCTTGCTCCCATGTTCTGCTACCCATAAAATCGCCTCCTCTCTCGTTAATTACTCTATGGCATGCACCGTGTTGGAGAACGAACTCGAAGCCACTCGGAACTGCGTAAAATACTTAGTTCGTGCATTTGTCATCATTTGTTTATCTGGTTACTTTCACTTTTCTCTTTGATGTTTATTATTCTTTTTTCAACACGCTGGGAGCACCAATGAAGCCGCCATGAAAAAAAAACAGTAACATCCAGGACAAAAAGTGGCTATGAGAATAAAAATTGGGAAGGCCTGTGGCACTGTATAGTTTGGGCTGCTCCCTAGTGGAAAGAAGTCAAGAATCTCGTGAATCTAGTCGTCTTTCCAAGAACGCACACGCGGAGCCGGCTCAATTTGTGAGAAATTTCAAACGAATTGTCGCAACAACCGCAGCGAAAAGAAATTTCGATTATGTAGTCAAAGATGCCAGAGCCGCAGAGATAAAAAGATTCGGAAGGACGGCAGATCACTATTCCGCTCTTTCTGCTTCGATCCTTCCTAAAGTTTATCTGAGATTTTGCTGCGGATCCAAGTCGTGCGAAAGAAATTTTTGGTGTGTGACCGTTGACATTTTGGCTGTTTTTCGCGTTAGTTCCTACTAACAGACAGCCAAAATGTCAACGGTCTACCTACTAACCAGAGCAGCTGACTTGTTGTAATAATGTGCAAAACAAACTTGTTGGCAACCAATTCAAAATATCAAGTGGACTCAACTGGAGACTAAGTGATTTCTCATCAGGGTCAAGCGTGATGATGGTAAAAAGTCGACCCCCATACGACCCCCCCCCCCTTGAGGCACCAAAAATACGACCCCCTCCTTTGCACACAAATTTCCTTCTATGCTTGCAGTATTTAGATATTCAGATATCCCATTTCAGGTGTTCGTACTGCGAGAGATGTGGTGGAGCCAGAGCATAGGAAGGAGAAAGAGGCTCTTTTGTATCTAACTACTTGTTTGGAAGTTTTTTTGGAAAACGTTGAAATGTACGCGGTGGACAAAAAACGTGCATTAACTATGCAATGTTGCTTACGTAACTAATGAGGCTCGAACACATCAAGAACAAACATCTATATACATCATCTACATGGTGAAGGGTTCGATCCCTACCTAGGCTAAAATTTTTGCTGAGAGTTAAAGCGTGTGCGGTGAGCGAATTTCAGTCTGAAAGCGTCCGTACAGAGTTTCTAAACGAAATACCTTCGCATTCGTTACGAAAAACAACCATACACATCATCGACATGGTCAAGGGTTCGATCCCCTCCGAGGCTAGAATTTTTGCATGGCGTAAAATGACACGCGCTTGTAGCAGATTCGAGATGATCGACCGTAAAGCACGAAATAACTGTTTATAGGGGTGGAGGACAGGGTAGGAGTTTCAGTACGGACGTGCGAAAATTTTAGCCTAAAATTTTGACTCGTTCAGAGGCATGGTTGTAGTCGGACACGAATATCAGAAGATCTGGCCCGTTGAGGTCCCAATTTTTTTCAGGTTTTTAATAGTCGAAGATTTGCGCTTTCAGGCTATACAGCTCTTTTTTCTGTAGCTGCTTCCACCGCGATTCAATCCGTCGATAAAAACATGGAAAAAAGGCCATTTTTATCGATAAAACCTCATCTCCGTAATTCCCGTGCTGAATCTTTCCTCTTGAAGCTGGAGACCTGAAACTTGGAGGTAAAGCACTATTGGGCAGGGTCCATAAAATGAATCTTTACCGGCTGCAAGACTGGGTAGGGCTTTCAGTACGGACGTGCGAAAATTTTAGCCTATAACCCCCCACTTTTCACTATTCAAATCATACTGTTAAAGTCGTTTAATCACGTCAAAACAAATTCTGTGTATGGATAATTCAGTGTCCCACATCTTCCGTTTTTTTACCTTTTTTTCTACCTCCTGTTCCACACTAAGGCACCCCCCTCCCGACCACGACCCCCCCCCTATTCCCCCCCGTACGACCCCCCTTGATAATTTATCGACACACGCTTGACCCTGTTTCTCATTTCCCGTTGCCTCCTTCCTATTTAGGACCGGCTTTGACTCTAAAGTCAAAGCAGTAAGGAGGGCATGAAGTATGTATATGATAAATAGCAGATTGATCATATGACACTCGTAGTTGCAAAGAGAAAGGAATAAAAAGGTAGAAAGTAAAAAAGTTTTGATAATTTCAAAGCATTTTCAATTAGCGAAAGGTACAAATTTTTGATAAAACGCAGCACGAGAAAGGCGTGAGCTTAATCCTTGTCGCAACATTTATTTTTATATCCTATCTATGTCTTAATGAAGGCTAATGGGAAAACCATGGACGTACATACATACAGTGCGTTTCGTAGTTATAGGGACACTCGATTTCTTTTGCTGTAGCGCGCTTCACCGTAAACCAATCGATTTGATTTTTCTCCATTAAATTCAGGATGTGAAATACCCTATACGGAGTTACCATTCATCAACATCATCGATATATAAGACTTTTATAGAGAAAGATAGAAAAACCAGTGTTTCAAAATTATAGGGACACTTGGACTTTATGAAACGATTCACCCAGAAAACAGAAACTACCAGTGCAATTGTTACCAGTTGGTTAATCCCTATCCGGTGTTTATCCAAACCTTCGCTTCTTCAAACTGGTGAAGGTGTTCCAGAGGAGGTTCGGCCCAACATTGATCTTATTTCTGTGCTTTAAAGTTTTTCAGCATAAAAATTCCAGATGCATTAAGCATGGAGCCATCTAGAATTTGATTTAGAACCATTTTCCGCAAGAAATGAGTGTTCACAGGCGTTTTTCAGATACAATGCGTCGAGTTTGTGGTGCTTTGTCCTGCTATGGTGGCTTGACCCACGGGGATAACTGCACTTTCTTTAACCAAAGCAAACTTTGTCAGCGATAACCACTCAGATGTGGTGTAGAATGATCACACAGGACTTGCTAAATGTCCCTTCTCTGAATTCTAATTGATACAAAGGCGATGGACAGCCTACGACATGCACAAGACGACCTAATAGGTCTACTCCACATGTGATTTTGCCAGCACAACAACCACGGCGTTCTGTTGGCTAGGTCTAAATATTATTTACTACTGGTTATTTTTATTTTTACGTGCATATGCCCACAAATCGCAAAACGTCGGAACGACCGCAGCAGGCAGACAGAAGCAGCAATTTTTGGACTGTAATTAGTCTGCATCATTCTCTAACGAACCCATTCTGCAGCGGTTACTGCGTCCCACGCTTCTTAACATGGTCAAAATCTCTTTCTGCTGCGGTCCATCCGAAAGTTTGTCCAGGATCCCTGTTCCTCATCTAACGAAAGAGGTAGAAATTGAAGTTAGTATACCTCTAGAAAGGGTGAAAAAGACCTTTCCAGATCCATGCTTCACATCAACGACTTCTCCTGGAAATAACAGGTCTTTATGGCATGTATTGTTATACATGTCGCTGGGAACAAAAGAGTACTTCTAACTTGTTCTCCTGCTCGTCCTTTTCGACTCATTACAGCTTGAATGGTAATCTTTTGAACTGCCATCAGCAACATTAAGGAACATTAAGAAAGGTGCTTGCACAGTTGTCACAGGATAATCCACTCCTATTTTCGGGAGCTCAACAAGGATTAGTGTGATGTTGTCACTCCGCCTTTCATTTCTTCAGGGATATCTGATGAAAAAAGTTATTTCCGAACAAGTTTCACTTAACGCCGACCGAATATGGCAACTAATCTATAGCAGAAGCTAGCGATCACTGAAAAACGAGGCGAACCCTTCGATGAAACGGAAAAATAGCTGAAATTAATGTCATTCTAGTGTTTTTACGCTAACTCCGGTACATCAGCGACCAGAAATCTCTTTATTATACGAGGTGTTTCCATCATTGGTGAAGAATATGAGCTCAGAATTGTCTGATGGTGAGGAGTCCTATGAATTTGTGTGGTTGGATGGAGACGATGATCTCGAGCCTTATATCTGAATCTCAGCAATTGTTCCGTGCCTAGACAAGCAAGACCCTTCGTTTGAAGTCGTGGCCATGTTTTTTTTTCTTGGATTAATGACCACGGGATGCTCCCTTTCAACTGTTCTGTCCTGATTTTTGCCTCTTCTGGTGCAAATATACGGAAATAAATAGTATATAAATCTGCACGATGGCTTTGGGAGTGGAAATAAGAACAATTTTCCCTGCCTTTTTCAGATAAGATAAGTGAGAGTATCTCATTCCAATGCTTTCTCAATTGTATTATATTCATATATGTTTGCAGTTTACATGTAAAAGGTGGCTGAAAAGTACTGGCGCGTACTATTAACAATATTCCTCTCTTGGTAGCCACAATTGTGCTTGCTATTGATTCTTATGAACAACTACACGACCAATCAATTTTGCGATGGTTTTCCTGAGCGATCCCCTGGCCTAACTACAGACCTTCGTCTTCACTGAACCCACGATGTGATGCAAGTAGTCACCCTCATTAAAATATGTTACCCGAGTCTATGTTACCCGAGTCCGCATAATGCATTTTCTGATATTTTTTCTCCCAGGTTTCTCCTTCACAAATTCTCTAGCAGAGAAACTCATTGTTTCCAAATCTAGACTGCAGGAGGGTCATTGATTCTTGTTAGGGAATCGGAGGATCGCTCAACATGCGATGGTTGTATCGGTCCAATGAATCCGAGAATAGTTCTGTTAAATATACGTTCTCATTTGTTCCCATGGGACGAGCACTCTCCTAGGAGTCCCAGATAAATAGATCCTGGTGTTTATTTTAATATGAAAATCATTTATATATGAAAATCAGAGGTGATTCCATAAATGCCTACACTCCTCGCCAAACCATTCAACCATTGCAACACTAAGATTGTGAACAACGTTAAGTATGAGAGTTTTCTCATCAATCCACGACACATCTTTGTGAGACGCACCGGTGCTATGTTCTGCAACAATTTTTTTTCCATTTCTCGGCTTTGACGTATGGAATGATTTTTCTTCCCTGTATAGCCTATGGCTACAACGTCTCAGCCCTTTCTTGACGGCTAGCTGGGTAGACGAATCAGCAAATGCAGGACCTACTGCCATCATGTTCAGATTGACCCCACCATTTCGACTTATCCTATTGTTCATGATCCCAAGAATTCCGCTTGTGTGCGCATACCGGAGAGAACCGGATATTCTTTTCGTTCTGATGCTTCATACACGACGCTATCGTTTGATGACATTTGAGCTGTCATCAGAGCTCAAATGTAAGAAAACAGAACCGCTGAATGGGACGCCAATAGTTCCAGTCGTTCTGTGATAGCAGGGTTCTCAGTTCAAACTTGTCATTTTTTCACTTTCTTTATTCTCTTTTGTTCGTTTATCACCTTCTAAGTCGCCTGTTTGATTTCCACATTTTTCCTAGGTGTTTGACGTTCGTTTGCAAGGCCTCCGTCATGCCATTATGTCATCTGCTAAGAGTACTTGACATTTTCGAATGTACCAGAGAACTTTGAAGGAGACACTCATTTTTTTCCTGCCAATTACTCATCCTATCTGTTGAAGTAACTGGTTCCATCACGTGCGGGTATTCGCACTTGTCTTGAACCTCTTTCAGTAGTTTTTCCCCTAGGGGTTGTCTAGGTGGCTTTCTTTGCTTTCTGGTCACAATTTCTCCCTGCAGACGTTTGCAATTTTGTCTCATTGTTGAAGCAAATAAGCCTTCACAAAAACAAGACAATTTGTTGGGTTCTGATCAAGAAAGAACGCTGTAAACAGCACATCTCTAATATTGTAGTAGTGCGAGTAGTCTAATTTGGATGCGAAGAAAGAAAGAAATTGTGTGAAAATGGAGTACTCGAACTTAGGCTTTTATATCTGAAAGGCCTACCCAGAATTACGTTATCAGTCATTTTTCAAATTCATTAATCAGTCCTAAGATCTCAGCTTGTATTGATATGAGAATTTTTCCACTATTATTCGAACCGGGTAGCAACGTTGAGCTAATCAAATTTCTCAGTTGTTCAGGTAATCAAAGTTTTAAGTTATTTATTTGGACTGATTAATGATCCGGTTGAAAGATTTCAGATGCCCTATACTATACTGGATACTCAACAATCCTTTTTATCTTTCCTGCAAGGTTGTAATACCTCTCATTTTTGAGGATCCAAATTTTTCACTCATTCGAAATCGAGTTTTGAATTCGAATACATCTGATGAATTATTCGGCGCTAAATAACTCTCGCAATGCTATGAAATTGTATGCACCATATGCCAACTAATTCGGAAATGACTATATAAATGCTTGAGAAGGGCGGAAAATGCCACCGGCACAGCTTCTGACCCACACTATGCACCAGAAAGCCCTTATAATAGAGTAAAAAGAGGTTTTGTAACTACAACCACGTTGTCATTTAACAGATCTTACGGAGCGATTCCTTATCGGCCGCGAACAACTTCTGACAGAGATAAGACATTAGAGAGGTTGAATGTAAGGAGGCGCAGACTATCAGAGGTTCAAATGGAAAGGACTGAGGGGACGGGGCGGGGGACAGCCAAAGTTCACTACATATCTTATTGCAAAAACTTTTTCTAGACTCTAGTATCCTTGTAGCAATGGAAAGTCTTGAACTGTCCCTTGAGGCTCTTACTTAGAATTTGAACTAATTTTCCCAATGAAAATTTGAGGAAGTATTTCAAGCAACGGTACACCTGGCATTTTCCAGGAATTGGAACCCGGTTGAATTTTTACTGTTTTTTAATCTAGCCATGTAAAATTAGTTAGTAGAGCCTGTTTGCCGAGGAGCTTTCCAGAGCATGTGTTTATAAATTTTTGTGCTATCGTGCGAAACTAATGGACTTTCCCGAAATGTGTTCCATTCGTGGCTGGTGTTTGCAAGACGATGCTAAAAAGAGTAAAATGAACCAATGGCAATAGAAAGATGTACTCAATTTTATACAATATTAAGGCTAGTACCAATAAATCAACGCTAGTAGTTGTAGCCAGCTCAAGCTGTGGCCTATAACATTGCTTGATTGCTATACCATTATAGTTTACGATATCCTAGCCGCTCTCTCCTCATCAGCTACATATGTACCATTGTTAAGTGCACCTATCACATCAAATACCAACACTACGACCTAAAATAAGTTTAATTACATTAAGTTTAATTTCCAATAGCAGGTTAGGATTTGCCGCCAATTGTTGCAATTTTAACTCGATTTCTGGTGAAATTAAGCGAAAATTGTTGTTAGACATACATAAACACATTGACCGAGGCCTTTCTGTTCTTTCGATGAAATCTTCTCCTCGGAGCAAGACGCCTCAGTGACCCGAGAAATTTTTTTTTGAAAGTTTAAAGATGATTTCAATTTGTTAGAAATCGCTATCGATTCCCGAGGTAAACTTTCCCAGAAAACATGCCTAAGACTCAGGTTCTCTTCGAAGACAACAGACGTTGCGCAAGAACTGCCTGAACACGGAAGCTTTGGTGTATTGTTAGACGATACTGCGACTTTTCCTTGCTGTTGCGATGCTGGCTTGTTTCTTGCTGACTACAGTACAATATACAGCTGTTTCATGTCTTTGTACACAACATGTGGTGGATTCAATTTCTCTACTATCTGTTGGCGTTTTTGAACCTTTTCAAGAAGACATGCATGCTGTGCGTGAATGCTCTGGTTTAGATAAACTTAATGAAACGATGAGCAAACACTGACGTAAAAGTACCAATGAAGTTTCAGCTCATTTTCCTAATCACGAATAAACTAGGAGCTCACTGCCAAATATTGTATAAGACTGCTTTTGCTTTTGCAAAATATTCGAGCCATCAGAGGCTTTCAATCTCCAACTATTAAACTTTCGATGTCCTCTGCCTATGCAGACGCGCGCCTACGTCATAGATCTCAGGGTTAGCGCAATATATGCGACCTTTATAACCCAAGCGGCTGGTGCATTCCATTCCACAGATCCTAATTTTGATGCGACAGACTTAGAAATTTCTGCTTAATTACACTTCCCTTCCTGAATAGACTCTGCACTAGCTAATCAATTTTCTCATCATCAGCTTGAATTGAGTTCGAAACTAAGGTTACAGTCACCTGGGCCAAGAATCATGATACTAGTTGAATAGTTTGAGTTCTGGATTTCTAACTTGATGTTATGGTGCTTTGTTCGTTCTTTCTTGTCTATATGCTTGTAGGGCACTACACGACACACCCGTTAGGGTGTAATAAATAAACAAATAAATAAAATCTATTTCCGTGCACACAAACTATGCGGAATTCAATTTGAGAAGGGGTAGGGCTAAGCAGTCACTTACACATCATGTCTCTGTTTCACTCCACTACTCCTCCACAACACTTATACACCCATGTTTTCCCCATTAAAACTTGCTCCGTTCCAAGTTAACCGCAAGTTAGTTGCTCATTAGTTTGTAAACTGCCTAACCAAAACTGCAGCTAAGAACCCCCAGATCTCTGGGATGTCTTGTCAGGAAATGTTTTGCGAAAGCTTCAAACAATATCGTAGAGACGTGAAGACATGACAAATTGGCGGGACGCCAACTGATTGTTTGTTGGAACAAGACGTGCCGGAATCGAGGCATTCTTGTGTGGATATTTCCGAAAACAATGAGATTTTGCATTTCTGCCAGACAATCTGCACCAAGGTCCAGTGAGGATTGCTCCTTGTTATCGTCTGTTCTCCAGGGAAGACCAAGGCGTCATTTTTTCAGCGACTAGTTCCTCCTAAATAAATAAATCGTAATTTAACATATTAGCAGAAAGGAAATGTAAAGGCATATGTTAATATTTGTGGTACATCTCCCTTCTACGGAAACCAAGCCATGAATGAATGAATGAATGAATGAATGAATGGATGAATGAATGAATGATTGAATGGATGATTGAATGAATGAATAAGGGGCCAATATCACCTAATTTTACAGATTCGCATAGTGAACCCCTTTAATCTACTGTTTTAGATGCGCTGGTGCTGGCAAAGGAGAGCTCTGTTGGTTTTTAGTGATACTGCTCAAAAAATGTCTTGCAATTAGGTACTCTACAGCATACATATGAGTTTTCGTAGCTTCATAAGTTACTTAGCGTTTTTTATGCATGCGCATGTGAATGTAAACTTGCTGTCATCATGATTCATCCATAGTTCCATCGCTGTCACCGCTTCGCAACCGGTGATGCGGGGTGTTTGCGGTGCGGCGGCCTACTCGTCCTAACGCATAGCTCGTGGATTTTCAAGTACGAAACGGGACCACAGGTTTCGTTTTTGGTGACTGTGGTCAGTATTTGTGAAAACCAGGAAACTGCCTTGACTAACCGCATCGCGACTGGGTGCGTCGCGCTTGCGAAACAGTGCGTTTGTATCAAGAGTGGATATGTATGACCGCGACAGTATTTTGCATCATCGCTCATTATTTTTCTCTTTTTGTGATTTTCTCCTTCCTTCAAACTTCACTTTTTTAGAATCGTGAATTATCCAACTCGGGAAATTTCTCTTTTTTTTTGCAATCACGAACCCTAGAGAATAAACGTTTATCGTATTAGCTACCTTCCGACGAAATCACTTTGACTGAGTATTTTCAGTGCGAATCGCAGGAAATGCAAGGAAAGAAGTTGAAGCATCAAGGAGCAGTTCCTCGTCTGGAGGATTCTATTTCCTGCTTTGATTTTTTTCGGGAATTCATTTGATTACAATTTCTGGGCTTCGCTGAGATTCAGAAACACTCATTTATCTTCCTCTGCAACTTTAAATTACTTACTTGCAAGACCTCCTGCGTGCAAGGGAATTTCTGAGCTGTTTGCCGGACAAAATTAGCATGATTGGTGAGCTAATAGGACTAGGACGATAAGCCTAAGCTTGCTCACCGGGCGATAACATCAAGAGCTTATCAAAATCGATGCTTCTTTGTCTGATTCGGAGACCAGTGGACACCGAAAACAATCGTTTGTGTTCCGTTGCCGCTTGTTCGCCTACGATGCCTTAGTAAATTTGTTTGAGAAATGCCTTTGATTCGTAAAACCATTTAGGATCACTGAAGGTTTTATGTTCTATGCTCCAATGCAGTTGTCTTCCAGGTACAGCTAAGGGTGTTGTAAATTTAATAAATAGGTGAAAAAAATGAATGAAAATAAAAAAAATGAAATTCAGTAGTAAACATTGAGGAACCTACTGACTTTGGATCCTCAATCAAAGCTCGTAACTCTTCATTCTTCGTCTGCCGTTTGCATTGTATTTACAGGATCAAGAAAGAATAGAACAGCGCTACATTTTGGCAAATTAGTCATTTTTGCTCTCTATGTTCTTATGAAACGAGCCCAGCACTGGAACGCAGATTGCGATTTTTAAAAACTATGAACGGCTGAAAGTGCCGGTTGTCAAAAAAGATGAATGGAGGATTGTGAACGTCAGCTGAATAAAATACTGCCAGGTTGAAATTTGTTCTAATTCACGAACCTTCTGTGTCGCATTCGACTGCAGCGGCAGACGCAGAAAGTGAGCGGGAGTGAAGGGGGGGAGGGGGTGTGGGTGGAAAAAAACGCGGTCTCCGCCGCATTGGGGGTTTGGACGGAAAAAAGTAATAGAAGTAATAATTTAAATATTAAATAATCAGTAATAAATGTTTAAAAAAATAGTGGAAGAAAGTAATCAGTAGAAAATAAACTTTGTTTGTTTCATAAAGTACGTAGTTTAGATCTGGACCCGATTAATGCTTGTGTTAAAATAGAAATTAGAAGAAATTTTGAATCCCGATCGAGTCAAAATTGGTCATTCTAGAACCATCACGAGGCCCTACAGTAATGAAAGAGAAGTGACGAGATCTGTCTAGATGACGTTAGCTAGCATTTATCATTGAAGCTCATTGATCATGCTGCTATCTCGTTTTTGAGCATGTGCGGGACGTCAGGGGGACTGGTGGGGAGGGTTGGGGAAGGGGGATGCCGAATGATCGCGAACGGTCCCGCGTTTTCCCATGTGACAAGGAGACCAGCGAAATTTATGAAGCGCTTCCGATAAGTGAGTAACTATCACGTTCATCAAGAGCAGACAAATTTTTTAAAGAAGAAATAGTGCCCTACCCAGATGGTGCGCCTGGTCACTGCCCACTGCCTCTGATCACCCGGGAAGAATTTATACTTACATTTAAACTTGTCCACGCTGTACTAAAACCATGTAATAGTCATGCATTTTAGTCTAAGTTTTGCAAAGAAAACATTTTTCGGACGTTTTTTGCATAAGAAAACATATTTGCTCGCATTTATGAGTCCCGAGGTAATTATTATCAGAGTCTTTGTGAAAATGAAAGTGGTAAATGAATGTTGAGGTCTTGAAAACATTGTTTCTGTGCTCTTTCGTTCTCTAATACCTCTCCATCTATCTTGCAAGGTGGAAGCAACTATAACGTTTCAGTTGAACAGGACAAGGAGCAATTGCTCACATGCTGCAGAATCGTTCCTAAATATTTCTCTAATTGTTGCCTTTGCAACTTTCATGTGTTTTCCTTATCAAAATAGCCTTTTCAAAAGCAATTCATTAAAAAAGCATGTTGAATAGCAGTAATTTACGTCGGCTACGAACCACGTTATCCATGGCGGAGTTTGTGCACCGCAGAAATGTTCCCAAAGATGTTGTAATTTACTTGCTGCATCATATCCGTTTATTTACTCATCTGTTTGCTTGCTCCATACATCAGTAGAACGATGGGAGATTTTCTAGTCTGAAAAATTTGCCGGGTCAACTACATATTTGTCACGTGCCCCACTTTGTCCCCCGCTCTCCCATCCTTCACGAGTGTAACGAATCGAATAGTATTTGAATGATCATTCGAGTATTCGAAAACGTACGTATAATCATCATGACTTATAATAACGGGCTTAGTCTGTCTGTCACGTGTGTGTGTCAGTGTGTGTGAAACGAAATTCGAGGGCGTGGCCTAGAGTGAAGAAAATGTTCTACACCGGATCCACTGTTGCCGTAGGAGTGCGCCGGCGTCCAAAAGTGGGGAAACGCCGGGAGTCGGGTCCAACGGTGTGATAAGGGTGCGCCGGCGTCCAAAAGTGGGGAAACGCCGGGAGTCGGGTCCAACGGTGTGATAAGAGTGCGCCGGCGTCCAAAAGTGGGGAAACGCCGGGAGTCGGGTCCAACGGTGTGATAAGGGTGCGCCGGCGTCCAAAAGTGGGGAAACGCCGGGAGTCGGGTCCAACGGTGCGATAAGGGTGCGCCGGCGTCCAAAAGTGGGGAAACGCCGGGAGTCGGGTCCAACGGTGTGATAAGGGTGCGCCGGCGTCCAAAAGTGGGGAAACGCCGGGAGTCGGGTCCAACGGTGCGATAAGGGTGCGCCGGCGTCCAAAAGTGGGGAAACGCCGGGAGTCGGGTCCAACGGTGCGATAAGGGTGCGCCGGCGTCCAAAAGTGGGGAAACGCCGGGAGTCGGGTCCAACGGTGCGATAAGGGTGCGCCGGCGTCGAAAAGTGGGGAAACGCCGGGAGTCGGGTCCAACGGTGCGATAAGGGTGCGCCGGCGTCCAAATGTGGGGAAAAGCCTGGAGTCGGGTCCAACGGTGTGATAAGGATGCGCCGGCGTCCAAAAGTGGGGAAACGCCGGGAGTCGGGTCCAACGGTGTGATAAGAGTGCGCCGGCGTCCAAAAGTGGAGAAACGCCTGGAGTCGGGTCCAGCGGTGTGATAAGGGTGCGCCGGCGTCCAAATGTGGGGAAACGCCTGGAGCCGGATCCAACGGTGTGATCAGGGTGCGCCGGCGTCGAAAAGTGGGGAAACGCCTGGAGTCGGGTCCAACGGTGTGATAAGGGTGCGCCGGCGTCCAAAAGTGGGGAAAAGCCTGGAGTCGGGTCCAACGGTGTGATAAGGGTGCGCTGGCTTCCACAAGTAATAGGAATTCGCTAGGCGGGTCTATTTCTGCTTGAGGGGTATGCTTATCCTGTTTCTGCGGACCCTACCACCTAAATAACCTAGATGTACATTGTTCTTTTCAGATCCGTTTTCTCTTCCCATTCCGTTTGTGTCTGAATGAACCACTCCTTCCTTTCCGTTTATATACACTAGTGGACTCTTATCACTTGAATTACCACAACAACCAGTTGAGCCTAAATCATATCAAGATAGCATTTGCACTGAATTGGTTGCACTCAATTTCTCACGGCCACTAACTTCGCTCATATGGAAGAGAATAACTTCGTTCATATGGGGGAAAGCCACCACCTATGGGATCAAAGGTTTCTCAGGAGAGCGATAGAACTGCGTAGAAGGATGCAGATTTTATCAAACCATTTGCACTTTTGTGTTTGCTGTCAACGTATAGTATGCGAGCGAAGCGAGCACTAATTGAAGTCTGGAAGTCCGGCGTCAGCCGGACGGCCAGACTGGTAATATATATAGAGCTAGTGTACTTGGGTTATAACCTCTTATTTGAGTTCTCTTGGTGTTGAACTTCAACGCAGGGTAAAGGCCTGCTTCACAGAGCATATATTCGAATCTTTGGACCTGATTCGATTCGAATATCATTCGATTTCATCCTACGACAGCCAGCGATATTGCGCCCGGAGTTATTGTGGTTTCTTCTTGGGTTCAAGTCTCCATTTCAGAGGCACCATATGAGATTGAAGACCATTAAGAAGGAAATTAGTGCTATCAAGCGACAATCTGGGTATAAACAAGAGAAATCCCCTCACTGTCATCACGTAGCTACTGCTCTCTTGAGCACCTTACTTTTTCCTGCATTCACAGGTGATTACAACAAGTTACATACTCTATGGTTTCTCATGAACTTTACGTGTTCACCCGGACAACTGTTACTTTTTGCTGACGCAATTAACGTTATAGTTTTCGAAGACTACACTCTGTCTCGTTGGTGGGAATCTGCGCCATTTTCAACTGGGTGTTTCTGAAGGACAACGTATGTGTTTTTTGTCTTACTTGGTAATGGGCTTCATACGTGGGATTGACTTCACACAGCTCTAGGTTACTTTGCGCAAAGCTCCATACTCCTAAGCATGTATATGTACGTAGCTTCTTGTCTTCCCAACAAAACCTATGTATATACATACTATGCACTTCAAACACTTCGAGAAAAAACGAGCTTCACTCAAAAATAGAACTTATGTTGCGAAAAATAATGAGGAGCTACATAAATGTGCCTAGACAGAGACAACTTGTCTCTTTATTGCACTTTCTCAAGCCTACCTAACCATGGGATATCCCCGGACTTACATACTCAGCTTTCACTTCTGCATGATCTCTAATGCCATATCTGTAATTTAATCCATCCTTTTTCACTATTTCCGACAGCCGACTGCTGCTACATGTGTCTTAAGCACCGTTATCTCGACGAATAGCTCCTATTCACAGAAGCCAAAAGGGAAAAGGATAATGTGATGGCGGAAAGAGCTGGATGTGAATATCTGAAGGAGTGGAGTAGATTGTGAGAAAATGTTTTAGGTACATAGCAGCAGCAGTCGCGGTCTTTGACTTCTCACCAAAATGAACTTTGTGTTTGAACTTTATATCAGCATATTGTTAATTCCCTGTTTTTGTCTTTCTTTCTTCCTTTATTGGACATGTGGAACACATGCATTGTCAACAATTTCAAAAATTTATTTTCGATTTTTCGAATTCATATTTGGCTCACAAATAAAATTATCTCAGAAATTTCACCCGTCCGAATCCTCGAAATGTTGGAGACCTCTGTTTCTCTTCTCTACCCCTCCTTTCCCTCCGCCGGCTTGTTACTTCTGACTGCTTCTATCTCAGGAGATACTTGTAACATGTTGAAGAAAACCAAAGGTGGAAAACGAATAGAATAACGAGAACGATAAGGGAAATATAGTGGTAGATTTACGTAGAAGATATAGTAAGTATAGAAAATATAACCTCTTCTGCTTTTTCCTTCAAACGAGTCGCATTGTTTATCCCCCCGAGACTACTCAGTAAAAATGTGGGCTTGGTATAATAAAAATTTGCAAAGAAAAACGCGTGATGCATTCACCCGTCGCGAAGCGCTGGTCGTCCATAATTTTTTTTCGGAGGTAAACCTATTTCAACTTCTTTTCAAAGATTGGATAATGCATGTAAAGCAAGTCAGATCGTGTATAACTTCTTTATAATCGAATATTTTCATCCAGGAAATACCACTGCAAAACCCATTTCATACTTCTCTTAGAGATCTCTAGGAGCGATGTTTCTCGGAATTCTTTGTCAACGGTATGACACATGCAATTCAAACAGTTTTTTGTACTATTGCGTGACAGTATGCGATGTGAGCGAGCTTCATTCCTTCCAAAAGGCGTCGTTTCATATGTACGTCCTTCGCGTGTTTTCGTGGAAATTCAATTTATTGCCAATTCCAGCTGCAGGATTTCCTTTGTTGAGATATGGAAGGGGGATTGGCGAGAGTAGCCGGGTTTATGTGCTCATGAGTCAAAATACTTTGCGTTTTCATTATTTTGCATCCTTCTGCCGATCGATATTCCACAGCAGGTCACAAATTTTACCACAACAAACAAAACTCAATTTTGGAAAAATACATATGGTTCACACCATGAAGGTCTACCATCATTGCAGTCATAACACTGTTTCTCTTGCAACACACAACGTCGTTCCAACTTACACCCATCGAAGAACTTTACGTAAAAAATAGTCTGCTGGTGCCGATAGTAAATGCATTCTAGCAAAATCCTGTAGACTTGTTTTTCCGTGTGTAAGAGAGGAAAACTCCATGAAATCAATAAGTCGATCTTTTCGTGCAGATAATAATCATACTCGTATTCTGCCCATTGAAGAACTCTAGTAAGCATGTTCTCCCCGGAAGGCAAAAATAGCGAAAACAAATCAACAATCAACCAATTCAACATACAGTTGTTGTCATATTCGCGTTCAGCGTGTATGAAAATGTGTTCGAAACCCCCAGTGAAGATGATTCCACGGATCGCTGGGAAAAGTAGCTAAAAACTAAAAACATCGGTATGGTCGACAAACTCATTGATACGTAGTGTTGGGTAAAAAAAATTCTATGACTGCCGCAAACCCTTCAGCTGACTTTACAGGTCATTTTCTTCGCAGGTTTTTTTTTTCAATAAACGAAGAAGCAGATGTTTCCTAGTCCTTAATCACCACTCTAAGGAAGATTTAGGAAAGCAATTAACTCGACCCTAACATGATGAATCGTCTTGTCGCGACGCTTGGGCTTGAGCGGATTGGCCAGGCGGTGTTGCCATCTCGGGCTGATGACGTCACTCCCAGACCAAGCATCCACCGAAGCGCCCTCCATGGATCACTTCGGCCAGGTGAAGTGAAGCGGACAAAACGTCGCCAAAAGGAAGGCCACCAGGCGGCGGTTTTTTGGCCACAGCAACCATGGTTTTAAAGTCCTTATATGAATGGCCCCCAGTCCTATGTAGCCCCTTCCGCACTTATGACGGCCGCAACGCCCTAAACCCATACGGGCAGGGGATGCGAAGAATCTCGCAGTAGTTAGCCGTCACCGTTCCATTGATATGAACCTTGGAACATACAACGTAACGAGTCTGAACTCCGAAGCGGCACTAAGCTTCTTGTTTGACGAGCTGCAAAACATCAAGATCGACATTGTAGCAGTATGCGAAACAAGGCGTAAGAAGGAGATGTCTGTGAAATGGCATGATGGTACCGAAGTTATGCTTGCTGCTGCGAAGAATGGTGTTGGCTGTGTCGGCTTCATCGCGTTACCGTCCGTAACGAGTCGAATAATCTCGATGGAAATTATATCGTACAGACTTGCGATATTGAAGCTCAACGTTGGCAAATCATCTATATGAAGTTGCGGTATATGCTCTCACGTCGGCTGCCAGTGATGATGAAATCGAAGACTTCTATGAGGTACTTCATCATCATCTGAGACAGAAATCCACTTATACAGTTCTGCTGGAAGACTTCAATGCTAAATTGGGTAGTGGATGCAGCGACGAGACCTTCGTAGGAAAATTCAGACATGGAGCTAAAAATGAAAGAGGCCAAAGGCTTGCGGATTTTGCCGGATGTACCGAGCTTCACGTCATGAACACGTTTCTCTAGAAAAGACCTGGCAGGCGCTGGACATGGACCGAATGAACCGAATGACAGAACCAGGAATGAGATCGACTTCGTGCTTTGCGACAAAAGGAGGATCGTGGAAGACGTGTCTGTCATAGCGGAATCTAAATTGTGCGTACATTCGGATCACAGACTTCTCAGAGCAAAAGCTGTCGTTGATCCTAGGGACGAAAGCCGAAGATTGGCCAGGGCAAGTCAACGTCGCAAACCTCAACAATGCAGTGAGGTACTTTTCACTCGAGCAGTGGAAAACACGGATTGGAAAGACATTGACGAGAACTATGAAAGTTCACTTGAGAAGCTTCGAATGTGCAGGAGCCTTGCTTTCATAAAACGAGAAGGTCAGTGTGGGGGAAGACTAACCGAGGCAACTCTGTAGATGCTCGTGGATAGACAGAAGCTGGCAAATTCTGGGAACACCGGTCCCGAATACAAAGTGCTGTGTAAGGAGTTACGACGAAAAATGATGGAGGACAAAGAAAGCTTTAGGAAGGATTGGCTCCAAAAGCAGCGGAGGAAAGAGCGAGTCTGAAGAAGGCATGGAGACAAGTCCAAGTGTGCCGGAAGATGCCCACAGCGCTACTGAATGAGCCCGGCAGGAGAACAACTGTAAGAACAGTAATGGAAGAGATTTGTCAAACGTACTTCAATGACTTGTTCGTTTCGACAAAGAGCATCGACTCCTCTACTATCGAGCAATGTGAGCCTGTACCAGAAGTCTTCAGCGCGGAAATCGGAAAGGCAGTGCGGAACATGAAACCTGGCAAAGCAGTGGGTCCTGATGGAACAAGAGCAGGAGAAATCAGAGCAGGCGGAGAAGTCTTAGCTAAGGCTTTCTGCATCAGGTTCACGAAATACATCAACACAGGGAGGATACCAGAGCAATGAAAGCACGTCAGAACCGTGCTAATACCGAAGAAAGGGGACAGAGAAGACATTCGGAATTACAGGCCAACAACATTGCTATCTCAACTGTACAAAGTCTTTATGAGAGTCATCTACGCACGGATGGAGCGCACCCTGGATGATAACACTTCTTTCTTTCGGCCTGGTCGACCGCGAGCGGTTGGATCATCGATCGCTCGTCATGCCTGCAGCCGCAAAATCCACAAGAAATGGTTCAAGTAAGGGCAGAAAAGGGAAGGAACCAACACGACTGCAGTCTCCTGATGCTGCCGAGGGCTTAACTGAACGGTTAGCTGGTGGCCTCGCATCTGACGGTGTTGGTGGTGAACTCCGCAATGCCCCGATCATTGAACTTTTCCAGAGGCTCCTGAACCTCAACATTCCGGAAGTTCAGCAGATCACCACGGAGATTCTCTTTAGAATCAATGAAATCAGTGATGATGCTGTTCAGAAGGAAGTCAGGAGCCGAAGCATTGTAATTTCAGGGCTGAGTGAGATCAACAGTGAATCGAAAGCTTCTGCGAAACAGGCCGACACTGAAGAGAAGGTCAAGGAGGTCCTGAACATCCTTGACATTGAATGTCGACCGGTTAAAATATACCGTATGGGTAAGAGAGAGGAGGGTAAGCCTCGCCTTGTTAATGTCGAACTACCTAGTAGGGGTCACTGGGTAAGTACTCTCTCTCGTGCGAGACTGCTTAGAGATAAACCTGGGTATAGCAATGTTTTTATCAGGCGAAGTATGACGGACAAGGAAAGAAGACTTGAGCAGGAGCTACGGGAAAAGGCGAGACAAATGAACGAAGGGAAAAATTATGAGGATAGGGTCGTCGTGTACAGAGGTGAGATTGTTCCGATTAGCTCTCTTCGTCGACGTGATCTGAGTTCTGCTGTGGTGTCCCCTACTACCATTTCTCATGAATCATCGTATAAGGGAAAGTGAAGAATTCGCCAGGCAAATCGTTTTTAAAATGCTTCCTTTTCAATTGTAGATCTTTGGGAAACAAAATTTTAGAGCTTCATCATTTTCTTTCCGTTAATCTTCCTGATATTGTACTGATTACAGAAACTTGGCTATCTTCAAAAATATCTGATAGCGAAATTCTAGCTGATCTTCCTTTTACTATTTTCCGTTGCGATAGGTCGCGTAGGAGGGGTGGGGGTGCTTGTATATTGATCAGATCGACTCTAATCTCGGAGCTGATCAAAACTGGAAGCGGATCCATCTGTGATCTCGTAGCTGTAGACCTGCAGGACTTCCTAGGGCTTTCTAAAACTCGCTTTATTTGTGTGTACCGCCCTCCAAACTCATCTTCTGCATCTGACGATGCCTTGATTGATACAATTTCGGTCTTAGCGAGCGGCGCTTTCGTAACCGTCATTGCGGGTGATTTGAACCTTCCTGTGCACTGGAGTGGAGATGTACCGATGTGGGAATGTCCTAGTGCAAAGAAATTCCTTGATTTCTTTCGGAATGCATCTTTAACACAATATGTACGCCAGCCTACAAGAAATAACGCTGTACTTGACCTTGTATTAGCTAACGCCGAACGCATCGAAAATGTGACGATTAAACCCCCCTTTTCGAGCTCTGATCACAGCATGGTACAATTTCTTTACAGGATGAGTTGCTCAGAAAGCATTTGTCTTCCTTATCCTGACTTCTACAATGCAGACTATATTGCTATAAAAAATGAACTTCGCTCAATTGATTGGTTTGCATGTTTTGATGGCTATGACGATCCTTCAGATGTGTATCGAAGATTCTGTTCGATTATGTACAAAATTTTTGGCAAGCATATTCCTCTTAGGTTTAGGAAAGTGGGATATCTAAGATATCCGAAACACATACAGTCACTACTTTTACAGAAACAGCGCTTGTTTGCCAATAACTGTCTAAATAGTCCTCTTTATAAGAAAGTCTGTAGTGATATTACATTCCATCTTAACAAATTCCTTTCAAATCATGAGAGACGAATGGCTACTCCCAAAAACTCGAGGCAGCTTTTTTCTTACATTCGAAGTAGAACGCAACCAAAGGACTTCGGTGCGGTTAGAGATACGTCTGGTGTTTGTCACCTCACTGAGTCTAGTAAAGCTAGAGCATTAGCAGAATTTTTCGCAGGAACGTTCTGTCAAAGTGACTCTCCTGTGGGAACATACAAAAACTTTGTTTCTTACACATGTACTGCTCCAACCATTTCACAACACGATGTGAAGCGTCTACTGAGTTCGCTTAAACATTCGGTTTCTGAAACATTCGATGGGATACCTCAAATAGTTTACAAACGTTGCGCGAAGGAACTTTGTGTGCCTCTTTCTCATGTCTTTAACATTTCGCTATTATGCGGACAGGTTCCGAACATGTGGAAGGAGGCAATAGTCACCGCCATACCAAAAGTTCCAAAGCCACTGACAGTTTGTGATTTTAGGCCTATTAGTATTAACCCAACGCCGTGTAAAATTATAGAGAAAATCCTTCGTGAAAAGCTATTATCATGGTTTGATCGCTTTAAAATAATTCCACCCGAACAGCATGGATTTGTTAGAGGAGCGTCTACGGTCACACAATTACTGGATTGCATACATGACTGGACTGAGGCCGTTGCTGGAGGATACAGTGTAGATGTGATATATTTCGACCTAACTAAAGCATTCGACCGCATAAGTCATGAAAAACTTCTAATTAAGTTGGAAAGATGTGGAATAAGGGGCACACTTCTGGCTTGGTTTACATCCTACTTGCAATCGAGATTCATGACTGTTCGGGTAGGTAGTAGTCATTCTGACCGGTTTCCATGTCTAAGTGGCCTCCCTCAGGGAGGAGTTCTTTCCCCTTTGCTTTTTGTGATTTATACGAGCGAGTTGCCTGATCTCCTGAAGACACACCCCATGGTCCACGTTGCCATGTATGCCGATGATATTAAGGTGTACGGAATCTATAAATCTACTGATCGAGAAGTAGTTAGAGATTCTTTGCAAAGGTCCATCGATTGCATGGTTAACTGGTGCAAGGAGTGGGATATCAGCGTAAATGTTAATAAAAGTTTCGTGTTCCACCTTGGAGAGGGAGACGCAGAGTCTTATAAGCATGGTGATTTCCTTTTGATGAATAAATCTTCCTTAAAAGACTTAGGTGTGCTTATTCAGAACAACCTGAAGCCAAACCTACATGTTTCGATGACCATCTCTCGGGCCTTCACTACCCTTCATGTCATATTTCGTAGCACTAGAATCACTGACCCGACGATACTCATCAAACTATACAAAACATATGTGTTACCTCTTGTGGAATATGGGTGTCAGGTTTGGAATCCACATCTTAAGAAAGAAATAAGAGCCGTAGAAAAAGTTCAAAGAGTGTTTACGAAATTGCTGTTTTATCGTGCATATCCCAACCCTGACTACCCTCAGTTACTTCCTAGCTATGAGGAACGGCTGCTTACACTTGGTCTCCGGAGCCTCGCTTACCGTAGGCTGATCCACGATCTAGTTCTGGCATTTCGAATTTATAAAGGTGAAACTAAGCTGAGACCTTCAAAGTACTGGGTTTTCAAACCTAGTCATGGTAGGGTTTGTGGATTTTCAGTTCATCATCACAATATCAGAAGCCGTTCTAAATTCTCCTCGTTGATGAATCACGAGTTCTTCGTTCGTTCAGCAAAAATGCTGCAGTGCTTACCGCGTGAACTTTTATCGTGTAAGGGAAGTATTCCATTTAAGAATGCTATTAAGAGTTATGACCTCCTGGATCTACTTGCAGGTTATGGCGATCTCAACTCGTACCTCCCCTGATTCTATCCTTTCGCAATCTTGATGTGTTGAGATTTCTTTTTACGTTATCCTAACATTCAGACCTATGTTGGCACCTACTAACTCCTGTTTTTGTTTTGTTGTATTCCTTATGTTGAACAGTTATGCATTTACCGACATTCTATGGTAAGCCAGTTGGAACCTTGGTGACCCACTAGTTTTTTTGCTACATTAAATTTTAGGCTGCTGATCTAGCTTTGCCCTTAACCTGGGACCCAAAATTTAGTTCATGGTAGCCTATACTTCCACTTTCTACTGCTTGGCAACATTGTTGATACTGTGTTAACCAGAGAGTAACAGGTGTATCGAAGGGTGAATTGTTAGGGCGGTGGATACCTAACTTCCGAAAATTCACCCCTAGACTGCTCATCGCTTACCACTGCATGAGTAGTGGCATTCCCCAGTGCCAATCGCCTGTCTTTAGTGGTAATCCCCGAAGGCTTCAAGCAGTATGTCTACCAGGTACTTTCTCTTACAGGTCCTATTACTTAAGGGCAGGGCATGGATACTGGGCTGCATATGCAGCTATGTGCACATGCATTCAGTCAGTGGGTATCCTGGATAGCCAAGCTGGCCTGCCGCATTTATTGTCTTTGTAATGGAGCACCAATTGAGTGCATGAAATAAATAAATAAATAAATAAATAACACGCCAAGAGAGCAAGCAGGATTTCGTAAACGTTTCTCGACTATCGACCATATCTTTACTATCTCGCAACTAGCGGAACGATGCAGAGAATACAAGCTGCCGCTGTGGCTCTTGTTCATAGACTTCGAGAAGGCATTTGACTTGGTGGAGCACAATGCCGTCCTCAGGGCAATGACTGATCAAGGAGTAGAAGCAGCACACGTGAGGATTCTACAGGAAACTTTGAGGAAATCCTACACTGGAATCATTCCCTTTGAAAGGCCTCTAAAAATCTACATGCAGAGCGGGGTAAAACAAGGCGATATCTGCTCTCCAAAAGCATTTACATGTGCCCTGGCATCAGTTATGAGACAAGTTGCCGAGAAAAACGGTTTTGAAATAGATGGAGAAACACTACAAATGCTACTCTTTGCTGATGACGTGGTGCTGGTAGCGGGCAGGCCTGCGCCTCTACAAAATCTTCTCAATGAAATATGTCACCTTAGTGAGAGTATCGGGTTGAAGATCCATCCTGGAAAGACCAAGTGGATGAAGAACGCTCACTGTGGTGACTTAGAAATCAAACTGAATAATCAGCTGGTAGAGCAAATTGAACACTATGTTTACCTTGGCCAAGCAGTTTGGCTGGACAACGATCTGCGGCTGGAGCTCTCGGGACAGAGGAAGGCAGGTTGGACTGCATTCTCCAAAATCGATGTTCTCCTCAAGAGCAAAGATATACCAGTACAGACTAAGAGTCACTTATTCCACAACAACGTGCTACCTGCGTTGCTCTACGAATGTGAAGCTTGTAACTTGACAGAAGCAGAGGAGAAAAGCTTGCACGTAACGCAGAGAGCAATAGAAAGGCTTATAATAAACAAAATGGAACACAGGAAGAACGAAGAAATTAGAGAGATGAGCCTCCTCCACGAAATTGTTAATTTGCTCTGCAAGAGGAAGAAAGAATGGGCAGATCACGTCGCCAGAATGAAGGACAATCGTTGGACAATGCGAATTTTGCATTGGTACCCGCGGACAGCTAAACGTTTAACTGGCAGACCACCCCTGCAATGGATGGACTCGTTATGGAGGCAAATTGGAAGGACGTGGACGCGTCTCGCGCAAGACAGAGAGAAATGGCATGGTTGCGAACTGCTCCCGCAATGGACGAGAATCAGTTCGACGTAAGCAGCGTAAGCATGTTAACTCGAGAAATTCTCGAAGTGTCTCCAAACCCCTTTTTCGCCGCTCTTAAAGATTCTTCTAACCAATCTATCCTCATTCATGTCCTTTTTTTCTGGTCTAGACGTCCCGCTGTGGGCTCCACGATTAAGACAGATTGCCGACATTAGAACGCCACGATTCCTTGGGCACCCAGTTGTTGCCAGGGATCCGATGCCAGTTGAGCTCTTCCCATCTATCGCTCTTTTTATGGATTGAGTTGTCCTCGAATGACGATAGATATGCATATCACTCTTGGCCAAATTCCTTAGTGTTTTCTTCCATCCCACCTCTCTCAGTGTTATTTCCTAAACCATTCGATTGCAACGAAGCCATCCAAAGTGAGGGCAAAGGTTAGGTCATTGGCGTTCCATCGAAATCCCTTGCCTTCTGGATTCCGTACCTGAAATCCAAGTTCCAGAACCTGACTTTTTCATCTTAAACCTACTCTCTAACTACGTGAATTCCCCAAAGTGAAATTTTGCGAAATTGAAATTTTTAAGTATGCGCATAACGGGCAACTTATAGATACATGCGTTGTCGCACGTCAGACGCACGCATCCATTAGCAGGAGATCTTTTTTGATACCGGTCATCATCCATTAATGAAGCAGCGAACGTCTTTTACGGACATTTTACCGACGGTTAATCCGTTGATCTGTCACATTATTAGCAAAGTATCCGTTACGCGCTGATGTATCTGCTAATTTGTCAGGTTATAAGAAACAGCTTTGGATCAGAACTTTTCTTTTTGAGCTTTTCTGCGAGAGCACTTCTTATCCTCTTAAGAGAGTGTTTGCCCAGAAGTTGGTCTTTTTCGCTTGGTTGTGCCGCTGTTTGAACCCTTCGACTTTTCTGCTAAAGCTCAGAGGATGCGGTGGCCCTTGGCTGAGAGCGTTTTGAATAGGTTCTGTGGATACTAAAGTTTGGCGGAAAACTACTGAATAGAACTATATAAAAGTTTTTGAGCCCTAGGTTTTTGAAAGCGTGGTACTTGATTTTCAGAGATGGGGTTCGGTTGTCAAATTCAATGAAGTTGGTTGGTACGTTTTAAAGCTCGGCGCAATATATGTAATTAAACCTACAATTTAGGGAATGTGCCAGTGCCGAGCGCACTCCCTTAATTGTGGATTAAAATAAAATTAATAAAAATATTATCCATAACAAAAAAATTGTAAAAATTATTATAAAAATCATAATAAAATAAACAATTAGAAATAAGCCAACGCAAGATTTTTATATGTATTGTAAAGTAATTTCAAAAATTTGGCTTCGCTCGCCGCACCGCGTCATCGCGGCCTGACTCTCTAGCTGTCTGTGCATCTGCACATTCCATTGATATCATCGTTCTCACACCCGATCAATCGCATTATGTGGTGCGTTGTGGCGAGAGGATCTGGAGCACTGAAATTGTTGTATTTCACAATTTCTTCGGAAAGAAAGCCCCCACTTTCTAATCAATGCAATTTGGGTGGAGTAACCGGAATGTCATGCTCCTCATAACTTTGCTTATTTCCTCGCTGTTCTTCCTCGCAGCGCTTTCCTGGAAACTGCCGGCATTACCACATTCCCAGCAGAAGCCACTTAGCAGCCGTTCGAGCTTACTTTCGGGGTCGACTACTACATAAATCAGCTGGTGTCCGGCTGGACTTTACAAATAGTCTTCCTTTCTCTAGAAATGCCCTGCTCACTCACGTCACTGAGATAAAGCAGTCAAATACCTATGCCTAGCCATAAATCACCAAAACTACTCCATAAATGAGACCTTTGCCTAGGAAAGTGATTATTATTAAGGGCGTCGAGCATGCAACCCTGCGATTTCGTGTCGTGGAGGCACGCCAAGCATTGCATGCCATGGATTCTTGATGCTGTACTAATCGCAAATGTATGCTTGGATATCCTCCTATATAAATATCCAAATATAGTATGTCGTGTTCGTAGTAGTGTACCTGCCTGCTGAGCTAGTTCACGAGTACTTATCCATGCAGTACTCGTTCGTGAAACCTGAGTATCATTGGTTATTAGTTCCTTGTGCTTCGATATTCTGCTTTTTATCAGGATATTCAAGAATATCACGTCTACTCACGACAGAGACACATTTTCGAGAGGAATTTTTGCCTTTCACCCATTTTTTGCTCATTTTTTTTGGCTAGTGGCTTCACCTGAAAAACAAGCACTTACTCTTTGGATTGGTTTGTGACACTTCACTACAGGCGCACCTCAAGGCAGCTCCTCTTAGCGGATCTTACTTCATCATACTACGAATACATCTTCACCAAAAAACGTTTGCAAGCTAACCCCTACGTATGTACTTCTACCCTGGCAGTAATGACTGAAGTCTAACATGAAATACGATTAAGTACGAATCTAATCACAAATGTGAGTGTTTAGACTTGGAAATTAATAAACATAAGGATTGATCCAGGAACTTCTTTTACTCCGCAGTAATTCGCGAAAAAATTATAAGCATTCTTTAGAGTAAGCCCCATTTTTGGGGTAATCCTGCTTTCTTGTGACAATTTTTCTCTACTAAGCCCATGCCCATGCAACCGACAGCGACTACCAAGTATGGAGAATTTTCTAGGTTTTTGACAGTGCACTATGGTGGTTAAAAATAAGCAGACAATGTCGACTATGGCTAAAAGTTCATTTAATTCACCGACAGCCTATGGGATTATGGCAGTATTCTTATTTTGTGCTGTGTTTTTCTGTTCGTGGCTATTAAAGGAGTTGGGGGAAAATTTGATCAGGATAGTAAGGACTCGCCTGCTATTTTCTTGGAATTTTGTAAGCTGCTGTTGTTTGGCACGTTCTCACTTCTACTTTGAATAAGACGGTTGTTGTGAAGTCTCGTCAAGGTCCCTGCATACCTATTTCCTGGAAATTAGTGGAGCTGAGCTCATTGAGGGATGTGTGATATTTCTATCCTTACTGTTCTTGTTTCTGCTGTCTGCAGATTATTCGGGACCATGTACGACATGGTTCGTGTCTGGGCCCGGATGAATCAGCGGAAGGATGAGTATGGTCTGTTGGCCCAGGGTGTGCCTCCGGGGCTGGGATTCATGAAACGATAACCAAGAAAACCAACGATGGCTAGAGTGATTGGTTATCGTATTGACTACATAGTGCTAAGAGACGCAGACAACAAACGTTGGTTTGCTAGCCTGGGTTATCGTTTCATGAATCCCAGCCCGGGTGGACTTAGTCTGCAATAGCGACTGCAGTGGTATTGGCCTGCCGATCGGCCGGTGGCGAAACATCGAAGTGGAAGGAATCACATTACATACATATCAAAACTTACAGAAGAAGTTATAAAAATAGATCGAAAAAGCCAATTGGCAGGCCGATATCAATGTGGTCGCAATTGCGGACTAAGTCCATCCTGAGACACTCCTTAGGCTAACAGACAGTAATCCTATAACCACAGGCGTACGTTTAACCACGGTAGCAGCTGGGTGTAGACAACGTCACTTATACTTAAACTGCTGATGAATGTCAGTCAAAAGGTAAACTGAGATACGTTAGCGCATTCACCATGGGTAATCTTAATGATGCCTCCAGATGTTTGTTCGGTGTTCCAGGATTGCTCTATTATACAAGTACATTGGTGCAGTCCATTCAGCGCCCTTTTACTATATATAATCCGGGTACTAGATTATAATTTGGACCAAATTGACCTTAGTACATCTTACTTGGGGTCTTTTGAATCATGCCTTGGACTATGAACACTACGACTAAGACTACGCAAATGCCTTAGTTCTCACCTATTTGTGGCACAACTGAAGCGTAGTCTATTGGAAAAGGGGGAACAAATCCTGCACAATAGAGAGACGTAAACATTCAACAATGTCCTCACTGAAGAGGAACATTTCGCGCATGCTCGCTTCGCCAGGGGGAATGACTCATAATCTAGCTATTGTGTTTATTTTTGCCATGCATGTTCTATTCACTGCTGACGGTCTTTTGTTCTAAGCATCTGAGGCATTAGGATGCTCTGGCTGAGTCACAAAATGTGTGAGCTGAGCGAGATTGTCGTCAACCGCTGGTCCCCTTCATCAGGCAATACTTGGCAGAATTATGGATGTGAGAGTTGTGGTCGGCAAATAATATTAATGGGAGTAATAAAACATAGCATCTTGTGTTTGGGGAAATCGTCAATTTTAAAAGTGGGCCGCCGTTCGTCCGCTAAGGGTCTACGACTTCCTTCGTTCGCCTCGGGGTTAAGGGCAGTGACCCATGTCGATAATGCTTTTAAGATTTTATTTATTTATTTATTTCATGCACTCAATTGGTGCTCCATTACAAAGACAATAAATGCGGCAGGCCAGCTTGGCTATCCAGGTTACCCACTGACTGAATGCATGTGCACATAGCTGCATATGCAGCCCAGTATCCATGCCCTGCCCTTAACTAATAGGACCTGTAAGAGAAAGTACCTGGTAGACATACTGCTTGAAGCCTTCGAGGATTACCACTAAAGATAGGCGATTGGCGCTGGGGAATGCCACTACTCATGCAGTGGTAAGCGATGAGCAGTCTAGGGGTGACTTTTCGGAAGTTAGGTATCCACCGCCCTAACAATTTACCCTTCGATACACTTGTTAGTCTCTGGTTTACACAGTATCAACAATGTTGCCAAGCAGTAGAAAGTGGAAGTATAGGCTACCACGAACTAAATTTTGGGTCCCAGGTTTAGGGCAAAGCTAGATCAACAGCCTAAAATTTAGTGCAGCAAAAAAAAATAGTGGGTCACCAAGGTTCCAGCTGGCTTACTAAGAATGTCGGTAAGTGAACAACTGTTCAACATAAGGAATACAACAAAACAAAAGCAGGAGTTAGTAGGTGCCAACATAGGTCTATAAGATAACATAAAAAGGAATCTCAACACATCAAGATTGCGAAAGGATAGAATCAGGAGAGGTACGTGTTGAATGAAAGCATTGGTTTACACGGTTTCGTGTGAACTACTGGAGAATCTGTTTTCAAGCCGTGATTCTACGGGAGCTTGTGGAACGAACCGGGGTTGGGGCCAAAGAGGGATAACGAAGTTTCTGAACAAAGCTCTCCCGGTAGCACATCTTCTTGGGAAACTTAGACTACTCCTAAGAATTTCCCATCATCCACTCCCTGACAGGATAGGAAATGTGTTCCGTGACCAATAAGAGAGCTCATGATACAAAACCCTGTAGTCGGGCCTTGGCTTCACCCACGAGTTCCTTAAAAGGTGGGTTAGAAAAGGTGTTTTTCGTCAGTTCCGAACGAATCCATTCCAATCGTCGTGACCAGGAGTCTCTTCTCAAGTGGAACTATTAAAAACGATCTTTAGGTGAGGCAGTGCCTTTAGGCTTGTCTACCAAGCCATGGTTACAAGAACCTTCCAATACAGGGTTCTTGACATGAGACCAGGACCTCAGTAGAGCACCTTCTTCACCTTCCCTTGGAGGAGTACAATATGAAGTTTTGGTATTATCTTTGTTTTCTTAGCATGCTTTTCCCATGACCTGAAATTTTCTCGTTGAACTATTTTTTTATTTTTTCAGTGTATTTTCAACGTAATGAAATAAATAAATAAATTATGGATCAACGTATGGTTCGAAGCATTCACGGAATCGTTCTGAAACCTCGCTATTGCCAAACTTGGGCCTTAGACTCGCTTACTTCCTGAATATTTAGCAGACCGCCGGGAAATTCTTGACTTTTAGTTCCTCATCGCTGAGACCGACTCAGATATGCCCGAATTTCCAATGGCACCAGCGTTCTGCTTTTGATTAGCATCCAAACCATCGTGAATATTTACGTACGTTCTTTTCGGACGCTCTCATTATGTTTCTTCTCGCGACACTCGCTACGCGCAATCCATGCCTCGTACGTCTTCGGCTACCGCAGCGACCGTGTCGCGCTGTTAGTGGGCGACAGCAAGTCATCTAATCGCTGGGATTGAGTCCGTCTCATAAGTGCAGCTCCGCGTACGTCGAAAAATATGGTGTCCTTTACGTCTATAGTTCCACCGCCAACGTCATTGACACTGACGCTTCAATGACAGAAGCCTGAACGTGTCACGTGAACGATGAGTTAAGCTCCTAGGCAAACACACGGGAGCATTGCTCAATAAATTCAAGCGCGGAAAACATGCGGTGACTGGAGTTGGTGTTGTTCATTGCTCTAGACATTGGTCAGTTGATTAGAACCTTTCCAAATTGCCGCTATTTCGAGTAATTCGAACCTCGAGCTTTTATAGAAGTCGGCAATTTGTGTAACACGGTTTTCAGGCCGATATTCCGACTAACCCTAATTTCGATTTATTCCAAACTTGACTTGGTCGAAGCAGAGGCTATGAGGTCCGAGATACATAGTGCCAATTGTCCTCTCTTTCTCAAACTCTTATTGTGTATTCATCTGGAGGGATTCTTGGTAGAGCAACGCAGTGAAGTTCCTGGATTAACTCGAGGATGATCTTTCCCTCGATTTTGGCTGGCATTCATCCAGCATCTCTATTAAGTGCCAGTCACACCACCCATAGAAATGGTGTGGCGTCACGATGTCCTTATGATCCCCCTACAGCTACTTATGTACGACATTATAGGGACTAGTGGCCAAAATTCCGAATGTCCCCATCCTGAAAAGTTTTTTCCTCTCACTCAGGCAATAATACCGGGTAACCCGAGCGAATTATTTATCATACCCCGATGACCCGAGAGACTACATTTTTGGGCATAGTCTGATAGTGCGTGACTCGAGAATAGCGCTGGGGTCACCCGGTATTATTGCCTGATCACAGAATTTTGGCTTGACTGTCCAACGAGGTCGAATTTTGCCCACGTGACTTATCCTACCAGAATGTTCACGAGAACAATTTAAGCTACTTGATCAAGTAGATCTATCTGATTTAATTGAATTTGTTTCCGTTCGTTGAGGATTGTTTTTGGAGGGTAGTGGCGAAGCCTCTTCTCGAATCTTATGGCAAACTGATCATCGAAGGCTAAATTTGGCACTTCATACAAGCCGGCCTCGCTTTTGAGGTTCTCAGAAATTGACGAGTATTTTGGACAAGAATTTCTATTTTTTATGCTTTGCCGGACAAATCCTAATGAAACACAATGCAATGCTATGCATACATAACTGCGCACCCCTACTATGTAGTGTAGTAAATAAATAAATAAATACAGGGAATATGGGTGGTCTCTGGCTCCTTTTGCTAACTATTGTCTTTCTGTGCCTGACTACACTTGTAGCGATGAGTTTCAGTACAGTTTTCTCCAAAAATTTTTTTTAAAATATGCTGGAACCGCATGCATCATTAAGATTACCCAGGTTAAACGTGTCAACACCTACAAATTTAAGCGCGTTCACTCTGGGTAATCTCTCAGTCATGAATACACGCTCCAGACGAGATTTACCAGCCAAACATTTGAAGAACAATGCTCCTGTGAAAGTGAATTAGTGGTGGAGAGTCTCACTTTCCGACTCCTCCTCTCCGAGAATGGGTGGTTAAATTTTTGAGATCTCCTCCCTATTTATTTTCTTTATCTTCGAACGCATTCTTGGAGGACTATCAGAAGGAACTCATTACACAGATGCTCTATGAAACAGATTAAAGTTCACTTATCTGAATTTTAATCCCTTATTATTATTTTTTTGAACATTGATACTCATTTAATTCTTACCCGTTTTTTTTGAAGGCAAGTTTCTTTTTAAAGTTTCAAATGTGCGTGTCTTCTGCATGGCGGGAATCGTATTTTTTATTCCTACACTACATGCCATACCCCCGACAGTTTACTCTAACGCAATTAAACAGTGGCTTTTCTTTAGGACACCATTCTTGGGAGCAACTTAAGTAGATTTTTGTGTAGGTTAGGTATCCTTTCATATTTATGGAGTGCTTAGTTCTCCCATCCTGGCAAACTAATAAAAGCCTGAAACGTGCATCAGATGATGAACGAAGTTGTACTCCTGAGGAAATCTCGTGCTTCGGTGTTTTTGGTAAACAGCTGTTCCCTTCTTCGGACTAATACTTTGAAATGAGTTTGCTCCGGAACTTGGCGTTTCTTTGAGAACTGCACGTGTCTCGTATATGACAATTTTTCGCTCATCCTTGGAACCTTCTGAACTAGAACAACAACAAATACGCTCTATATTACGAATGCCTGCCGCCTCCCCTCCCCTCCCCAGCAATCCATCCCGCTTCGCTTCAGTTTGGAAACACTCCCTACATTTCACTTCCTCTTCCATCAGCTTGCTTCCAGACATGCAGAAATTGAAGGTCACATGTACTGTATATGCACGAGAAAGATATGGATATTGCCAGAGTATAAGACGTCCATTATTTTAAAAGCCATAGATAACACTGCCTCCAGGTATGACATCGACGACAAAAGCAGTCTTGTATTTCCTGCTGGCTTGGAAAGAGTAGTGACGAAAAACTGACTTTGTTGCTTGGAAATATTACTTTTATCAATTCCGGGCACTTTTTCCCTTATCAGCGCTGTTTGGAGCACCCTGCTAGTGGTATGACTTCCTCTGCGTCGAAATTTATCTATCTACCCTTCCACTCAATGTAAGCCTCACTTGTCTTTTAATGAGGAGACGGGGGCAAGAATACATCCAAGATGTTTAGCGAAGCATCGATATCCCCTTTTACCCATTTATTTGTTTATTTATTCATTTATTTACTATTCGAGTACATCCAGACATGCATCAAAAGTTAAGAAGAGAACCCTTAGCACATTGACACGACTGATGATATGACCTTTTCCTTACTGGTGTCCCTGTCACCCTATGGCTACAGTAAAATCCTGGGCTGGGATTCAGGAAACATCGGCGAAGCGAACCAGCGATGGTAAGTCTGATTGGTTATTCTATCGACTGCATAATGCTAGGGGACGCAGGATGTGAAAGCTGGTCTGCTTTTGTGTTTACGTCCGCTATGTGTTCCAGAGCTTTAACCCTGGGTACAAGCAATTTATAGTGTAGGTATAACACCGAATTCATTATTGAGATTAACCAGGGTAAACTTGTTGGCGCCCGCTTTGATGACCTGTAAATTTGTATGCTGTTAGCACGTTTACTCTGGGTAATCTCAATGACCAGTGCCTTCCCAAATGTTCGCCTTGCGACATTTTCGGAATTTTTGAGGTTTCAGGTTGTTTCATAGCTTGCAAGACCATTCAGTTGCAAGCAGTTGAATAGAAACAGTGCATTTCCAAGCAGCATTTGCAAGTCTTCTTGGAAATTTTCTTTCGTTCTGGGAGAACCAAGGGAAAAGCAGTAGAAATTCATGAGAGAAAATGAAAAGAAACTCGCTGAAAAATGCAGCATTCGAGCAGGATTGTAACAATATTCCCACGATTGAGTGTGCACGGCTTAGCTAAGGAAAATTCCTGTAATTTTCTGGAAGATTTCTTCAAGAAAACAAGCGCACGATAGCAAAACTCTGCTCGACTTCTTTCCAACTGATCATGTATAAGTTGTGTCTCATACTCAGAAACTTTGGGGCACCGGTGCGCACCCAGACGGGCACCGGTGCCAGTGATGAAATTGACCGCGGCGACGGTAAAGATCCAGGGTCGGCACCACCATCCATTGGCGACAGGAATGGCGACGCATCAATGCACAGCGCACGAAAAGTCCACACATGGATTATTTCGCGCTTTCTTCGCAATGCGAAGTGGCTACGTTCCAGGATTTTTACTGTCGCCACGAGTAGTTGTTCCACTACTGGCGCCGACAAAGGCACATGTGCCCGTTTGGGTCGGCACCGGTGCTCAGAAGTTTCTGAGTGGAGGCGGAAGGCAGGCCCAAGACAGCACATCCGACATCTACAGTACCTTTCGCTTGTCATAATTTATTGATTTCACTTTACCAATGTTCCCAGAACTTCTACTCATGTAATATGACACGAGTGCTTCAAAGTTTCCCAAGGTCCTGTTTTCTTTGTATTCTGGTACAACATGTTTGAGATTGGCCACAAAAGCCTGCGCTGTAAGTCACAGTTGTTTCGCTTTTCTTAGGGGCGCGTTGGGTATTCACTCTCCTCTGATACAGTGGACTTTGAATTAGAAATGTACAAGACTACAAATTTATTTACTTATTGGTTCCATCTATTTATCGTATAAACATCACCATTTATGTCTTTGCAGTGGGACCCATATTTTTATTTTTTTACACTTATTTATTCCCAACTGTGGGCAACATTCACCTTCAAACTGGATAAGATGCTCTCCTAGAGAAAAATCTTTCTCCTCCCTCCGTATTTTCCTATCCTTCTACTTTTTGACATTTATACATTTTGATGACACTAACCACGCTCTACCTGACCCGTACTGACTTCGCACAATTTATCTTAATAAGAAAGAAAAGAAAAAAGAAGAAAACCTAAGCTCTATTTCGTCTTTCTCATTAGACGGAGACAGAAAAAAATTGGGACCTTCTTAGGAACTCAGCAGTAGTGAGGGAAGGGCTCAAAATTAGAACAAAGGACAAGAATTAACCAAATTGTTTTGCTGCAGCTACTATCGAATTTTTCCCGAGTAATTTCGAGATGTCTCCTCTGAACATAGTTATCCTCCTGGAAATGTATCGTTGCTCGTTTGATACGGTCATTTCGGACGTTCCAGATTCGATCTTCCAGAAAATGACAACAAAATCCAACTTTCATCATCAACCCGCTTTTTTATAGTTAAACGTAATAGAATTTGGTCACATCCAGATAACTTGTGTTTGATTTCTCATATTAACTGCTGTGGTTGGAGGCGAAATCTGTCAACAGCTCATGGCAAATTGCTTGTCAAAGTCCAAATTTGTCACTCTGAATCCACGTTTTTCAACTAGCAACAGCAATACTCAGCTTCCGTTTGTGCTCTGTTGGTTGTGCGAGACTGCAGACGTTATTATGAACCCCCACTGCGACAGCAATGCGCCGCTTTTGTTATGTGTAAAGATAGGAAGTGTCTGGATTTAGCGGCGCATCTGAATAGAAGCCGGTGAGCATAAATGAATACGGGAGACTCCAGTGGTGGACGACTGCAGCTCGCGGTGTAACATATGGGCTGCGTGACAAGAGCTACGCTGCTGGTCTGTGATTGGTCGATTCGTGTGCGCGTCGCGGCTGCAACCTTCGAGGGTACGAGCAGTTTTGCGTAGATATGGGCAACTTTTCCGAGCTTGAGTGGGGCAGATTAGTGTCATCGGAACACACAAATTGTGAAGAGGTGGCCACCGATGTCATTTAGTGCGTAGAATTCGAAGAAACACCCCGAACTTGAAAAGCGCATGCGTGCGGCGCGGTCGCGTCGCGGCGTACGTCTTGAGCGCCACCAGGCGAATGGCTGCGGGGGGTCTTCCCCTATCCCTCAATCGTTGAAGAAGCAGCACCTCAGAGCTGGAAGCAAACCAGAATGCCATCGGATGATGTTTGGCCCTCCCACTTCCTCTCCTGAGCCCTCTTCGAACCCTCTGCTCAGCCCACTAGAGTGAAGGAGGACGAGGTGGAGAGGAGTGAGCTTTGGTGCCGGCGTTCGGAGTTCAAGCCCTTCATGTTAGCACGAGCCGCGCAAGGACTAGTCCATTTAGGCGTATTTATTCGCGATCAGACGAGGTTTCCTGTGTATATGATGATGTTTTTGCAGTGGTTTTAAGTTTCCAGTTGTTTTCCTTCCTCGAAGAACGGACTAATGCGGGAATTTGGAGAAGTCCTTAAAATAATAGGAACTTAGCGCCTTGACTTCATCGATGTTGCATCGGTCTGAGGCTTGCAGATTGTGCACGAGTTTCCCGAGGGAGAGTTCATTTCAAGCGTTAGCGTCCATAACAACTGTAATTGTCATCTTGACACCACTGATTTAGAGTCACATTTAAGCTTTTGGACCCGTCTTTATATTGTTTCGGTTTTCCGACTGTTCATTGGGATCGCTACAGAAAATGTGATGGTTTTCTGGGTGCTAATCTCTTGTTAGCACCTGGGATAAGAGGAACTCCGCTCCGAATTTCCTTAGCTCCTGGATTCTAGTGAGGTGAAGGCTTCTGAATTCTACTTTTTTCTGAGAAATTTGCAGTGATTTACGGCTGGTCTCATAAGTGTGCAAAGTGCTTTTGCCCTGCCACATTTCCCAACTTCTGTCAAATTTTTGACCCTAAATTTTCGGTCTTCTTCCATATGATCTTTTTTTCCTCTCATCTCAGCTTCTAATTCTTATCGTCCGTCCTCCTGTTTTTTTTTTCTGGAACACTCCTGCTCACCTTCAAGATTAGAGTATTTTTTCTTCCACTGAATCCTCTTCAGATCCATTTCAGAGGAAATCATGGGTTCTACTACTCTGCCCCTTCCACATTGACCGAATCTCTCTACCTAATAAGAGGAAGACACTTCGAAGAAGCTTCTGTGATGATTCTCCGTCTATGGTTTCAAATAAATTCTCGCAGAAATCGCAGAAAGTGTGGTAGGAAAATGAGGGGAATTTACACAGAGTTAATTCGGAAACATGAATGTGCGCAAGAATTTTAACGAAACAAGGTCTTACATCGCCAGTTTTTTTTTTGAAAGTACACATATATGTTATAATACACCTTAGTTTTCGTGTAAGGTTAATGCACGAAACGAAAATTAACTATGGATCCAAAATAGAAAGAGGCATAGATTCGTTCTTGGGATTCTTCCTCCGGGAATGCTTTACTCTATCAGTTTGCCCAAAAATGTCAAAGAAGAATCGCCACGCAGATAGTCTCAGGGATCGACTCCAAGTCATAATATTATAGAAGTCACAGACTACATTAAATTTTGCCGGGGAAAACTTGTCCGCTATCCACTGACCTCAAGCCTATTATTTCTTTGAAAGAGCTTTTCTGTCGATACATACATAACTGAGTTCATCCAATGAATAATAAATAGCCTGAATCCCACCGCCGTTAGGAAGCCTTCTCGGGCGCTCATGGATCCGGAGATAGCTCATCTGCACTTTTTTGTGGGGGCAGCTCATTTCCTTTCGTGGAAGTCGGCAAGTCTCGTGCTTCCAGGAATAAGGTTTCTTCAAAGCAGATTACTATGATAGTAAACCAGACGGTGCGCAGCTGATTGCTTGCCAAAGGGCTTTCGAATGAGTGCACCGCCCGCCGCTCCTCAATCCCGATGCACTACTGCGAAAGTCATCTGCACGACGCCGCAAACTAGCGCTCGATTGCCTAGGGAACCTGAGAATTTGCTGTCCTTGGTTCCTTTTCCGTCTCGTTGAGATCTCTGCTCCGGAATCTGTTTTTGGCAGTTTAACTTAAAGGCGGTGGGTCACCTCGTTTTCATGTCTGAGCTTTTACCAGATTCTGAATCTCTTCGACACGCTGAATCCAACGATGTACCTAAAATGTTACAAAAAGGTCTTTAAACCCTATTTTTAAACGTTTTTCGGGACGGGGTTTGTAACAGTTTGTCGAGCCGAGTGGACGCATGAAGCCGTTGATCTCATCGATCGGACACGTCTAAACGTGTTGGCCATCGCTGCAGACGTGGCGGGCAGCCGGCATATTCAGGGACCGCTCCGCCCAGGTGGTCCGTGAACTGCACTTTCGGAACCTCCGAAAACGGGGTTTTCGCCATTTTTATGAGCTTTGACGTACATCTTTGGAATCAGCGTGACGAGCACGTCTAGGGTCTATTAATATTTTCAGCCCATGAAACGAGGTGAGATACTGCCTTTAACACCTCATTGAGGTGCCGTGACGTCGTGCAGAATATATATTGCTCCTCAGGGTATATTTTCTCTTTCAGAATATCTCATTGAGCGCTATATTCAGCCCATCTTATAAGTATGAGCATAGATGTTTTCCTCAAAGGATTCCTGGCTCCTGCAGCTCTTTTTTGATCCTATTAGCGTCAAGATCTTTCAGCTGTGCTTCCTGGTCGAAAGTGTTTATCCTGACACATATGCGGCCCGACGGCGACGTGGTGCTGGTTATTTTCCTAGAACTCCTCGGATTCGTGCCGTTCTGAATCTTTACCCTTCTCAGCCTGAGCGTCCTCAAGAAGTTTTGAATAAATAACAAATTCGTTCTAGCAAGGTGAATGTTCACTGGTTCCGGAAGCAGTCACGTTTCGCCCTTTTGTTCCCGCTGCTTCCTGTGGTCGTAAAAGGCTTAGTGGACTTGTCAGATAAGGGTTTTAGTGCTGTTGAAGTTCATTAGTGTAACATCTGTCTCAGCCAATAACATGGCGATTCTTTATGTGTCTTTGAGATCAAATTCTAATGTTTTTCCATCCCATTCTATCAACTCCAATCTGTCACTGCTATAAAATTTGCACATTTAAATCCTGTTGAAGAACTGCACACCTTCTCTTGTCCCAAAGTGGAACCCCCCCCCTCCTCCCCCTCCCGACTGATCAGTGCATGCTTCATTCAGATTGTCTATGGTAGTCGTGTCTGTCTACACCAACTTACCTTTTACCTGGTACCCATCACACGTGGTGTCGTCATACCCAGCTGTTACTCGTGAGCAATCATACGCATGGGTATGAGATTACCCGTACTCCCAATCATGCGTCCGGACCAAGACTTCTACATATCATGGATTTCAAAACTCAGCATGGTGTGGAATGTTGTGCTCGGAGCGAACGGTACGAACAAGCTCTGCAAATGGGTTGTTGAATGGAATGGCCAATGGCGGAGCTGCCAACTTCGTGGTACAGTGCTCCACACCGTGGGAATTATTGGTTTATCACATAGTGGGTGTCGGTGCAGGTGCAATGGTTTGATTGACGCTTACACATACTTTCAATCATGTTGGAATGAGCCAAGCTGTTGTATCTACTATATACTCCTCCAAACCTCAAATTTAGACTCCCAAGTATTGATAGCTAGGTATTTCTATTTTACGTGAATTACACATATTTTATAGAATTAATGACTCTTCCTGGCTGGTTTGCTTTGTCCTGGGTTTTACATTCGTGAAGGTTGCATAATGTAATCCTTGGTTTTAAACTCTTAGTTCCTGGCGCTTATTTTCTCAATCCATTCTCTCATTATCTTATTTATCTCCTTTTTTTTGATATGCGGATTTCTAATTTTTGTGAGACGAAAAGATAATCATATGTTATCATCAAAATGAGAGTGTAGGGCATATCCTCAGTAACATCTGGGTTTACTTACGTCAGCAATACAGATCAACTTGTCCCTGATGACCTGGTTTTGGGGGTTCTTCTTCAAATTCTTATTCTATTTTCACTTGTATATTGTAGTAGAATCTGCCCTTCCATCTTATTTTGTTGAGGAGGCAATACTTTTACCAAGAACGCACCAGACTTCTTAAAATGAGCTCACTTGTGACTGCCCGCATTAACGGATTAGTTCTACCAAATCCACTCTACCATAGTACTAATTTATGTACTAATGTGTTCCTTGGAATCTCTGCCTGTCGTTCTCCGCCTTCCCATGAGTTGTTGACTTTTCGATCCTACTCAGCGAGACCTCTGACGTACGAGTGTCTTTTCCGCTATGTTTTCTGTTTTCTTTCGGTTTCCATCGATATTTACCGCTTGTAGTCGGACACCCTCGCGATATAGCAAGCTAATAATCAAAACATTCAAACGAGGAGAGAACATGCAATTTGAGCGGCACATAAACAGCTAAGCAGCTCTTCGTAGAGGTGACGTATGTTCTTTATACTGTGTGGGTGTTTCACCTAGTATAGTCTTTTCTATTTTCCAAAATTGGCATTCTTATACGAGTTAATGGCTGAGTTACGAAACAGTGCTGCAAATGCGAATTCCGTGGAATTTTCTAAAATTCTCAGTCTATCTTCTTAGATGCTATCTATGTTCTCTGGATTTCGTTGTGGTCTTGGAAACAACAAATGTTGTAAGTCCCAACAAATTACTAAATTGAAAGTAATTGTCTAGTAACTAATTGCTCGTTCAGATGCCTAATTGTTTAAGAACCCGCAGAGAGATTCGAAACCAAGACCATCGGTTTCCAAGGCTTCGTGTTCACCTATCCAACCAAGCAGAATTGATAGAATGTTTTGTTCCTGAGCTGAAAAGTGCTAATTCTCGCAATTATACGCCTATTCAACATAGAATCCAGTGATGTAGCCATCGGAGAACTATTAAACGAATGGTGAATGGACTATGGGACACTTTTGTTTATGACTTGTAGACGATTCAACACAAAAAGACACTGAATTGAAGATCACGGGATTCTGCAGTTCGTTTTCCAAAGGGTGTAAGATGACGTTTCGTTGGACTGAAAGGACAAATGGTATGCACGGAACTACGTCTTTGTTCGCAAAGTATTCTTGATAAGGCATCAACTCGGCAGTTTCAGAAACTGCAGAGTAAAGAGTTGCTATAATTTATCTAATAAATTGAATAATAATTCAGTCATAACAAACCGAAGTCATGGCGCACAATAGCCTAGTCAACATAATGCAGCTAAAGGGTTGAAGGCAGTGAAATAAAGAAGTTAATCAAGGTAAAACAGTAGAAACTTAATGGAACAGGGCATATCCTTCTAAACGAACTTCATGACGTCTTCTACAACATATTTTCTCAGATTTTTTATAGATGATTGGTTTCCATGTCTCCAACTTAAATATAGGAGTTACTCTTCATTTTATTCACTGCTTTCGATTGATTTCGTCCTTTTCTTGATTTCTTAGAGCGTATTTTTCCAGAGTGAAATTTCGAGATTTCAGCTCAAGAAGCATTTCAAAAATACTAAAAATCAAACCAGTTGTACATAGATTGAAGTTTAATTGAAAATGAACATAAAGGCGTGGTCGTTCTTTGCGTCACCGTCTATTTCACTAGTGTTACGTTTCGTTTCCGAATAGTGGATGTAGGATGAGTTGTCCTGATCTCCGTTTACTCGAAGCAATGCGAGTCGGTGACTATCCGAAAACAAGTTGTTGACTCTAGGAAATTTCTGAGCAGAGATACTCAAATATCAGTTGTCCCTAGCAGTGGCGCTCCGACACTCCGCTGGGATTTCTTTGTGGACGAGTCGTTGACGTTAGCGTCTGGCTCGGCTTTTTTTTCAATTTGGTAAACTATTCCCCTGAATGTAGGGGTTTTATTCGGTGGATGAATGAATGAAGGAATAAATAAATGAACGAACTTTTCACATAGAAGCTCAACGCCTAACTTATGCTGCTAATAACAATTGCATTGCAAAAGAAAATGCAATGCGAAGTGCAATGCGCACGAAATTCAAACGAGAATTCGAAAGATAGTCCAAAACATGAGCATTGTGCAGAAAAATGCAAAAGAAAATGCAAGCGCGAGTGAAATGCAATGCAGAAAGCTCGTGTCGCCCGAAGTATGTACACGCACAAAGTGTGCTACTCAGTAAAAAAAATGTCAGATGAGTTCTATATAATTTCTGCCTGTAATTATTTTCTCAAAAATCTATCGTTTGATGTTCAGAAATGGTTTCGTTATTCCTCGACATTCTTAGCTGAGTCACTTTCTCATTTTCTTTGATTAAAATCAAACTTTCATGTTGTCTCGTGCTTGCCTGTTTCTAACGGTTGTTTTATATGGGAAACTATGAGAACGTCGATTAAAGGAACAGCTCTCGAAATGTTTGAACTATCAAACAATGCTCTACTGGTTTATTCATTTGAATTCACCCAGGATTTCACACTCTTCCCTCCACATCTGTTCTCAGAGCTTTGACCAAAAAACACGGCTGTTACTGTTTAAACCTTTTCCTTCGACTACCTTAATTGTTCCAAAGCAGCCAGCGAACCAACTTGTAACTATTTAATTAGTGATCAGCTGACCTACATGATTATCAGTTTAATGCAATTAGTATCAGACAAGTGATGTGTTCTAATACCTTGTTATCTTTTGTGATGCTGATTTCCGATTTCGTGGATATCCAGCCAATGTTACTTCAATCCAGAGACTTTCTATGGATTTTAATTTTGTTAATCTTGTGAATATCTTTAGATCGAGCGTGGTTATACAAGTCTGAATATTAAGAATTGTACAACTGAAAAAGCGGCTAAAAAGTACAAAAAAGTCGAGAGTGTTTCGAAACGCAATATGTTTTCCAGAGGGAGAACAATCCAAAGCGAAGACTGGGAGTCTGAAGTATGGGGGACAATAGGAACAAAGGAACTCAAACAGGGCGCAGCACTTGGTGGTCACTGACCACCAGGACTTAGTAGCGTCCTGCAGATTCAGGGGGATTAGCAGCAATATCCGGGATGTAGCCAACCGCTAAGCTTCTACTGATGTTAGACATAAGCAGATTTCAGCGAGGCACGTCTGGAGGATCATCAAAATCGTCGCTGAAGATAACCGTCGTTCAACCAGTTGCTACATCCCTACCCTGCACTCTGGTGCGCTCCAGTGATAATCAGGTGTTGCTCAACCTGTAGGAGACGTATCATGTTGGAATTTTGACTATAGATGCGCACTATACCAACAAGTATCCCCTCAAAGTGGCATCCTTCGTTTTCGAGAAACCGTCTTCGTTTTTGAAAAAAAAAAACCGTCATTAATGGTCAAAACGTGGTTCTTGACCATTTTTTGACCATCAATGACGGTTTTTTTTCAAAAACGAAGACGGTTTCTCAAAAACGAAAGATGCCACTTTGGGGGAGAGCTGATAGCACCTACGCGCATTTCTTGGAGTTGACAGCGTATTGGAACCTTCTTCAAAAGAGAGAAATTTCTTGGGAAAGTTCCTAGTTCGAGGAAAAAAACACGCTCCAATGACAATTTCTTGTATCTGACAGGTCCTATAAGAAGTTTCAACGAGTTTTAGCGGGATCAAACAATTCCGTACCGAGATCGGTTTTCGAGGATTTTAGCTTGAATTTGAGATGATTAAGGCTGCCTTCGCTAAATGGTACGCATATCTTGCTGAAACATCATTCATCGTCTCACTAACGCTTATTTGAGCCACTTTTTTAGTGCTGCCTGCTTTTCCCGAAAGAACCCTAGTATGTAGGTACTTAGTAGCCCATTTCGATATTCGACTGGACTTAGTACTCCCCAACCGACATTGGCCACCTAGTGCTGTGCCCTGAACTCAAAACATGTTTCATTATCACCCAGTCATTGACTATTCCTCAAGGAAGTAGACTTGAGAACCTTGAAACATCCCAGTAGTCGTGATTATCCTCAAACTCCGTGAAGAAAATAGGAAAAGTTGACTCACACTCATCTAGGTTCTCTCTAATGTTGACTACATATTTTGGACTGTCAAGTCTTACATTTTTTACTGATCTGAGACTCATTCCATTATGATAGTAGGGTCCTAACAACATCAATTTTTTTTTTGTCGGGTTGCTTGAAAGTGCAGCGAAAAGTGTGGGTAAACTTCATCTAAGGATATAAATGAGTTGATGGGATTGTGGATTGGAAAATAAATATAAGTATCAATGATCTCGGCTTTTATTTTCGTTATACCATGGCATGTATGTGGTAAGGCTAACATGTATGCGTACATTTCATTCAATCAAAACTCTTTCCACTTCCATTCCCCCCACCACCAAGAATAGGTCGCCAAATTTTTGAAATTACTTCACTACACGAACGAAAAACTTGTATTAGTTTGCTTTTAACTGCTTATTTTTATTATTTTCTAGATTCATCTTCAAGGGCATTACCGTGCGACATACATATACAGATGCATGTACCGCCCATCCCTGCATAAATAAATAAAAAAATAAATAAATGAATAAATAAATAAATAAGTGTGCTAATTCTCACTAACGCTAAGCTTTCAGCTTTTGTACAAACACTCACGATTCTATTTAACATCTGTTCTATACAGCATATTGAATTAATCAGTGAATGAATAGAAAACTTAATGAGGATTCCGTCCATCCTTGCTTCGGAAAGTTCATCTTTATCCCCAGACAGGCATCCCGTTGTTCCCCATGATTAAACACCGCGCTTAATCCAGGTTTTTCTCCGATGCTGACGCACTGTTTGTATTCACACGCCACTGTACGTCAAGATGGCTGAATTGACTGCTATTTACTCCGATTTACCCCACGAGATGAGAAACAGCGTCAGCGGATGAGCCCTGTTTCTTGTTCCCAGTAATCCTGGTTCCTCCATAATTAATTTGACAAGGGCACACTCATTTGATTACTCGCTTGGATCGTGGGAATCCTTCCATTCAACAAGTGCTCCTCTACTCTTACGTGTGATTGCTTAGCGACTTTGTTTACTGTATGCATTGCCTTCAGAACTGTAGTCGTCTTCCAATTAGTCTTGGAAGGAACGGGAAGCGGAAGGCGACGAGCGCTGTGAATTATTGAAATAACATGAGACATCCAAGTGGTTGCACTTTAGCCTTCCATGGAGCACCTACAAGGGCAGCAGAAACTTTGGTGCCTTATTTCTCTTATGCTAACGCTTGAGCGCGCTTGCATAGCACTTCTTGAGCGCCTGCTTCGGTAATTTACTGGTCAACGAAATTGCTTGAAGCAGAGCACGGAACTTGCTCATTTGCTGACTGCAGATCTTTTCCTTGAAAATGTACGAGTAGCTACAACATTTAGAAGTAAACACATTTATGTAGAATGCCTGACTCCCAACCCTTCCACTATCATAATGCTATTACATTACTCCTTGAACTGTTGTCATTACTCCTGTCATTGCCCGCTGAACTGCTGCTACTTCCATATTTCGGCATTTGTTTGCCTCGTTTAATTTCATTTTTTTTCTTCCGACAATATGCTTTTGCAGGAGAAAATACGAGAGTCGGTCAAGGCCTACGCCGCGACGCGACCGCGTCGCGCACGTGTGCTTCCTGAGTCCAGGTTTTTTTTTCAATTTGGACGCATTGAATGGCATCGGTAGCTATCTTCTTACAGTTTGTCGGCTCCGATAGTAGCATCTGTCCCACTCAGACTTAGAAAATTTGTATATTTTTGCGCAGCCCCGCTCTTACTCTAGGCTGCGGCCGCAACGCGTATTTGAATCGACCAATCACAGTCCAGCAGCGTACCGATTGTAACGCAGCCAGAGAATACAAGAAGTAATCCTGTGGTGAACTTCAATTTCAGTTCACTGGATGGTTGGGCTATACTAAGTGTTTTAAAAAAAAAACTTTTGAAAACATGGATGCTCATAGAAACAAACGAACAAACAACGGACAAAATTATATGACTTTTTTTATTTTCAACAACTCTGATAACTGTGCAGCACGAACGCAGTCTTAACGGCGTAATGGTTCGAGTAGAAACCCTAGCAGCAACGGTTCGCACTTGCTGCCATCCTCCCCTCGATTGCTGCTCAAGCTTTCGTCCCTTTAGCAGCAACTGCTGACGGATGGCAGCAATGCAGGGAAGGATGGCAGCAACTGGGAACCGCTGCTGCTCTGGTTTCTACCCGAACCATTACGACGTTTGTGCTGCGTTCGTGCTGCAAAGTTAGCAGACAATTATGCACGGAGTTTCGATGTATGTGGAACTGATAGCCAGTGCTGGAATAACGCGAAACACGCAAGAGATCATGAAATAGTAACACTGTTCGAATGCACGCTCTTCGATGTTCGCAGGTCCAGGCACGCGTGCCTGCGTAGAGGTGACCAAGCCTGCGTAAGGTGGCGCGTCGTAGCCATCAAAGTCAGATGACGTTGCGTTCACGATGCTGACTGGACTACTTTCGCAGATTAGTCATCGTTCTTTATGTTCTTCCGACATTTCTGCCACACAGACTTGTCACAGAGCAAGGTCAACGCGTCATTGCACAGCGTTTGATAGAATATTTCTCCACCTGTGTTGCTCAATGAGTGAAGCAGTGCTTTTTTTTACTGAAATCGGTTCTGGTCGAAGTCTTTAGTTTTGGAATAATTGGTCTATAAAAACATTTCGAGGGGTGCCGTTCTTGTGTTAGTAATCTATGAAACTTTCGAGGAGAGCTAACTTCCTTGAGCTTACTTCCTTGAGCCTATTTCCTTGAATTCTTGATAAAACACAAAAAGATGTCTCCAGAAGTGTGTTTTCAATCATATTCATATTCTCTGATGATGTTGACCTAAGTAAATGAGACGAAAGAAAAACTTGGGTAAATTCAAAATTACGAGAGCTATGTAGAATGGGTACATTTGGTGGCATCGAGAACCAGCATTCAGAAGTTTCCGCTACAACCTTTTTCGCTTTCTTCAAATTTCCAGGGCGAATTTTCTCGAGTCTCAAGTCATACATGGTATGAAAATGCGTAATCATTGTGCACAGAATGTGTCTCTGTGTTCTTTCAACACTCACATCTTTTCCTTAGGAAACATAATGAATGGATGAATGAATGAATGAACGAATTTGTGATTGAAAAAGAAACTTTATCCCAGAACTACCAGAAGCGGTTTGATGCAGCTGAAGAGACCGAGACCACGAGACCAGCGCTGAGTAATACGTTGGGAAATGGTTGTGCAGTAATTCCTAGTTCTTCCTGTGTTTGTGTTTACCTAAGACGTGCTTAACTGGGTTTCTTTTTTTGGTACATCTGTTTCTTCTCCGCTCACCCTACATATCCCGACATCTAAATCTGACTGACTCACCGCTTGAATACTTCCTTTATTATCTGACATCCATAATGAGTTTTCTTATGAAGAAAAGGATAGCAAACAGGACTACGGAGACTCTCTGGATGGCGAAGATCTGCGAGTCGTACTTTTAGTTTTGTACATTAACAAATGACGACCATGAAAGAAAGCTGTTTATATAATTCCACTATTTGGCTATTGTGCAGAGGACTAGTTAATAAGTGATTAATTGTTGTTATTCTCAGTTACTCATTTAAGTAGCTGTCGAAAGCTACTGCTGTTTCCGGACAGAACTCAACGTTGGCGAAAACCTAATACAGAGCGGTGAACCATTGAAGAAACAGATTAGCCAGCAATTTTAGAGAGGACGTGAGAAGAAAATTTGAGTTCTCCGTCAGGAAGGGGACCTGGTGGGGGACGGTTCGAGAATGAGGCCACTGAGACTTAGCTTTGATTTACAGTCGTTGAACTGAAGAAAAACCTAAAGAACAACAAAGAATTAAAAATAGGCATATATGTACATGGTTATTACCTACTATTTTTCTGAACGAATTTTGGAGCTGCTCATGAGTCCTCATATTATTAGATTTGATAAGTTCTTTGTAATCATTTATCTGTTTATTTGTTTGTTTGTCTCCACATCACACTTCATTTTAGTTCTACATACTCCATCATTCAAATATCTTTCCATACAAGAAATCTGCACGAGCAGAGGATCTCTGATGTTTTTATGATAATAGGCTGACTCTCTGCACGCTTTTGTATCCAAATCCTACGCGCAATCTCATTGTCTGAGCCAATAAATGAATCAACATCGTCGTATTATCATAACATCCGCCTTGTTCCATGCTTTTACCACGGGATCCTTGCTGGAAGAATCGCTGTGGGCGGAGTGATGCCCCACGGCGTTTATTAGTGCGGTGCCATTGCCGACTTTTAGTTAAACAACATCGCAAGCAAGCGAACATCAACTTTTTTCTGGTAATTTTCGGCTCAGCTGACGTACTGGGTTCTGCATGCGCGGAACTTCAAGCAATTCCCTCTATTAGACGAGTTTTTTTTATCGGTCATGTATTCTCTGACTTGTTAGGGACAGCCATCTGCTAATATTAGTCGAAATGTTACGAAAAACAACACGAGGTTCGTTAGATGGGTGTTCCCCTTAGGGTTTCGTCTTCTGCGGCCATCCGGAACATCTTTATTATTATCTTTAGTTGCTATGTAGTTGCTGTTAAGTGTTCAAGGATTGTATTCCTATGAGGAACGAACTTCTTCCTTATCACCATTTATTATCCTCAATATCATGACAGATGAAACAAAAGCAAATAGTAAACAACTAAGCAACCAGTCAACCATGCAGCTATGTATGCAACTGTGCAACTATTATGAAGCCGATTCATCAGTGTATTTTTAGTCTCGACCTATCACTTCACCCTTTCACCATATGGTGACTTTTCACGGCATATACAACAATTTTTCTCGGAACTTCCTCCTGTTTTTGAGACTTCCAATCTATTCGTACATATTGAGCCGGTATTTTGTCTGTTGTAACAGATCAATCATCCGTAAAAACTGGTAAACCCAGCTGCAAAACCTTTCTTATAATTAAATTGCTCAACCTGGGCCAAATCTCTTATCTTCATCCTATAGTACAGTGCAGCTTTACCCAGGATCTCTTGTTCTCGGTCCTCAGGATCTCAAAATAGGAAGCAAATTTTTCGACCTTCAAGGCTTTTTCTCCACATTCGCTGCATAGCTATATTCTCTGTCCTAAAGTTCAGTGGGAAGTTACCATCACTCAGTAAATTCCCAGACACCGTGTTTTGAATTGGTGTATTCTGCATCGGTTTGAGAAAATCGTGGATGTTTCGTGGGTTTCGCACCGAACTGGCATGGAGACGCATGGGTTTTGCTGGATTTGACCAGTGCTGGAATAAAACTATTGATTTTCAAAAACCGTGTTTTGTACGAGCACATCTGTCTTAATCGTGGATTTTGCATCTTTCAATCTCATGTGAAACACTATTCCTAGATTTCTTGAGTAGGATGAGGACAAAAATGGCGACTGTAACGTCGCTAGCTGCTCACTGCGGCAGAAGGATCCCTGATCCACAATTTATTAAATAAAAAGCCTAGATTTAGGCACTTATATCAAAGGCAGAGCCAGGCGGAGGCTGTTGAGCCTCCTTCGTATTATTCCTGAAGACGTCATTTACGTGCACATTTTCTATAAATTCAAGTTGTTTCCATTCAGCAGGTGTCTATAGCTTCTTCTTCTTTATTGGCTGACTTTCTTGTTCCATGCATTCACTGTTCATGTAAGCTTGTAAGGTGGACCAAAAGAAGTAGGACAAATTCGCGCCGAATCGCGTCACCGCGTCGGCACAGCAATGGGTATGACATCAATCTTTCGAATAAGGTGCTTTCATATGCAGGCGTAAAAATGTTTCGAAAGTACTGGCTCTTGTTAGCGTAGGACGCACAAAGTTGACATTTTCCTCTTGTAGGCCTTTTCTTAACGCCGTTTTTAGCCTACTCTTAACAATTGCAAGCAGAGCACTTTTGTGCGTGGGTGGCTAATCAATGTTTGAGCTTCTACCGAACCCGTCTAATTCGTTGTTTTCTCTATTCAATGATATAGTCCTGGGGAAGGGAATTTCTCAACATACCTAGAAGCATTAGTTGTTGTGTTATTTCCATCTCTCGCTCGAGCTCGCAAAAACATGACTTAGAAATAGAGTGCATATCATTAACCGAACAAACAAAATGTAGAATAGTAGCAAAGCAGGAAATGCAGGGGACCGAAGGTTCAGAAAAAAGGAACGAAAATGTACCAGTTAGTTCACAGCGCTTCTCTTTGGCTAGCAACCACGACGCTTCTCAAATCTTTTCAAGGAATTTTCCTGGCGGCTACCTTCATCCATTCGTATCTCCCCATATGCTGTGGAATCTATCGCACACGGGGTGTTTTCGTGTCAAAAAGAAATGAGTTACTCTCAGTTGCTCATATCTGCTGCTGGAGACTCGGCAATGAGTCGAAAGAGTTGAAATATGCAGCTACATATCTGCTCCGGGGGGCGCATGCTTCATTGAGATTTTTCGGGGTAAACATGTCAGCACATCCCGAATTCACCCATCATTAGCACGGGCGTCCGCAGCTTCACCCTGGGTAATCTTATTACATCCAAGGCTTAGAAAGTTTCGGCTGCCCTCTGTGGACACAAGATGTCTGCTTGAGACCTTTAATTTAACTCTCTGTCAAAAACCACAGCCATTTCACCAAAATTTTGAGAAAATTTCAAACAATGACGACGTTTTTATGAATGTCCCCTGCAACCTTTCTGATTCGCTGAATTATAGATTGCGTGCCGAGGGGGCAATTCAGCAGCTGCTTGAAAACACGGGCGCTGAGGTGATGGAAATTTGGGTTGACCAAAAAAACCGATAATTTCCAGGTTAGGGGCCTGCTTGAATTTCCGTGCGGTGCACTAGACCGGAAGCATACCGAAAGCTGATTCTATGCATGTGTTTGCGCATCAAACGGGTTCATTTTACAATTTGCTAGAGCGCCCATGCTTTACTGAAATTAAAGTGCAGCAGTACAAATTGTTGAAAATGAGGAATGATACAAAAACCTTCCTTTTCAATCAGTTTATGGTGAGCGGAACATGTATACATGTATATATTTTATTTCATTGGGGAAGACATTTTGAAGGACGTCACAGGGAAAGCGCGCAGGAATTGGAGAGAGCGCAGAATAATAAGAACAGAATAACAGAATAATAAGGCATTCTGCATAAATTCTCAATTGTCGTCGCCTTTAAAACAGACTATAACATCGAGCTGGAGACATCTTCTACGTACCAATCTAGGGGAAAAACTTTAAACATTTAATTTTTTTATAAAACAGTGCATAACACATTTGTCATGTTTTGCCAATTTTCTTTCTTATTGTTCTCTTTGAAGTTTGGGTTTGACGGATAATAGCTCCCCTTGCTGGAAATCTCCCCAAGGCAGAATCCTTGGAAATTTTCGTCTCCAGAAATAACAATAATAATTCGGAAATAAATTGGCGGAAAATCTCTTCTAGCTTCAGTACTGCTCTTTCTATAAATAATCTCTACAGTATTGCGTGCAGAAACCCTCAAGGCACCTAGCACGCTCCAAATTTCATTCCAGATAAATCTATTCTTTTTTTTTCGCTGTTATATATATCGCTGAATCATGCGTTTACAACTGCCTTATTTATTCATTTGTTTATTCAGTGAGCCAAAACGCGACAAAGGGTTAACTGTAAACAAAACGCAATCAAATGGAAGTGGTGGTGTTCAGGGAAGGCGATCCATAGTGAACGCATGATTCAGCGATATAAATAACTGCAAAAAAAAAGAATCGATTTATCTGGGATAAAAACTGGGGCGTCTTACGTGCCTTGAAGGTTTCTGCACGCATTCCTGTAGAGACTATTTACGGAGAAAGAGCAGTAAAGATATGATCCGAGAGAAAGAGCAGGTAAATTACGGAAAAATAAGTGGATGAGAAGAGCAAAGAGGATTTCGGTCTAACTTCTTCTGAGAATTTTTCTTCCTTTATATGCATTTTTGTGCTTGACTCTGCTTATTAAGTTGGAGTGGCCGGAGAGTTTTTTCCAAAATTTTCATCTCTTCTGGATTTACCATAACCTTATTCACATCTTTCTCGACGAATTTTTGAAAAGTTTCGGAGGAGACTTTTCGGCCAACCTAATGTTATACTTAGGAATAAATAAGAACTATAAGTTAATTTAGGTACAGAATAGATCTAGAAACGGACTGAAAAACCGTATAATTGAAGAAAGCGAAGATGCACAGCTTTTCTTATTACTCGTTCACAGCTGTTTCTTTCTTCCTCTCTCTCTCTCTCTTTCACACTCTCTCTCTACTTCTCTCTATCTTTCTCTTTCTCCTTCGATCAACCTAATGTTCTTCTCATTCGAAGTCGACTGTTCGTATTAGAATACATCTACCTTTTGACATTGGTGGGTCCCAAGTATTGTTCATATCCGTCAAATTTATAGGCTTCAAGATTTTTCCATAAGTTACGTATCTGTTGTACGGTAACGGTCGATGTATGAATGTAATTCTGCTAGAATAACGAATCAATGACATTATACTTAACGACGTTGTATGACGCAAACACAAGATATGGAACAGAGTTAATTTTTAGCGTCGTTCCATGAACGGCGAATTTATTTTTGAATTTTTTCGAGTGGTGAGCTTTTGTACTTGTAATCTTACAAAACATGCTTAGTACGCTGTGCCATTACCATGACACTTCTTCCCTTAGTTGTACTGTAGTTTTTTCACCTGTTGTTTTCCCTTCTATTTGCTCTGCACGTGCAATGGATATAAAGAAATAGTCACACAGGTAGAAATAGCTCGGATTTCAGGAGCGGAGAACACCCAGGCTTGCGGCTTGGTCTTCCGATTCCTCGAGCGGTGGCCCCCTGATCTGCTCAGAGTTTGCAATTGGCACCGTTTTTCATGTCCCTTGCGTGTTCGAAAAGCTGTCAGCGCAGTCGCGGTAATAGGAATTTCTCACTTTCCAAAAAAAAATCGAGGAAGTTCAGCCAGCAAAATGAACTGGTGTGGGTTTACACCAGTTTATTTGCTCGTCTCATGCATTGGAAAGCATGTACTACACAAATTATATCAGCTTTGGGTGCCTACCCAAAGGAGGTTTAGGACGAACACTTTCCCGGAAAAATCTAAGAGTTTTCCATTCCGGAAACTCATTTCGATATGCGGTTTATATTAGTTTTCGCTTGGAAACAACAAGTCTGTTATGATCTTTCACAATAGTCTCAGTGTTGAGATTCATGGACGTCCCGGGAGAAAAGGAAAAAGAACCCATAGGCGAACTCCAAGTGAACTCAATCAGAATCGACATCTAAAAATTTTGTTGAAACAAATAAATAAATCAGGTTTTGAGTTTTGATGGGGGTGAAATAGCGATGTTCTGGCACAATTTGACCTCGAATCCTATGGAACATGTGTAGGAAACTGTCTGGGATTTCAGGAGCAGCGCACTCATTAAAAAAACATATTTGGGCGCTCATCTATGACTCCTTTCGGACAACATAGTGCTGCACCGCGACATTTTGCCCTCTCTCTCAGGCTACCTCTGGCCTTTCGGCGGCCCCGGAAGTCGGCCGCTGGCACCTTCATCGCTCTCGCCTCTCAGTTTCCCGTCTCTGCTCGACAGCGTCTCCGCTCCGTCGTGTGCGTAGTTTAAATCCGTGAATGCAAATTGAAATTTATTTGTTCAGCTGTGTATTTGTTCGCTGTCAACCCGTGTGGTTTCGGCGCTTTGCTAGTCAACGCTGCCGTTTTTTCCCCACTGTTTGTCCAAGCACTTGCTGTCTCTTTATTCGCTCACATTAGAGATTCAGCGCATACAGGATACAGCCATTCTATTTCCAACATGGGAAAATAATAATATTGACAGGGAAGGAAGAGGGAACAATCGGGGTGCACTCATTTCTTAGTGCTTCCTTGTTTTCGGGTATTATTCAGGGGGTAATAGGCTGGTTCCTCTTGACAGGACGTGGCCCGTCAGCGTCTGCACTTCTCTCCCAGTCATCGGACTGACGGCTTTTCCCGTGACATTGGCCTTCGGTAATTATCCACACGTGAGTGCCGACGTGGTTCCTTCGTGGGAGACTCCTTTTCCAGACCCTTAGGATAATCGGCACTGTACTCGCTGCTATTCGAGTTGTTTTCGTTTGACGCCTTGGCGTTCCTCGTATTTCGCCGCCATTTCTTCCGAGTGTCTGCCCAGATGACACTTTTCATTATGTCCGGAATTAGATATGGATCACTCCGGCTGTGTTCCCGGGATGACGTAATAAGCCGCTGCGCTTCTTCCTTATGAAAATGGGGTTCGAAGAGGGTGGGGCCCCTAGTGCGGAGCGTTCAATTGGTCTAGGCTAAAGAGGTTCTTACTAGGGTGGGCCGTGTTCCTCCTTCTCAAAAAACCGTTGTGCCTCATATGGGGAAGCAATGTCTCCTCTTGAATTATTCGTATTTACTCTGTTTCTCAGTTGTAAGCGATACTGGTGTACTTTGCTTCAAGTTATTGTTAAAGTACCCTAGCGTGAGTGTGCACAATTTTTTCTACAATTTTCTTCAGGTCGCAAAAAAAAAAACAAAAGACATCGGCCAGAAAGGCCTAAAATTTTCTAGCCTTTCTAGAAGCAGAAGTAATTTTTCAAAATATCTAAAATAGTAATTTTCCAAAATATCGTGCCGAACAGTGCTACTGATCATTTGGTTCTCCTCTAAGCGATCTTTTGCAAAGCTACACATTCTCCTGTTTGAGTTCTTCTTAGTGATTCCTTCCAAGCAGTCGATATATCGATAGATGAAGCGTGCGAGTGGGTGGCGAACTTCTTGCTCAATGCATGTATGTATGGTCAAGAACTAGGGTCGGATGCATTATTCACATTACCTAAGGTGAACATGATACGTACCCGACTGCAACCTCTACCTCGCACCCGTCAACGTGTTTACCCATACATGACATTGCCTATACCCAGCTGCTACCCGTGGGTAATCACTACTATGCGTAGGTATGTATGAGATCAGGCATATTTTTAATTATGCATTTGGACACTATAAATGGATTTTTTTGCTGCGAAAATTGAGAAAAAAATCCAAATCCGATAGAATTACAGTAACACTCAGTTCTCAGTAGAAAATCTCGGTTGGAAACTTCTTCAATATAACTGTGACAACCGTGGAAGTGAGAGTCCTCTTCGAGATGGATAGGAAAAGAGATTTCCCTATAATCCCGTTGGTATTCCCCTGTGAATTTTTCATCCGGATTCCTTTTATCTCTCCTATTCACGTGCATTTTCTCTGAAAAATTAGTCGATGTTTCCGAATACATGACACAGAAAGAAAATTTTCCCTGTTGGTGACACTTATGCGCTCAGTCATTAAAGGACAGTGTTATGGGAGTTACTCAATCCTGTCCTGGGATTTGATTTCATCTCAGAAATGTTAGGTGTTTGAATGCGAATGTGCTCTAGGCAAGGACCATGTTGGAAGGGTAACCCAGTGCATTGCCGCGCCCTATTCTCGCTTTTATACAGTAAACAGCGACATTTCTGGAATGAAAACATTCAAATATTTCTCTACCACGGACGTTTCCCTAGAAAAGGGAATATTTTCGGGGTTGAGAAAAATTCGGGAATGAAAACTTTATTCCAATTGTCGCAAAGATCGTTCAAAATTTCCCAACAGCGATATCTTCTTTGTCACTGCACTGTTTCCCTCCGTCATTTCACTCTTAAACAAAATTTCGGGAGAACAGGAGCAGAACACCGGAAAAACCGGCGGGTTACCTCCGAATTTTCTGTTCCCTTCTGCGGTTCTTCCGGTTTTCTGCTGCTGTCCTTCCAAAGCGTTCTCTGCTCAAATCTATTCCACTTCCGAACCGGTCCAGTGGGAAGCGGAAGGACCGCATCAGAAACATTATGCTGCGGTCCTTCTGGATCTTTTCATCCCTCCTTCTCTCGCTCAATATCCACATGCTCGAAATTTTATTCTGTTGCGGTCCTTCTGTCACTTTGTCTGAGCTTCTATCCTGAACGGATATTATACCTCTTTTGTTGTCATTGTCCGGTGTTTACGCTATGATTGTTTTCGAGTGGATGGTGGACAAATTTACATACATTTTCAGGATTGATTGTCGTATTTGTATTTTATCCTTCCGCTGTTCCACGCAATTCAACCAGAGCCTTTATCCCTCTTTCATTCACAGCGTTTCCTTTTTCAAATCTCATGCCCCTTCTCGAACTGACAGAAAAATCTGTCATTGTTCTTGGTCATAATGTTCATAATTACGACCCATATCATCGTTCGATCTAAAAACCAGCCGTTTGAGGATAACCCAAGATGATCCCAGCTAATCTTCCCAGGCTTACAGTGCTAGTTTTCCATTGGGGGAAGATCTTCCCCTATGCCTGTGTGTTCTCCGGAATTCCAGAGCTTATAGCACTCTGTCGAGACTGAACCAACGTTCTACTTGTGTTATCGTTGAATATTTGATCGAACAGACAGTGATTAAGGCGGGTGTTTTATTCTTATTCGAACTCCTTGGAGTACTCTCAGCTGATTATGGGGGCTGGGGATTTCGCTGCTGTATGATTCCCTACAATTTGCTTCGCTTTTACTTTTATCTACGAGACAGAAGGTCAGAGAAGTATTAGCCTCATTTTCGGGTGAAAATTCTACATTTTTAGAAAGTTCATTAGGTTTTAACCATTTGGCGTCGGAGCTGGCATAATCCACAGAACTTAATTGATTTATTGACTGCACTAACAGCGTGTCATCAAGGTTATTCGGCCCAGATTAATGATAAATACGACAGAACAGAACACGAGTCTGAGCAACTACTCCGAATGGATAAGTGCAGTAATGGCAATAAATTATCCAAAGAGAATTCGTGGGCGGGAGTTCAAAAGGGGAATTCCTTCTTTATCAGTATGTGTGTACTTCCCTATTTTGATTGATTTCAGTTTTGGTTCTTCTGGACAACTACTCCACATTTACATGAAATTTATGAAGGTCGTTCCCTCTCTGTACGTGGAGCAATTTTACAAAACCGCCGAGAAACCCGTTCCCAGTTTCGAGGAGCTTGTGGGCGGGACCGTGGGCGTAGCCAAGAAGGGCGAACCAGATTTGGAATAACGCACTTTGGGAGCGCACCTACAGAAAAAATAGTACTCCTCATAGGAGTTCTTCGACAGTTTCTTAACAGGCGAGGAACTGCACTCCATGTGCGGCCAGCAAAGGAGTACATACTATGGAAACCCCTTAGTCTCGTCTTGGCTCCACCTACAAGCTCCCCAACAGTTGGAGCTCAACGAGGTTTTCGCCAATTTGTACGGAATCACATAAACCATTGTGTTTCGTACCTGCTGGAGATTCTTCTCATTTTCAAGTTTCGGAAACGATTTTGAGGGGTACAGTTCCTTTAGCAGGAATCACACACGTAAGCAAATGACAGTTGAAGGAACCATGCAAAAAACCAGTAGTTGAGGCTAGACATAATTTCCTGCAAACCAGGAAATTGAAAAGAAAATTCATCTCCCTGCACTTGCATTCAGCATGCTCTACCTCTTTTCGCATGGAGCACTTCTATTTTATGGCTCGCCTCCTTCGAGCATCTAAACGAGGGCGGCTTTGTTCGGTCACCGAGGAAAAAGCGCGCGCGACTCTTTACTTCCTTTAATAATGAGCCCATTACCGCTGACATTGAATGGATGGGAGCAGTAATTCACAAAAACGAAGACGTGGAGAGGATTTCCGTCTCTGCTTGGAGTTATTGCCCGGCGCGGGAGGCCTATCCAGCAATAAAGTTAACGTTAAGTTCTGGATTAGATAATGAAGAAGTAGCCATAAAGTGCCAAATCACTAGGTTTTTTTTTCGTTGGTATTCTGGCCCTGAATCCATAACTGAGACCACCCAGGCTAAATGTGTTGGTGCCCATGTCAAATATGGGTAAACTCGCATGGTGCCAACACGTTTACCCTGGGTTATCTTAGTGATGCATGCGCCGCCCCGAATGAATATGATGCGCGACTTGACTCTCCAATTAACTTCTGACTAACCTTCGTTTCCTGCCTTTCTCAGACAATTAATTCGCACTTTTTGTGCATTGCATAAGTTGTGAAATTAATTAATTAGCAGCTGACATGTGGCTTTCGCTAGTGGGCTTGGCGCCCTGCCTCCTCTTGTCCTCCCGCCTCCGCTCCAGTTCTTTTCTCGCAGACGCCTACAGTATTCATTAATTTCGTGTGTAGTTTGTAGCACATGTAATTTCTTGACTTGTGTTGTTGCTCAGAAAGTAATTGACAACAGATTGAAATTAAAATTCAGGCGCCCTCACTGTAAATTAGACAGGTGATTTAGAGGAAGTTAGCATGCTATGCTAGACTGTTCTGTTATGCATTCACTCTGCTAATGGTGACTGCATGATAATCCCATATTATTTCTTTATTGACAGTTTCCATTTATCTTCTTTTGAAAAAGGGCTAGTTCCCTTTGCTAATTATTTGTCCTGGACTTCGGGCATCTTACTGTTGAAAGTGATCGACGGTTTCGTTAGCAGGTGGTATGGATCATTTTATCCATCAGCTTTCCAACATTACTTCTCCGTCCACGATAAGATTTAGTGGCCCGTACCCGTCTGCATGTGTTGCACCACCTGCGGCGTGTGGCGCTCTGAATGTCTGCGCTTCCACACATCCCACTTATATCATTATTCTCTTGCTTCGATCGGTGTCCTCACTGTTCCTCTCCAGACCTGTCCAAAGCGATGTAGCATGCAAGTGGGTTCCCTTCACTGAACTCCCCTATACGTGTCTTCAAAAGCAGTGCAGGGGAGAGACGGCGGGATTTGAAGTTGTTCGGACAGTAAACCTTTACATATTACTCGGCTAAGGAATAGTGTAGCGGGACGCTTGGATCATTTATTCAAGGATAAACGTAATCAATAAATGAAATGGATTAATAATAATAATAATAATATATATATTTCTGGATATCTTTTGCTGCTCAGACATGAGGGGACAATATTACTATACACACCACCTACCACAGCCCCCCCCCACACATTTCTAACCCAGGATACTAGGAGTGGATTTAGAGAAAAATACGAACATTAACCTGAATATACAGAGAACTCCAAACGAACTCCAGACAAGGGTCAGGACCGCAGCGCGGGTCTCTTGGGCAGAGTCACGGGAGCTCAGCATAGTGTGCGCCTGCGTCTCTGCCCACGAGAGCCGCGCCGCGGTCTCGACTCTTGTCTACGTAGGTTTGGAGTTTCCTATATCTAGTTTCCTATATCTGAGTTAAAAAATGCCTGAATTTGTATTCAAACTTCTCAAATTATTCCATAAAGAAATTACTCAGGCAATCTTTCGGGAGGAGCGCAGCAGAAGGAGAGATCGATCATGTGGTTTAAAGGCAGCACCCACGGGAATTTTCATATCTGAGGTTTTGATCGTTTCTGAGCCTTAGCAATAGTTCTAACAATTTGGCGAAGAAAACAGCGCGGAAAACTCAACCGTTTCTGAGATATAATTTGTGAAATGTTCAAGATACTGGATCAGCAGGATCAGCGTGAACTCGTTCGATCGAGTTGTGGCGGCAACGGATCGTTGCTGCTAGCTGATTTGGTGGTTAGCCATTTCTTTCCTTGTTATTGTAAAGCTATTTCTTGGTCCTTAACTTTCCTTTTTGCACTGCTTAGCGTGATGATTTTTTTACCTGTTACTTCAAAAGAAATGTGCTGGTTTAGTTACTTATGTGGTTGATCTTCGCCAGTGTCGCGTTTTCGAACTTTTTCACTGCTCAGAGTTTGTTCTAGAATTCATTGGTGGTTCTTCTACATCTTGACTGGTCAGACTATATTTTCCAAAGTTTGTTTTCTGACATATACTTTAGGAATGCCGTAAAACATAGCCAAAAACCTCTTTCGCTCGCAAAACAGCTGACAAGAAAGGCAGCGGTATTGACTTTTTTGGATCGGTCCACACCGAGCAGATCGCGCACCTCTGCTCAACCTGCTCGAAATCGATGAACTGAGGGTTTCAGAAAACGGATTTTGACGGTTTTCACTGTTTTCAGCATTATAAGAGTGTTAAGCGCACCCCATTACCCCGAACTGTACCGAAATCGCGAGATCGAAAATTTCCGTTGGTGCTCGGTGCTGCCTTTGAGAGCGGGAGACGCAGAGACAAAAAGATTCCGGAGGAATGTTTTCTCGTGCGTCCTTTCGAATACTTGCGCACTGGTTCGGAAGGGCCGCAGCAGAATATTTTCTGCTGCTGTCCTTCCATACATTTGTCTGAATACATATGAGCGGGAGTTTAGAATGGGATATCTTCTTGCTCACTGCAGGACATATATGCGTACTTCCCCCTTCTTGATGCTGTTCTTTTACTCTACAAATCCTGTTTCATTAGTGTGAGCCTTGTAGGGTAAATCTGATTTTCTCTGCACTCATTTCCTATCTCATCTCTATGACTGCTCGTCCCAATTGAGCTTCTACACTTCCCTATTCGATTTGGCACGTCATCCGTGCGTCGAGATTTCTCATCCTCTCCACGTATCCTCCCCATCTTTTTCGGAAGGGCTCGTGTTCTTTGGTTGCCAATTACTGTTGAACATGAGCTGGCTGTCCTTTAACGCTTCAGGCTGAATGCTTGGAGCGGAACGTTCCAAGCCTTTTCATCAGTCGTCATCCGAGACAATTAGTCACTAGCCTCAATTGCGTACCAGTATTTTCATCGAAAACACGACTGCCTACAAGTTTTTTTTTGTTAATTTGTTGCCGGCTAGTAGCTGTCGAGTAGTGGACGTCACTCTACTTGTGGGCGGCTCCAAATCCGCCTTATGTATCCAAACACTAGTTTCAGCCACCTATGCATGTACATGTCTGGATTCCGATGAATTTGTTGAGCGAAAACACCCTAGTTGTATTCGTGTTTTTTCTCCCGACTCAGAAAAATCCACGGGTCACGTGATCCTTATCCAGTTTGTGGATTAGAGATGATACATCACTTAAAATGACTTCGTTAACCTTTCTCATGAACATATTGCTGCGCTGTCCGACACATCTGTTCATTGATCACCGTGTGTTTGCACTATCAGCACTGCTCACTCTGGGTTATGTAATCACTCGAAAGTGTTCAGCTAGTGGAATTTGTTGACGTAGATCTTTTGGGAGTTCACGGACCGCTGAGTAGGAATAGGTGGTAGTAGTAATAAAAGCACCTTTTGCCCCCACTTCTTCATAAATGATGCCAAATCTCAAGTAATTGGGGATCGAATCAAGGGCTGAAAGGGTGATTTGCGTCGATTATCCAAAAATTCTGGGACTGATGTATTGACCTGCATTCAGAAAGGTGGCCGAAAAGGATCGGCCCCGATGATGATTAATTTAATATGTTTTGGACATTTCTCTTAAATGCATTTTGATCTTCCAGAAATTTCACGATCACTACTGTGTATTTATAGATGATATTTATTTCCTGCATTTTTATTGCTGCGATACAGCTACTTACAGCTATATGACTGGATTGTTCTGGTAAAATCACGTTAGCTTTAGTTGAATATAAGTTCAGTTTTCATAACAAGGGCCTTATGTGCGTAATCCATGCGTCTCTCAAACAGTATCCGTCACCTATATCACCGCTGACGATATTCATGAGTGTTTTCGCCAACAGCTAAGCTCTTCTAAGCTTTCTCTCCATCCATTGGGGAAGAACTGTTTTCCAATAAGATATCTTGCCACTTTGGCATGGGTGCATCATTGACATTAACCCAGGTAAGCGTGCTGATGCCCTTCTGAACGATGGATGATTTTTCGAGGTGTTAGCACGTTCACCCTGGGTAATCTCAATGGTGCATATGGCCGCCTTTTGTGCATTCTTTGCTGTATAGTACTCTCTGCATTACTAACGAGAGCAGCTGGGACAAGCTCTATCGTCATTTACAGCGAGAATCCGAATCCCTCCACTTTTGACGTCGGGTAGATCTTGGAGCGTCCACTGCCCCGTCCCCCCCCCCATATGTCTCCACTGCTCCTCGATTAGATGCTCATAATATTTATTTCGACTGGTCTGAGTTGCGTGTTTGGGATCTAAGTTGGAACCAGTATTCCACAACATTCCATCCCAAACACGAAGGGCATCGTACCGTTCTACTATGGATGTCGTGAACATACACAGCATCCATGGCACTGCATAATTTATGCTTCTCAAGCAAACACCCCCTTGTGCTCAGCAACTACTCCATCCGATTCAGCGTATTTAAACTCTGTTAGAGTGGAGCCGGCCGTCGGATACATACATACATATGTACTAATGCCCGTCGAGTATTTGTTATTATGGCATCTAGTTCCAAAAAGAAGCGGTGGTTCTTCAGGAGCTCAATGCTTCTCGGATGAGGAATAGATCGTTTTCAACATACGCACTTTTCCGTGCGGTCCTCATATGTGTACGGATGTTTCCATAGAATTTTTTGTTGCGTATGAGTGAATAGGGGGTCCTAGCCCCTCCTTTTCCGTGAATACAACTACAGCAAGGAATTCAAGGTGCAATTTGATCCATTGATCTTCTAAGGCTCCTAATCCTTCACTTAGATAAAACTTAGTTAATTTAAATATTATAGTTCTGAGGGAGCCGCTGGCGCCGAAGGCTGCTCAGAGCTTTATAAGACCTATCTCAGGGTGATATTAGAGAAGAGGCTTGCAGCATTGTATCAACACGCTGCAGCGAAACGGAAAATTGAACTATTTCAGTTTATTTTTTGTTATTTAATAATTCCCTTCTCCTCAATTTTTTGACGGGTTACTACTACAAATAAAGACCGAATGACCTTCCATAGTCAGATTCGAATATTCGATTTCAATCGAGTACAAGATTTGAGTATTCAGAGAAGAGAGAGCAGTGCATACAATCGTGGAAAAAAGATGGAAAAGGCTGTGAAGCTTTCTCTTTCCCGAATTTTCTAACGATCGGATAGTACACTATGTTAACAATTAAATTACCTAAATTATTTGTTTTTTATTCCCTTTTGAATACAGGAGCTTCACAATCATAGCAGGAAATTCACGACAGCCCTCACGGGCTCACATAGATTGTTCTTACCTTTTGAACATTATTTTTTGTTAGGAAACTGATTCTTGGGAGCCGAATATAGGAGTGGTAGCCCAAGAATTGAGCTTTGATCGAGAGCTCCTAATCCTTTCTTCTCTTCTTCCCCTCCTATGTAGTCCTGTGCTGGTCCATAACTGTCACTGCTTTGAACTGCTGCTCTTTGAGAAATTCACGGGGAAAGTTTATTCCACGCTTTATTTTATTTCATTTCGCTTCAAAAATTGGAGCGAAACCTAGCATTAGCCCGAAATATGCACGGAAACCAGATTTTTATTTCTGTATGAGGTTCAGTCAGTCCAAAATGTCCTTTGTGAAGGTCTCTACTTTCTATTCCTTGTTCCATCTTATGGAACCCCTCCTCGAAAATTCCCTCTGCGAATCGCTGATTGCGGGAAATGTTATGGGCGGATTTTCCTGCCCACAAAGAATCGCCCACGTTTAGCTTGCTATTTTTCGTTTTCATGCAATTCGTTGCAAATGCACACGAGTATTGGTGCAATTTATTGATGCATTCAACAGAGTTGCTTTCTGCAATAAAGTATGTACTAAAAAACTTGTAACTAATTGCGCTCGCAAATTGTCATTGCGATTGGAGAAGAAGATTCTCGACGTTGTCCTCTAGCGTGCGAGGAAGTTCCACCGCCGCTGGGCATTGCAAGCGTCTGCCTTATTTGAAATGCTTTTTATTTTCCAAAGACTGATATTATGTATATTATTTTTTTCATTTAAGTATGCATTGTTCTACTCAAAATATATGGCTTCGACGCAGTAGCAATGTAAATATATCATATTACCTAATAAATATTAACAAGCCAATAAGTAAGTAAACAAATAGCTATTTATACCTATGTATACATATTTAAACAAGTGTTGATGTGGAAGATTGTGTGGTTATCGGCATAGTTAGGAGCGAATAAGAATAATGCATTAGATACCTATCGATTTATTCAAAATTCGAAAATTTGATTTCGAATAGATCTGTAGCTCGGATGTAGGAAGAAGAGGGAACAATACAGTCCTTTAGTAGTGGTAAGAAGGCATTCAGGTCTATCTCTTTTATTTTTTTCTAATAATTTTTCTAATCTAATTTTCTTCGGATCTAGTCCTGGACAAATAAATGAATTGAGTTATTCGATTTCTATGCTATTCAATTTTTATGTTTTTTATGGTCCAGCATCATAGTTACCAGCGTCTTCATGTAATGTCTTTGTTTCCATATTTCATTTACCCTCCTAGATTGTCCTGGAAAAAGGCTGGCTCTGCAGTTTCCCCCTGGGCAGTTACGTGTTTGGGTTATGACTGTACCAAATTAACATGGTCCAGTAGCTAGATCTGCACCTGTTCATGTATTGTCCAGGTTGTCGGATACGTGTGAAATCCCAGCTCTCGGGACCCGCCCGCATGCGCTCTACCACAAGCAAGGCGACGCTTTAATTGTGTGCACATCCATGTACGTCACTGATAGCATCATTCTCATTCTAATCCAATCCCACCGCTCCTGTTTTAACCTCTCAGAACAGCTGGTGAAACCCAAACCCCACCACCATACGGATGAATGGCATCATACATGCAGGGGGGGGGGGGCGCCAGTTTTTTTAGACCTGTTATTTATCTGTTTACTCGTGAACTAGCATTATTCAGTAATGGTTACAATTATGACATTCAAATTAAAGATTCCTTTCTAGCTCTTCTTCCATCTGATACAATTCCTTCTCTACTATTTCTTTTCGTTCTCCCGTGCACCTACGAATTTTTTTTTAATTCCTGAATTGCTGGAACTACGTCCCCCTAACTATTTGAAAGCTGTCGTGCGTAGTAGCTCTTTGGTCAAGCTTCTTTGGTCACAGTAGCCGGAAAAAACTGTGAAAACTGCATTTTTCATTAAGCGTTCTCTCGCGGCGTTTTCTTTTATTAGCGAGCAAACAAACTTGCCCTATGCACTGGAAAAGCTGCTTATAAGCCAAAAAACGCGGAAAAGCGACATTTCAACGCTGAGAAATGCATCTCCTCTGACTTTTTTCGACTTGGAGCTTTCAATGAAACTGTTAATTCTGTTGAAATGGGCGGCGTAAAAGGGCAAATTGAGGCGGAGAGGAGGTTTTACTCTTGATTTCATGACCGTTGCATCCTTTAGAGTGCAGAATTCGTTCGCTGATCAGCAGAAGAAAGTATTCATGTATCGTTCTACCGATATGCCTTCAGATCACGGCAAAGAATTGTGGGACACTTCTCTTCGTGAATGTTGTTGCCTATTTTTCTTTATTTTTTCATACTAACCTTTGAATATGAATTACATACACACTCACTTTTGAGTTTCGCACTACGGGTCGTTCATGGGAGAGTCATTACCCCTGCCCCCCCCCCCCCGCCCCTCCTCCCTCTCATCCGAGTGCTTAGGTGCCAAATGTTCCAGAAACACTTCGTAAAATTTTGTGTTGGTTTGTCTTCACATTCTTATTCTATCTTCATTCCAAAAGCTTAAATTTGAGCGGAATTTGTTCGAGTTTTGTTTTGGGAACTCCTTCGGTTCAGAAGTCCAGGTTAGCGGAGATTCCAGCTTTTCTTCCCACGCCCTCCCTCCCACCTCTGTCTGCATCCACTACTGCTGCAAAGAGGTTTTTCGGGAGCTATTGCTGTCATAAAAAATTTCCCATTGCTGCATTTATCTCTTTCTTCCGAAAATTACTGGTATATTGATGAAGCTTACCTGCCTCCGAAACTCTTGGCGAGGCTCACACTTAGAACAAGAACACCAGCAATTTACGTCACTCCCCACAAAGTAAGCTAAGTGTCCATCGCAGGTGTGGCTACAAAAACTCCAGCGATGGCTGTGTGGGATTTTCCAGAAATTTGTTTTTGTTGCAGGCGAAACTTTTAGGGAGTAGGAAGAATTGCAGTCCACGAACGAGTTACTGGTACATAGTTCAAAGGCCATTGTACTACCCAGTAAACAATTCTAGCGTCAGCCCTTGTTGGAGACGAGTCCTACGGATACACTTTATTTTCTGCACTTTAATTGATGCTGAGAGTAATTTTTTATTGTTGCTCAGAGGAACTCTCGGAAGGATCGCAGCAGGAAACCGGAAGAACAAAAGGGTGAGCTGCGGTTCTTCCGGTTTCCTGCTGTGTTCCTTCCGAAAAGCTGCTGAGGTCCTTCCAAACAAGTCCAGCAGGAAGGACAGCAGCAGAAGACATTCCGCGTGGTCCTTCCGTATCTTTTTATCTCTGCGTCTCTCGCTTCTTAGTCACATGATCGAAATCTCTTTCTGCTGCGGTCTTTCCGACAGTTTGTCTGAGTAGATGTGTTGCTGCTAGCGGCAGGGTTCGTCTCCGCCGTTTATATTCTATAGTACTTTTTGGTTTCTTTTTTTTCATTCTATATCTCTCTTCTTAATCTCTATTTTGTTCATCTCACCAACTCCATATCCCCTTCTGCGATTGAAAAAGAACGAACCAAGCAAGCAAAAAAGTAGAAATGATAAATTCTAATCTAGCAACTCCTGTAGAGACAGCGAAGTCGTCGTAAGTGGCGCTATGCCATGATTCCTATGAAGAATATTTATGGAAGCTGAATTAAAAATAACTCATAACCATGTGCTAATTGCGATGACTGTCAATTTCGCCTCCAGCTGCTCTGTCTCATTCATCAAGGGTGTTTTTTTTCTTCTGGGTGGCTCACTTACTCGGTACTATCGGCTTAGCAGACAACGTCACTCGTTGTTGTTGTGTTTTATTCGGCGTGACCGCAATATTTGCCAAATGGCTCACAAAACTTCAACCTTCCCGCGTCGCGACACTGCCACCGCGTTCACCTCGCCTCGTCTCAGACTCCAGCAGCTCCAAAAAACAGCGCCATCGATTGGCTCATGGAAGTTTCATGTAACCCTATTCATTTTTTGGGTATTTTACAATGATGGGACTCCCAGGCAGCTCATGAGCTCAGCAAAGGACTTTGGACGCCACGATAGCAGCATTTTCCTGGGAGTTTTCCAAATTGCAGTTTAGCCACACCCACTTATTCTTTTGATGTCATCATTCTATTGCGGCTGGAAAATAAATTGCTTCTTCAGAAGTCAAGTTTTTTCATATCATGGGGCATTATTTACATACTTAGAAAACAGCAGGACTCGCTCAGTACTAGAAGATCTCACTTTGGAAAAGGAACAAATTTTCTCTGTGGAGTGGTGGAGTCCGAAAATCCATAATAATAGTTGAACACTACAGAAGTTCATTCATAGTTTTGTTTAAAAAAATCATATTAACTGCAATGAAGATCAAAGTGCCGTGCTTTTTTCGGAAAACACGCGGCGCAATCGCACCGCTCTCAGTGGAATTCTGGCCGCGACAACTAACTACCGTGCTTTCTCGATAGATAGGTATTTTTCTTGACAGCTAACATCGAATATGATAAAAACCCATTGAGAATACCGTGATTTGACAATACGGCGGTGATTCCAGCGCGAGCGGCGCGGCTGCGCCTCGTGCGTCCTGTGTCCGCAAAAAATGCACCGCAATCGACCTCAATGTATCTTTTCAGTTACCAGACCTGATATTTTCACTTAATATGTGCTGCCTTATCTACGGAAATCCGAGAATTGAACCGCACATGCAGTACAAGCTCTGAAGGAAAAGTTGTAGCCTATTTCTATGGAAGCCAGGCGCGGTTTTGTAGTTAGAACACGCCCACTGTAGTTGATGCATAATAATTTCTGGGTGTTTGGGAATACCTTAGTTTAACAGTATAATTAGAGATGGAAAACAAATCATGTTTGGCTGAAGATGTTCTCTTTCATGTGAATTTTCTTAAGCCTTTTCCTGTTTCTTTGGCATGTTAGACGAATTTCCGGATGGACCGCAACAGAAAGAGATCCCGACAATTTGATTGAGAAGCTAGAGGCGCGGAGGTGAAGAGGACCGCAAGGACAGCAGCAGAATGTTTTTTTTTGCTGCGTCCTTCCGCTTCCTGCTGGACTTGCTCGGAAGGACTGCAGCAGATATTCGGAAGAACCGCAGCAGAAAATCGGAAGAACCATAGGTCGTCGGGTCGTAGATTGTCTGAGATGAAGTGAAGTGTCCAGAAAATTCCGTTCATTTCCTTTTTTGCATGGTTCTCGGCTAGAATGCGCTCTGGTCCGGTTCTTCCTCATCTGATTTTCCTTAGCAGTCCTGTAATCTCTCTTATCCTTGAATAGAACATTCCTCAGTGACGCAGCATAATATTCTGACGTAAGGTATTACTTGTAAACCCTGCTTACTATCGTATTTGAAGCGAAGCTCCGGATAATAAGGATGATGCATTTGCCCTGTTTATCTACGTCACAGAAGTTTTTTTCTCGTGCATTTCCTATTATTTCACCATAGCTTCTGGAATGTTCTGCATTTTAGTCGTTTGTAGTCGAAAAGGTCAACGTTACTCACACGAATTGGTTAGCACTTTGGATTCGTAAGTAAATTAGTCATGGCTCACTGCAAGGGCGATGGGTTGTGCTTTTTCATTCATTCCGGCATAACTACATCTTCATCGCTTGTTCATGTATCCACTACATAATCCACAACGAGCCCGAGTCAGTGTATAGACTGTGACTTGCCCTTATTCTCCATGAAGAACCTCAACCATATTCCGAATAAACAGTTAGAGGACAAAGTGAATCTTATAGACCAACTAGTAAAGAATTGTTTATCCTATTCCAGTGCATTTGGATTAGCTGCCTAATTCCTGTCATTGTTTCATGATGGCTTGCGAGAAAAAGTTTTTGTAGCTACTCCAGCATAAACTATGCATTCCCGGACTTCAACATAGTTTCAGGAGAAGACATAGTCCTATCCCTACACCGTCAAGAATTTTTCATTTAAGTGAGCCTCTGCCCTCATTCGCTGCTTTGGTTTTTACTCACTTCTACGCATGTTGATGTCTTTTCGCGAGTCGAAAATCGTCTTGATTACTGCCGTAATTAAAGAGACGAGGAAGTCGGAGGAAAGAAGAGGAAGAGGGGCGGCTTTCGCAATCTTTCCTGGCAGGAAACACTCTCATTCATCTTCTCTAGTTCTGAAGCAAAGTGCTAGTATACGATAGTACCTTCTTCATGGTATTTATATGTAAGAAACGTAAATCCAAAGAAAAGCTAAGGAAGTGCGTTGTGATTCACCTCTCAATCATACAACTCTAGACGTATCAAAGAACTTATAATATCTAGCAGTATGGCTTAGTAAAACATGGTTGCTCTTACATTCGAGCCGGCTTCTATTACTGGCCTGGTCACTTTTCTCACCCATGTATTTGTCTTGTGATTTGTTGGTGCTAAGAAGCACATCAGTAGTGATGTATTAATAAATAAACAAGTGAATAAGTCATTCAATCTCCTCCTCGGTCCAATGACCAGGACGAATTTGACGCAACAACCACTTTCTTGAAGTCGTTCACCTGAACAACTACGCTTCTTCAACGGTTTTTCTTCTACTATCCTCGCCCGAAATTATTTGCACCTGAGCATGATGCAGCTCTACTGATGGATTCAGGGTTCGCTATCTCTTGAGTATAGCAGAATTCCTTGGAAGAGCAGTGACATTCCTTGTTATGAACGCTCTCTATCTTCAGTATAATTTACTAACCCCTATATATGTCGCTATTTCAATAGTTGTTTAATTTCACACATGACCGAATGTACATAGTCCAATGATTTTTTCCAAGACATCTTGTCTGCCTGCGCTTCGGCATATTTTATGATGTATCAAATAAGTAAATAAACCAAAAAATAGATAGATTAACGGGATAATTTAAGTTTTTCTAGCATGTTCGATAACTCAATTGCTCTGGATCTTTAGTGGTTTAGAATCCCAGGCCGGGCTGTTTTCCGGGGCAGTGAACGGAGAGCACATTATTGGTGCATCAATTCAATAAATATATATTACCTCTTTGTGTGAAATTGCTGATGAATTCGTTATTGGTCTTACAGCCGGCTGACATCAAATAGGAGTGAAATAATATGCCCTCTTCTGGATTTCCTTAATGTTGCTCTGTATTTTTTCAGTGCTGCAGATTATACCACTGCTAGACCACTATATTATCACTGCTACTATTCTTATACATCATGCATGCTTTTTTTTACTCTTCTTTAACTTGCCTTCCCGTTTCTGTGTTTAATATCATATTATGCGTACTGTTCTGTATACTATTACAAACTGTTATTATAACGATAATACTACATATTTCATGATATATGTACTTATAAAATCTACATAGTAGTATACGTACTGTAGTGTAATATAGCGTATAATACTGTTCTAGACGTTTTAGTTTTTATCTATTGTTCTTTAATACTTCCCATCTTGCTTCTATAAATAACAGATATAAATTGCTTCTATAAATGATACTTGTCACACTTCTATTATCAGTACTACTATTTTTGCATTTTGCACTTTTCAAGATCTCATTTTGTTTTTTTTTTTCACCTCTGCGTGTTTCTGTGCATGAACCTCATTCAAGTATAATAAGAAGCAGTTGATTTTACGAGAGAGTTTTTGCAAACCACCTCTACCTCGTTCCTCCGGCTGTTTCTAAGGATTTTTGTGATAGAAGTACGCAATCAATGCATTTCAGCAATGCCAAAACTTCTGTTGGAGCAGCTCAGATCAATGTGCCCCGGCTTAAAGTTCGACACAACCTCCGAATGGATTCTTTTACCAGGTAGTCGCTCTCCCTATCCACCTATGGACGAAGTATTCAGTCGTCGGCTGTTTTCAGAGCAAGAGCTACCTCCCGGCTGCGACGTCACCTCGGAGCAAACCGATTGGGTGAAGTACTTCGTGGCTTTCGTGTTCGCCTCCCTATCCGTGATCGGGATCGTGGGAAACATCCTCGTCATCACTGTGGTGCTCAAAGTTCGCGGCATGGTAAGTACGCAGTTCTCCGTGGAGTTGTTGCTCATCCAAGCAAAAAAGGTCGCTCATTCTTGATTCAGATAGCGGTGGTAATCCCATAATCCTGCAAATCCGCACTTTTAGTGCAACTAAAGCGTCACCGCCCAAGAGGTCAATGTTCGGCAGGCAGCGTACGCTCGTCATAGGCATTTAGCAAAGAGATGAGCCCGCTCAAGTGGCTGGCCAACATTCCGATGACGGCTGCTAACAGCGTGACCAGCGCGGATACAAGTTGTGCTGTTTACTTTGTAATGAAGTCTGTGCAAATGTGCTGCTCCTTCGCCTCCCACGCCCCCACTGCTTGCGCTCGCAACCATCATTTCCGACGCGGTTCTGGGGAAAAAGAGAACCTAATTCGCATTTTTGGCAGCTCCAAAGTATGTAATTATGCGCACGCTTGGGAGCTGTTTTTGCTGCTCATTGCTCATCGTTCGGAACGCACTTATCTTGAGGATCAAAGAACTGAAGATTCAAGTGTCACGAGGACGTGGACGCTAAAGATCTTTAGGTAGAGCGTTAACCAAATCGGATAGGTCGGATATATGGAACTCTCCTTTAAATGAGGATTACATCCAAGAAGTTCTTTTTTTCTTGAAATCATCCACAAAAAAACGGCTGTTCATTTTGAGTGGATGAGACAAACACTAACTTCTTTGTTTCTTTTTCTCTCGCCTCTAACGGAATGATTAATTTTAAGTCATTTCTTAGTAATTTCTTCCAGAAAATTCATTTGGTTGATCAGCATTTCAAGCAGTTTTAAGTATTTTCTTCCAGAAAACACCGACGAACTGCTATCTGGTCTCACTGGCAGTCAGTGACACGCTGTTCTTCATCGCCACTACCCCCACTGAGATTTCGAGTCTATTCACTGCAGTCTATCCTTTCGGATCCGTATGTGAGTCCAAGAATCTTTATGTCTTTGATGGTTATTCTGGGCACGGCACAAAGGTACTGGGACGTCGAAGACAGTAAAAAAACAGTAGGAAATCCTTCAACTCCTACGTTTCTAGCACTGTTCTCAGCTTTATTTTCAACCTACTGAATTTATTTATTTGTACGTGGAAATACCACACTAAATGGTAGATCACAACAAAAGAAAATTCTGAAAACAAAGATAAAATCGGCAATAAACAACGCGCGCAGAAGGGTAACTCAGGATAAGGGGCGAGTGTCCTATTCAAGAAAATTCAGGAACAACGAAGCAATAAGTTGCTTCTTTCAGAAATTTGTCCAATTATCCCCCTCTTGGTAATGCTAAAACGTTCTCTCTCAGTTCTCATTCACTTCACTGTGTGAGGCTTTTGCAGAAATTCCATGGGGTACATATTTATTCGCCTCCATGCTGTCTGCGCACCTATATGCACCTGCTTTTTCATTATTCGGAGAAAAACAATCATAAATGGTTAGTTAGTTGGAAATAAATTGCACTCCAATAGCAAGGAATCAGAGTACACCGTTAGCTTGCGTAGGACGCGCGTTTGACGCACGCTGAGAAATTGATGCCGGGAAAAACTGTAAACGAGCTTTCATGATTGCCTGTGGATTCATTAAGAGCGTTCTACGTACCTCATGGCAAATAATGCCTCGACGGTTTATCTGTAATCGAATGCCACGCGACCGCCGCGCGTTATACATGCGTCTGTTCTGCGGGAAGAATATGACATATTTCATCGTGTATTCGTATGTCTGACGCACGCACGTTAATTCAAAATGTGGTAGGTAATCTCAACACGATGCAACAACGAGAAGAAAAACAAAGAAAATCAAGAGGAAAAGGAAAGGCTCAGCTCCCGTACAAGGAGAAATTGATGTCAATTATCTGTCTTCTGTCCCTCTTACGCAGTTTTTCACCACTTCACATTAATCTCACGCACCATTAGTCGCTCTCAATGGCGATGTACAGAGAACTCCAAACGGGCGCAAACAAGGGTCATCACCGCGGTGCGGCTCTCTTGGGCAGAGTCACGGGAGCTCAGCATAGTGTGCGCCTGCGTCTCTGCCCAGAGAGCCGCGCCGCGGTCTTGAGGTACCGTTCTTGCTTTTTTGGATGCTATCATTCTCTATCGCCATTCCATACTTACATACGTTTGGAGTTTCCTATATATAAATATGTTTGATTCTCACGTTTTGCACTTACAATAAATTCAAAAGTACATATAAATATAAATATTCCTGCACCTCTGCATTCCCAACGAATCACATTTATAATTCCACACTTTGTTCTAATGCGAAGTTGATGACACCTTGCTTCCGTGCGACTGCATGATGTAGGGTAGACTGAAATGCGCTGCTGGTGCGGACAGGACCCTCGCGGCTCTCTGCAAGGTCGCAGTGGACTCTCGACATGAAAGCACATGCTGCGTTCACATGTCTTCCTGGAAAGTGTTTTCACGGATGACTGCTTCTGACGCATGTCTGACGGATTTTGCGTCCTAAAGTCCTAAATAATAGAAGTTACTGCTTACAGGGGTATCAAAAAAATTTCCGGCCTCCGCTTGCCTATTCCGTATTTCTGTACAGTTTTGGGAACATCATATAGGGTGAAGCCTTTCATGGTTTCATCAGTTTTCCTCTAGACCTTTCAGAAATAAGAACGTTTTATTCAAGCCAAGGCATGGTTATTTCTCAAAAAATGTGTATCCAGCGAGAGGAAACCGGCGGGTTTTTGTTTTGTAAACGAACTGTATTGGAGAAAATCTAAATCCGCTCCTGAATTCTTAACAAAGAGGAAGTCTTCCAGCATTCTCACTGAAATTTTGGAACTCAATGTTTTTAGTGAAATGACATCGGTCAGAAACGGAGCGACCTCAACGAGCAGAGACAAGACGAAGACAGATTAGATCCGCTGTAGAAAAAATTATTGAGCATCGCAGACTTTCTGCGATAACTGTGCAGCACGAACGCTGTCCAAACGGCGTAATGGTTCGAGTAGAAACCATAGCAGCAACGGTTTCCGGTTGCCGCCATCCTCCCCTTGATTGCTGCCGTCCCTCAGCAATTGCTGCTAGAGAGCCGACAGCTTAGACAGCAATCGAGGAGAGGATGGCAGAACTGGCAACCGTTGCTGCTAGGGCTTCTACTCGAACCATTACGCCGTTTGAGCTGCGTTCGTACTACACAGTTATCAGACTTAGGAGAGGAAAGTGTGCAAGGAATTAAGCTATTCAAAACTTCCTTTGGAAATACACTGAGCAATCATTTAATAATTTTAACGTTCGCAGAACATTGGATCTCCAAAACCTTTTCGGCGTTCGACAAGAAAATTCCAGTTGAATACTCGAAGAATACTTTCAGGGGTTTTGTATACAGCGAAAAAGGTGTTCTATGTATAGTGCCTTGACTGTCGGTAATTAGCGAATTCACTGCTAAAATTTGAAGTCCCAAGTTCGGAGTGATGGCTCAGGAAGGGCAGATCTCTCAGAGCAATGCGATCAACACGAAAGCGGGAGTGGAAACGTCTTGTCCAAAGTTCGGTCACCTAACCACCTGTATGTAAACCCCAATGAAGTGGATAATTACAACGCTACTTTGTTCCACCCTTTTCGGAAACGAGTCAAGAAAAATGACTGCAGTAGTTCAACCATGGAAGCCATGCTCTTCAATGAGACATCCTTTTTCACAAAATTATATTGCTTCATGACAATGCGAATGCATTCCGCTAATTCAGCCAATTCGTAGGTGGGAGGACCCAGGGACTAGCTACTAGAATCCGTGAGAAAATCTGAAACAGCACTTCAGCCGAACAAAACAAATAACAAAAATGGTCTACGTTCGGTGTCGAAACTCGATTGATAAAATTTATATAAAATTGGTTAAGTCTAATAAAATGACAAGATGAAGAGTGTTTTGGTCTTCGAGGGATGCACATTTATTTCCTTCGGAATTTCACCACAGTACCTAGTCTGCAAGTGGTCCAGGCCGGAAACTTTTTGATACTCCTGTGCATAGTAGGGTCAGGTGATGAAAGAACAAGTATACAGAAGCTGCATCGCAGAGCTCCTAACAGATCCCAGGTTGGATAACTTTAGTATAGTTCTAACCGAATATTCGTATTCGAATAAATATTCGAAATATTCGAATATTCGAATATTCGATTAGTCGAATATTCGAGAATCCCCCAATATTCGAACATATTCGAATTCGAATATTCGACAGGTCGCACTATTCGAATATATTCGAATATTCGAAGCCCATATTCGATATTCGATCGCCATTCAAAGCAAAAAAAACTAGCGTGTGTCCTTTAGCGGTACTAAGGATGTAACCGGACAGCGTTAGCAACACAACTTTCGCGTAAAATAAAGCAGATTATAGGCATCATCACCACGATTACAAAATATCTGCAGATCTGCAATAAGGCACCAGGAGAACAATATGCTTTCAGAACATCGTAGTGTGTATGTTTGGTCTAAATTTTCCTCGTGCTACTTTTATAGTATTTGCTCATTGTACCTTCTCTTCGCAACTACTTCCGTGCGTCCCGTACCCATTTTTCCTTTCTTTTTTCCCCTTTGATATCTCGGCAAATGTCCACACTTATGAGAGAGACCATTACTCCTGTTGTCGTCTTTCCTTAAGATACTTACTATTGAAGTTTTGCTTTCGTTGTTCTGTGCTAGGTTTACTGTCGAAGCTTCACGATGAAGAACGAACTGATCACTTGAGACAAGCTTCTCTGATGTCAGGCGATATTCGCAGAGATTTCTCTAGCAAATGCTTCTCAAATATTCGAACATTCGAATATTCGAGTATTCGAAACCCTCGATATTCGAATATTCGAATTCGAGTACTTCTGACATTGGACGTTCGAATAATATTCATTCGTTCGAATGGTTTCTGAAGAGTCGAATATTCGATATTCGAATATTCGAAGCTACTCTTCGAATGTGTTAACTATAAACTTTAGCATCAGTGCGGGTATGGAAGTGTCTAGAGAAGGAGCTCTAGAATTCGTTGTTTTTTCACAAGAAACTTGAAGCCAACAGTGGAATATTTATTTAATACACTGATTGAAGAAGCAAATCAGTGCGCCAAAAAAACCATGTCGTGTTGGTGCCAAACTCAAAACCTGTGACGGAAAAAGTAAGGTGATTGATCTATGAGTTCCTCCACAGATAAAAAGAGTTGGAAATTCCATCTGAGACATCATGACAAGCAGACACACATGACCGCCAAGAACCCTGACGTAAAATGAACTCATATCCACACCAGTTGGCCACGTGCCCAGTAGCGCTGCCTGGAGTATGTCGGAACTTCGGCACGCAGGTATGCCAACTGAACCCCTGCGGAACCGACATACTGGGTAAGATGACGACAAATGCTGTACAGAGATTCTGCCAAGAGTTCCATCGGCAGGTTAACCCCTCACCCCTCCCGAATTTTTCAAAATTATGAATTTGCCGAGAGTTTAGTATTAGCTCGGCTATGTGCATCTCGTTATCACATTTCGATAGCTATTTTCTTCAATCGGAACTGACCGTTCGGATTAAATTTCTTTGGGTAAAATCCTGGATTGGCCTTCTGTCTTTTTTTTTGATTTCTTTGTTTCCAATTCGTACCATCTGAAATGTATGAGTAAACGCAAATTCACCCTATCCCCTTACATTCTTAGCTTTATTTATCCCTCACATTGTATATCAATAAATAATAAGTGGGATTTTTCTAGTGAAATCTTCATTTGGTTTAGGCTGCTCTCTGTTTACCTATCTGCCATACCTCGCCATCAATTCTTCAGCACTTTCCATCACAGCTTTCACTATCGAGAGGTTCATTGGGATATGCCATCCTTTTTGGGCAAGGTAAATCCAATTTGTTTGTTTCCGCTGAGCATTTTTTTCATTACACCTTACAATTCAGGACTATATGCACTGTGAAGAGGGCGAAGCTGATCATCTGCATCATATGGACGTTCTCGCTCATCTACAACTTCCCGTGGCTTTTCCTGTCTGGCCTGACCGTCGATGAGCAGGGCAAATACTGCGACTTCAAAATGGGCAGAAAGGATTTACCATACAAGGTGAACGACACTGAAAGGCAATTCAATGCCACAACCCTCAGCTGATGTCTTTTAGGTACTGTTCGTAGGCGATCTGGTCGGTTTCTATGTGATTCCAATGTTCCTGAATATTGTGATCTACGCGAAAATCGCCATAGTTCTTAGCCAATGTGGCGATAAGATGAAGCAGGAAATAAAAGAAAAAAGTGAGCTCTGCTGCCTTGTTCCTTCTGATATGGATGTGGAAAGATTTGCCTGGATATTCATCTCCAAGTTCCAGATGGTCAGTCCAACACTCTGCTCCCTGCTCCTCCTTTGAGTGATATGAAGGAGTGTCACGTCACAGGCAGGAGAAACTCGTCCAAAGGAAGGAATCAGGTGGGACACGCTTCTAATTTTCCCGGATCGGGTTTGCGAGATAGCATATAGCCCCCTCAAATGCAGTTACGATTAGTTTCACATAAGAAATAAATAACTTAGTAAATCCATGCCTTCCCTTTTCCGAATATCCAGCATGAAATTGCGGGTCAATTGAAGTCATACTCGAATACAATCCATTTAATATGTATGTATACTATTCGATTATGAGTATCCTGTGAAATATGGAGCTTCGAGGGACCCGTCCCATCACATCATTCGCGTTTAACGAGTGGTCCTTTCTCTTAACGTTCTGCACTCCTTTACTGTGACCCAGAAAACTCGCCAAGCATAGTTGAGATTGCGCATGGTGAACTTGTCAACGGACCCTATTTCACCCTCTACACGACACCTACTGCCATGTTCGCCCATACGTGTTGTGTCCTACGTCCAGCTGCTATCCATGGTTAATCATATCAGTTGGTATCAAATTATCCATTTGATGCATCCATTTCCAGACGCTTGATTCCGATTTGCCTGTCCCCAAATTTAGCCTTCAATATATATAAGGTGCTATACTCCTCGAGGAGAATAGCGGCTACCTAATCGTCAAGAAAACCCCAACGCTGCGTGCTTGTTGAGATTGCAAAAAACGCAACCCACATTAACGCCTGCTGTAGATCAAGTTTGGATAGGGACGAATAGTATAATATGATGGCACGTTGAATCTTGAAGCTCAAATTCTTCCGTAGTGGGCAAACTGGAATTTTGCCTCAGAACGGCCAAATTTTCGACTTGGGACTTGTATTCATTATTCGTATTATTCTGAAAAAAGAACTCCTCTTCAGCTAGTTATTGTTGAAGATAACTAGGTAGTTAGCTTCGGTTATTGTATTTTGGCAGAGCAGTTTTCGAACTTTAGCCAATCTGAGCCACAACTCAATAATTTTCAACATGTTTAATACCTCTGAAGAGGTTTTTCAAGCTATTAACTGAATATTATATCGATGTCAGTCTCTCTTTCTTCGCGATTGCGCGATTTCACCAAGAGTCCATAATGTCAAGGGTTATAATTTCCACTCTCATCCACTAGTTTTCTGTTCGTACGCTGGATTTTGTGCAAAAGCTTTTCGCGAACAGCCTACGTCACACTTAATTTAAAGCTGCCATTCTTTGGAGGATCCGCAATTTTGTTTTTCACATTGGGCTGTCTGCGCCGTTCACTTTTAGTGCCGAATTCGCTTGGAATTGAAAAGAGAATGACTGTTTCCTAGCATCCGCGAATGTTTTTACAACTATACGATGTGGGTAGACTATTAGACTTTGCCTTTCGGGTTTCGAGGGGTTAGTTAAATGGGAGATCGGCGGAGAAACCGGAATTTCTTGTGTTAAAAGCGGTGTTTTTTTTTTTGGGGGGGGGGGGCATGTAACCATGGATTAGTAGGCGAAAACTGTATCACATTAAGCCATAGGAACATGTGGTCATTCACACAAAAATTCGCCGTGCAACTAAATACTTTTACAATATCTATTTATTTATTTTTGTTTATTTTTTATTTATTACATCACATATGATGTGTTTGATACCGATCACATTTCACAAGACAAAAAGTGAATATGGGAAAAATATGAAGAAGATGAAAAAAGAGAATATCTTTTTTTCCTTCGAAACTAGAGCTTCATTATTATTGTTTACCACTATTACTACGTATTATTTACTATTCAGGTGGTTAAAATGCTGGCTCTGGTTGTGTTCGTATTCGCTACATGTTGGTTGCCGTACCGAGCAATGGTGGTGCACAACTCGTTCCGAGAGGAGAAATGGGACTCGGAAGCGTAAGTTCCATTTGAATTCGATTTCCTGAATTATGGATTGCTCAATGATTACCTCTTCAGCTACATCCTCTTCTCGAAAACGATGATATTCATCAACTGCGCCATCAATCCGATCCTCTACAATCTGATGTCGGCCAGGTTTCGAGCGGCTTTTCGCAGCCTCTTCCATTCTAAGGCAACCTACAGCCAGCAATGCAGAGGTTTTGGTTAGTCTACACATTTCGTCATGCTCGTAGTAATTTATTGTTAGAATTATGAACACAAAAACAATTAAGATCAGGTTAGCAAACTCATTTCTACGGTTTGCTACTTTCAACAATACCTAGTCTTTGGGATAACTAAACGCTATCCATTGTTGTATTGAAGGAATCGCCCCACCCTCGAAAATGTTTTTGATATTTCCAAGAGAGAAAAGTCTCCTCGAGCTACTGATCGCAATGCTATACGTGATTCCATGCCAGACTGCCGAAAACCCCGTCTTCGAGGCTCAAATTTTGGTGAGAGTGGGAGCGGAGCCAATGCTTGACTATGGGGTTCACGCATCATGCACTTCTTTGCTAGGTGCTTTTCGTACCGCCAGAGAGAGGATGACGAGCAACATCTATGAGAAGTATGAATTCCGCCAGAGGGTGCGCCCCCCCCCCCATTGCATTATTCAGAAATCTCACCTCTGCTTCAATTTGTGCGAGCACATATTGTGAACGTAGATGCCTTCCTCGCCTCGCTGACTGAGTGCCAGATTACAACAACGGCGTCCTACGCTAGTTTTGATGTCGTGTCCTTGTACACGCATGTTAACAAATCTCGTTTTCCTGTATTGTCGCCACCCCTGGCTCCGCCCCCAGGCTCCACAGGAAATGGGGCTCAAAACCGGCTTTTCGGCAATTTTTTTGCATAGAATGAGGTAGACTATTGTGATAAGCAACTTCTCTTGCTGTGAAAATGTTAGAAACGATTCTGAGGGGGTATGCTTGTCCAAAGTTTCATGATTTCTAACCTGAGATACTTGAGCTATTCTCGAGTTTTCCGTGTTCAGATCGAACAACGATCCACTCAACCTATACCCGTCCGGTTCAATCTGACAGGAAAGTGACAGTGTCGAAAAGTAACGAGTGTAGCAGGGATTCCACCTTCGCACCGCTCTGATCCACGTTCTACCTGTATCATATCTGCATCTATAGTGCTTTGTATTTATTTTATCCCTGCTCATCAATGCTCAGCGGCTCAACGCAAAAATCTCATTACATTTTTAGTTTCTATTTTTATACATTTTTTTTTAAACTGAACTATCCAGATATTCCTTGCAGCCTTGAGGATTGCCTCAGTGCGGGTATCATTTTGCTGTGCAGTTATTCTGCCTCCACTGAGGCACATGTCTTTTTTTTTCGTTTTTTTTTGTCTGTTTGACGTACAGACGGGTTATCTCTGTGTATATGTATGTGGAGTTTAGAAGCGGCCAAGAAAATAAAGATTTATATAATTGTTACGGGAGTTTTTCTTGAATTTGGACATCCCTTATATAAAGAATGATAGCGTATTGATTCCCATTTTGCAGACGGTGAGGGTCCGTCTGTTTCTCTAACCTTTCATCATATGAAAAAGCGCATAGACAACGATGAAGGGTGGATGCGCAGGTTTGCGACGAGAACCGATTAATGGATAATGACGAAACGAGAGCGCGCAGACGGCGCCCTGGGCTAGATCCTCGCGGGACCTGCGATTTCATAACCGCCTCACACGCTTCCAATGGAGCCAAGAAATCTCTCATGACCAATTCGCTGCGGGATCCGCGTCTAGCAGTCTCACAGCCACCGGATGAGATAGTGTTTACAAGAATATACGGAGCAGGATAACCACTCTGCAGGCATGTTGTAGGGTGACTCAAAGAATTGAGCTGTATAGGCATGCTGCTCCTCCGCTGACGGTAATGAGATCTGTGGACGGCATGAGAGGTTCCTAGAAGTGGTGCTGCAGTGGTATCCGTCGCACCCTCTCATATCTGGCACATTCTCGTCCTAGCATCCGTCCGAAAGTCCCTGAGCGATCCTGCAGAAACGGCATCAGTTCCAGTTTGTACACTTACATGCATAGAAAAGTGTGACATCATAAGTTATTGTGACATTTCCTGTGACCATGTATGTAATTAGTAAAGATTTCTGGATAACCACTTCCCTCCATGGCTCTTGAGATTTACAAAAGATATGGATGCAACGATAGGCGACAGATGTACGAAGGGCCAATAGTGCCAGGGTACGGTTATGCTAATGGAGAGGGGTTTACTGTGGTTTAAAAGTGCGGGAGATGCCAAGACACGGATTCGCGGACGGAGGAGAGTTCCGCTGTGGCCCAAAAGTTGAAGGAACTCCAGGATATGGGTCCACCGATGGAGAAGGAATCCACTGTGGCCCAGATGTGAGAAATTCAAAGATACGGATTCACCGATGTACGATGGCCTGAATGTGTGGGGAACGCTAGGATACGGTTATCTCGATGGAGGAGGAGTTCACTATGGCCAAAAAGGTAACTCCAGGATATGGGCTCGCGGATGGAGAATGGGTCCACTGTGGCTTAGATGGCCTGGTCTAGCTACTGTCGAACACCTCGAGCAGTATTTGATCTATCAAAAAAAAAAGACCTTTTTCTGAGAGATCGAGGTTTGTTGAATTTATCCGGATCTCCCTCAGCGATCTATCAAACAAAGCGCCGTAAGGGGGCTAGAGCGGCCAGACATATTGTTCCATGAACGAGGCGGCACTCATAGACACCGGTAATCCTGAAGCGCAGATTGCGAGGCGAAGTGGCCGATTTTTAGGGACTCCGATACGTTCGTTTCGGGACTCGCTAATTACGTCAATTCTGGCTCTCCTTCATGCACAGGATGGTGATTTCACCACCTTCGCTGACGGTCTCGCAGCATAGGGGTGAGAGATTGTTTACTACTCTCGGGCAGTGCAGCATACGAAGCAGGAAAACCCCTCTTCTACTGTTGCGGCGCTTTAGTCACCTCTACGGAAGTGAAGGTCGGGTTCTTTGAAAACTCTACAGCGTCTTGGAACCAGGGCGGTGGCTGTGCATACGCGGTCGGCCCATTTGGTGGATGCTTGTGACCCATCCCTGCTGAGGTCTTGATGCGATTGTGCAGTCACGATAACCGTTATTTTCAAGAGAGCTTGTGCACTAACACACAGAGTGAATACTTCATAATAGCAAGCATGATATTGTGTCACAAATCAAGCAATAGTTGATTATAATAAATAAATACATAGTGCGCCAAAATTTCTGAATAACTCCCAAGCCCTCCCCATTACTCTCTAGATTTACAAAGAGCGCAGGTGCTCCGACGGGAAAAAGGTGTGCCTTGGCTCAAAAGTGGTGAAAACACTAGGATACGGCTTTGCCAATGGAAGACAGGTCCGGTTTGGCCTAACTGCTAGGAAAAACACCAGAATAACGTTTGACCGACCGCTGAAGGGCCCATTGTGGCCTAATATTGTGGAGCACACCAGCATGCAGGTCTCATCATAGCATCGGTTCGCTCTGGCTCACTAACGTGGAGGACGCCAGGATATGGGTTCACCGATGGATTAAGGATCCGGTGTGGCCCAGTAGTGAGGAAAACACAAAGGGAGGAAGGACCCGCCGTGGCCCAATGGTGTGGAGAACGCCAGAATATGGGCTCGCTTTGGTCCAATAGTTGAAGTATGACAGGGTGATAGCCCGCCCATGGGGAAAGAGTCGGCTTAGCCTGATTGTGAAGAATGCGGGCCCTCAGACGGACTAAGGGCCTCCGTGGCCCAATGGTGTGGGGAACTCCAGAATATGGGCTCGCTTTGGTCCAATAGTTGAAGTATGACAGGGTGATAGCCCGCCCATGGGGAAAGAGTCGGCTCAGCCTAATTGTGAAGAATGCGGGCCCTCAGACGGAATAAGGGCCTCGGTGGCCCAATGGTGTGGGGAACGCCAGGATACTTTCCGCCAATATAAGATGGGTCCGCTGTGACTCAGTAAAGTGGAGAATAGCAGGATACGGTTCAGCTGAAGGAAAACGTGTCCGACGTAGCCCAGTGGAGTGAGGAAGACGCCAGAATGCGTGTCCACCGACGGAAGAGAGGCCCACAGTGGCCCAGTGGTGTAAGGAAGCCAGGAGACGGGTCCGCCAATACAGGATGGGTGCGCTGTGGCTCAATAATATAGAGAGCGCCAAGATAGGGATCCACTAAAGGAGAAAGGGTCAGTGGACCAGTGGCGTGAGGAACGCTTGGATCTGGGTTCACCGATGGAGGAAGAGCCCGGTATGGCCCAGTAGTGAGGAAAACACAGGAATGCTGGTCCACCAATGAAGAAACGATCCGCCGTGGCCCAATGGTGTGGAGAACGCCAGGATATGGGCTCGCTTTAAACTAATGGTGAGAGTACTAGGATACGGTTCAGCCGACGGTGAACGGGTTCGCTGTGACGTAACAGCGAAGATGACGCCAGAATACGGGTCCACCGATGGAGGAAGGGTCCGCTTTGGCCCAATATGGTGGAGAGCACCAGGATACAAGTTCGCTTAGGCCTAATAGTGTGGAGAACGGCAGGATACAAGTCCGCCGATGGAAAACATGTCTGCGTTGGTAAGTGTGGAAAACATACGAACATACGCCCTACGATGGAGAAAGAACTTCTCATACTCATACTCAACTCATAACAAGAATTTCATCTTTGAGCACATGAAATGATTAGTTTTGCTTCTTTGTTAATTTTCTAGGGATTTGGCAAGTGGGAAGCTTTTGCACCTGGCCCAAGTGGCTGCCCCACCCCACTTTCTAGCGTCCCGAAGGGGCGCTAGTATACACAAAGGAACGCTAACGCTGAAATCCAAAGCAGACGTGAAAGCTACAGTTTTTATGCAGACATACAATTATTCTATTGTGTGAAGGTAGCCACGGTAAACGTGCTAACGTATCAAAATTTAGCCTTTAACTGTCCCCCCGTAAGCATGTTCACCCGCGCGACCCGACTATCCGGCTGCTAGCAGCCAAACATACCCATCATATGCGCCTGACTTCGTTCTTTCAGTGATTGGCTTCTTTGACTTCGTTTTTTTCAACCGTGCCCAAACTGCTTCTTTGACGGCATTTTGGAACTCGGCTTTTAAATCACATTACATTTTTCGGCACAATCCAAAATTGCAGAAATTAGCGAACAATAAGCTCAAATAGCGAAGCTTTGCCATGGCTTCCATTGTTATGAGGGAAAGTGTATGCGAGTGCTGCTCAATCGATTTATGACTGCGTCCAGGATCCGTGTCCCATTTTTCAAATAAGAAATCATAGCGGTACCCGACCATGTGATGAAGCTTGACTTGCTCCTTCTCTCCAGTATTTTATGCCGTCTAATCTCAGCAATGAAGCAAAATACCTGTACTCCAAGCCAGTTGTAGTGTTGCCCATGTCTCATCCACAAGTTGAGACAACCCTGGCACCACAACCTAATCAACGAACAGGAAATGTTTCTCTTCCTACACATCAGTGGCGGACGCAGGGGGGGGGGGCGGGGGGTCGCCAAGAATGAGTCGCCAAATTTTCGAAATTACTTTACAATACAAATAAAAATCTTGTGTTAGTTTATTTTTAATTGTTTATTTTTATTATTATTTTTAATATATTTTTTATTTATTGTTTATTATTATAATTAATATTATTATTAATTTTATTTTCCGTCTGGGTCCCCAAAACGGCGGAGACCCCACTTTTCTTCCCACGCCCCCCCTCCCGCCCACTTTCTGCGTCCGCCACTGCTACACATATAGTTGTGGTCAAAAAGATATGCTCAGTGGCAGGTTGAAGTCGGAACGTTTCATCATAACATACAATTGGGATTGAGCTATCCGGCCAAAATTCTAGGCTGTGATAAATGCCGAAGTACCCTTTCTTTGAGCTGCATGACACTGACGAAAACTCCTTTCAAACAGAACTATCACGTCGGTACTCCAAATCCACTATTCTTCATCAAATTCATCGATGGTTCTTCGTGTGTATCGCCCCATTCCTATTCGCAGCGGAGTTACTGTAAATCGTATCTTGAGTGAGTGATTTGCTTTGATAGTCGTGTTCTGTAGTTCTTATTCTCACATAACAGCCGAAAAAAAAGTGAGAAAAAAGTTTCCAATAATCTCCAACAAAAGGCAAACGTTCTGACGAAGCATATTTCTACGGTATCCACTACCTATTCTGACACTGAAATAGGAACTGTGACGCTGTCAATACTCCTTAGATACACTACAACAGATTTTTGGTAAATTCGATCAATTAATCCGGTCCTCACATTTGAGCAGGAAAGGATAGTGCAACAATGACATCCGGTGGAAAAGTCTGAATTTCAATTTTAGCTCAAATTATTCTTCATGTGTAAGGCGAGATATCTCAAAGAGGTACGAGGTAAGAGAAATTTGCAACTGTGTTGAATACCTGCGCGCTTATGCTTAGGTTCTTCTAATAAGTCACAAGTCGTGAAAATTTTGAGATCCGAGGAAACTCTGGAGGCAGAAATCATTTTTTTCGCTCATGCTTTCCACAGAATTAGTGCATTTCTATTGGCTCGAAATTTCAATGAAAATAGAATTGGTCAAGGAAGTGCCTGGCACTGTTGGGGAACTGCTGCATGCTGGTTTTGCGGCAGCCAATATAATATTTACGGCGTACTTAATTTGATTCCCACAGTTTCACAAAAAATGTCATAAATGCATAGCTTCCGCGTGGTTCACGTGTTTCACAGTGCAAGCTGTAAAAGCGTAGTTAGCACGCTTCAAGGGACTGTGTGCAATTTTGCCGCCCATAAAGAACGTATCATTTTGACGTCGTTACGTTTAACGTTTGAACCATCAAGACAGCACTTGGGGGAACTTCTATTCTGGTTCATCTTGTAGAAGACTGATCGACGTCATCAGATTCGTGTGAAATGTGTTTGTGTGCTCACGAGGAACGATGGAGAGAGGCTCAGAGGGCCCGATGTAGAGGACATATTTATTTATTTATTTATTTATTTATTTATTTATTTAATTACTTGATACACCGCAAAGGAGTGCACATCAAAAAACAAAAATGAAACGCTTAAAAAGAAAGAACCGAAGATCATCACTGGGGCTTCTGTCACAGTAAAGTTATAGTTCATTCTAGGGACAGAAAGTGAAGCACTGAGAAGAAAAATGATTGAAAAAAATCAAGATTTGGCTAAATAAATTTGAATCTACATCGTCGACAAGGGAATATTGCGTCGTGAGTAGTTGAAAAACTGTGGAAGTGCGAGGTCAATTGCTAACACATCAGACGAGTATTAGAAAGAGGATTTTCTGCCGAATTCCTTTCTTGGACCCTATTTTAAACAATTGATTCAAATTCATTTAGCCAAATCTTGATTTTTTTCAATCATTTTTTTCTCAGTGCCTCACTTTCTGTCCCTAGAATGAACTATAACTTTACTGTGACAGGAGCCCCAGTGAAGATCTTCGGTTACTTTCTTTTTAAGCGTTTTATTTTTGTTATTTGATGTGCACTCCTTTGCGGTGTATCAAGTAAATAAATAAATAAATAAATATGTCCTCTACATCGGTACCCAGATATGGAGCTTGACGAAGGTGATGTTTTGATTAAAAAAGAATTTTCATTCCTTGGATGTGGACAGATGTTCTGGAGCTGTTGGTGAGAGTTCATTGGTTAACGTCGATTTTCTCCTTGGGGTTGTGTTACTACATTGCGACGGTGGTCATGTGTGTTGATAGCGTAAGTGATCTGCTATCTACTTAATTTCTATATTATAACAGAGTACAAAGTTTCTGTGTTTTTGCAAAAAAAAACCTCAAACCAATGGTGTCAGAATAATCAAGATTTGGCTGAATAAATTTGAATCCACATCGTCGACAAGGGAAGAGAGCTGCAACATCAGTGCTGCATATTACTGGAATTAACAGAAGGTCGCGGTTTCTTGTGAGTTGTAGTCGAGAATGAGTTCTTGGAAAATGCTCCGCAAGCCGGTCCACAACCCAGGCAAAGTTCCGGAACTTTCGTGGAGCCATCTCGAGACCTCCCGCAGGTGAGCCGATGGTAGGTCCCGAGATGGCTTCGCGGAGCTTCCGAACAAGCTCCGAGGAAGTTCAGAAGTCCAGCAAGAATGACGTAATGAACAGGTGATTCTTATTACAAGGCAGAACGCTTTGAAAGGAGTCCGCGGCGTCGTTCGAATGGAGCACGTAATCAACGGACTTGGTTTCCGTAGGATTCAAGGATTCCTGTGCAGCGTAAATGCAATGGAATGAACCGAAATCTTCAGTAACAAAAGAACTTAGGGGGTACTACAAGTGTTTGCTAAGAACGACCAAAACTTATGTAAACTAAAAAAGTGTCTGCTCCCTACGTATGTTGAGCGCCAAATTACCGCTAGTTACAGGGCATTCTCCTCGGAGTAAACATCGCTTTGAAGACACGCGCGCGAGCTGATCCATTCTATAGATCAAATTCTTAATCGAGAGGCTACGTGCGATGTGGTTTTTGGTGTGTGGTTTTTAGCGGATCGGACGTAGCCTTTCGATTGAAAATTTGATCTATGGAATGGATCAGCGCGCGCTTGTCTCCAACGCGATGTTTACTCCAAGGTGAATGCCCTGTAGCAACACTCCAAGAACTCCTAGGAATTTCACACTTCATCGATCACATTCATCAGGTGCTTGGATGATGAAGCGGACCCTACAAAAAAGTGTATGATGAGCAAGTCCAAAAACTATGTAAACTAAAATAGCGTATGCTCATTAAGTGACTTAGTCATCGTTGGAGACACGCGCGCGCTGATCCATTCCGTAGATCAAATTTTCATTCGAAAGGCTACGTCCGATCCGCTAAAACCACACACCAAAAACCACATCGCACGTAGCCTCTCGATTAAGAATTTGATCTATAGAATGGATCAGCTCGCGCGCGTGTCTTCAAAGCGATGTTCACTCCGAGATGAATGCCCTGTAACTAGCGGTAATTTGGCGCTCAACATACAAAGGGAGCACACATTTTTTTAGTTTACATAAGTTTTGGTCATTCTTAGCAACCTAAGTGTCGGAGACCTGGAGAGCGACCTGATCTCTCTCCCGCATATATTCTTTGCACCATACATCGGTTTAGGCAATACTGAGCATACCGTTGTAGTGCTCTCTTATATCTCGCTAAACTTCAATTTTCAAGGCCAACCTTAAAGCCTGGACCTCACAGCAGTTCCTTGAAATTTCCGGAAGGAGGTCTTTTCACGTATATCTTTCGTGCGGTACTTAGTTTTTGGTCGTCCATTCGAACACTTGTAGTACTCCATTGATTCTTATGTCAATGAAGGAAACAAGCTATTTGCTTGCGTTCATCTACCTTATTAAGTACCCCTATCTCACTAGTGAACGTCACGCCTTCCTTGAAAGTAATAAAACCACAATCTTTCTTTGGGGCTTTGCCCCGGTCCCTAATATGAAGCCCCCTTGCTTTTCGGCCCTTTTACGAATCCCAATTTGGCCCCAGGAAGACCTGTGCTGGAACCTGATCTGGCACTAGCTCTACCCGAAATTCGATGTTATGGATGCTATTATTTAAACATTCTGAAGTGAACTCCAGCGGAAATCAACCGAAAAATTTCTTCAGAATAAAATCAAAGCTCCGCGGATATCCCGAAAATTGTGCGAGCCGTGCGTTTTCAATAGGAAAACTTTCGCGGAACTTACGAAGCTCTTTTTTCTCTGCGCCTCCAACCGGAAGTTTCGCGAAACTCCCACAGAACTTCTGCAAAACAGGTGGCTGACGTCTTAGTTCCGCGGAAGTTCCGAAAATCGGGCTCCAATAGTAAATCAGGCTCCGCGGAAGTTTCGAAAGTTTGTCTTGACCTAGGCAACGATTTCTTGAAAGAGTTACCTGAAGCTGACACAGCACACATTGAGCAGGTCACGGCGAGATGTCCGACTTTCGTCACTGATACGTACGTTCTCCGTCACTTGAAGAAGACTGGCAGGACGAAGAAGATTCCCCTTGACTTAAGCGAAAAGCATTCGTGTTTCAGGGAAGCTGTTGCTGCTTACTCGAAAGCAGGGCCGAGTATGGAGTAGTGAACAGAGAAGATCCAGAGGTCTCCAAGACCAGTGAGATGAACGCGGGATCTGAAGGTGGAGACATCATGTCCGAAGTTTTGCGGGAGAAAACATCGTTAAAGTCCACTACCTGGCAATGAACTTAAACAAGCACTATTCTACTCTGCTCCATCACTTTTGGGAGAAAAGGAAGGAAAATGACTACGGAAGCTCAGTCATGGAATTCGGGCTCTTTGACGATGTATAGGGGTATCAAAAAGTTACCGGCCTAGACAACTCTCAAAAGGTATAGAGTGCGAAATTTTGTTGTACTGAAAAATAGGCCCCTCGAACACAAAAACACTTTTCTCAGCTTAATTTCAAACTTTTAAACCATTCAAAGAGCTCTTTTATCATATCAGGCAGAAGCATCCTTCAACAGCCGACTTCAGCTTAGTTTCGTCCCTGAATCCCATTGATCGAAGATGCTGTTCCACATTTCCATGCAGATAATAGTTGCTACGTGCCAGGTCCGGTCTATAGGATGTGTGATTCAATTATTCGAATCCACGTTCTGCTATGGCAGCAACCGTAACTCTTGATCTGTGGACAGATGCACTGCAAGCAGTGGAATCCACTTTTGGACTGAAAAAAAAACGTCATTATTCTTGAACGAGTCATCTTGAGAATATGAAACTTGGCATGGTGGCTTTGAAGACTTCAAGCTATACGACCACACTTAAAGGCAGCACCCACGGAAACTTTCGCTGCTCAGATTTTCGCACTTCCTGGTGCTTTAGAGCAATCCGGTTGGTTCCGTTACAATTACAACAACAGAAACCCACTGCATTCAGCGCAGTAACTGGTACATCTTTGTGCTGGCGCCAAACTCGGACGAGTTTTCCGTCGATTGTTTGTTGCGCGAATTGCAATAGAAACAGCTGTTTTGCTGCATTCTTGGGGAGATTCACTCGTTTTTTCTCTTCGTGGGTTCCTTCGATGATTATTTTTATACTTTTCGCTATTTTTATTAGCTAGAATGTCTTCTCATTTGCACTTTACAGAATTTGAGGTTCTTTGACAACAGTTCGTACTCATTTTCGATGAAATTTCAATTTTCTCCAAATTCTTCTCCATTAGGAAAATTCATGACCTTTTGATTCCTTAGTGAAGTCTTGGCTAAGTGCCACACAATTTCTATTGTTTATTTATCTTAATGAGGTATTAGAAGGCTGCAGTTTAGAATAAAAAACTGATCGCGCGAATACCAAGCGGTAAAAAAGACATTATCGATCTTTTGATATCGTTCCCCATCCCCTGGCTCATGCAACTCGACCACACCTGCTGTACCTAACCTAGCCATAAGCTTCTAAAACCTGTATTTCTGGTGCTATCGGAAAGTTTCGACTTTATGCAAGTGTTCAGCACCTTCGATACCTTCGTAATACGCTGAGATCTTTAAGTCGAAAATTTCCGTGGGTGCTGCCTTTAAACTTTTGAAGAAAAAAGGTCGGAACAGGTCGAGGCCGGAAACTTTTCAATACCTTAATATACTAAAGTTTATCGCTTCACTAGAGTGTGACGACATTTCGCTAAATCCGACATTTCAAAGGCGAATCCTAGATCCCAGCAACCAGCACTCAAAAATTTGAGATGAGCTCTAGCGGAACCACACAAAAAACGCAAAAGAGCCTACGTCTGGTATCTATACCCATGATCTGAAAATTGTATAAAATTAGTTTCCAAGATTGGCTGATGATCAACCTCGGCATGACTCAATTTTCGTAACGTTCCATGTTCAACTGCACGCGAGATTATTATTCAGTTTATTCAGAAAGGCCAACGTTTCGAAGCTATCTCCTTCTTCGGGGCCTCGTTATACAGCACTGATGGTGACTAGTGCCGGGCGACCGCTCTGTCATCGTCAGTGGTTGCGGTCAGTGTATCTAATATAATGTTAAGGCTTTAGATGTTTCAAACCTAGAGGGATCTACAGGGTGAGTCAGAATTATTGAGGCATCCAAAATGAGTCTGTAGAAAAGCTAACAAATGGAAACATTCTAAATGTGCATGAGGAAAATAGAGCTGATGTTTTGGCGGCCAGAATAGACAGACGCTCGTTCGGGTGATCTCCAACCCCGGCAAAGCAGTCACGAAAAAACCGAACAGGTGCGAAGCCTCTGCTTCGCAACTCGCTCGGGCGTAGTTCGTCCCAAATTTTGACCAGATCGGATTTTGGGTGTTAGGTATTTCTGTGGGTGATGGCACAGCTCTTGCTCTATAAGATACTCATATCATTCAGCAGATTCTCTGGTAACTGTGCAGCAGGAACGCAGCCCGAACGGCGTAATGGTTCGAGCAGAAACTCTAGCAGCAGCGGTTCCCAGTTGCTCCCATTCACCCCTCAATTCCTGCCATCCTTCAGCAATTGCTGCTAACGAGACGGAAGCTCGAGCAGCAATCGAGGGGAGGATGGCAGCAACTGGGAACCGCTGCTGCTAGGGATTTTACTCGAACCATCACGCCGTTTGAGTTGCGTCCCTGCTGCACAGTCATGAGAGTTGGAATCACATCCGCAAAGAAGTCAGACCTTTACAGTTTGAACACCTTCAAACGGATTTCTGGAACTAGGCCTTCACCATTTTCGTCTTTTGCACTAGAACCAAATTATGTATACAGTGCGGTTTTTGGCATGGCGAATCGATGGACGTTTGTAACTTTTCTCGTAAACCTGTGATGAACTGGGTACCGGCATTTTCTGGGGTACGTCTATACTTATGAAACGCACTGTAGATTCGTCGTTTGATAAGAAGTGGGTCCGGCAAGAGAATGTTTCCATAAAACATTGTTTGGATAAGAAACAAGAGAGCGAATAAAATTTATGTAGTAAAACTTTTACATTTCCTTGGCAATTGGGCGACAATGTCTGCGAACAGAGAGTGAACTCCATGTGGAACGCGAAGGTTGAGACCGCTCCACCAAATTCCTGATTAATTAGGAATAGATCCTGTACGTTCTCTTCTGTAACACGAAATAAAAATGGACATGCCCCAGTTGTGAGAGTATTTCCTCAAGGCATTTTCGTGGCTGTTTTTACAATCAGAGAGCTTGGTAAGAATAAATGAGGATTCCATTGTTCGTTAAGAAATGTCCTCTATTCACGGCATATGTAGGGTTTATGTAGGGTTTTTTTCTTTCTCTTTTGTATCAGGTGCGAGCAAGTTCTGGGGCAGTTGGTGGTAGTTCAATGTTTAACCTAGTTTTGCTCCTCATGGTTGCGATATCGTGAAATGATTTTGGTGCACGCTGTAGCCTGATCAATTGCTATTCATACCTCCTTTGATTTGCATCCAAGCCACAGGTTCGCTGTGCTTCAGGTCCAAAACTGATGTTATGCGCAGTAATTTAGTTTGTGCAATTTTGCTTTACGAATTCAAATCCAGAAGATACACAAGGGAAGGGAATCACAACATCAGTAATGCATTTATGGCAGATATTCTCTCAAAATGCTGGAGGCTCGTTTGTTCCCAATAATGTTAAGCGGAGATGAGAGCTTGAAAACTGCTCCATTGGGTGGTCGGGGAAAGACCTTCAGAAAGCCTTCCGGAAAGAGCATTCTGAATCACACCTTATGTGAAATGTACAAGAGTTAATGGGAATTTGTCCAACTATGTCCCGTATTTATAAGGAAGTCAGTAAGCTAGGGATTATTAGTAGATGAATTTTGCCTGAACCAGAACGAAGAACACCAACGTCGACACTTGCAAGGCTGCAGATATTTGATCTCCAGATACCCTAAGGACCAGTTTCATGGGAGGATTTGTTTTGTTGATACTATATGGGTTATGTACAACACCTGAAAAGTACGCAAACCGCTACACCCTTGCGAAATTTCCGACACCTTTTACGGTTAACAACTTGAGTCATCCTCAACAAGTCTTTCTCAAGCGGATGCACAACAATTGCTCAGTAATATTTCCTTCCACAAAAAGTAACCAAAGGAAAACATTCAAATATAAGGCGAACATAGGCGAGCGTACGTGTTCCGCTGTTGTTACAGAATAGGACATACCAGGGCACGTATCCAATAAACTATCAGGACGGACCAAAGGGCTCTAACGGATATTTTTGTGTGTTTTAGTGAAAAACAACAATAAAAACATATCCGCGGTTATGCGAATCCACTCGTTTCACTGTAGTAATATCTTCTCCCGGTTGATTTCCACTTGATAGCGATCCATGATCTACTCTGTGTTCAGTTCGTGTTGTCTCTAACTGAGACACTGCACTTGCGCCAACAAATGAACTCGTGGGTGGATGAGTCATACTGGATAACAGAGTGGATGAACACCAGTGGGAACGAGCATATACCCGCTGTGTTTTCCCTCCTACGGTCAAATATATTGGATACGGCTCCAGCATGGTGCATTGTCAACCGTGTAAAAAATTGACCACTTGATCTCCCAAATTCTAACACGCCATATATACTCCCTGGACAAGTCTCCGACAGAGGCCCCCCTTTCCAAGCTTCTATACCTCCACATTAGACAGAGACAAACCAATGAACAAACCCTACGCCATCTTCCGCTCTTTCTTGTACAAAGCTGTCAAAATTGGGGCAGCTAAAAAACTATTTTTGCGCCATATAGACAACATTACGTATACGCCAGCACTTTCTGAAGTTGATAAAATTGCTGACATTGAGCCGAGTTAAAGCGTTTTGAAAAATTAGGCGTAACTGCCCCGGAACTTTTGCACGCACCTAATGGTATGATTCGGGTGCGTCAATATTTATGGCGCACCCTGTATATTCATTTCCCTGTTCTGTAAGCGGTCTAGGTCGGACGCTGTAAATATCAGCATATAGTTTCAATATTTTACTCTGAGGTTCAATGGGGACCCCTTTGGCGAGAGTGTATTTAGCAATAACTGATTTTGTAATTCTATCATACTGTTCTGCCCCAGTGGGCAGAACCAGGAGTTGTAAAGTGTAAGCAACTCTGGGGCGGGATTTACGGCGGAGCAGTGTTGTGCTGACGACCGCGCGTAGCGGTCGGTCTAAGGAGAAATGAAGGTATTAAAAAGCCCACTGAACCACAGAAGCACCGCCGGTATATCGGCACATTTTGGTGCATCGGCTAAACAGAAAGCCGAGATCCCTATTAGGATCCAAAAGTCCAGCCCACCCTTCGCTGGCCAGCAAATATCCAGCTGCTTGATATATCTAGTGCAGTCTAAAGTCACTGCCTGCAGCCCGTCATCGCTGTCACCTCTCCAAAGAAGCAATGACGTTGGTTCTTCATAAAAAGCCAATAGCGCTGAGAGCCAAAACGCTCCAATCGCTAATGGATAAGTACTCCACGTACGCGGAGGAGATCAAACCTTCCGGAACTGACGAAGAAAAGTATGAGGAATACCTGTCAGCGGTAAATCTGCTGTCAGGGAGTATTGAGACTATAAAAATGAGCAGAAACGCCCTCCAGGCGCTGATCGACAAACTTCAAAAAGAATACGATGATGCTAAAGCAAAGGGCAATAAAAAACAGCTCACAAATGAAGTCGAGGACATCGAAAATGACTCCCACTTCACAGAAAAAAATCGCGAAAGCGAACGAAATGATTTACATACTAACTACGAGAGTTACAGAAGCCAGGAACCACATGGGAAAACTAGCCAGAAAAATGGGAATAACTCAAAAGGCACCCCAAAAGACAAAAGATCCCGGAACATTTCAAGTAAACCTGGATCAAGTTAACGCGCTGAAGACAGTTATGGCCACAGAACCCGACACTCCTCTATCGCCAAGCGACGCAATATGGCTCTCAGAGGATAGTTCCAATTCGGAACGAAGTAGGGAAGACGACGAAGATATTATATGTCGCACCCTCAAACCAAGTCAACTTAAATTGCCACGTTTTCATGGGATGAAGAAGAATTCCCCGAGTTCTAGGCTGTTTACGAGACGCTTGTAGACCAAAGTAAAGTACTGAGTACAGTTGAGAAAATGCTCCTACTACGGGATAGCCTCAAAGGAAGAGCCGAAACAACCGTAAAAGGCATACAACTGATCCCACAAAATTATAAGTGGATGATCAACGCACTAAAAAAGAAATTCGGTAATAAACCAACCAACAGAGCAAAAATAGTTCAAAAATTGATTGATCTACCAGCCGCAAAGAACAACGCCGACAGTTGCATGTTCATATTCGATAAGATTCGAATGCTAATGAACCAAATGATCTCTGCCGGACAAAATATACCACAGATGCAGGATGCGATGTGGACAGAGAAAATTTTGGAAAAATTTCCATACACTATCGTGAAAAATGTCCTTGTTACAATTCAAGATCAAGATGAAGTGAAGATTGAAGATGTGATGGATCATATTGAAAAAGAAATCACAGCCAAGAAATACGTGGAGACAAGACTCAGAAATCGTAGTCGACTCGAACCAGAAAGGGTTCAATTTGAAGAACCACCTACCAAAGATTTACCGAAAAAAAGAACAAGCGAGTGTATTTTCTGCGCAGACTCAAACCACTCCTCCGCATATTGTCGAACTGTAGCCGATGCGCAAAGCAGGAGGAACATTGTTATTTCCAAGAAACTTTGCTGGAAGTGTTTTTCCGGCAACCACAACAGTTTTGAATGCTCTTGGCCGGACTGCTCTGCTTGTGGCAGAGCGCATAGTAAAAGTTTGTGTTTGCTAAGTGGAGAAAACTCGGTCCCTAGAAGCGGAGCACGATCTGGTCGACCTCCTAATAATCACCAACAACAAACACGCCGGCCGGAGGTGGACAACCGACCCACCAGAGAAATATTGCGCAACCGGCCGAACGACACCCGCCAAAGGAAAAACCAAGCGAACATCCATACTGCAAACAACACGTCCAGAAATTCAGAAGCATTGGAAGATGTGCAAAAAGCACGTTGTAATGAACAAATTGTGTTAATGACTGCCGAAGGAAACGTTTGGAACCATAAAACACAACAGCTCGAAAAACTCCTGTTTTTCTTCGATACGGGAGCGCAAAAAACCCTTATTAGTGAAGTCGCAGCTACCAATCTTGGCCTCCCTGGTAGAGGAACAGAACTGTGCACTATGTCAGGCATTGGAGGGCATGTAGAGAAGTTTGTAAGCAAAAACGTTCAGCTCAAAATCCTACAGCATTTGGCGACGAAGCTACCTTCGAAATCCAAACCAAGCCAATAATAACCAATGGATTCCCTTCAGTCAAGCTAACCAACGACGACAGACAGTTTCTACAAAAAAATGACGTATGTATCTGCAATCCAAGAGTTCGAGGTGAAATACAAAGCCCCCATATTCTGGTGGGTCTCGATCATTATTACAGCTTCATGCTTAATAGCCAGAACGCTTCCAAATTGCCATCTGGCCTTCATATTTCAAAGACAGTTTTCGGTCCGGCAATACACGGAAAAGGTTACAGTCAGCAGTCTAACGACGAAGAATCACCCATAACCTATGGTCTAACTGCCGTGCATGAAAAATCCGAAGCAGAACTTTTGCACAAAATGTTTGAACTTGATGGACTCGGAATTTGTTCTGATAATCCACGAAAGGACGAAATAACATACAACTACTTCAAAGAATATGCAAAAACAATATCGTTCGCTAATGGTTACGCAACAGCACCGTTCCCGCTGCGTGACAATATTGCTGACCTAGCCGATAATTACCCGGTTGCTCATCGCAGGCTCATCTCGCTGTATCATCAACTTTCGAAAAATGACAACCTAAAAGACTGATACTGCAGAATCTTTAAAGAATACGTAGAAAAGGACATTATTGAGGAAGCAAACGACTCAATAAAGGATTCAAGTGGCACATATTACATGCCACATTCCGGAGTATGGAAACCAAATAAATCAAAACCACTACGAATAGTTTTTGATGCATCATCAAAACAAAGAGGCGAAATATCCCTCAATGACGTCATCGAGACGGGTGAGTCGTTCGTGACAAAAATTCACGATATACTAATTTCGAGCCGGTTTTCGAAGATTTTGATCCTCTGTGATATTGAGGCCGCATTTACACAAATACGGCTACAAACTACCCACAAGGATTTATGTAGATTTGTATGGCTAAAAGACGTAAGCAGATCGCCAACAAAAGAAAATATTGTTCACTATAGATTCAAAAGATTACCGTTTGGAATCACAGCTTCCCCGAGTATTTTAAATATGGTAATTCTCAGCTTCCTCGACATGAAAAATACAGCTCTATCAAAAGAAATAGCAAAAAACATGTACGTCGACAACATCATGCTTCAAGCACATTCTACCCATGAAGCCATTGCAAAATGCAAGCAAGCCAAAGAAATGTTCTCAGAAATCGGACTTAATTTGAGGGAATTTATCTCAAACTGCCCGGAATTGAATCAGTCTATTCCTGAAGAAGATAGACTGCGTGGAGAAAAAGTTGAACTCTTAGGAGTTGACTACAATACTGAAAAAGATAAATTTTCAATCAGAACCAATTTTTTGTTCCCAGAAAACCTTTGTAAACGTGATATTGTAAGGCAACTAAACTCGGTATATGACCCTATGGGAATAGCAGCCCCATTGCTTGTCAGACTAAAATGTCTAATGCGAGAAATCTATGCAACAGGCATAGGATGGAAAGATACTGTACCAGAGGACTTGCGCAATAAATGGTATGCTGCCTGCCATGAGGTAAACAATGTATCGATTACAGTACCTCGCCGCCTTACAAGTTGTGTTAATCCTAACACATCTACACTCTGGGTCTTCGCTGACGCAAGTAAGGTCGCAGTGGCGGTATGCGCATATCTAAGGTGTGAACAACACAGCGAGGTCATGCAATTGATTAGTGGAAAAACTCGACTAGCTCCAAAGAAGACCTTTCAAACAATACCAAGATTGGAATTAGTCGCTATCGTTGTTGCTCTGCGTTTAGCTCAAACAATATCCGAAGCAAAAGATGTGTTTAAGGAAATAAACATTGTAAGCGATAGCAAGATCGCGTTATCATGGATAAAATCCTCACGGAAACCTGCCCATTTTTGTTGCCAACCAGACTGCCAGAATTGCGAGAATAAAACAATTCTTGATGTCTAACGGTTTCACGGTTAAGTTCCATCATGTACCAACCATTCAAAATCCAGCAGACGCTGGAACTCGCGGTGCAAACGCACCGTCTATTTACAGCCACGACTGGGTCCGCGGACCAGGTTGGCTAGCTGACAGCAGGAACGGTTGGCAATTACGATTGATGGCGGACGTCTGCTCGGCAGATATACAAGAATTCGAATTTGTACATCACAACAACGTTGACGCGTTGACCTCTTCCCCACACACAACCATTAATCTGTCTCGATTCTCGAATCTGTCAAAAGCTTTACGATCGCTCGCAACTCTCGGTAAGCTCCTTTGTAAATGGACGCAAAGATGTAATACGAACAGAAGCACAAATATAATGATGCTGGGATCTCTATCAGAATTTGAACGTGACCAAGAGATCTCTTTCTCGGACTTGTTACTTAGCGAGAAAATAATTATTGCATAAATGCACAAAAATATATCAATAGATGAACTATCGAAAAGATTCCATAGTCAAAAATTTACTCGAGACAGCTCCGGAATAATCCGTTTTGAATCAAGAATTCAAAATGCAGTTTTACCATATGATACAAAAAATCCGATTTACATTCTAAATGATCCGGAATTAGCCAGACTAATTGTACACAAATTTCACATAAATAATGCGCATGCTGGCAGAGATCACACCCTGTCCTTAGTGAGACAAAGACACTGGATTCCTCAGCCATCCAGAACTGTGAGAAAAAATCATTGGAAAATGTGTGATTTGCAAGAGATTCCAAGGCTTGCCTTTTGGAGCGCCGAATATGCCAACCCTACCGCCAGATCGGTTGGTAATTACGAAGCCGTTTCAAAACGTTGGCTGCGATTTCATGGGACCCTTTGAGTCCAAAACCAATGAAAAAATGTATATCTGTTTATACACTTGTCTGACAATGAGGGCCATTCATTTAGAAGTAACTGAAAATCTCTCAACAGGAGCATTTTTAAACAGTTTTCTCCGCTTTATTTCACGCAGAGGAGTTCCGCAAATAATTAGAACGGATTGTGGTAGTAATTTTAAACTGGGTCAGCGAATCATTGATACTATTTTCAAAAAGAATGAAATCGACGAAAACTCCGTCATGGCCTATTCCGCATCTGCAGGTATTAAGTGGATATTTAATCCACCATCATCGCCTTGGATGGGCGGAGTCTGGGAACGGCTGGTAGGATCAGTGAAAAGAAGTTTCAGAAAAGCGGTTGGCAGAAGAAAACTCTCATTTGAAGAAATGACAACAATCACTGCCCGAATTGGAGCAATTATAAATACCAGACCCTTAACCAAATTTAGTGGAACCAATATCAATGAAATCCCACTGCGACCAGTCGACTTCCTCCAAGGGAATTTGAAATTTTCAATCCCGAACATTATCCCAACTGAAGGAAATGATCAAGAAGACTTTGATCCAGATCTAATTCAAACGGTACTACAAGCAAAAGAAGCCGTTAAATTCTCAGAAATAATTTCCAATAAATTCTGGGAAACGTGGACTACGAATTATCTCACTGCTTTGAGAGATAGTCAGAAAGGACACCTTAAACAACCAAGGCATAAAGGGAACACCACTCCAAAAATTGGGGAAATAGTTCTTGTCGAACAAGAATTGATCCCAAGAGGATGTTGGATGTACGGAAAAGTTATTGAACTAGTACATAGTAATGATGGACAAATTCGAACTGTAAAACTTCTAATACCTAATGGAAGGATTATACAGAGACCATTGAATAAAATCTATTCACTAGAGATAGAGAGCGTACCAATTACTGTACACGACTTCGCACCCGACCACGACATAACTCTTAACGAGGCGCGAAGGCCGGTGAGTCCACCGTCAGAGGTTATTGAGAGCTTGACCCCAGTCGAGAAAGTGCAAGATTCGGAGTCCCTCATTAATGAGATGCGAACTCCGGCAACAGGTTCATCGGAGGTCAGAGACATTGTGACCCCTACTGGTCAGCTACAAGACGCGAGTCACTCTCCTAATGAGGTGCGAACTCCAATGGCATCGCAGGCTGAAGCGAGAGTCACCTCGACGGAAGTAACATCAAAGAGAAACCCTCCACGCGCAGCGAAAAATCGCGCCTACGACGTTATTACGAGATATGAACAGAGCCTGGCAGAACCAGAATCACGCAGTTCTTCCACTTTATTAATGCTATCAATAATCATGAACCTAGCAACCAGCGTGAATTGTTCGCCAATAAATACCTCTATTTCATGCGATTACGGAACAGTAAATATTCACCCTCCTAAGGGACATTATGAACTCTGTTTTGACTATGAATGCAAGACATTCGACACATCGGAAAATATGACTTTCCGACTACCCAAAACACCCGTAGATAAGCGTACAACTGTCCAGATAAGAACATCAAAAAATGGGACAATAATGTCCGAAATCCTTGAATGCGAACCGCCAAACTTTTGTTATCATTCTCAAGCCCTTTTTAGTACACAACTAATCGGAAATCCTCACTGCTGGCCTACTGGAGCCATAATTTCTGTAGCAGCTGCCCTTTACCTTATAATTGCAATGCTCATGTTTTCGGCATGGTTCATTAGAAAAGTGATTTTGAAAAATAGGCAAGGAATCCCAGCTGGTAGAAGCTCGATGAACGTCGTAACCAGCAATCATTCAGAAGCGATATTAATGAGCACGTTTAATCCTCTACCGCTTCACGCAACAACCATATATTACGTCGCAGTTATTTTATTCCTAACCGGAGCAAGTGCGTGCCAACATGGATTTATGCGCCACACTGCGGAACTTGTTTGTACAGACAAGAACGAATGCAAGTACGAATATAACCAAGAAGTTTTATTTAACAACGTGAACTTCGAACTGTGCATTGATATTATTCATGCTAACAACACGATCGGTGTGATCAAAGTCACGAAAAAATCGATAAAAATGAATTGTGACAAAGTTTCTCATTATTTTTCAAGAGACACTTCACACAAAATATGGCACAGGATGAGGTGTGCGCAAATGGGTTCGTGCACTTTAGACAAATGTAACACCCTTACTTCAACTGAAGTAATCAGCGAATTTAGTGGAACCAAACAATATCCCGGATATTCCACCTGCGTACATACTTGCGGAGGACTACCATGTGGTTGTTTGCTACCTTTGCCGGCTTGTTCATTCATGCGACTAGGCCATATCCCAAATACCAAAACTGCTTACGAAGTAGTAAGCTGCTTCGACTGGGAGCCAGTCGTAAAAATTTCGATTGAAATTATGCTTCATAAGGTAGTGAAAACAAAAACATTTGTGCTTCAACCCTACACAACAAAAAAATTAAATGAAATGTCAATCACAATAATTTCTCTCCAGAAGCCATATTCTCCTCTAATGGAGAAGAAATTTGCTTTGTCAAAAAAGGAAACACTGGCAATGCCTCAGTCTTACCAACTTCCCGTGGTATGCCCAAATGCGAGCATGGCACTCGAGAAATTCTCTGACTGCCATAATCGAATGACCTGTATCTGTGAAAACCTAGATTCACCAGACACATGCCATTGTCCGGACACTACAATTGAAAATTTGAGGGCTGAACACTCAAATAGACTTCCAATAATAACACCAATTTTGGAAATCACCTCAGAAAATGATGAAATATATGCGTTGTCACGCGAAGGTGAAACCACCTTAGCAATAAGCTCGTCGCTCATGTTAGACAGTGCAAATTACGTAATTGTCGAAGAATGTAAAGTAACACCAGAAGAAATATCTGGCTGTTACGAATGTTTGGAAGGCGCAACTTTGCAAATTTCATGTTTCACGGAAATTGAAACTTGGATTACACTGCGGTGCGAAAGCAAAATTTTTAGCTTACAATGCACTCCAAAAAATGACATTTCCAACATATCTTTGGAATTTGATCATGCAGTAGTGAATGAAAAGTGTCACACCACTTGTGGTGGAGTAGAACGAGAAATTTACCTTCATGGAATTCTCAAATATCATTCAGAAAACACAATAAAATCCGTGTTTACGAACAATGATATGCATACATCACAAGGAAATTGGTTCACCGACATAGACATACCAGATCTCGCACCTATGGTCGAGGTAATAAAAAATCACTGGCATGCCGTCATAGCGGCGCTAGGAGGGGTCACGCTACTAATAGCGGCAACCTAAATGTGCGGACCAACCGTGCTAATCCTAATCTTCAAAGTTGTGTGGATGACCATCGAAACACTGATCAAAATCGCCTGGCATCTATGTTGCATACTTTTCAAAGTAATGCACGAAGGCACTACATGGATCGGGTCTCGAATCAGAAATTGAAAAAAAGAGCTCACCTATAATTTTTTTCAAAAAAAGCAATTATCAATATGCACACATACTTCATGTCATCTGGTTACCTCTTCACTTCCAAACTTTGTATTCGCCCTAATCTCGAGCAACAGCTGGCGTAGGCGGGGCTACAGTTTTCCACATATAAGCACGATGTAAGCATGGTTGGCACTTCCTTTACCATGGCCGATCTCGAGAACCTTCTCGCAGAGAACGATGTCTCCGAGACATTTGCCCCAATCTCGGCCGCCATTCGTGCTCTAGCACGAGTTATTGACGAATCCCACTTCAGCCTAGCAGGCCAACTACAGTCAGTGCACAACGCCTGCGCTGAGCTCCTGGAATGGTCGAAGCCGGAATCATCTTGCCTTTTTTGCTCACTAGCAGAAAACCTCGACAGCCACACAACAAACCGCTGCAATCGGTTTCCCGACCCAGTCTCCAAAGCCCTACAAGCGGCACGCCTGCAATTGTGCGAGCGCTGTCTGAAAGCCCAACACGGCGCGACGACTGTGGCGTAAAATGTGCAATGTGTGGTCTTCCACACAACACATTGCTATGCCACAGTCGGGCCCGCCCAGAGGGTCAAGCCTTCAAACGCCGCCGATTCTAGGCCCCTATCGTCAGTCTACTCGTCCCACCATCTAGCTGAACCACTCCATCAACTCCGCCAGTACACCGCCCAATCAACAACGCCAGTCGCCTTTCAAGATACAACATTTTCGATGTAACATTTATGTGCCTGTGTGTTTTTTCTATCATTTGATTTTCCCCGCTCGCCCGCCCCGGAGTGTTCTGCCCCAGTGGGCAGAACCAGAAGTTGTAAAGTGTAAGCAACTCTGGGGCGGGATTTACGGCGGAGCAGTGTTGTGCTGACGACCGCGCGTAGCGGTCGGTCTAAGGAGAAATAAAGGTATTAAAAAGCCCACTGAACCACAGAAGCACCGCCGGTATATCGGCACACATACTTTGTATATATTACAGACATTATGTGACTCTGTGCGTGCGTGTGCACACGCACTGTGATTGGTCAGTGATGGTGATTGGTGGTGATTGCGAGATCATATAAAAGACTAAGTACGGGTATGGTGTGGTGGAGTGGGGTAGAGAGATGGTCGACCAGAAGGTCCACCGATGTGCAATGGTGCCTTATAAAGTGAGGAAACACCTGGAGACGGGTCCAACGGTGTGATAAGGGTGCGCCGGCGTCCAAAAGTGGGGAAACGCCTGGAGTCGGGTCCAACGGTGTGATAAGGGTGCGCCGGCGTCCAAAAGTGGGGAAACGCCTGGAGTCGGGTCCAACAGTGTGATAAGGGTGCGCCGGCGTCCAAAAGTGGGGAAACGCCTGGGGTCGGGTCCAACGGTGTGATAAGGGTGCGCCGGCGTCCAAAAGTGGGGAAACGCCTGGAGTCGGGTCCAACGGTGTGATAAGGGTGCGCCGGCGTTCAAAAGTGGGGAAACGCCTGGAGTCGTGTCCAACGGTGTGATAAGGGTGCGGCGGCGTCCAAAAGTGGAGAAACGCCTGGAGTCGAGTCCAACGGTGCGATAAGGGTGTGCAAGCTCCGCAAGTAATAGGAATTTGCTAGGCGTGTCTATTTCTGCATGAGGGTTACGCTACGCTTACCCTGTTTCTGCGGACGCTCCCACCTAAATCACCTAGATGTACAATGTTTCCTTTCGTATCCGTGTTCTCTTCCCATTCCGTTTGTGTTTGAATGAACCACTCACTCCTTTCCGTTTATGTACACCGGTGGCCCCTTATCACTTGAATTACCACAACAACCAGTTGAGCCTAAATCATTTCGAGATAACATTCGCACTGAATCGGTTACACTCAATTCTTCACGACCACTAACTTCGCTCATATGGGAGGGCGTAACTTCGTTAACATGCGAGAAAGCAACAACTACGGGATCGAGGGCATCTCAGGAAGCGGAAGAAGTGCGTGGAAGGATACAGATTTTATCAATCCATTTACACTTTTGTGCCTGCTCTCAACATACAGTATGCGAGCGAAGCGAGCATCAGTAAAAGTCTGGAAGTCCGGCGTTAGCCGGACGGCCAGACTGGTATCAATATAATTAATAGCTAATAACTAGAAACTAGTTATAACTATTTGGCAATAATTTTACGGGCTAAAATTTTTCTTGGCAAGATATTTACCGGTAGGATGGATCCCAAGTATGATTAGCAATGCAAAAGGTCGAAGGATATGTAGGAGACACATTTTCAGGGTGTTAGGCAACACAACTGCGAAAGAATCTGCTGACGACTCATTTACTGGGACAAACACATAAGACGCTTTGGCTCTTCAGTCGCAGCGTCGTTTCAATCAATTAGCTTTAAGATACTTATTTCGTTTGATTGAAGTCATACCGCTGGTCCAATCTGCAGGCACATTTTGCTTGAGAAAATCGACTGAACGTCGTCTTCACGGCCTGAATGTGGTTCATGTTTTCTATCTGCGCTCTACACCACCAAAGACCTCCTCACACCCGTTTTTCCAACTCATCCAGGTCAGATAACATCAATCCTCCAGTCGACAGACGAGTCACCACGTGTTCCACCGATTTAGAGGAGCAGGGTGCAACCGAAACAACAACTGAGGCTCCATTCCAAGCTAGCGAAAATCTATAACGCCTCAAGTGCTTTTCTAGCCGAAGTTTCACTTCCGAGCGTCAAGATGGTACACCTTATATCAAAGTCATTTCCGCCGTGGTCCTCTTTCCTATATTATCCCAATGGTGTTATCAAGCTCTGCCGTCTTTTACTTTCCAGATGTTCATTTATGCGAACACTCAGTGAGCGGCCGGTTTCACCGGAATAAATGGCATGGCAAGTTTTGCATTTTATCCGGTAAACCACCCCTGATTCTGCACAGTCACCAACTTTTCTATTAGGACAAATGACGCTGTTCCGTGAGATGCAAGCGCTGTCGTATAGTCTATTACGGACAAGTTGTCGTCTTATTTTTTCGCTCGGGATATTCACCAAGTCAACATTGTGTATTTGGGCTTGATTCAAAACATTGTTTGATTGCGGCACTTACCCTGTCGGAAACGAATGGTAGACAAAGGAGAAGTCTACTTTTGTTTCGATTGCCTGTATTCGTTACAGCTATTGGTATTCCCAGTCGCCTAGGTCGCGGTGGATAACCAGTGCTTTTTTATTATCTTGTTCGCCATTCTCAGTGACACCTGCCGTTTACTTTCGCCACTCGTGACGTTTTGAGCACATTGCAGACAATGGCTCGCTTCACGGCCGTAGTGTAGGCGGGGCGCGCATGCGAATGATATTTTTCGAACTCTCATTGCAGTACCATTTGACGTAAGCTTGCCATTTAAGAGGATCAGCTGTGTGTTTAGGTAAGGCAGCCAACCTTCGTTTGGTTTTCCTATGCTGCAACCCCAGAATGAGTTGCAATTATTATAAAACAGTCGCCCATGTAACGACAGTATATAAGCAGACTAGCGCCCCTTCGGGACGCTAGAAAGTGGGGTGGGGCAGCCACTTGAGGTATGTGCAAAAGCTCCACACGTGTGAAATGCTTAGAAAATCAGCAAAATAGAAAACTAATCATTAGCTGAACTCAAATACGAAATTTTCCCTATGAGTTGCATATACTCTACGGGTCTGGCCGCCTCGCCAACGTCGGGCTTCGAGTCTTCTCGCCATCCTAGCCTTGCCTGCAAACTCCTAATCACGCATTTACATGTAACGCTGATTTCCGATACAATGATACTACCTAGTCTTTTTCTCACATGAACAGCCAACAGAGAGGAAAAAGCGGTGGTCTGCTGAGACACGAATGAGCGCGTAGTGTGCCCCTATTCCACCGGCAGACGTGCATCTTGGCGTTTTCCCCACTATTGGGCCACGGCGGTCCCATTCTCCATCACTACACCCGTATCCTGCTGCTTATCCCATTATTGGGCCAGTTCAGACCCATCCTCCATTTGTGGATCTGTATCCTCGCGTTATTCCCACTACTGGGCCAGCGCAGACCCGATCCATCGGTGGGACTCGTATCCCGGCGCTTTCCCCACTAATCGGTCCCTTGCGGGCCCAGTCTCCATCCGTGGACCCGTATTCTGCCGCTTTCTCCAGTATTGTGCCAGACCAGACCCAATCCCCATCCATGGACTCGTCGCCTGGCATTTCCCCGTTAATGGGCTTCTGCAGACCCAATCTTCATCGATGGACCCGTATCCTGGCGTTTCCCCCACTCCTGGGCCACTGCGAATTCTTTCTCCATCGATGGACCCGTATCTTGCCGTCTTCATACTATTGGACCATGGCGGACTCTTTCTCGATCGGTGGACACCAGTGGCGGACGCAGAAAGTGGGCGGGAGGGGGGAGGGACGTGGGAAAGAAAGTGCGGTCTCCACCGTTTTGGGGATCCAGACGGAGAATAAAACTAATAAAAATATTAATTATAATAATAAATAATTAATAAAAATTATATTAGAAATAATATTAAAAATAAACAAGTAAAAGCAAACTAATACAAGATTTTTGTTTGTATTATAAAGTAATTTCGAAAATTTGGCGACCCATTCTAGGGGGAGGGCGCCCCCCTCCCGCCCCCCCCCCCCCTGCGTCCGCCACTGGTGGACACCTATCATGATGTTTTTCTGGACTACGGGGCCCCGGCTCATCTGTCCGTCATCACTTCAGCCGCATTCTTTGCAAATCTCGAAAGTGATGGAACAAAGCTAGGAAATATTTAGAAAGTTTGATCAACTGCACAAGTTGCACAAATGGTTTCAGAGAATGTCACAACAGCTTATGGTGACGCGTTCTTCATCCTGTATATTTGATTGTATTTTTTAAAAACAGACGGATCCTCAGTCTGCATAATCCCCAAAGGACCTCAAAGAGAGGTGCGCAAGGATCATATCCCAAGTGAGGACACCGAGTGAATCCTTCGATACATCCATGCACACTTCTTCTCGAAGCGGTTATCGTCCACTGTTCCAAAGCTGAGTGAAATCAACAACAAAGCTCCGCCGAGGGGCGACTCTGCTCCGTACATTGCTGCTATGCATCGTCAAATCGTTGTAAACATTGTCTCGCCTGGAGGGCTCGAGACTGCTAGACGGTGGTCCCGCCGCGAAATCCCGAATGCACCCGACTTCCACTACGTCTATGCACCTATGACGAAACATCGGCCGAATGCCCCATCAGCTTCGCATCCTCGCGAGGCACAGTCTATAACTGAGTCTCACGGAGCGCGCATGCAATCACGTGCTAGTCCCCCTACGTCTGCGCTCTAGAAAATTTTGTTGCACTACCATGATTTATATAAGAGGATACATTGACAGCATAGTCTCCTCTATTTTGCTCATACCATATAACGAGCACAGGTGCTAGTCTCTGACCCATTGCCAACCCCATTAGTTGTGAAAAATATGTACCCGACCATTTGAAGATGTTCCAACTAAGGCATTCCTTGATCAGTGCCATCATCGTGGTTTATTCAACACATATGTAAGCCTATTCTGCCACGCATTTTAAGCATTTCAAGCATTCCAAAGAGAGCATATAGGGCAGGACTGTTAGGAACAATAAAGTAAAGCGGTCTTACGTCAAATCACTCCATGACGTAGTTTTGGTCAACATTCGTACTGTGTAAGTGTTCAAGAAACTGGCTAGTATTCGCCAAGTGAGAGGGGCTTTATCTAATAGTTGGCTGACAGTTTTGATTACATATTGTTTAATTTTGATTACATATTATGACCACAATATTCTATTGGTTGGTCCATCTGCACAGCTGATTATCGCTCGAATTTTGTAGGTCGCAGCGGAGATGGACTGCATATCGGACGCGGAGACTGTAAAAGAGGGGACAAACAGGAGTTTCGAGATTGAGTCTGCGGAGGAATCTTTCGTTCAACCAGAATCCATTGCAGAACGTCATCTAGACGTGATTCGCTTGCTAAGGAAAGCCTTTTTCACTAGTGCGGGATATATCGTCGTGTCAAATGATGTTTGGTTATTTCGCGGTCAAGCGTTTGAGGCATGAAAACGAACTTTCCACGTTTGTCACTGACAGAAAGATGAATTTTACTATTCGATGTCAGTTTGCGTATTTGCTTGGAATACTTATTATTAATATTTCTAGTAATTACTAGCGCTCCTTCAGGACTCTCGAAAGTGGGGTGGGGCAGCCACTTGAGGCAGGTAGAAATGCTTCACACATACTGGCGTTTCCCAACTAATGGGTCACGGCGTACCCATTCTCCATCCATGTGCCCATCGTGACGTTTTCCCCACGACTGCGCCGTTGCAAAGCCATTCTTCATCTGTGAACTCGTATCCTGTCGTTCTCTCCACGATCGCGCCATGGCAGACCCACTCTCCATTCGTGCACCTGTATCCTGGCGTTCATTCCACCCATTAGGACAAGGCAAACCAGATCCATAGGTGGACCCGCATCCCAGCGCGTTCCCCACCAATGGGCCCTCGCGGCCCAGTCTTCATCAGTGGACCCGTATCTTGGCGCTTGCCCCACTATTGGGCCAAGGCAGACCCAATTTCCATCGATAGACCCGTATACTGCCGTTCTCCCTCTATCGAACCAGGGCAGACCAATCCATCGGGGACTCGTATGCTGGCGCTTTCCCCACTACTGTGCCAGGGCAGACCGTTTCTCGATCGGTGGACACCCGTCCTGATGTTTTCCTCACGCACTGAAGAAACCGACGTATCCCACGCTGAGAGACCTATCACGGCACTCACCGATTACTTCGATGTGGTCATGGGCATTTGCATCGCTTCGAGAAGGAGAAAGAAACAGGGAGACCGCGACGCCTGCTTTAGATGTTCTAATGAGACAGCAATATTCTAGATCCTCCTCATTTCGCAGTGTTTCGAAAGGAGAGTCTTGTACATGGGTCGCTATTTCGACATAGATAGTTTGTCTTACCAGATTCTATGAAGAGAGCATTTGTTTCTCGGGTGAGAGAAGGGGGAGGCTCACCAAATGTGGAAAAGCACCCGTTGGAATGAGAGCATTTAACTTTAATCCACAGGAGCTTTTCTTTTGCTCAAACGGTCATTTATAACTTTTCAACAAAATAGCGTATGTATACATAAAATATATCTACATTTTGGAGTGCTTGAAATTACGAGAACTGTCTATCATCAACAAAAACTAGCTTCTTAGCTATGAAAAATCATCCCCATTAGTTTTACCGTTCTGACTATGAAGCAACTATGACGCCGCACGAGCTTTGTTACTCCCGCTTTAACGAGAAACTTTCCTTTTGTATACATGATATTTTATGAGATTTATTGAAAGTACCACAATCAATGCGTGAGATCTACAAAAATCAGATCTTGTGCAAATCACAACCGTAATAAGAGGCTCCATAAGTAGAGCGGAAACTTTGTATCACGAACAAACGTCACAGATATGTCTACTACGGTAAAGCTTCAAGAAGACGGAGAGCTAGAGGTCTCCGTACGTTTTAACTAGAGAACAGTCGTTTTATTCCTGGGGAAAGCGTCGTTTCGAAGCATTCAGCACTCGAATTAATAACTTTTGGTGAGTCAACGAGAATCTAACAAAAGGCAGATAATGTAAAAGGAATACTCTAGCGAGCGAGACGCTCGGCAAGCCGTGAGACAGCGCACTCGTAACACTCGGCGTTCTCCAATGAGTCCGCTTCAAAGTTGTGACCAAAGTAGCGAAGAGCAGTGATGGCATCTTCTTTAGGCAATTCGAACAGCCTCTCAAACAGTAGCACAGCATACTGATGGAAATCGCCGGCAGCATGGTGTTGCAGCAGCTGGAAAGAAATTTCAGTGAGACGGCTGCCAAGACTCAGGGATTGTATTTCAGAGGGATGGACAGAGCCAAAGCATATTTGCACAGTTTATTATCTTATCGAAAATATTGCAGGAAAGCTGACGATCGTAGTGTGATAGCGAGAAGTAAAGCTAACCAAGGCTAGCCTTCGCGATGAAATACTACGGTGGAATAGCTTCTAGATGTCAACAGAATCCATTTTGAACCCATCATTTTGCCCTCAGAGAAAAAAAATTTGTCATTTTCACGTATAGTCTAGACCCAAAAGATGCTCTTTGTACCTAATTCCCGCACTATTCCAGAGGTTCACGCGTTATTTGTAACCTCTGTCCTACGGAAATGAGTAAGAATAGAAAAACTCACATATTTACGATCGGTCTCTGAGAGGAACGATTCGAGGAATTTTGGTGGGCGCTTGGACTTCAAGAACCTCTCAATCTTTCGCCTTGACACTTCGTCGATATCCGACCGGCTGAGCTTGTTCTGAAAACATAACCATGAGCGACCGCGAGAGGGAAGCTTCTTCAGACCTCTTCACTCACCGCCACATACTGCATCAGTTTGTGATGTGAGGCAGTTGTGTGTAGTGCTGAGACTTCTGCCAGTTCCTCGTTCGTCCAATCCAGTGCTCGAAAAACCCCGCCATGTGCCGAAAGGATATCTGGCTCCTCCTGAGCACTACATGACAATGCGAAGAAGAATATCAGTACAATTGAAAACATCTGAAACAAAGAAATAGAAGTAGCAGTTGAGAGCATTAGGCGAGGACGAGAGGGCAACAGAGGTTACGATGAATTCGAGTTTTGAACGAGAATGGTGAAGAAAGCAACAAAAGCAGCAAAAGAAACGGACCTTTTTCCTGTCGTTTTTGACTGTTTTCCTACTACGAACACAAAGACATGCAAATTATAATTACTTGGTTCATGAATTATGATGTTGAAGGTATCAGAGATTTCCAGTGAACAGAAGGTGGCACAGAAAAAGTGCACTTTTGAAACTGTGCTGTGGAGCAACTACAACCTGGCCACTGAACTGAGGAAGAAACGTTTTCAAAAGAGACATCTGATTTCAGTTTTCATGCGAAAAAACCATAGAAATTCGTAGCCGATCTGGCAATTGGTAACAACACTATACAGAAGGCGGTTGAGTACAATTATTTGTATTTAGCTCGCAGGAGTATCTCCACAGCACGTACAAAAACCATAGCTGTTGGTAGCAAACAGATTATCACGAGGTGCTATCAGTTTTATGAGAGTGCCCTTCGACGTTCACTTTGTGCTTAATGCAGGAATTCCACATGAGATTGTTGTAGGTATGTGAACTGGTCTTTGTAACCGCCTAATAGTCTTTTTCTGATTTGCTAAGATCCCAATGTCAAATTCGGCTAACTTCCGCTCGTAAGTTCGCTGGCTCCATACATCTGGGGGAATCCGTTTGTGGTACTCTTTGAAGGGTCAACAATAGTTTAACCATTCGTTCCATGATCAGTCAAATGCTTTATTATCCCTTTTTCAAGCGCTAATCAGTTTCTTGGCTGGCAGCATAAATAAATAAACAATTTCCTTTGCTTCGCTCCAGAACTAGAAAATGATAGTATTCAGAGTGCAGGGTTAAGGAAGTCCGCTGAGCATAAAAACCATTCCAGTGCGGGGAGGGTCGCAAGTTCGTTATCATTGAGTTGTCGTAGAGAAGAGATTCGACACATGGCTGCGACATGAGGTCGAGGTGAACATCACCAGTCTATGTTTAGATCCAGTACAACTGATTCAGCAGAACTCGAATTTCCAAGAGGACACACATTAATCCAAACATCGTCCGCACAGCTCCAGATATGGAGCCGACTGCTAGCGGCTTTGAAACAACCGATGTATCCTACACTACGGTAGTGGAGCTCTGATCTCTGAGTCAAGAGTGGCATTTAGGGATTGCTGGTATTATTCAAGAAAATTACTTGTACCCTGGCTTAATTATCTCAGACTTGTATGACCTCTACATCTTTCTTACATCGTTCTGCAAACTACGCACAAGTCTCGCATCAAATTTTACTCGAACGGGAGAACTCGCACTTTACAGTGCTATAACGCCTAAAATGCAATTAACGTTGATTCATTCGCGATTTAAGAAAAAAGCAAAAAGATACTGCGAAAACGAAAAGCATAGTAAGTTTGCCAGGCAATCATAACAGTGGTAAAGGAGCAATAGAAGAAAGCAAGCTGCAAGGCCTTTGCGAAAGTGTTTGGGACAGATGGAATACAGGCATATTTCGAGAAGTAAATCAAAAGATGTTGCAGGATTGCAAACGGGCTGAAAAAAACCCTCCAATGAAACTTCTGTTAGAGGTGCTTCCTCACAAGGGGTTTTTGCCGAATAGTTGTTGTTGTCGTTTCACTTACGTTTTTAATGGAAGTAATAGTTGTTCATCATTCATACCACACGTAGTTCATGTTTGATCCGTTCAGTATACTTTTGGCTACAAAGGTTTTTTGTCGTCTGAGAGATCAAGATCTGTAAGAATGGATTTCAGATTACAAATATTCAAAAGCGAACTAGTAATTGAGAGGTGACAGCTAAAGAAGCAGCGAAGAAAACTCAAATCCACTATATCAAAAATCCTCAGAAGAAACCTGTTCTAAATATCCTTTTTGTGACCTATAGAATACTACACCAGCATATGCACAATACTTTAGTCGATCCTACATTACATTGTTTACTACATATGAGCACTTATACGTAACTGGGCCACGGAGGGCCCTTTCTCCATCGGTGGACCCGTATCCTGGCGTTCTTCACACGACTGGGTCACGGCGGGCCCTTTCTACATCGGTGGACTCATATCCTGGCGTTCCCCACAGCACTGGGCCACCGCGGGCCCTTTCTCCATCGGTGGACCCGTATCCTGTCAATCCCCCCCACCACTGGGCCACGGCGGGCCCTTTCTCCATCGCTGGACCCGTATCCTGGCGTTCCCCACAGCAATGGGCCACCGCGGGCCCTTTCTCCATCGCTGGACCCGTATCCTGGCGTTCCCCACAGCACTGGGCCACGGCGGGCCCTTTCTCCATCGCTGGACCCGTATCCTGGCGTTCCCCACAGCAATGGGCCACCGCGGGCCCTTTCTCCATCGGTGGACCCGTATCCTGTCAATCCCCCCCCCCACCACTGGGCCACGGAGGGCCCTTTCTCTATTGGTGGACTCGTATCTCGGTGTCCCCCGCACCAGTAAGCCACGGCGGGCCCTTTCTTCATCGGTGGACCCGTATCCTGGCATCCCCCACACCACTGGGCCACAGTGGGCGCTTTCTCCATCGGTGGACCTGCATCTCGGTGTCCCCCGCACCACTGGGCCACGGAGGGCCCTTTCTCTATTGGTGGACTCGTATCTCGGCGTCCGCCGCACCATTTGGCCACGGCGGGCTTTTTCTCCATCGCTGGACCCGTATCCTGGCGTTCACCAAGCACTGGGCCACGGCGGGCCCGTATCTTGGCGTTACCCACAGCACTGGGCCACGGAGGGCCCTTTCTCCATCGGTGGACCCGTATCCTGGCGTTCTTCACACAACTGGGTCACGGCGGGCCCTTTCTCCATCGGTGGACCCATATCCTGGCGTTTCCCACAGCACTGGGCCACCGCGGGCCCTTTCTCCATCGGTGGACCCGTATCCTGGCGTTCTTCACACAACTGGGTCACGGCGGGCCCTTTCTTCATCGGTGGACCCGTGTCTCGGTGTCCCCCGCACCATTGGGCCACGGCGGGCCCTTTCTCCATCGGTGGACCCGTATCCTGGCGTCCCCCGCACCATTGGGCCACGGCGGGCCCTTTCTCCATCGGTGGACCCGTATCCTGGCGTTCCCCACAGCACTGGGCCACGGCGGGCTTTTTCTCCATCGCTGGACCCGTATCCTGACGTCCTTCACACAACTGGGTCACGGCGGGCCCTTTCTCCATCGGTGGACCCGTATCCTGGCGTTCCTGGCCCCCACAGCACTGGGCCACGGCGGGCTTTTTCTCCATCGCTGGACCCGTATCCTGACGTCCTTCACACAACTGGGTCACGGCGGGCCCTTTCTCCATCGGTGGACCCGTATCCTGGCGTTCCCCGCACCACTGGGCCACGGCGGGCCCTTTCTCCATCGGTGGACCCGGATCTCGGCGTCCGCCGCACCATTTGGCCACGGCGGGCTTTTTCTCCATCGCTGGACCCGTATCCTGACGTCCTTCACACAACTGGGCCACGGCGGGCCCTTTCTCCATCGGTGGACCCGTATCTCGGCGTCCGCCGCACCATTTGGCCACGGCGGGCTTTTTCTCCATCGCTGGACCCGTATCCTGACGTCATTCACACAACTGGGTCACGGCGGGCCCTTTCTCCATCGGTGGACCCGTATCCTGGCGTTCCCCGCACCATTGGGCCACGGCGGGCCCTTTCTCCTTCGGTGGACCCGTATCTCGGCGTCCGCCGCACCATTTGGCCACGGCTGGCTTTTTCTCCATCGCTGGACCCGTATCCTGACGTCCTTCACACAACCGGGTCACGGCGGGCCCTTTCTCCATCGGTGGACCCGTATCTCGGCGTCCGCCGCACCATTTGGCCACGGCGGGCTTTTTCTCCATCGCTGGACCCGTATCCTGACGTCCTTCACACAACCGGGTCACGGCGGGCCCTTTCTCCATCGGTGGACCCGTATCCTGGCGTTCCCCGCACCATTGGGCTACGGCGGGCCCTTTCTCCATCGGTGGACCCGCATCCGTATATAGTTGATTGGATATACAATGTCATGCCTTCCTATTTAGAGGCTTTTACTCTTTGTTAGTGCAGAAGCTTTCTCGAAACGAACGAATGTTGTAACTACACAATCGCCCCGAAAATTCAACAGGGGCTGAGCGTAGGTCCAGCCTCCTCGAAGCTTTCGAGACGCGGCAGCTCTCATGGCACGCGTCCATTTCTTCCTGCGAGTGCACATAGCATCGCAACAGTGGAAGGCTGGTTTTCCTGCTGCGTACACTGTGCAGCCTGAAAGCTCGTAAACACTCCCTCACTCCTATGCGGTGAGACCGCCAGCGAAGATGATGAAATCACCATCCCGTGCATGCGGGAGAGCCAGCAGTGACGAAATTGCGGGTCCCGAAGCGAACGTGTCTGCGTCCATGGAAATCGGCCATTTCGCCACACAGTCTGCGCCTCAAGATTGCGGTGTCTATGAGTGCCGCCCCGTATCTCTAACCGCTCTAGCCCCCTTACGGCGCTTTGTTTAATAGATGAAAAAAAAAGTTTACGATAATTCAAGTAGCTTATTACATGGAATATACTAGGAGAAGTGTAAAAATTTAAATTATAAAGGAAATATGGATAAAAATGCAGTGAACATAATGACCCGGGAAAATATCAGACACGAGAATATTTATAGAGATGTTACGATCATCAAGATTTCCTGGACATTTCAGTCAGCCAGATGCTATGAGGTGAGCAAGACAACAGTGCAGTAAGTCAAGCAAGCGCTGATACTGTTGATGTGTGTTGCTCTAAGACAGATCTTCAGAAGAGAGCTGGTCATATAAACGATGGTGGTCGCCCAAAGCGGAAAGTGGCGAGTTTCTCCGAAAATGCGCCAAGAAGCAGCGCCGCTTAGCACGGTGGCAGCAGATAAGGTCACATGGTTTCGCAAAATGTGCAGCCGATCCAGTGAGAGTGGAGTGATGAGACGGTAGGTTGTAGTGCTGACTAAGAAGCAGCTGGACATCGCCGTTTACGAGAAGTGCCGTTCACCGTAAAAGAATCGCGTTCAGTTCGGTTCGCTTTTCGAGGAAGAGAACGGAAACCAATGATAAATCCAGTCTATGACATGACAAAGAGTGTTAGTCTGACAAGAGCAATGGACGAATCGTGACCTTTTATAGTAGTGGCTGGAGAAGCAGAAGCTGCGGACGACATATTTGCTGGCATCATTGCACTGTGCAGCTATTAAAAGACCAAAGAATAGGAAAGTGCAGCAGCACATAAGTACTGTATATGCCCGGACTGCAACGAATTTAGAGAAGAACAAATGTAGTGCGATGCGGAATTCCAACATTCCCAGCAATTACTTCCTGGTCTATAAAAAGGTAGGAAAACCAACTACTACAATGAAACCAAATCCTGCAGTTTGGTTTTTATCGTGTACGGAACACACCATGAATAATGTCTAAGCCTGTTAGCGAGTCCTAAAAAGTTGTGAGGGGAAAGAACTAGTTCGAGATGGAGCTTTTTAGCCAGCAGACACTTACTAGACCAACTTAAGTTACCTTGCCATTACTATTGTGTGACTGGGAGAAAAGAGACGCCTAAAAAAGACACTTATGGAGAGTTTATTCATAGTATTACTTGTTTGGACTGTGGGATAGAGGGTTCGGGTACGTCTAAAGGAAAATTCAACAATCAAACGAGCAAGCATGCGCTCGGAGTAGATGAATATGAAGAGCACAATGGCGATGACAGTGATGTGATGTTTAATATCCAAATCTGTACGACGGAAATATTGGAAAGGACTCTGGAATCAGACTGGACTAGGATTCATGAACGCATAACTAAATGAAACCAGAAAAAAAAACAACTTTCGCCTCCTAGGTCTTTTAGCATTACACAGTCTATATGACAACCAATAATGTCAGCCATTGTTGGTTTGCTTGGTCATAGTTTCATGGGTCGCATTCTTGGATTTCTGCCGAAAATACAAGAATGAATAACAAATACGAATGCCTCTTGATCACTAATGACTTTTCCGTTTCTACTGAGATACTGAGCTTCACAGAGGACACCCGGACCAGTCTATCATCTATAGGACAGAGTAAAGCTTTCTTGTTCCCAGAAAGCGTCGTGATCAGTGCTTGGTGGTTTGCCCCGGAAGTCTTCATTTGTGTAGCGATAGAACCGCTGAGCTCTATAGTCTTAAATTGATTACATTCAAAATAAAAATTAATTACGTTCAAAGTGGTTGATGAAACGGATTCTAAACACAAAATGCAGAATCTTTTACTCCCCATAATTACCACCATAACAGCAGGTTTCTTTCATAACATCCAAAGTAGCCTTTGCGACGACCTCCTCGCTATGGTAGCTCGATGTGCATGTACCCCTCATCCATGCATGAATTATGAACGGTGATCTGTCTCGACCATCAGTTGCACGAACTTAGAAATAGAGCCGGAACAGTCCATAACAGAAAAATAGGTACAAGCGAGAAAGAATCCACCCAATACGGAAACGAACACATCTAGAAAATGAGTCGTAGAGTAGGCAACAGGAGGCCTCCTTAAATACTCCAGAAGCCCCAAGACATCAGGTGAAATGACAAACATTCCCGAATGAACGCGTGCTCGAGAAGTGTGACATTCCAAGACAGGAAACTCGTTCCCACGCGGATAGTTTCAAGGAACTGAACCTTGTTTTCAGAATGTCGGTGTTTATGTTTCTGTTTGTAGGCACGCAAGTGTCCAAGCAACTGCGACGCCCCACAAAACAAGTTTCCATCAGCGCCACAGCACCTCCAGCGTCGTCGACACCGGACCGTAGGGACCGCCGTAGAAGGAATGCGATTACGTATGACAATACAGCGAATCACATTCCTTTAATACCAGGTTGTTGTTTGTTCTCGGCATCTATGTTGTCACTTGTCAACATATATTTATCCATTGTAGTAATTGCCTACTACATCGGATTGGGAGGAGGAAAACGTCGCAAGCGGGTGACAAGCAACATGAGCACAATAGGAAAGATTCAGAACTTCTGGTGAAGTACGAGAGCACTTCGAGTGTGGTAGGATTAGCTGCTCACAATATGTAATGGTAGGAAAAGGGCAGCGCGTGGGAGATACGCTTAACAACAAATCTGTTTTTAGCGCGGGTTTCAGTTTGTATGTCATTTTTCCCCCTTATTAATAGTTATCACGCGGTCCGCTGCAAGCCTGTTGAAAGCATGCCACAGCTGATAATCAAGTTTACCTGGTACTCTTGTCGAGCGGTCGAGCGCTGTTAATAAAAAAATAATGGAAAACGTTTTAAAACTTCTGAGTGGAGGCACACTTTTGGTGCGAATTAAAAGTTCATGAAAGAAACAAGCCCATAAGAAACCGACATAGGAAACAAGAGCATAGAATTTTCTAGCATCGACATCTCAATGGAGCAAAATTCATCTCATTAAAGCTCAATTGCTCCAAAATATCAATTGATTTCAGTCCGCTTTCCGCATCTCCATACAGCAGCCATGAAAACCAAGGCATGACTGATTTTACCGCAACCCCTGTTCTCCAGACGTGGATGAGCACTTTCTAGCACATCCTCGCACGACAGCTCAGCTAGTCTTAGGATCATCATACAGGTGCCTACATCTATCCTTTCTTTGAACACTTTGTCGTTTTTGTTGATGTGGTAGTAAGCATTCGCCAAGAGTTGAACTTCCTCGGCAACTCAGCAGACACTAACTGCTGGCTTTCCTCAATTATTTTAGCTATTCAATACGTACACCTTATTGTAAGAAAAAGTCTCAGGAGTCTAGTCGCCTCCGCATTAATACCGTCACTAGTGTTTACCAAGAAAGCCCACACAAGACTTCAAACGAGTCTATAAATCTTTCTTTTCATAGACTAGGCTAACCAATGAAACATTGCGGCGACAGAGCTGATAGATGAGTGCTTAGAAACTCGGCTGTGATAAAAATATCAAAGTTTTGCTTCAACTTCTTCTCAACTATTTGAAGTACCCCATTCACTCAAGACATAAGTATTAATATGTGTTGATGACTTAAAAAACTAAATAGTGACACCATTTTACATAATTTCAAATAATTTTCACATAATAACGGAATTGGGTACGTACCTCCTAGCCGATATATAGAGATGTTCCAAAGCTTTCACTGCACTTATTGAGGAGAAAAGATCAGACCGGATATCGGTGGAGCTGAGAAAAACACGAAAAACACAGTTCAAAATGGCGTCAGAAAGCCACTAATCGAAGAAATAAGTTTTGTAACTTCTCGACATTATGAGCTCATGTGACCTGTATGAGCATGCGGAAAGTTCCAATCAGTGATGTGCGTAACACAAGAATTGATTTTCGTAAATCATAAATCGTAAACTTCCCAAAAACGTCGTAATTCGTAAATCGTAAGTAAAGTAAACTGGAAACCACTCGTAGGATCCAAAAAAAACTCAATTGTTTGAAGCAAAATCATTCTCAGAGCGTTCAGAATTTATCGCTGCGAAATTGCTCCTCAGCCAATTCTTCATCTACTCCTGAGAGTGATGGCATTGTAAAGAGGGAGCAACTACTTATTTTGTTGTTTCTGAGGGCAATCCAGTTCTGAGCTAAATATTACTCACTGCGGTTATGAGAATTTTTTTATTCTGATCAGTGCTTTTAGAATGAACACAATGGATGAACAACCAGACATTCCAAAGGAGTCTTAAGACTGATCCCAGGGAGGTCTATGAAGAAACGCTTACGCGACCCATCAGATGCCCCTGCAATGCATTGAGCATATGTGCATTCAATGCCACCGTTTTTCTAAAATCAAGTTGAATGTGATGCAAATATCAAAAGGGATCATTTATCAGTTATGTAGTTCAGTTGGCACTACTAATACGTTCGTATGAGCTCCGTCACTAGAGAAAAAAACCTCGCACTGCAGAATGCCACAGTTAGTACCGGAAATAATGTGATACTCATTGACAAACGACAAGGACTCGGTGGGCAGCCTGTCCTCCCTGCAAGAGCTTAGCACCGTCCGGAAAAACATCTAAACGAAGACGAGGTCGAAGTTCTTGTGACCTTCCATATCATCTCCAGGGTTTTAGCAAATCTTCTGAACAGAGAACTTGGAAACTAGTCCGGGACGAGACCACGCTTACAAATAATGGAAGTACTGGTGAAACTGAGAGAATTCACTCTTAATATTGCTGTGGAATGCAGACGTAAACAAATGGGGCATATTTATACACTGACCACAAGAGCTATGTTGAGATTCTTTTCCTGTACTCATTTACGATCCTGTTAAAAAAATTCGGCCATTTTTTCCTAAATCGTAAATCGTAAGAAAATCGCAAAAAAATGGCCGTAAATCGTAATTCGGCTGGGCTGCGGTAAGAGCACTGTATAGTCCTTGTCGAAACGATAGACGGACTGCGCGTGTGGTTTCATAACCTCGCAGTCGCAGAATCACACAGGACCTAATCGACCCTGTCAATTGGTGCATACCCTCTTCATCCATCTCTCAGGTCCCACCGCGTTTCTGTAGTCACGGAATCCGTCTCTCTTCTTGAAAAAGACAGTACCTGAGTTCTTCAGGGGTTTCCTGTCTGCTACAAGGTCTTAGCCGCGATTCAGACATGACTCCGTAGTGGTAGAGTCCAGAGTTGAGTCATTAAGTAGGTGAATTGTGACCACCACGGACAATGCACTTCCTGTGCAGTACTAGCTCTTAAACCGTATTAGTGTCGAGAATGAAGATTGATATCCTCCTTAAACGTCACTTCTAACTTTCAAGCTACTTCAAAAAAAAAAAACTAACTTCACTTCTGACTGTGACCACCCAGGTAGGAAATTTCGGCATCCGGTGAGTACAGGTTTCACTTCGAACTTTACTAGCAAAAGGAGAATCATTGGGAGTACTGAATTCCAAAAATGAAGAGTTACAGAAACAGAAAGTGAGGCATGTCGCGGCCATCACAGAATCTCAAAGAGCCTTCAACGGAGGTGGTTCCAAGAATTGCTTCAATAATAGAAAGTGGTGAGATACGTATTATTTTTTTCTTTATTTCATTTTATTTTATTGAATGCACCAATTGATGAAATTTTTTCCTAAACGTGTAAAGAAAGAACTAGTTGAGGTCTCATTAAAATGCTACAAATGACCAATTAGGCGATTTGTAGCATTTTAATGAGGCCTTAACTAGTTCTTTCCTTATACGTTTAGGAAAAAAAATTCTATGCAGCATACCATTAACTATCGTTAAAGCGTTTCTTCCATAAAGACGAAAAGGCTCTCTCCTATACGTGGTTGCACACGAAAGCATAAAGTTAAAAATAATAGCGGCAGTCAAACATCGACTACGTGACAAAATCCTATCAGGGGAGAAGACGACGCCCATATATTGCTGAATTGCTGAGGGAAATAGTCTTGAACCAAAATATGGTTATTTTTCGAGCAAGTGAGCTGTCTCATGGGGAAGCTGTAACTTATTTAGTTCCTAGTTTCCAGCTGTCAACACTCATTGTAGCTAGAGGTGAAACCTGATGAGGTTCAAAAACCGCTCTTGTTATTGAAACAAAGCAAAACAAATAGTTGTTATTCGTCTGAATTTTATGTAAGTCTACTGTGATGGGTTTCCGGGAATGCTTTTAGCTTCCGGCTTATCAGGCGGAGGGATTTTTCAAGCAAGGTGTGAAAGTCTCGAAATCCTTCCAATTATTTTTCATTACTAAATAAGATAACCCATCTGGGAAAGGTACAGCTATTTTTGCTTGAAAGACTTGTACACTATGGAAATACTTTCTTAAAAACAAAATTAAAACGCCACTGGAAAGAATGAACCTTTAAAACGTTCGGAAAAACTGCGCCATATGCGGAAGAGGTTCTGACGAGAAATATAAAGAAGAATTTAGTAGATAAGCAACAGATAGAGCCATCAGCTTTGCTTATTTTCCACACAGCATTAGATGAAGGCGAAATTGATGTCTGCTGAGAGCTCGGAAGCGTCAGGACGGAAAAGACATCGTTCTTAGAAAAGATGCTTATCCAAGCGATGGCTCAGAGTGGACACGACCTTGCAACAGCTCTACCATAATGGACTGACGTCCTCGTCAGTCTAATGCCCGACTTTATCCCGATGCCATTCCAGAAAAACGATCATTTCACCACGTGACAATAGGAAAAAGAGCATGGATGGCTTACTTTCGCGTCATAGGGAGACCGCAATGGCCGAGCATCTGACAGTGGAAAAAGTTGATGAAGGCGTTTAAATTGTCTGGTAATTTATAGCATCGCCTGAAAGTTTTGCAATGCATGAGTTAACGGAAACAGATGAAATGCTGCTAGGTTTTTTCTGTACGTACTAGTACGTGCAAATATCCCTTTGATGCTTCAAAGCGAAGATCAGTGGGAAAAAATTAAATGTCTTCCTGCCTCAGAAATGCAGTTAATGCTATCGCCAAAATCATTTTATTACACAAAACGTGCTATTAATATTGCGAGCCGAAACCGTTCCATCACATCTCCCGGTGAGTGGTCGGAAAGGATGTAGCTCCGCTAATAGGAACGGACATCTACCCGGAAATTTTTTGTATTGGAAGTGATCATACCCTAGAGGTGGTATTGTAGAGTTACTATGCGGGTGGCGCACATCCACCCTGGAAAGCAATACGATTTCGCGTCGAGTAAATCACTGCTACTGCCCCCATACTCAGTACTTGTATAATAAAAGTCGCAGTCTCTGAAATTCTAGAGTACCTGGGAGAGTGCTTGCCAGCTCAGCCTTCCAGCCAAGCCTATCATTCTCGTTGGCAAGATCTCATGATATCCAACCGTTCACGAGCAAAGCAAGGTGGCGCTGCATATCACACCTATAGCATCCAAGAGATGTTGTTAGGGCTGCCACATGACTGTGAAAAGGGATATTATAAATAGCATTCTAAGGAATTGCTAGTCATCGTGCACAGAATGCGGTGAGAGAACGCCGTTGCGAGGAAGAGTTGACAAAACATGAACCATGTATGTCAATGGTTTTAGTAAACCTCTTGAAGCGAAGCGATGAGCCGAAGGTCGCGGTTAACTGTCAATCCTGGTTTGCAACCAAGAGCAAGCTACGAGCTAGCTGGCAACTGTGCTGTTCGAATGATGAAACTTTTGTAAAACCTTCTGACCATCAGCGATTTCGAGCCTTCAAGCATGAGATAGTGTCCTCAGAGTGTGGTGACATACCTCTGCACCTTGGTTTCCACGGCCAACGGAATTCATACGACCGTTAAAACTCAAGTGGCCAGTGAATCTCGCACGCATAACCTAACTTTGATGAGTTAAGCTTAAAAATACATTTCCGTGCTCATAAAACAAACAACATTTAATCCGGGAAGATCTGCCACCTGGAGAGCAAATTACTTATTACGGAGTTCCCCGTGAGCTGGCAGGTAGCTGCCAGTCAACTTTTGTCGTTAAGTAACAGTTTCAGCAGCTTCACTACCTGCCCAGATAAAGGTAATTGAGAAGTGATCACCAAATGGGGTTTGAGAGGGGAGTGAAATAATAATAGAAATGGGAAGTTCGAAACAATCTTTTGCCCTGGGACCACTATTGCTGATACAGTGCGTGCCAAAACTTTACGCCCACCCTGAAAATTCGTCGTTTCGGGCAAGGATCAAGCTTTCGCAAGTAATGGAGTTCACTATCCACCGACACTGTGGACGAAGAGGAGAAGACGGGTGATATGGCCGTCGTGTCAACCTTGAAATGTGTCCTAGTGCGTCCTTTCCCATATATGCGTATTAAGATTATTCATCGAAATATCAGCTGAGTGTCTGCGACCACCCGAAGTCTTTAAAAAAATTTGTTCTGTTCACACTTGTTCGGGGAAGTGTTTGCTCAGTCAGTGACAGGTAAAATACCTTCGGCATTGATTTTGACTGCTCCATAAGGTTACCTAAAGTCTTCTTGAGCGCTACTACATTAGTTCGTATCCTTCCCTGCTTATTCGCAATTACTCTCCTCCGTAACCGACATTTTCAAGGGTGGGCGTAAAGTTTTGAACCGCGGCATTTTCCTTTCAAAAACTAATAAAAAATTAGAGGATTATCTAGAAAAGACCTGGTGAAAGTTTCTGGGGTTTTCAACCACGATGAAAACGATAGTGAACGCCATTACTCGAGAAAGCTTGATCCTTGCCCGAAACGACAAATTTTTAGGGTGGGCGTAAAGTTTTGACACGCACTGTAGTAGATTATTAGGTGCTCGAGCGAAATTAAAGCAAATTTGCTGACATCTAAGTTGTATTCAACGCCGAAGGTTCAAATCCAGCTCCAGAGCATAAGAAAAGACGAAGGAACAAAGAAATCCAGATGAAAGAAAAGCAAGATACAAGGAAGAGAGAAACACGATAGCGCTGTCATGGGACACAGAACTGGGCTGAGACTTGTATCAGGTATTGTGATTACTTAGAAGTAAGATAAAGTACGTGAGATTCTATCGAGATTCTCAAAGAGTTGTTCGGCGATGTAAAGACAGCGTAGAGAAGTTGTGCCTCTTTTCGAAGAGATGCAAATGGAAGGCAATGTTCTCTTGAATAAGGGATGCATTTTAAGAATAAGATTTGATAATTACCAGTCATCAGTTTTAGTGTAAAAGAAACCATTCTCTGCTTTCTTGTATTACAGTTTTTTTCAAGAAGTCACGTATGACGCCGTTGTACTTTCTTGGCAAACAATGATCATAAAGTTATGGTGCATTTACAGGCTGTTGTAAGAAAATAACGGATAAGTGAAAATAAGTGTCGCGCCTAACCAGAAAAAAAGTAGCATATCAGTCAAAGGTTCTTATTGATACGAAGCAGTAGAAGAATGGCTAAGTAATGGTGGATGCCACGGCATAATAAAGATGTAAAACTCGATGACCATCGCCGTACGCGTACAAAGGGACAATGAGTTCAGGCGCTCACGCAAGCGCTCGTTAAACTCTTTTAAACTCTTCGTGGGGGCAGAAAGCGGTCACGCTGGGTGCGCGGCGCTTCCGCCTACGGTCGGGGACGAATGGCCATTTCACGAGACTGATCTCTGCCTAACGTCCTTGTTGAAGCATATGATAATGTCGGGAGAGACAAAGTAAGAAAGAGAAACGTATTGAGCAACGTAACGTATTGAACATGGACCATCTAGGTGCATGCATACACAAATGTAACTGTATATGGGTATATGTGTGTGGGGAGTATGTGGGTGTGGGGGGATGGATGGCATGCATTATGCTTGTACCTGTGCATATGTGTGCATGTATACATACATATACAGTGCGTTTCATAATTATAGGACACCCCTTCTCCCCATTTTTTCCGTTCCCAGCTTTTCCGCAAGCTGAATTTTTTTTTAGTACCATTGTCATCAGCACCTAAAACAAGCGGCCGTGCAATAAAATAACGTAACACCTAGAATAAGCAGCCTATGCCTGTTCAGATCTGCTTTTGCAGAGAAGCAAGCCTAAAGATACGACAGCACCCTGCCAAATGTTCCTACTGCAGAAGGTCTTCAATCTCTTCTGCTGTTCAGCAAATAATTCTGACAGCCGAAATTGTCAAATGTGGTACGGAGCCACCAAATTCATGACCGATCACAGTACCTGAAACAAGAGTAGGGACTTGAGCAGGCGTAGGCTGAAGTCTTGCTTGACAACCGCGGGCATCGGAAAGTGCCTAAGAGTAATTTCCACCTATTCAAGCTACTGCCTCACAGGTTTTAAAGAAAAATGCTGAAAAAACCAGATGTCAGGCGTGTGTTGCTTTCTTGGATTGCCACCGAAGCCAGAGGAACATCATGTGATTAGATTCAACAGAATTTCTGAAGAAGGACCATTGAGGTTAGCAATGAGTGGCTGAAAAATTGAGATAGCCAATCCTGGATGCGAGACGCTTATTCATGAGGATTTCTTCGGAATCCTCATAAGGAGCGGGAGTGGCTGACTGTTTGGAATCAATGTGGACCTTGGAAGCTAACAAAAATATTTAAATTCTGTATTTTCGATAACGCAGCCAATAAAACTGTTGGATCCTGAAGGTGTATCACTGCTGCTAGATCGACAAAAAGAGAAAATCAAAGTTCTAAAAAACCAGGGATGTTGCCATGAGCCTAAAACTAGGGTACCAGGGTTAATTTAGACTATGATTACAATGGTATTAAAGAAAAAAATTCCTCATCTTGCGGGAAAGCCGGGGACGGAGAAGTTGGAGGGTATCCTAAACGCACTGCACAATATGTATTTGTGTCATATGCATTTTTTCTACCAAAATTTACACATATTATGAGTTTCCTTTACCTTATTGATGAGTGCAGGAGGAAACTTAGAATGAAACTTAGTTTTCGTATAAGGATAATGCACGAAACCAAAGCTATAGCTATAGATCCATTTGAAAAAAAAACAACATAAATTAACCAGGTTGATGGCACTCCTGTGGAACGAAACACTCTTACTTATGTACTTGCAATTTTTTCCTGGGCTTCAACGAATACTCCAGTAGAACCATGCACGTTCAATTGCGCATTCTTCCAGGTAAACTTACAAAAGAACGCTTTTTTTTTCAGAGCACCAAATTTGAGAGGGTGTGGGCGGCTTGCCTACCTCTGCAAATGCGATTACAGCAGCAAAGATGTGAGTCTAACGAAATTGAGCTGTCATGCAGATAGCGCAAATGCCATCCATTGCTCAAGAAATGCGCAAAAAATTATAAATGTGTTGGTTGGAACGGGCAGTAGATCACTGCTGGATATGGACTGTAATTAGTTTTCCAAGAATGACGAGTAGCCAGATGGATAGTGCACGAATCTTGAAGTGGAGTGGGGGAGTGTCCGGAGTGTATGAGGGACTTTTTCAGGACAACCTTTTTGTGTTACGACATGGTTGCAGTTTCCTTTAATTCGTGGAAAACAGGGAAACAACAGTTCACTCCATTCACGTTCATTCCAGGCCTGCGAGGAAATTTTGCATATCTTGACCGGAAGGATCTTAATCTTATTACAAATATGATCTGATATCACTATCTGCAGCCTGTTCTTTCTCGTAGCAATAAAAACAGCTGCGTTATCGTAATCACGGTTTAATTGTTAGAAGGGCACAGATCGGACAATAGCAGTGATATGTGAATGCGAACCAGGACTGAAAGTGCCAAGAGCACTAATTGAATAGGAAGATCTTGCCCGTGAAATGATTCGATCACGGAATTCGCTAGTAAACAACCAAAGTCGCAGGGTCGCTAAAATGAGGAAGTTACAGGAGCTCAAAAAGGACTAAAGAAAGCAGAGGGGTTCGGCCAAAAAACGGTCTGAATATTTCACTCACGGGATAATTTCACCTTCTAGAGAAATTCCTGAATCTCGTGAGCGTCTCTCATCCACCTTCCATCAACCCTGTAATTCCGCATTGGCTCCGCCCACAGGCTCCTCGATAACTGGGCCTTGAAAGAGGGGTTTTCGGCAGTTTTTCACGGAACCACACCACTGTGATCACCGGAGATTCTTGTCACGCGAAAACCTCAAAAACGATTCTGATATGGGAAGGTGCCTTTCATTTTGTAGGAGAAGGTGTTCTGTTCCGCACAGTTTGCAAATGGATTCATACGTTGGAGCGAAAATGCAAGACAAGCGGTTCATAAATGTGTTTCTGGGTATATATGCAAAAAAATATATGTAGTGTGGTTATCGTCGCCTCCTGTGGTCTCCCTCTATAAAGAGGAATTGAAATGAAGACTTCAGTGGACTGGACTATAGCATTTAGCCAAGCAAACACTGTAGAGGATAGCATCCTAGTAGAAGTTAATAAAATAGTAATACTAGATTGTCAAATATAAAATGTCTGGTTTTGGTGGAGAATACTTTGATTACTGTATCGACAATTGCGTATCAGTAGGGCAAAAATTATGGTAACGGTGTCAAGTACACACCTAGAACTAATTTCAACTTCATATGAGGCTTTGACATGGTATTTAAGTTTGACACCAAATGACGAGAGAAAAAACACTTGCTATACAGATGGTGAGAGCTAAATTAATTTTGATGACTTATCAGGCTAGCTATATCGCTATCCTAACATCAAACCTAATTAAGGTTAAACCGGTGAGAGTAAAGCAAGGACTTTGCATTGCTATGACTGATACTACAACATTCCCTTGGAAACCGAGCAACCCGAATGATCTAGCGGAGATTGGTGGGTACTGTGGGCTACAGAATCATTCCCATTTATCTTTGTCTCTTCTGTGAAATGAATCGGACCTCGAATCCCACCTCGAATCATATGGAAAATTACTCAAAACTCTTCGTGCTTTTGGATAATAGTGAAAGCTTACTTTCTGGTCACTCCTTTTCGGTCAGATACGTAATCGAAAACCGTGCCTAAACGCTCTTGCTATAAAAATGGGCGTTGGCTTCGGGACGGCGATAAGCAAGAGTCACTCAAAAATTTCGCGGAGTATTGTAGATGAAAATATTGCAGCTGCAAAACTGGAACGAATAAATTAAAGAACAAATTTCGAAGAAGAGGCTGCATCTCAAACCAAAATGAAGAAGAAGAAGCTGGCACGGTCTTACCATAATTTTGCCTAGCCCTGTGATTTGTCTGGACATGCTTGTGCTTGTGCTGTCGCCACAATCTTACCCATTCATCTTCCTACCGAGGGCCCCTCGTTAAAGTTTTGGCAGAAATACTAAAACCCCTTTTTTCTATGAGCTACAATGAATAACAAAGAGCGGCTCTTAGACTCGCATTATTTTTTCTTCTCAATACAAAAAAAAAACCATGACACCAGTATAACAAATAGCTCCACGTGCCCAACAGAAATCAAAGAAATTTCAAGAGAAAAAAAAACAAAGAGATCACGTCATCGTGACGTTTGAAGTTTAATGTTGGGTGAACTTTTTGTCCTCAAAGCCCATAGAACCATTTGCGACTCGTCTTGTTCAAGGCAATCCGGTGTTGACCGTGACGAAAACGTGCATATGGGTAAAAATCGGGTGAAAAATGCTATGAGGGATATTTCTTCTCAAGCTGTAACTGACGAGAAATCAGTGAGATAAGAGGCATGCATTGAACGTTGGCGCTTTTCGTGGAGATAAGAACAAGTTGCTGAAAACAGCGTTGCTTCGGAATTTCCCGAAATGCGTACGAGGCGCGCGATAAGCGGGGGAACGTACGAGAAAGTGCTGACCGAGCCGGACCGATAGCTAAGTCAGCGCTAGAAATAGCCCCGTTGCGCTGGCTGGGATTCACAAGGTGGATCGGTGGCGCCTGGAATCAAAGCTGAGTGCGCATCCTGAGGCGTATCACTAAGATCGACGTATGATTTTTCGATGTTTGCGCCGCTGATTGACGTAATCAAATGCAACTGGTGGTCTGTTGTCGAGCAGCAGCGAATGCACTGCAGAATACTGATAAGGAATTTACGCCGGTGAATTGGCCCCGTCTGCTGCTTCCGGACGCACCGATGTCGACGACTCGGAGTGCTCAGCGAACTTGATTGCATTCTAGAAACTCCACGCCCCAACGACATCAACGAAAAAGTTTGCGTGACGTGGTGTTGGTGCGTCATCTGACGCACAATAGCATGATTACTTACCGAGGCTCTCGTCCAAATCAAATAAATTTTTTAGAATATATAGTAGAGCGTGACACGTACACTGCCGTCGTCTAAAAAACTCACAACTACTGTTACGTAATTGTTCAGCTGCAGTAGAGCCAGGAGTACACTTACGCAGGATTACGTGCGAGGCAAAGAACGAGGGAGAACAAATGCCAGTAATGCCCCTTCAAAATCACAAAAACCTACATGAATTTACTTTGTATTCACCATAAAACTTGATTATACGGTAAGTGGTGACGTTTGTATACGGGGGGGGGGGGTGGTGGGTACGAGTTATTGCCAGCGTTTGCTCAATGATTCTCCTTCTGTGGAATATAAATTTCGAATATTCGGTACAATAATCTTTCGAACTTTCGGTGCAATAATAACTCCGTCACGCCTTTTATGAGTGTATACAATTATGCACAGTCTATTGCTACTTATGCTAACAATTATGCAATTAGAGCATGAATTTACCTTGTAAGCGACACAAAACAATGCAAAAGCATGACTGTGCCCTCCTGCAACAATGTCATTTTCAAGGCAATGCCTCATCTCAGAAACGATTTCAATTTTGATATCAGAAGAACCTTCCGGCAGCGTTGATCACAACGGCATACATACTATACTTTCTTGGAAAACCCTCCCTAAAATCCTTTTCCTCGAGGGTCTCGAGGGTTAGAAAAGGTGTGGCATGCGGCAACTCTTTGGGAGAGCAGTCACAAGGAGTAGGTTCAGAAGGAGGAAAATGGTTTCTCGATATTTTTAGAGAGAGGCATGTTCATCATTGTGATCTTCGTCGTCAGAAGATTCCTCTAAAGTTAAAATCCTTCGAAGTCTCAAATTCAATGCGCTGTAAGACCCTACCTTCAAAAAACAGGATTTTCTCAAACTCATACGAAACAATAATCACACCAAATGGAACTGCAGGTTAGTTCAATCTCATTATCTTATCGCGCGGAGTTATTGCTGTTTGTCGCCAAAACTACTTAGATCACAAAGTTATGTGGAAATTACTGTCTTTCCCTTCTCTTTTTTTTTGAAGGCAGACAACTGAAACTTTTGAATTTCTTGAAATCAAACAAATTGCAGTAAACATAGGTACATAGTTCACTCTCACTTTCCAACAACGCTGAGTGTGGACTGAGCTAACACAGTTTGTCAGTGGCTTCATGTATACCTCCTCAACACCTCTTGTCCCTGCTTTTTAGGTTCTTGAGGTGTAAGGAAACGCCTGTATGTTTAATGCAACAATTACATACATTATTTTGCGTAGGTGTATACGTATACTATATGTACAGTACCCGCACTAAGTTTGTTAAAAATGAACATCCAGAACGCGGATTTGCGTTATTTTCGTTCTAGGGCCATAGCTCATCGTAACAAAGCGATTCACAGATCAAACCAGGAGTCAAAAACGACAATGGAGTGGGCTACCATATTTCACGAAATCAGCCCTAAATTCTGATTTTCAACAACGAAATTCGCCAGTTTTCAATCCTGCCGCGGCCTTGCCGCACATGGCGCGCGACATACTTTGATGCGCGGCATGATCCGAGCACTATAAATGACTCCGGAATTTCAATGTTCAAAATCGAAATTTAGAGCTGGTTCCATGAAATATGCTAGCCCACTCCACTGCTGCTTCTGATCCCATGTTTTTTCTGTGAATCGCTTTGTTATGATGAGTTATCGTCCTGGAACGAAAAGAACGCAAATCCGCGTTCTGAACGTGTATTGTAGGTTTTGCATCACTTCAACAAGCGTGTAATGTATAAAAGGAGATGAGGTTTTACAAAGCAGTCTAAATGTCAAATTCTCGCAGTCACACCAAGAAGTTTATATATTGGGTCGAGCAATAAGTTCGTGCGTTTTTTTATCTCGTTTTTTGCCGGGATTTGATTAACGTTCGACTACGCGTCATGAGCCGTTTTGTAGCTCTTGATTTACTCTTTACTGTATTATGAAGGCACTCCTGAATTCCCGCTATTCCTCATCTCCTATCGCACCGAATGCGACCCTCTAATTTGCCGAGAACGAGCGCCTCCGACAACTCCCACTGTTCGACTTCGGTCATGGATCAAATGCAGCTGAAGAGGCTAGGAATACCAACGACGTCTGAACTGAAACCGCTAGAACTGAAAAGGTGACACCAAAGCTGAAGTCCACTTCACTAGGTCAATTTTGGCCTGGAGGATAGCTCTGAACGTGCACTTTGAGGAACAATAGGACGATTGCCTCTTAGAGTTTGCTCCAAATATAAAGAAGAATCACTACTGATGATAATTCTCAGCAACAACTATGTTTATTTGACATGATTGGTGAAAAAGCACCTAAAGCCTGAGTAAGAGGTGACCCTCAACAATGTGAGCGCTCGACAAGTCCTGGAAAATTTCGCCAAAACCGTAATTGAGATATTGGAATGTAGTGCAATACTCCACATGCCAACCCTATGGGCCTGAAGCCGTTGCCAACCAGCTAGCTATCTTGTCCACATTCCTAGTCATTTTACAGAGTTCCACTGAAGAGTTGCAGTCATTTTCAATTCTTTCACAAAGCTGGAACTGAGTAGCTTCTTTGCCCGAATTGGCATGAATAGGGGAGGAAAGGGGTTATATGTATAAATCACTTGTTGCAAGTTTTTTTTGCGAGGAAAAAAAAACAGCGGTTCCGATGACAGTGAAAAACTGCACGAACTTATTGCCCAACCCAATAATTGGGACCAGTCTTTTCTTCTCGCAGGAAATTGGTTTTTTCTTCTCTTTTTCTTCTTATGGTTTCCTGCTTTGGTATCTTGACCGTCATGCCGGTCAAGATACCAAAGCAGGAAACCATAAGAAGAAAAAGAGAAGAAAAAACCAATTTCCTGCGAGACTTTGAGGGCTTCTTGGATACATGCTCAAGATCCCAAAATTAACCAGAAAGATCTGTGCTTCCAAGACACCCGAGTGCTGTTGCCACAGTCTAATCTATTTTTCGACTTAGAGAAGGCAGATCCGCTTTCTAGGTGAACACCCATGATCAAAAAATGTCTCCAAATTATAGGTCGACAGCAAGGCACGCTTTCATCGTTTGCTTGTGGTCGGCACCCAAAAATTGAGAGCGGAGGATTTTTTTTTCGTAAGTTCACTTAGGCGTCCGGCTGAGATTACATTCGACTTCACATCTTTACACACTAGAGAAGGCGAAATCTCCGAACGATCAGTCTAGTAAAGGTGATAACAATCTCATTCTCGGCCACAAGCAAGTACCTACTTCAGGTCACCATATCTATTATAGATACATGCATTGAAAGTTGAACATGTCGACTACATGTGATACCATCTTCACTTCACTCCTCTGGAGACAGGAGACATGGCACAGAGTGCTCACTCAGAGAGCTATGAGAAATCTGCAAAAAAAATTTTCATGTAGCGATTTCAGCCAGATTTCATGCACATTCCCAGGAGTTTCCTTAAGCTTTGTCTTTTTCTTTTCCAAAAACATAGACTTCATTCCTGATGGGAATGTGCATTTCAGATATACATATGTACTTTGAAGCATCCACTATTTGACTTCCCTATTCAGGAGCTTCAAGCTTTGTTCCGTCTTATTATTATTCTAAACCAGTCGTTTCTCGAAAGAACATTATTCATATGCACATGGTGCAAACACCAACTACGGTACTAGCTTAGCCAGAAGGACATATTTACCTGATAGCCTTTCAAAATTTGGTGAAAAATGGTAGTCTCCTTGTTTTTCTACGAGCATTGACCTTTTCTTGCTTGAGTTTTTTCTTTTGTTTTCTTCATTTGCTATGCACGTGCGATAAAAATTGATAACCACAGATGGAAAGAGGGTCAAAGTCATATGTTCTCACCCTGAACCTAGAGTTCCATAACAAATCATTTCCTTGGTGAGCGGTTAAATCACGGAGAGAACCGGAAAAATGACCCAGAGATGCTGCACAATTCTTCAAATGTCCGTGAACACCTCGAAGCAGGCCAGCACTAGGAGAAGAATGAACCGTGTGGACTTGTACAGCTAATCCTATCATCCCTGACGTTTTTACTTTGAAAAGCGCATCAGACAAACTGTGAGTACATCAGATGAACTTTGCTAGACAGAAATTTAATGAGCAATTAAGGCGAACAATGTCATTTTCAGGTTCTATCCGTATACAATACTTATTAACTACTATTTATAGTGGTTCTTCACGAAAGGCGTGCAACTGCAAGTGATAATATACTCGCGATAACCTAGCAAACGTGACGTATACGGAAGTTCAGTGATATCCAAGCTGATAATTACACATGCATTCGAGGAAACAGGCTGCGATTGCAGCAAATAGGGAAAAGGTCCTCTTCACAAAGGAAGCCCAGCAAAGATGTTCAAATAAAACGACTGAGGGTATAAAAAGGCACTTGATTTCTTTTCAACCTTCTGTGCGTGTTAAGATAATAAACCCAAAAACGAAGAGTCCCCTACCCCCACCTCCTCTGATCCTTGATACCCATGTTTATTACAAAATCGAGTCCAAGCGTTAGGTAGGGAAGAAGAAGATAGGTAGAATATGCAGGCTGAAAAATAGATCATTACGAAGGGAAAAATAATTTTCAGTAGAACGATGAAAATCTCTTTTCTGAAGGCGTCAAAAAAGCAGAAAGTTAAGCTAACGCCGAGAGTGGTGGCCTTATCACTTATAAATTTCTGATTTATTTAATTTTCCAACACACCAAAACAGTGATTAGTGAACACTACATGTGAGTAATCGAGTAAGTATAAAACTTAAAAGAATTATGTACAATGTTTGTGCTTCCATTAAGAGTGCCAGCTTGATTCTAAACTTAGCAACTCGGACTAATGAAGTCACTCGACATTCTATTATATTTATAATTAATACATAACTGACGTACTTATAATATTTTACTGATGAGGAAGTTACAAATTATTAGGGTGTAAAACTATAAATGCGTGCACATTTTCTCATCTCTACCACAGGATTGTTGAAGAGATATGAGCAACCCTTCAGTGCATTTTGAAAAGCAATTCTTTACGCATCTACAATTTTATGAACCGATCGAAAAACTCCATTTTTGATTTTTAGAAAAACTGAATGACTGCCGGTTGAAGTCACGCGGTCGCAAACCGCATCAAACACGCAGGAAACCGCCATTAAACAAATTCTTCTCTGTAGTAACTTGAATAACATATTTCTTGGAACAGGTTTGGTACCGACCAGGAGAGCGGCATATTACGAAAGCAATCGCAAAAAATCGCTGTGGAGCAGTACAGGAGAGCAACGACATCCGGCTCCAAAAACGGTTAACCACGTACTGAAGAAGACGTTCTCTTCATAGTAAAATATGAAAGGGGAGAGGTTTATTTCCATGTAGACGGCTATGACAGATCTCTGCCTACAACAATTGAGCCACGTAGGCCAACCGCTTGACTATCTTCTTGTCAAAACAACGACTACTTGAAATCTAATGAAATACCATCCGAAGGCGCGGAAAAATACCCAACAAAAAACCAGAGGAATAAGATGGGAAGTTCTGTCTCAGCCACCACGGAGCCAAGTCCCCCACTATCAGATCACCACTCAATTCTAGCTAGAAATCTTTTTTCACAAGAAAAATGCAAAAACCACGAAGAAATGGGGCTTCTTTCTACTCACAGTGCAGTAACATCTTCACTAAGAAGCCTCATTTCCTGCATGGAGGGTGAGCAGCAGGGGCGCGTTAGAAAAATTTCGGATTTCGTTAACCCATTAATTCGTTACGATAGGCCAAAAATGGCCGTTACGCGTTAATGCGTTAATCCGCTAGTTCGCTAAAATACGGATATGTGAATATTTTGATAAGTTTCTTCAGCCGTAACAAGTAGTCGAGATCCCTGATTGATATTCAGAGCAAATAATCTGTAGATTCAACAGAAACTTGAAGCAAATGCTAACACTGTTTACTTCTGGCTCTGGAAAAACGGTATGGCAAGATGAAAAGGTTTTAAAATAATAGTTTCTCTTGAACGCATACAGAAAAACAAACATAGGCAAAGGTCAAACGACTGAAAAAGACAAATGATAGAGATACCTTCGGTTGAGAGCTGCGTTATTTTGCCTTACAATTTTCACGATAGATCTTTGACAAAAGGAACGAATGAGAGCTCTTAAGACCTTAGGTTTCATAGAGATAGTGAGACTCAACGCACAAGGCGCGCGGGCTTTTGCAAATCGCCCGCACTTGTACTAGAAAAGACTTCATAAACAGACTGAATCGAACAAAAAACATACTGTTAACCACCGACTACAGTCCATCTGTAATAGAAAGTTCATATATAAGTTGTTTGTTCAAAAATAATTATATTTTGCATAAATTTGACATACATGCCTCTAAAACTCAGGAATTTGTAAAGGAAATATTTTGATTACAGTACAATCAGCTAGATTGCTAGAAAGATACTGATTCAGGGCTCAATATACCATAACAAATTTAATCTGTAATCAATAAATACATCCACCTATTCCACCTATTCGGTACATCGATTTGGTCATACTGTATTACAAATAAACAATTCTAATCTTATAAATCCGGTGCCATACAATCAACAAGAAGATGTTGATTGTATGGGAGGAAGATGTTGATTGTACATTGAGTGCAGGAAGAAACCTACTTTTTTTTCTTCACCTTACTGATGAGTGCAGGAGGAAACCTATTTTTGCTTACATGTGGTTGGAAGCTTATATCAATCGAACCAGATGTAAGTTTTTGAAACCTAAAATTCAAGTAGTTTTATTTCAAAAATATGTGCACATATTAAACGTTGCAAGATAAATACAATTCAGTAGGTTTTCTTCACCTTACTGATGAGTGCAGGAGGAAACCTACTTTTATGTTCAGTTTTCGTATAAGGTTAATGCACGAAACGAATATTGAACAAACTACAAAATTTCAATATAACTTTACAATTTACCTCAGCGTCCTAGTATAGGTATGTTATGGTGCAAAAAGAGCAGTTTTTTTTTCAAATTTCTACAGTCAAGCTGGTTCTTAAAGTCGATACAATCAAACCTGCTGTTGAGAAGAGATGCTTGCACTATGTTGCCGGTGCGGAAGAGTTTATTTGCCAACAATTTAAAGTAAGGGAATTTGGTGATGTCAATATCGCTGCTCTAATACTCTGAAGGACCAATAGAGAATGATGGTTTATGCGCAAGTATTCGTCCACTTCCTAAAATAGTTGCAGGCTTATGAAAGTTCTCATTCGTATATCTATCCTCAACAATAATACAGCTATACCCACCACCACGGCTTTAGTTCATGAAAGGTAAGATGAGATCCATGAAAGCTAAGAAGAGATAAGATTTCAATGAAAGCATATTGTTTTTCGGGTGCCTTACTGCAGATCATTTACGCAATCGTCGGTTATGCGCGTCATATGCAGTATATCACGAGAAAGTTGTGTAGAGCGACAAAAATACGCATTTCAGATACTATTTGGCCTGTTAACGAAATGGATCCTAACGGATTTCTGTGGTTTTTCGTTAGTTCGTTAATTCGTTACGTTATGCTAAAAATGGCCGTTATGCGTTAATGCGTTAATTCGTTACGTTAGTAAAGCACAGCCCTGGTGAGCAGGTGTAGTTGAGAGTAACTTTGCAGACAAGTACGATTGGGGCGTTCTGCTGTCGTTTTTTTTAAAAAAATTGTTAAGCACGAAAACGTGCACCCATGGTTTTACACCATAACATAACGGCGTAGTTTCGTGAAACATACAGTGGCTCTTCGTCTTGAACAGAACTTGTCGGATGAAAAGCGGAAATTAGCGGTGATGTATTCAAACAGCTGATCGCAGCAAAGATCACATGCGGAAAGCACAAGTGCAATCAACAGCCCCCCACACAAACCCATGCGGGTTGATCCTACACGGGGATCATTACTCGCTCTTGAATAGCTCCTGAATAGCACTGCTACGAATGCAATAAGGGAAACCTGGACGGATCACGGTGTTGGTGTCCCTTTCTATAGAACTTGAATTGCCTATACATGACTATTTACACACGCTTATGTTTCCATCTGATTTTCCTGGTACCCGGCAATGTACGTACATACCATCGTCATTAGAATTAGTACAGGCCAAAACAATAATATATGAAATGAATTTCGACTAAGAATATCTTTCTGAGCCTAATAAGTGGCAGGTTTCTTCCGTTCTTTTCGATGGACATGATATTTATAGACAAAGATAAAAAGATAAGTACGCATGTCTGGAGTCTTCTGTACATACGTAGGTGACGAATTATTCAAACGCGGGAATGCTAATGGCCTTCAGCATTTCAAACCGTGAGTTTTACGATCAGATGTGCATAATTTAAAGTGAACCCCCCACACAAGCGCAACATCAGAATAAAGAAGTTCGTATTTTAACCACATTGCGTACCTAACACATCTTGGCATGAATGGCTAATTAATTTTTGAGCTTTCTTGGTGGGATGAGATGATTCCTTGCTGATGGGATGATTCTTTGTTTCCTGTATTTAGTAATGTAGTGGTGGAAAAAGGCCCTCGGAAAAAAAGTTCAAGATTCAACAAAAAAGCGTATTTGGATGTATAAAGGATAAAGGATAAAGTGGTCGGCGTTAATCAATCCCGTCACGAGGGATGCGCCACGCATTCGACTTCATCTGAGCATCGTAGAGGCGTTGAATGCGTATGTGCCCTCTACAATGACTTGCGGGGGGCACCCGATGTACCAAGTCAGTGCTTCATCCTCCCAGACTCCTCTGGTACCAATTTACCGACCCCGGAGGGATGGAAGGCTTGGTTGGCCTCGGGCGGGATCGAACCATCGATCGTGTGCGTGCGCAGCGAGCCTCTTACCACTGCGCCACACGCGCCCCATTTGGATGTATAGTCCGAAAAAATAGATGGATCGCGCGTGCGGTTTCACATCTTCTCGGTCGCAGAATTGTGGCCGGACCTACTTGACCCTCCCCTCTATTCTGCAGCATGGTCACTCCGCATCGGGGGTGTGCGGAATTTTCCGTTCTCAGTTTTACGCTTTCCGTTTTCCACCCATTTTTGGCCTTCCGTTTTATGTTTTACGGGTTTTCGGCCCGGAAAACGGAAAATTCCGGAAAATTATGAAGGGAGAAGAGGTATTTGTTCTCGGGGTATTAGCCTATCCTGAAGAGGGTTCACGTGTTTTGATGCACAATGTATATGTGTTCACAACAATGGCGTCAAAATTGATGTCCAATCTCCATTTACCGTCGTATCCTCATCACTGTTCCAAATATGCCATACATATGCCCTGCTCTCCTCAAAATTCTCAAAAAAAAGAACAAAGATTCACTGAAATATGGGTCGAACTTATATAAAATTTCCCATGAAACTGCGACGTGCCATGGTAAAAGCATCAAGCATTCCTGCGAAGCAACGCATGATGTAGCCTTTCTTTCAAGTTGACAAAAGCATAAGGCTACATCACAATTGTCACTGTTTTAGTCAGACGGTGATCCCCCCTCCACACTGGCGCCGTTGGTGTCTGATGTTTTGCGTGATATTTAGGGTGCTTGTGTTTCACATTCCCTGTTTCACATTCCCCACACACTGTTCTTCTCCTCCTTCCTCCCTCGCTAACTCGCTCCAACGGGATCCTCTGTGAATAATGTGATCCTCCCCAGATTGCAAATGTATTAGCTATCGTAGTTACCTTTTTGTCTGAATTTTTGCAGAGTGGGTCTGTTCTAAAGTAAAGCAAAGAAGTTGCATTTGAGCATATTTCTCAATGAACTTACTACTTACTAAGACAAAACTTTACAGTTTCTCGTCTTAGTAAGTGAGTTCAGTGAGAAATATGCTCACCGATTATATAATTCTGATAATCTCTCGTAACTAGGTGAAGGATAGATACTCCTCGATCTCGCTATATTTTAGGTGTTTGAAGTAAGTACATCAGTAGGCTTGAAATTACCTAATAATGTACTTGAAAAAGTCACCATTTATGCTCATGAAGTAGACACCTAGGAAACACAATGTTGAAGATGACTTTTGGTCACAAACCTATGCTTGGGCAAAATTTTCCGTTTTCCGTTTTACGCTTTCCGTTTTCCGCCCATTTTTGCCCTTCCGTTTTCCGTTTTACGTTTTACGCGATTTAAAATTTTACTTCCGCACATCCCTGCTCCGCATCCATCGCTCAGTTCCCACCCTGCCGTAGTCACGGAATCAGTCCACCTTTTCGACAAGGACTCTGCCATCTCCATCACATAGCCATATAGAGACGAACGATGGTGATTCGCCATGTGCATGTACGACAGATAGGCAATGTGGAAGGAGCAGCTGCGATGAACTATTGACGAATTTATCAGAACATTAGTGGAATTGGCAAATGGGAATTCAGCTGCCTTTGTTTCAATTCGCACCGAAATCAGCACCCACAAAACTTCCGTTTATGGTTTTCTTTCAGGTTTTAACGCCGTTGCAAGCATAATTCGAGCAGTTCTCGTGAATGACAGCACCAGAAACACCATCACTTCCTTCTGTCCCAGTAATGCGTTCTTACGCGTAGCTATGTAGTGCAACTAGCCTTTTTTGTTGCACAATAATATTAAGATTCGTTTGTTTTTTTCGACGCTTATTGTACTTCTCGTTGTTGTTATCTTAATTTTTTTCTGCCTCGTACACATTCTAGGACATTTGTACCTTTTCTGAGATCTAGCTTTTTTAAATTGCAATTCTCATGCATTTTTCCTTTTCTGGAATTCAATGACTTCTAATACTCGTTGAGTAAAGCCGGCATCTGTGAAATGTAATTGCAGTGAAAGTCAAAGTCATCATACGCATCCCATGGGTGACGATTAGGCGCTCTAACGATCGGCGAGCAAACAGATGGGTTCATTAACGGAACAATGGAATTTAAAAAATTGCTAAGTACCTGAATCAGTGTGAAACCTGAGCGTGAACCAGATGAAGCGGCTCGGACAGAACTAAGCGAAGTGATTACGTTGATCCAAGAGTTTCAGGTTTCAAGCTGTGTAGATTGAGCCAAACGGGACCACTATGCATATTCGATTTTTATTTCTACAACAAAATCAACAAATTTTCAACAATCTATAGGGAACGAGAGCTTCAGAACGTGGAGTTACTACTTCCTCCTAACATGGGAAGTTTCAGAGAAGACCATGTTTCACACTTCCACTTTGCTACAATACAACTAGAGATGGCTACAACTGAAATTAAGACTAAAAAAAGATGAGAGAAAAGCGAAGAGAAGCAGAAAAAGAAACTGTGGTTGCTAAGGCTCAAATCCTAATTCGTTTTCGTGGATTTGAATCCTGTGAAAAAAAACTGTTGCTTCTGACTCAACCGATATACTGGAAATCTAGATCTTTTTTGAGTTTTCGTAACAGTGTTTTCATTGAGTCAGAATGAAATAATTGAAAATAACATGGGAATAACAACAGACTTCGAATCCACAGAAATGAAAATGTGGAGAGAAGTGAAGATCTGCTAAAACAAGGTTTTTAATTATTTGGTTAAGTGCATCTTATTTACCGACCCGTTCTCCCAAGGATGTATTCCTGTTCGAGGGACTGAACGCATCTCCCGCATGCCAAACAACTGTATAAAAACCGTGATAATGCTCGTCTGGGAGGGTTGGCAAAATGGTCAAGCGATGAAAATTTGCCAATAATGACGGATAGAAATATCAATTTCGATAATGGTTCGCAATCTGCTGTACGGAGGAGGGGTGGGGTGGAGGGAGGAGGTGGAATCAACCAATAGGTTGTTGTCCACTGGAGCTGCAGGAGGCTTCGCTATTTGTTGTCGTTGTCACAATTACGGGGGCTCAATTCGTTAATTCGTTTTGGAATATGACATAATCAAATTTGAGTAACAATATCTGTTTTGATGACAAGCATCAGCAGTACGAACATGCGTATATATCCCTAAAAAATATTGTTCAGAGAAGGTATGTGAAGGTCCAAGATTATCAATGCAGAAGATCGGAATAAACAGTTCACAGCAAAAAAATAAATCTACTACTACTAAATCTACTAAATCACAGCAAGCAAACCCATAATGTGGGTATTGTTGGAAATTTGGGATTAAAACTTTCTGTAGTGATAAATTGTACCTTCCTTGTGAAAATGATGAAAACAGAGGATTGGGTGCTACTAGAAGCTTAATGCTGACATCGCGGTGAGGTCTACGATAACAGCATCACAAACACTGTTCGTTACTTTTGGTAGCGTTCTATACATCTGCGTTCTTACGCATATTTTCGACGAGCGTTGTCTACTCAGGGCCAGAATCTACTCTTAGTCTCACAAGAACTAAGCGATTCTGATTGTGCTACCTCTGCATCACCATGCTAGTTCAAATCCTCAACTGTTTCATACAGCTAAATATGGATTAGCTGGTACGTCCTCATAATTCCAGGCCACTGTGCAAACAATAACTATCTCAAAGAGCAGCGTTGTTTTTGATTAATTGCGCCTTTACAGTGAAGGTGCTTTTGTTGTCTTGTTCCAATTTTGTTGTATTGTCCTCGTTATAATTAAGCAAGTCTAGATGAGTAACATAGCACATGTTTCTAACTCGAATTGAAATGGAATTAATCGCCATCTGTTAGCTTATTAGCAGTTATTAGCAGTGAATGCCTGCAGTTGTAACTAATGACCAATCCTCGAGGCTGTAGAGAGCTGCGAAAGATCTGAAATTCTCACATGTCTTCTTTTTATAGAATGAGTAATTCGTGCTCGGAACTTGACAAAAGCAGAAGGAGGAAGCATGCAAATAAAGCAGAGGGCGGCGCTTAGGCGTATTCTGAGAATAATAAAGACGCAACATGGAGAGAAGGAGGAAATAAGAGAACTGAGCCAGTCTGGAACTTAGCACATGTGGCAAACAGGGTAAGTCACTCCTTCGAACAGCGCTAAGCATGGTAGAGCGTGATGGCTTGCAAAGAGGCTTATAAATGGGCTCTGATTTGATCTCAGACATTGGTGCTCTCAGGATACCATCCACCAGGTTGCTCCTCGCTACTATAGTCTTTCTAAGGCCATAAGTATTGTGCTTCCACTGCGTAGCCCATCAATGATCCAGGCTGACTGTTTACACGAGTATTCGCATATGTTTTCACTTTCCCAGCCTCTGATTGAGTCGCCCAAACTTTGCTCATTAAAACAACCACCATTGTAGCGTGTCAGTGTCTCGTCTGGCTTAGAATTCACACACAAGATTGAATAAGCAAACTGAGGTTCAAAGATGGTGCGACGTAGAGAAGTGCTTGCTCTCTATAATCAGCACAGCATTGGGTTGGGGGATGAATACGTGCGGTTTTTTTTTTCAAGATGTTTTTTGCGGTGATCTGAACTCCGCTCGATATCATGTAATGAACAATTTTGTGGCTCTTGTTTCGCTCTTTATTACAACTCCTTTCCTTATTACAACCGCGTTCCCCAATTTTCGTTGACCCTTCTTTTCATCGGATGGAAAGTGAACCACCAAGTTGACAAAAGTGAACGCCTCGGCCACCGACGGCTGTTCGACTTCAATGTTGAATTGAATGTTGGTGACATGACTAGATATATGAGCAACGTCTTCAGAGAGGCCCTTACTGCTGAAAGAACAACACAGATGTGTTATATCCGCTTCAGGCAGTGCAATTTGTCCTTTGAATTTGGCCCTTGTCCTGGACGCCTCGGACGTATACCACTTACTTTGTTAGTTTCCTTCTGCATTTCGTAGAGTTTCATTAAAGAGTTACGTAGAGTTACGTTGAATGGAAAATGAGTCGTCTCGAACAACACAATTTTTCGGAAATATGCAGGTGAGAAGCTCTCCTGGCAGCATTAGTACGGAAGGAAAGAATCTATGGCTATGTGACTCACTCAGAGTGATTGATACTGTTCGTGGAAAATAGTGGTTCCTATGCCTATGAAAAACCACACGAACTATTACCCAACGTTAACTGTTCAAGTACAGAAATTTGTCCTTATCGTAAACAACACATCGAACAACAATCAGTACCCCCCACAGACGAAATTCAGACTGTGAAACAGAAAAAAAATTAATATACTAAGCACCTTGGGAGGACCTGAACGACGAGAATCTTTGCAGGGAGAAAACCCTTCTTGGTCTTAATACTTGTAGCGTGCAAATAACAATGTTTCACTGCAACACCACAGATTGTCCTGCATTTCATGGCACTTCGTGGAACAACAGTTCCAATAGTTATTTAAATTTATTGCCATAAATGCAGAAATGAGAGACAATTTGAGGGCATGCTTCCGAAGTACCTTTCCTATGAAACGGTCATATTTAGCAGACTGTTCGTACATCATTATTAAAATGATTTGTTAGAATGCTGTCCTACAAAAGGCTAACAGAGTGGTTAGAGAATAGAGAACAAATGAGAACAGAAAATTAGTAATGAGAAACACACTAAACTGGACATGAACTCAACAAAAGCGTCATTTAAAGTGAAATATACATGGAGATTTACATGACTGTGCCCTTTCTTCAAGGGTTGTGTACCTCACATACAGGGACGTCAATGGCGTTGGCCCATGTGCGGCCTCGACCCTGGAAATAGCATTCGCCCCTTCTCGAGGCCGTGAATGGGCCACCACCATTGCCGTCCACTGTATGTATAATGTGCGCAACGATCTGGCTAGTGATGTCATGCATAGCTGGAACTTCAAAAGCAAGCGTTTTGTGTAAGCCTTAGTACACAGAACGACCCGAAAACTGCTGGCATTCCATTCACAGAAATCCATCTTCCAAAAATCTCTCTCCGTTAGAGGGGTGAGAACCTCGGCATGACATATTGCTAACATTCATAACTGTAACCAATGAAATAGTGAAGAGGCAATGTTGTCTATGCAGTCACTTCTCGATCGTTTCTATGTTCTTCTATGGTTCATACGCATATTTCAAAAGTTCGATGCTAAACATTCAGAATTAACGCGAACACCGAGACGAGTGTCCTGATACCCCTTGAACATAGGGCACAGATGACTGCGAAAACAACGCTTTGATGATATTTGACGTTACAAAGAGCATATCCCACAAAGCTTTAACATACACATACTTCATCATAACTTCAACATATGACGCATATAGAAGTGCAATGCTTTAACAAATACGTGGGTGAATACCTATGAATTAACAAATACCAGGCTGAAAAGCTCCTGCACATAGTATTGTCTCTGCTCGTTGCTCCTGAACACATATGCAAGCGACGAAGAGGGTGGAGCTATAGATTGTTGATGGTAATTATTCCACAATGCGATTACATTAACCTTTCTATCATTTATAATGTACTTGCAGAAGCAGAATAGTTGCATCTAAATTTGCAAAAAGCCATAACTTGGCTGAAAATCCTCATCTTAATTCAAAATGAACAACCGTAACATCTTTGCGAATACGTACGAGTTGGTTTTTCCCAGAGGCATGAAAATTGTCAGGTTCACACTCAACAGAGCACCAAACGCCGGTTCAGAACAGATTTCACTGATACTTCTACAGCATACGGAAAGATACCATGAATGAGATCTGTTGAAGATAAATCAGCAAGCACTGATGCGATGACGCTTCTAGTCCCTTTTTTCGCTGATCTGAAGTTTCTGATTTATGAAGAAAAATTACGCTATTCACTTTCTTGTTTATATAAAATCTTCGTTTTATGCCGTAAACAAGCATGATGTGACGTAAAGCGTAGGCAACAAAAGTGTGGATAAAGAGGTTTCAAGTCCACTAGCCATATGAGAACGAGATCAGGATAATACAACTGTGACGATCAAGTACATATTGAACAATGAACTATTTCCACCTGGCCCGAAACTATTGCACCCACCCGATAGTAACTAAATTCATCCAAACGAAACAATGTATCAAGAAAAAGAAAGGTAGCACGTAATCTAAACAAGGCACGTGGCACAATTCGTATAATTTTCATGAATTGTTCCGTGAAAAACTTGGCAAACCTTTCTAATTTAATTTTAATTCGTGTAGAGCTGAAATTCTTGCAGCACTTCGGAAACAGCGTTGATTAGTTCAGCCTGGAGTTCCCCTTCTTGGGCAGTGGAGTTGTCGAAGCACTAGGGCGAGAGCTGATGCGAAGTCTCTTGCGGCCAAACTATCTTCCTATTCTCTGCCATAGTACGCCAGTTGTCGAATGAGGTGTAAGCCAAACGCTAAGTGGCAACGTATATAACATCCGTCTGAGGGGATCAGGTTGAGGATGAAACAAGCTGATCCCACTGCGGATAGAGCTGAGCGAGTGGCTGAGTTAGATAAGTGTAGCTATCCTTCCGCGCGATACATTTCTATAATATCTTCAATATTATAGAAATGTATCTTCAAACATCATGTCTCCAAACACGCTCTAGACCACTTTCAATAATTTTCACTTCTCTACATTCTTCGCTTTCTCTTTCTCTCTCTTTTCTTCTTTTCTTCTTCTATCACTATCGCTTTCCTTCTCCTTCGCATTATATTACGGTGTTGAATTATAAATGTTCGTCTGACCTTTGAATAAAGATTACTACAACGACAACACCACACGAACTCCGTCCAAGAGGTATTTTCGAAGCAGATGGTTCACTCTACTACTTCCTCCACATAAAGAATAAGTGCTCTGTGTGAAAAATCGTAACGCTTTGAAAATCAGTAGCCGTCCACTTTAATTTTGGCCTCACCTCGGTTTCTAAGTTATTCCTCCACCAGTGGAAGCTGCATCAGCTGTAGCGCCGATATTGCACTAGAGACATCAGCAGTAAACGTCTGACCAGTATTCATCATCCTTGAATGGAGCGTTCCTTTCATATTCTACATGAAACCCAAAGTCACCTTCCGTTCGTGAATATCGGGTTTACGTGCCTTGGTAGGCTATTGCCCGTCGCTGAGCAGATGTGATTTTTTGTCTGCATGTTCAAGACACACACTTTTTTTATCTGACATCATAATGGTTTTGAAGACGCCCCAATTTTTTATACGACAGAGGAGAATATAGCTTATGGTGGCTCGCGAACTCACTATGCCCGCCTTGAGTAGGTGCACTACCAATTAAAAATAATTTTTCAATGGTGGGAAGTTGGAGAATACCGAATAAGTTACATATATTGTGCAGCGCCGTGAAGTGATGTTTCAAAAGACTACACATGCCCTGCCAAAAATGGTTACTCTAGGAAAAATATGGGAATAAATGGAAGCGAATGCAGCGGACATTTATACTGGGTTGGTGAAAAACTTCTGCAACACTCACGAGTAATTTGCAACACTCAAAACCAATTCTTTAGAAATGGATTTCCTTATTGAGACAGAATCTCAATCAGTGCTACCTCCACTACTGTGTGGTACCTTTGCCCGTCTTTTGGGCAGCTTCTCTGTTCCTTCCTGCAGGAGGCTGTGGATCGAAAAACTTCGACACCTCTTTTTCGAGTAGCTGCTAATTGCAAAGTCTGATTTTTCATAGGTTTCCATAGGCGCATGGTCCGGAAAAAGTGACAGTCAGACAGGGCCAGGTGAAGTCCTTACGCGCAGTCGGCGAAAAATTATCGAGCGCGCCCAGTATGTGGCGCTTGCGCGGCGTGGCCCTCTTGTGGCAGCGGTCCCCAGTCGTTCAGATTCGTGGCCCAGGTAAGTGTTTTCTTTCATTTTTTTCCTTATATGAAGTTTATCTGAAACTGTGAGGCCTGTGGCTGACCGATATCGACCGGACGGCTCCGCATGCCTTATATTTTGCACATTCTCCCCATACCTGCCCTAAATGCTTGTTTTTATTGTTTTTATGAGGTATGCAAGGGCCGTCCGCTTGACATCGGTCAGCAACTGACCTCATACCTTCAGATAAACTTCAATCAAAGAAAAATGAAGGAAAAACACTCACCTGGGCCAAAAATCTGATGAACGACTGTGGACCGCTGCCACAAGAGGGCCGCCTCGCGCACGCGCCCCATGCTGGGCGCGCCCGGTAATTTTCCGCCGAATGCGTGTAAGGACGTTATGGCACATAAGACAGGTGTGACAGAAATTATCAAATTTTTCTCACGACTTGCGTTTGCAAAGTGCTCGTACGCATTATCTTGAAGAAAATGATTAGTTAGTCGTTTTGGGGGTTTTTAAACTTATGGCACCTGCCACCTTCCGAAGTTGGGTAGCGCAGAGATCTCTGGTCATTCTAGCTCCACTATTTAAGAACTCTTAGCAAAACCTCTTTGTGTCTCCACCGACAAAATAGAAAAACCCTCTTTTCTGGCGAGTCTGCTTTCTACTGTTTTGGAAGTGTTCGGACACGGAATCCACTGGAGCTGCTTTGCGTTGTTCGCGCACTGGACCGAGCTCCCGCACCCACTTGCAATATCTTTTCGAAAGTTCTTTTCCCATGCGGCCGAAGAAACAGCGGCTCCTCTATGCTCACATGACATGACTTACCAGATTCGCACAACTACTCATGTCCGGATAAGTTTGCCAAAACCGAGCAAGTGAGGATGCTTGGTGACGGTCGCATAGTCGCAACAGAATGTCTTAGCCGAATTGGAGTTCTGGCCTCCTCTTCAGGATGTCCCGCAAATGGTCGTCATTAACGGTCGGCGCACGTCTAGACCGTGGATGACTTTCAAACATCACTTTGTCAGACTTGAAGCCCTGGTACCATCGAGGCGTTCTAGAATAGTGAATAGCGGTCCCTTCAAACGCAGCACACATGTTGGCGTTGGCGTTCTTAGAGGATATCCTTGCGGCAAACTGTAATAGACAACGGAGCGAAGTGAGACTCAACTGACCGAGGGCATTATTACTAGGGTACTTCTCTCGTATGTCCTTTACATTAAAGCATTGAGATCATACTACCTTATCTCCACACAAAATCGCACCTGTCAAGCTGCTCTTGCGTTTTAGAAATGAAACGAAGAAGTGTCGCAGAACTTTTCCACCAACACAATAATTCCTAAACCCAATAAGTGTCCTGTCTGTTCGCGGATCTACTTAATGTTTTTCGTCTTTTACTTTCATCTTCAGTGTATTATTTACGACCATTCAGTAGTCATGCGGATATAAAACTTCAAATTTTCATTGGTGACAGCAGTAGCAACTATAATAATAGCTAATATTTACGTGATTTCCGCGGTGGATGATGCATGAAAGTCGTTTTAAGCGAAAAAAATTCATTACCAAGACGAATACCTCATCTCATTCGATAACCTTCCTTCTTCCTGCTGCGCAAATTTCCCACAGTGCAGCGAATAGGAAACCATTTCAAAAATGATCAGGAATGAAGCAAAGAAGAAAACGAAAGCAAGAGGATAGGAAAATACATCTCAGGAATGAAGCTCCTAAGATCAACACAGCCGCTTATTCTACAGATGCTAAGGCGTGGTCAACTATAATAATCATATAGTGAGTGAAATAGTTGGTTCCCCACGGGTTCTGTGCAAAAACCGTGTGCTTAGAGCTGACAAAATAAATCTCATTAGTCTACAGTAGCAAATTGAGAAAATTAGTCAAGAAGGTAACAATTTAATTGGATTAAGATAGAGGGAAAGCGTCATTCATCCGTGCTTCACCAGCTGACGAAAAAGTTCGTTGCAAAAAGATTTATTAGAGAATTTTGCAGCAACACTAGGAAGTGGATTTGCTCTTATTTTGACCGATGAGAACTCAGTTTCCATTTGGAAAAAGAGTTTTTTGCTTTCTAATAACGCACGCTCATTAATTTGCTAATTTGCTGATTTCGTACTTAGAATGATGGTGCAACGTTATCCATCAACTCACTCCAGAACTCCCACGTCCCAATCTACCAAGTTCACATTCTTCATTTTTTTTTACCGTTTCGTCAACCGAATACTAAATACTGCATAGGCCATGACGTACTGCAAATTAGAAAGCAAACGCAAGCGTGCCCTGTAATGAATTACTAGAATTTTCCGTAGAACAGTTTAACTTTGCAGCTGCACCAAGCAAAAATAGCATTTGCTTCACGTCGATTGTTTCCAGTTCGAATGGAAAATCCGGATTCGTAGTCTGCAAAAACTAGAGCACTTCCAAAAAAAAAAATTTCGCTACAGCAATACTGTTAATGAAATTGTACTGTTTGGCTTTCCACGCATAACTTTTTCCGACTGACCATAAACGACTTATATTTCCAGTATCTTGCAGAGTAATCACAAGAAAAAAGATTTTAGAAAAAAGCGATGCACACTGCTGAGTTGCTGACATGCAAATCTTTCGTAATAAGAATCTACTATAATAAGTTTATCATACTAGCGCTCTTTGGGACGCTAGAAAGTAGGGCGGGGCAGCCATTTGGGACATATGCAAGAGCTTCGCACTTGCCAAATCTCTAGAAAATTGATAAAGAAGTAGAACCAATCTTTCAATGGGCCCAAACATGGAGTCCTTCCTACGAGTTGAGTATGAGTATAAGAAGTCCGTTCTCCATTCTACGGCGTATTCATGCGTATTCCTTACTACCGGGCCAACGCAGACGCGTTCTCCATCGGAGGAACTGTACCCTGCCATTCTCTACACTATTCGACCAAAGCGAAATCGTATCCTCGCATCCCTCACACCACTGGGTCACGGCGGGCCCTTTCTCCATCGGTGGTCCTGTATCCTGGCATCCCCGTTGCACCATTGGGCAACGGCGGGCCCTTTTCCCATTGGTGGACCCCTATCCGTGTATTGTTGATTGGTTACACAATGTCATGCCTTGATATATTGACACTTTTACTCTGTGTTAGTGCAGATACTGTGACGAAAGAATCGCTGCGAGAATTTAGCAGGGGATGCGGCAATAGCATCACCTGCTGGGCCGACCGTGTAGGTTCACCCTCTCCTTAGCTTCCTAGACGCTGTGACCTCATAAACCCACCCGTTTTTTCTTTGGAAGAGCCGTACAGCGTCGCAACAGTGGAAGAGTGGTTTTCCTGCTGCGCACATTGTGCAGCCTAAGAGCTTGTAAGCATTCCCTCACCCCTATGCTGCGAGACTGCCAGCGAAGGTGATGAAGTCACTACCTCGTGCATGCGGGAGAGCCAGCAGTGACTGCGAGTCCCGAAACGAATGTGTCTGAGTCTCTAAAAATCGGCCATTCCGCCCCACAGTCTGCGCCTCAAGATTACGGTGTCTAGAGTGCCGCCACGTATCTCTAGCCGCTCTAGCCCCCTTACGGCGCTTTGTTTAATAGATTTCAGAGACGCGTCAGGGTTTTGCTTGCTTTGCCTAAGACGATTCCTGAGTTCATTGAAAATGTTCAGTTATGTGGGAGTTTCTGGAAGTTTCCAGTATCATATTTTATGAAATAGAAAGAAAATCTTCTGGCATAGGCATCCAGACCACTGCAACCAATTGTAAGCTCTTCTATTTCGAAAAAAAAAACTAAGGAATCTGACGCTTCGGACGTCCTCTTGTGATAGCCGACCGCATCGAGAAAAAAAACTCATCTATTAGAGAAAAAAAGGAAAGACTAGAAATGAACACAAAGACACTGGTGGGAATGAGATGACAATCCGAAAATCAATTGGAGAAGTGGAGCAAGAAACAGTATAAACGATCAAAAATATTTCACGCAAGACTGCTTATGAAGCTCACTAGCGTTCATGTCAACTTGTGTCAGTCAATCTTTAGCAAAAATACATAGAATAGTTCAATACACAATCAAATTTTCAATTCTTCAAAGTAACCTCCGTTATGATGAGTGCTTAGCTAGCTCATTGATGTGTTTTTCAGAAATTCGAGGATGTCTTCAAACTGGCCGTCATCTCGAGGGAGCACAGCCAACGCATGCCTGGATAATCAAGAGTAATACATCAATCGCACAATTAGTTTAAAAAAACACAAGGGCAGTTTAGTCCTCCTCCAATGAAGAAAATGGAGCCATAATCAGTGGTTCGGGAAAAACATATTTTGATACTCATAGAATCAGTACAAATTGTGTAATAGTACAATCTTTCACTACTATCGTGCGTAGCTCCTCAAATGTGACGCACCCATGCTTAACAATGTCTACAAATAATCGGACGGTGAGCGCGAGCGCACAGGACAAAAGGCCTCCGAACAGATGGGAACATGAAGGATACCTTAAAAACACGAGTTGTCACACAAATGAGTGCGCAAAAAAGCGGCTGAGGGCAGTTTCTCGGAGCTCAGATGTTGGTATGAGCAACAAGAGTTCACGTAGCAAAATTATGTTGAATTATGTTCAAAATTATGTGCGATGTTCTCGGTTCTTTCTATCCCTCAGTCGAACCCACCTTTGGAGTGCAATGTCTATTAGTGAAGTAGAACTTAATGTGACTTGATTGTTGAAAGAACTACTACCTTTAGATAGACAAACTATAGCGCAACAACAACCCCGTCTGAGAGGTAGAAGGCGCATTCTGAGTTGTGATGGGCCAGCAAAGCCGGTGTTGGAACCCCTTACCTCGCGAACTTTACCAAAAAAATGTCACTGCCTCGCCAAATAGTTGACAGGTAAATACAGTGACATTTCGGCGTCAAGACATATCCATTTGATGTACGTGAAAAGTTACACGTATCAGCAGACAAACACTGCAACAGAAGGAAGTAAGTTTTTTCTTAAAGAAATGAGACAGAACATGGGAGTACAGTTTCTTAAATCTGAGAGCCAGACGTAATTTAGCCTACTATACCTAGCCAACAGCACAGGTCCGGAATAAGTAAACAAATTAATGAGTAGGAAATACCCGGTTAGCATTTAATAACTGAGCACGATTATCCTTTTTTTTTTTCAAATCAAGAAATAATCATCTTTTGATCTGAAAAAAGGATGATCGTGCTTTTTGATTTTCCCAAACCAAGATCAAAGACATGACTTCCAAGCCTTTCGTATGTGTTTTTTATTCTACTCAAACTTCAACATTTTCGCCATGAGTACCTCGACGAAGATGATTTATTGGACGCGTTTTTCCTTTTAAATCTACTCATGTGAGTTTACTCATGTAATGAACTCATATGAAACATGCGATGTAATACATACTCGTCCATTACCATGGAATACGGCGAGCTTCTTACTAACACATATACAGTAGCGAGCAAAATAATTGCAACTTTTCGTTTTTCGTCTATAACTTCTTCTAAAGCAACGCGTGGGAGTTCAAATGTTTTATGGAAATTGTAGATACTCATGAGAGATAGAAACAAGAAATGACCCCCTTACTCCATTGACTTTTTCACTTTTTTTAAGAAAAATTTTTCTCACAGCGCCTAGATCTGTAATTTGGCATCATGCGCAATGTCTCATAAAATGACGTCTATCGTTACGATCTGACCACGAATTGGTTTCTTGCAGCAGAGCCAACACGTATGTGCTTGAAAATGTGCATGCGCTGACCACTGGTCGACATCTACGAAGAGTATGTGAGATTAGTTTAGCAGTGATCCTCTCTGGGTGTTTCTGTCAATGCCCCTGATGGTTCTATAAGTTTGGCTACAAGTGTTCGGTTTCAACGCAGCCTATTGCTCCCTCGCAGTTCCGAAATATTCGGGCCTGTTGCCGTGCAGCCAATCGTGCACATCACGAGAAATAAGTTTTGGAATTTTGTTCTGTCTTGAGGAGGAAGATACCTTAAAGATCCCATAAATGGTAAAGATTCACCAGGGTTAGAACATCGCAGTGTGCGTGGCGACCCATGCCTGTTTGAATTTGATGAGGTAGATCTTGCTAAAATGCCAGTGCACTGGTCCTCAGATGAAGAATGAGTCTGCCTGCGGCCAGTAGTCGGGAAAACGCCAGGATATGGGTGCACGGATGGAGAACGGGTCTGCCGTGGCCAGTAGCAGGGAAAACGCCAGGATAAGGGCTCACGGGTGAAGAAAGAACCCGTCGTGGCCAATTCTAAGAAATACGCCCTATGATGGCCCGCGAATGGAGGATGGTCTGCCGCGGCGGCCTAGTAGTGGGGGAAGCGCCAGTATACGGGTCAGTGGATGAAGGATGGGTCTGCCGCGGCCCAGCGGAGGGGAAAACGCCAGTATACGGTTCCTCGAATTGAGAATGGGTAGGCCGTGGCCAGTAGTGGGGAAAACGCATGAGGGTCCACGGATTGAGAATGGGTCTGTCTTGGCCCAACCGTGGGGAAACCGTCAAGATACGGGTCCACAGCTGGATCGGGTCCGCCGTGGCCAACAGTAGGGAAAACACCAGGATAACGGTCTGCAGTGGCCCAGTACTGTGAAAAGATGATTATTCACACTACGTTGGTTATGCTGTGTTGTACACAGGTTCTTAAACCATCTGGAAGATACTCTTGTGCAGAGTTGGGAGTGGCTGGCCATGATGGCTCCATAGGCGTTGAATGAATGCACTTACAAAAAAAAACGTAGGTAGTACCATTGTATCGGAAAATAGTTTTACATGTAAATGTGTGATTAAGAATCTAGAAGAAAGCAACGACCACGAGAAGTGTGGAAGCCCGACGTTGGTGAGGCGCCCAGACTGGTAGTGTATACGCAATTCATAAAGAGGGTTCCGTATTTGAGCTCAGTTAATGATTAGTCTTGCTTTTTTGTTAATTCTTTAAGCATTTCACATGTGTGAAGCTGCCTCAGGTGGCTGCCCCACCCCTCTTTTTACCGTCCCGAAGGGGCGCTAGTAAGGACAATGCAAGAAACGAAAATTAGTAACACATCCAAAATCGAAGTGCAGAATTATATACCAGCGTATCAAAGGATATGGAGCTATAATGGGATCATTCCTGGCTAATCGGGGGCTTCTTTCTGGAATGTTGCGTATGAAGATTAGAATATAAGAGCCACGTGATGGTGATGTCTAGAAATATCAAGGACCTCGATTGTTTTTCTAGATGGTTTGAGTAATTGGTAATTACTACGCGACTATCATGCTGTCTCTCAACAGAATATCTACTAAGTGAGTATCACGCTAATTCATTTAGGACCAATTACCCGTCAGCTGAGAATACGTCAGCCCCTAGGGAAGCACAGTGTAAGCACTACTAAAAGACTGCTCATCTGTTTTGAGTTTCAACTTAATTGGCAAGAAACATGTATCGATAAAAATTCATCTGCAGCGGAGAAGAAATTCTGATTTGTAGCCGGCGATGAAGCAACCAAAATTCGTCAACCTTTTCGTTCTGAGAATATTTAGGGTATTCTCATCCTCAAAACTGCTACTTCATTCGTTCAACAATTTCCCTCGAGAAGATTATGTCCTCCAACGTCGTACATGTAAGAAACCCACTCGAGATGGATTCAGAGGTGCATGCTACTGTCAAGTATGGTCGGTATCGGGACTGGATCAACGCAGCAAAGTAAAACGCGACCAACACTAGAAGGAACTTCATCTATGTGTCTTGATTGTTCGAGTAATTAAGAACTAGAGAGAAGAAAATTAAAAGCTACTGTAACGGTCAAAATTCATGCCAATTATATACCTGTTCACACTTGACAAAAAAAGCCTGCAACGAAAAAAAGCCTGACCAGGAGTTGTTCTTGAAGACCAAAATCTTTTATGAAGCCTTTCAATGCCCTAGTAATCGCTAAGACTCTTACATAAGGTTTCTACATTTTCCTTCCAACTTATTCTCCATGGCTAGCCCTATCTGAGCAACACCTGCGTATGTGACTGAGGAACAATTCGTTTAGAAAAGTTCACTGCAGCTGATCACATGGAATTACCGATATTGGGAGTTTTTCACAGTCAAAGCGGGCTCATTCTAAAGCGATGCAATCATTGAGCGGCCTATTGGGCAGTTTATACTAGGTGCATGCAACTGACGCTCTTACATTTACACGATGAAGGTTAGGGCCAGTCGAATCACCGACCGAGCTCAGACGAACGCGTTTACGGCTTCCCGGCGGTCGCGCATTGTTTTCATTCAGATGTGCATGTCATTGTTGACGCACGCATCTAGTACTTGTTCTTATCTCATAGCGAATGGTGTTTTGAATAAATCACCGTATCAGTTGATATTGCGCTACTTCCAAGGTTACTCAATTATGAAACAAAAATTGATGCCAGGGAAAAATGTGACTATGCTTACCGGCGTCGCGGCAATGCTTAATAGTGTGAGGTAGTCTGCTAAAAGGAGCCCTTTGGCTGAATAAAGAATACCTAAAGAAATCATACATAAATTGCAAAACACCTATTAGGACTTCAAAAGCAACGTAGCGATCAGATGTCGAGAAGCTCTCTGCTGCGTTCGGAAATTCGACAGGGGAAATAATAAGAAGAAAAGAATAGTCAGAGAGAGTGCGCATATTGTGGTACCTCCAACATGCTCGTGCAAGCTAAAAAGAATCAATAAGCATGTAGGTATATTTCCAAATCCCTGATTAAACTGACAAACGGAGCTTTCCATTCTTGGAACTCTCCGTTACTGACCCTTCGTCGCAAATTTACTTTCTCTAAAACATGGCTCTCACAGGGAAATGTCGCTCAAGCTCGTAATGCATCTGAGGTTAGTTTTTCACTTTATTTATCTAATTTCCTCTAAGACCACCTCCGAACGAAATGCAGAAAAGAGCAGAAATCTGCTTCTCCTTTCGAAAATTATTTTGGTAAAGATTACCAGTTCAGTTTGGAAAGAAGATTTCAAGAGCAACATGAAGCTGTTTCACTTGGTGTACGGTAGAAAACGGTGCAGTTACAGGAGCAAAACAATACGATGCTCGCAAGAAATACAGCGCCAGCGATACTAAGGGAGTTTATATGAGTTCTCCGGAACCTGTCCACTAAAAATGCACAAAGATTTATAGCCACGTGCAAACATATTTCCTACATTCGTTTCTTAGCTAAAGCCTCTACCGCCTGTTCCAGTTTTTCACAACAAATACGTGAGGGCGCAGTGTTTCCTTGCCCTCGTGTGCCTGACACCAAAGAGATTCCAACTGTGCTAAACGGTCAGTTGCAATGAGGGCTGCGATCGCACTCTGCTGGAACATTTTTTGAAACGTTAAGTGCTCCTCAAGCTTCAAACAGAGACCACGTGGAGTTTGAAAAAACAGATGACACTACACTCTGTATCACAAGTATAGGGACCTATTATCATGACTTATAATAACGGGCTTAGTCTGTTTACGTGTGTGTCAGTATGTAAGTACAGTCCTTGTCGAAAAGATAGACGGATTCCGTCACTACAGAAACGCGGTGGGACCTGAACGATGGATGCAGAGAGAGCATGCTTCAAGTGAGAGGGTCCAGTGGGTCCCACCACGATTCTGCGGCCGCGACGATATGAAACCGCGCGCGCAATCCGTCTATCTTTTCGACAAGGACTGTATGAATGTTTGTCAGACCGTTACGAAATTCTACAATTGGTCAGTGATCGTGATTGTGAGATCATATAAAAGCCTACGAACGGGTGTGATATGGTTGAGTGGGGTAGGGATGAGATCAAGGAGAAGGTTGGATAATGTGCAGCGGGTCCGTCAATGGAGTCAATACAGAAGGGTGCGCCAGCGCCCAGAAGTGGGGGAGACGGGCCCACTTTCGTGATAAGGGTGCGCCGGCGCCCAGAAGAGGGGAAGATGGGTACACCACTGTAATAAAAGGGAGGCGGGTCCACTGCTGTAATAAGGGTGCGCCGGCGCCCAGAAGTGGGGGAGACGGGCCCACCACTGTGATAAGGGTGCACTGGCGTCCAAAAGTGGGGGAGACGGGTCCACTACTGTAATAAGGGTGCGCCGGCGCCCAGAAGTGGGGGAGACGGGTCCACCACTATGATAATAAGGGTGCGCCGGCATCCAAAAGTGGGGGAGATGGGCCCACTGCTGTTATAAGCGTGCGCCGGCATCCATTGGTGAGGAAACACGTGGCGGTCCAGCGTTGTGATAGGGACGCTCGCGTCCAGAAAAGGAAGTTCGTCACGGTCTGGGTAAATTTCTGCATGAAGGGTGCCCTGGCATCCGTCCCGGCTTTTCCTCTTACTTATGTGACCTAGGTGCACATTCCAATCCGTATTCCCCTCCTCATTCCGGTCCATCTGTATCTGAATCGACCCCACCCTTCACTCTGTTTTTATACATGGGCAGACCCTTATCACTTGAGTTACCACAACAACCAGCTAAAGATAGATTATTTCAGAAGAGCATTTTCACTGAATCGGCTACGTTCAATTAACAAAGCGTTAGCCGGCCGGCCAGACTGGTAGGTCATAAAGTGGCTCACATCCACTCTATCGTTCTGATTTCTTCTCCATGTGATTCAAATCAAATAACCTCGAAACCGTTGTTACCAAGTTGTGGATGAGGCTTGGCTCAAGACTGTTCCACGCTTCAAGAATGGCTTTGAGTTCCTGAACGGAGCTCTTTTACCTTTTACATAAATCCGTCGAGCTAAAACTCCTCAGACATTTCCCATAGGATTTAAGTCTGGTGAGCAGTCTGGCCACTCCAAGACCTAGACCTCATGTGAAGTTAACCATGCTCGTGTAGAGCAACTCGAGTGGATAGCTGCATTATTTTCCATAAAAACGAAGTTGTAGCACGAGTGAAGTCTCAAGAATGGCAGCAGGTGATCGGATAGGACCTGGTGGTAGTGCCTGCTCTCCATCCTTGAAACAAAAGTTATGGACAGGACACCCATACTGATGATGGTGCCTCAAACCATGCACTCAAACCAACCACCAGACCTCCTCTGAAATTCCTGGCCGAAAAAAGTGGCTCCTTCCGGAGATCCCTCCAGTACGACCTCCATCCATCAGGACCATCGGAACTGAACTTTTTCTCGTCGCTCCAAATGATCTAAAATAGTATTTGAGCCTAGGATACATTACAAATAATTTGTGGCTCTCAGTGCATAATGGCGAACCTCATCCCAGTTTCGTCATTCTTCCTGCACAAAACGTAGACGAGCAGCCTTGTGAGCTTGTGTGAGCCTTAGTCTTCATGACTTATCGAGTGGTCTCCTTGGAATTTCTCAGAGTCCTACAGATGGTCACACATGATGCTTCTAAATCCGAGCTCCGTTTTTGTTCTCCTCAAACTGACTTTTGAGTTGCAGAAAAGTAGCTTTATCCGTTTCGACATTACATCAGAGATTATCCTTGGCCTTAGATCTTCCTGCTGTTGTATTTGGTTGGATTATTGACGTAGTTCGAGATACATATCTTCCGATCTCGGTCACCATGTGTCTACAGCTAAAGCCAATCCTGCATAAGGCATCAACTTGTCCCTGTTCCTCTGTAGACAAACGGGACCCTCAGATATGATGATTGAATGGGAAAAATACGGTTCTGCGGTTGTGACAAGAATTATGGGCATAAAAATGAAGTGCTCTCCCTTTACTTTAGGTACAAGGAAATTCAGTCGTTTTCTCCGAAAAATCATAAAAATTCTTCATGGGCATACTATGTATTAGTTGAGAACAAGAGTTTTGATGTTATTTGATTTGCTTAATCACATGAAAAACGAATCAGGACGACAGAAGGAGTATGAGTCGCGTTATGGCTCATAAGAAGGGTGTCCCTATACTTGCAATACAGACTGTATCTTCCCTCATCAACTGCCTGCTTTGAGCATAACCATGACCCATTCATTACCAGTTGTAATCTTCGTATAATTATTGAATTGAATTTCCTACTAGATTCAAAGGATTTTTAACCACCTCCCAACGGGGAGGAAATAATGTTGTGCTTATGACATACACAAGCGTCGATGAGGGTGCGTTTTCTGCTGTCTCGAGAAGCACCGATCAGGACTGCGCCGCTCGCAATAGAATCCTCTCTGCGACAACAAACCACAGCGTTTTTGATAGCTAGTTAGCTTTTTTTTAATATTTAACATTAAGTATGATGGAATACTATGAAAAAATCCCTGATTTGCCATTTCAGCGCAATCGGCACGGCCGCGCAGCGTACTTCCTGTGGAAAAGACGCTGCCATCAACGCTAACTGTACATAGGCTTTGTTCATTCTTGCTTTTTTCTCATGGTCACATTTGCTCCGGACATTACTTCAGTTTTCTACATTTGTCTTATTACGGCGTGTCAAATTAATGAATAAATCATTGCGAGACATAGAGGGGTATAATAGATTGAGCAACCACGTACGTCACTTTCAAACACCCAGAAGCAATTTGGCGTTAGTGAGGTAAAAACACCCTACGCGACCCACCTCTTATTGTGTGAACGACGGGTTTTCTTGGAAAATAGTGAAGGTACCCAGATGAATGGTCGCATAAGCTGCCCGAAATGGCTCACGCCGATTGTTTTCACCTCATCAATGCCAAATTCATGACTTCTAGGTGTTTACGTGCGATATGAGCGGTTACGTAGGCCTTAATGAGTAGTCTCACGGGGCTTGCTAGATGGAAATACGTTGGAAATGGCTCTGTACAACAGAATTTTATTGACAAACCCGTTTTCACAATTATAACAACAGAAGAGCTCAGAGGATCCTAGCTAGAACCGCTCCGAATCGACGGCAAATTCACTTTTCCTGTCCCGCCTTCGCCGGAGGTGACACATGGTGACGAGCAGCAGCAGCACGACGCCAAGGGCTGCCAGCGAATACTTGATGCCGTCGACCAGCTTAGGGACCAACACGAAGCCCAGCCAGATTTTATCGTATGTGTTGTCGAACAGCACAGCGTGTGAGTCCTCCCAGAAAATCGGGATGATCGACTCGGTGATGTCGCGGTTCTGTCTGCAACAGGTCCTTTCAAACTGTGGGTGTAGATGTTCGTACTACTAAAGCATAACACTTTAAACCGAAATCCCTCAAATTTGAAGTGTTTCCATATCGTTTATCATGATTTTCATATTTTAAGGTCCTCAAGTTATGCTTACTAGCGCCCCTTCGGGACGCTAGAAAGTGGGGTGGGGTAGCCATTGAGGTATGTGCAAAAGCTTCACACGTGCAAAATGCTTAGAAAATTAGCAAATAAGCAAAATTAATCATTAACTGAGCTCAAATTCAAAAACCTTTTTATAAGTTACGTATATTCTACGGGTCTGGCCGCCTCTTCAACGTCGGGCTTGGAGTCTTCTCGTAATCCTAGCATTGCTTGTAGGTTCTTAATCACGCACCTACATGTAAAGCTGATTTCCGATACAATGATACTATCTGCTTTTTCGTCACATTGCTTACATGCCTGTGGACCCGTTACGAGCGGCCACTTTCAACTCTACGCAGGAGTATCTTTTACATGACATCATTCTAAGTGATTATTCACACGGCATTGGTTACAGTGTTGTGAACAACACTGTAACCAATGCCGTGTGAATAATCACTTAGAATGATTCAAGCTCCACGTTGTTGAGATAGTCTAACTGGTGTGCTTCTGCTTCAAAATACAGGGAGGAAGAAGAGGTGGTCGACTGAGATACAAATGAGCGCGTAGCGTGCCCCTACTCCACCGGTAGACGTGCACCTTGGTGTTTTCCTCACTACTGGGCCACGGCGGATCTATTCTCCATCCGTGGACCCCAGCGGCGGACGCAGGAAGTGGGCGGGAGGGGGGGGGGGGTGCGTGGGAAAAAAGTGGGGTCTCAGCCGCTTTGGGGACCCAGATGGAAAATAAAATTGATAAAAATATTAATCATAATAATAAACAATAAATAAATAATAACTAATACAAGATTTTTATTTGTATTGTGAAGTAATTTCGAAAATTTGGCCACCCATTCTTGGGGGGGAGGAGTGCGCCCCCCCCCCCCGCGCCCGCCCGCGTCCGCCACTGGTGGACCCGTATCCAGGCGCTTTCCCCACTTTTGGGCCAGGGAAGACCCATCCTCCATTCGTGGGCCCTCATCCTGGCGTATTTCTTACTATTGGCCACGACGGGTTCTTTCGTCATCCGTGGGCCCTTATCCTGGCGTTTTCCTTACTATTGGCCACGGCAGACCCATCTTCCATCCGTGGGCCCGTATCCTGACGTTTTCCCCACAATTGGGCCATGGCAGACCCATTCTCAATCCATAGACCATTATGCGTTTTCCCCATAACTGGGCCACGGCGTAACTATTCTCCATACGTGGACCCATATCCTGGCGTTTTCCCCACTACTGGGCCGCGGCAGACCCATCCTCCATTCGTGGGGCCCTCATCCTGGCGTATTTCTTACTACTGGCCTCGACGGGTTCTTTCGTCATCCGTGAGCGCTGATCCTGATTTTTCCCTACTACTGGCAACGGCAGAGCCACCCTTCATCCGCGGACTCTTATCCTGGCGTTTTCCCCACTACTGGGCCAAGACGTACCTATTCTCCATCCGTGAACCCATATCCTGGCGTTTCCACCACTACTGGTCCACTACAGACCCATCCTCCATCCATGGGCTCTTATCCTGGCGTTTTCCCATTACTGGGCCACGGCAGACCCGTTTTCCATCCGCGCACCCGTATACTGGCGTTTTTCCCACTACAGGGCCGCGGCAGACCCACCCTTCATCCATTGACCCGTATACTGGCGTTTTCCTTACTATTGGCCACGGCAGGCCCATTCCCATCTATGGACCTTCATCTCGGCGTTTTCCCGACTATTGGTCACGGCAGAAACATTCTCCACCCGTGGACCCGTATGTTGGCGTATCCCCCATTGTTGCGGCACGGCGGACCCTTTCTCGATCGGTCTGGTGTTTTTTTTTCCTAAACTATGGAGCCCCGGCACATTTGCCTGTCATCAGTGCACCCGTACTACTTGTAAATCTCGAGAATAATGTAAGAAAGTTAGGAAACATTCAGTTTGGTCAAATACATGTGCTTTCAGGAAATGTCACAAAAGCTTAGGATGACTGATTCTTCATTCGTTCTTCTTGTGTATTGGATTGTACTGTCCTTCGTAGAAATAAACACTGATCCTAGGACTCCCTAGTCTATGCGGGACCTCGGGACCACACGCACACTCTCAAGTCAAGGACCGAGTGCAGCCATCGCTGGGCGACCTCTCGTGATCCATTCGAGGAGAATCATTGCCAGTGCACCATAACTCCGTTAGACACCGCTAAAGCGCCAACAGAGGGGCTACTCTGCTCCGTACACTGCTGTTACGCAATATCAAGTCGCTGTAAACATTCTCTCGCCCGGAGGGCTCGAGACCGCTAGAATAGGCTCCCGCCACGAAACCCTGAAAGCGCTGTCTAAACCTCTCGCTTTCATCATTGGAGACTGTATCCATTCTTTCGTCAGTGCCGCCCTTACGGTGCTTTCTTAAGAGGATTATGGACTTTTGCTGCTTTGAGTCTAACTACCTATTTAATTTGTAATATAGTATTGCTGCAACTCTTTTCATTTAGATTAATTGTTGCATTAGTTAATTAGTTATTTCCTTTTATCTGAACTCACATCACTCCTCTGCTCTTCATCACCGGCATTGACACCTGTAGTCGATAGAACACTTCCGTCACAGCGCCAGAGTACTAAAACGGGTACGTAATTACCGTTGCAGCTCAATTTATGCCACATTATCCTAATTGATATATTCCACAGCATCAAAAGCAATCATCATTCAGTAAATTATTCAATATTTGCAGCCTTCAGTATTTCTAGGCCAAAAAAAAAACATCCTACACAGATTCCTGCATCTGTACTGTCGGAGATCTAAGGATAGCAAAGCTGTTGAGCAACTTTGGCCAGGATAGGAGTACGGAGAGATTCTCACCATAGGACAGGGGTAGGATGTTGAGTCAGACCCGAAAAAAAATTATGACACGGGTTTCTGACGAACTGGTCATATGTAAGTCAGGCGAGTGTCTACGAATATTCTGGAAATGGGTATTTTCTGCTAGAACTTCCGTTCTCGAAAAGATAGGCGGCTTCACTGTATCGCGACCGCAGAAGGGGACAGAAGCAAGGGATGCGCAACCTCGAGAAGAACAGTCTAAGAAATCTGCTGTGATTGTTTCGACATAGCTCTAGGGTCCACTTATGAGCTTTTCCTCACAGATGTTTGTGGGATTGTTGAACTCTCAAATTTTGACCGCACTGGATAAGAGGAACTTCCGTAGATATGTTGGTCCACGAAACGAAACCGCATTTGCATGTATCAGTGCCACATGTGTTGCTGTCAAACATGCAATGCATGGAGGGGTAGGGGGTTGAAGGAGGGGATCATTTGAGGTGCTGAACACAAATAGGGTATTCATTTTGTACCGTAGGCCCATTTTTGTAGGGTTACGGTGGATACACGGTAAACACTGTATCTCACAGAATCCTCGGGGTTGTTCTAGGCGATGAGCACAACTATCAACATTATTTTGCGTGGCACCTTCGCTTTCTGTCCAAAACTGGCATTTTCCCCGAACTTAATAGCTTATATTAATACCTGCCCTAATCCCATGAAAATGGGTTTGCGGTGCAAAATGAGTACGATGTTCATGTTCAGCACCTCAGATAACCCTCCTATAAGAAGTTTCGGGCGAAGAAAAATTTTTGAAAATTCTGAAAAACAGAAATTTTGCGGTAATTTTTTTCGCTTCTTTCTCAAGCTTCCGAGGCGAATTCACAAACGAAAATAGCTTAGATCTATCATTCCTGAATATTATTTGTCTGAGCAAAAATATTTGAACATCGCAGAGAAATAAACCACCAGACGCTATGCAGTAACTTATGGACCCCTGTATATTGTACATTTTGATATGTAATGGGATACTTGGCCGGAAAAATCGGTAGAAAAATGCTCAGATTCGTATTACGAGAACTTGTGTAACCATAGCGTGGATAGCCTGTGGCGAATTGCCAGAGGCTCGGACAAAAACACTCGGCCGACCAGTATACTACACTAGGATTTCATCTAATAGAAATGACCAATTACCTTTATTGTTTCCTGGGTTACCACTGAATCTTTAAGGACTAGTGACGTTGGAGCTATTGTCAGTGACGAGTGCTCAGCGGTTTCAGGCGAATCGAACCGTGAAAATCAGGAAATAGGGTTATGCTGTGCGTTTCATAGTTATAGGGGGGACCCATTTGCAACAATAGCGAGCTTTATCCTAATCAAATCAACGCGATTCCTTCTCAGTTCGATTCATGTTTGAAATAACATCTGGGTGCCTCCTCTTAGCTCATCGCGGTAGAGAATTTCTCCGTTGCATCCAAGAGTAAGGAGATGAAGAGCAGTTGTAAAATAACGAGTATGTGACGGCTTTGCCAAGCTTTTGTAGATTGGGATGTATGCACTCACCAAACTGAAACCAAGCCAGCGAAACCTCTCAGTCGTGAAGATGAGCAAATATTGGATTTTTCGGCCTACTGGTGGACGTTCAAGCTGCTTCAACCTACATACACGAAAAATTGGGAAGAAGCATCTGCCGGTGGTTTTTAACTCCTACTTTTTTATTAGAGTCGCACGATGGATTAGATTACTGCCAAACGAAGTGGTTTCCAGTTCTAATTCTGAAATCTTCAGGAGAAAACTAGCTAAGTTGGATGTTCTACGAACTTTAAGAATCAATGATTTTAAGGCTTGGAATGAGCTTCGCAACTACGAGCTGCGGCATTTCTGTGTTCATCGTTGAGCTTGTTGTCTTCAAGTGACTCCAAATTTTGTGGACAGCTGACTCTTTTATTCGTTTTCAGTTTCACTAACCTAGATAGCTAGTTTTTCTTGAATGTTGAACTGACCAGTTGAATCTAACACGTTGAGAAATTTTGAGGCATTGATCAGGCGTTATTTCTTTGGCAGCAGCATGACCATCATCTATTCTTCTTGAGGTTGGATTCTTGGCTGATGTTGTGCACTTTTCACTTCACTATCAACTGGTCTGTGCGCAGAAAGCTTGAAGGGAATAGTGCCTCCACTCGGCACATCGGATGAGCGGGGTTAACCAGTATACCCGTTTGTCGAACTTCCGGTGCTGCTCCTATAACCCTTCTATGGATGAGGACATCTTGCTGGTTGATGTTAGTGTTGGCATAAAGGACTCTTCAGCTACTCTCAGCACTACCCTTGGAATTTTTTTCTCATCTGCGAGTGTCTATGTGCTACAGCGTTTGCCATTGCCTTCAAGAGTCCTTCCTATATTCATTTAAAAAAGTTGTTGCACTACAACTCGCTTCAGCGGGCCTTATTCGTGTCTGCCGTTTCATGTTTGCCGTTTTTTATGTTTGCCGTATTTTTAATGATCATCTGCCTATAGTCTTTTCTTTTAGTTAGTTCTAGTGTCTTTCGTTTTGTTGAAATGCATGCGCGCCATTGGCGTAACAAATAAATGAATGAATGAATGAATGAATGAATGATAATGCAGGATTTTATTTGAAAGTCACCACAGTTCCAACTGCCTTTCAGTATGAATTTTGCCTTAAGACGCCGCAGTAGACAGAAAGTGATGCGCGCGACATAGCGTTATTTGAAAGCATGGACTCCGCACGAGCGCAAACGCCACACCTAATTGGTCGGTGCTAACCGTATGTTGCGAGACTTTTTTAAGGGTTTTTCTTCTGTGTTCGCCAATGTATCGTCGTGGGCGACGAATTCAGTGGAAAACCCGGGAAACAAAATTTTGCGGGGACCTTGCCTTTCAAAAGTCATTCAAAGACCTTCCTTCTCTGAATGGATGACCTATTCTTAAAAGACAGTAATTGCTGAGTAGTCCCAATTACGAAGGCGGCATAGTGGGCGCGGATGCATCATGAGATTACCCATGGCTAATGTGTCAGCGGGCTCAGATTCACCCGAATCTGGCACTCATCAACATGTTTACCCATACGTGGCATATGGGTACCCAGCTGCTGCGTAATCCCACCTTTAGGCATGAGATGGTCACCCGTCGTTTCAATGATGCATCCCGACACAGAGCATAGACATCGCATGGGTAAGGATATTGATGCGTGCCAGGTAAAAGTATGGCTACTTCGACACGTTTACCATGGGTAAGCTCAAACATGCATGAAGGTCCTGATTGCCGTAGCAGAACCAGTGGTTTGCTTGACGCTTAGCAATAGTTTTCAACTCATCTTTGTAGGACGTGAGCCAGGAAGCAATGCTTAATCCTCCGTTTATGAAATTCATAATAAAGTAGCATTCGGCAACCAAATTTTATGGACAAAAGTGAATAAGGACACACACTTGTTCCTCTTCCTATTATTATGAGATGAGTGATGATTGTGAGCGCTTGACCTGACTTCTTTTTTTTTTTTGCTAGAAATGCGGCCTTTCATTCGAATGTCCTCAACAACCGTCAAGATTAATAGAGGGGATTAATTGACCAATCGCACTTTTTTCAGTTTCCGGAATTAATGACGAGTTATCCCTCTTGCAGCGCATCAAGCACAGTAGAATGCGTGAATTTCGTCGTTATAAGACCTCTCCAGGTTCCTCAAATCAGAAAGAAATGAAAGAAATCATTCCGGAACTCCACGTCAATTCATATTCCCTTTTTCCGCGAAATAACGGAGGAAATGGAAAATTATGTTAGTTATGAGGAATCATTCAGATAGTATCCAACAATGAAACAAAACTGACCGGTTCATGACTGTAGAGCATAGGCCTATGAGTTTCATTGTTTGGACTGAGACCGACGACAGAGTTGATCATCTGCGGAGGCGAATAGAGGAAATGAGGAGGAGAGTACATCACAGCGAAAGGAGTTGGTTGCAGACGACCTTACCATGATTGAGAATACACCACGAAAGAACAGAAAAAAAAACGAAATCCGGGAGAATTCTCGTACCTGGGTAACAAACGAGGGGAAATATTCCAGGAGGGACCAGGTAGGTGCCGTCCACATAGCTCATGTTGCAGCAATTGTGGCAGAGGTTCTTTTGAGAGGCGCAGTTCACCGTGTGTGGGTCTACACATTTGCTAGGGTCCCGACTGAAATAAAGTGAAATAAGGGTATAAAGGTTATAAATAAGGAATTACATGTAAAACAAACAAAATCGAAATTTATTTTCCGAATACAACTATGAGAAAGGTTTAGATTTCAATAGAAACTTTTAGCGGTCAGGCAGATCGAGCAAAATTTAGTTGGTGGTACTTACTACATAGGTCGTTGTTCTAAACGTGGTCCCTCCTCCTAATCCCAGCTTCAAAATTCGTTGCTTAGAATCCTTCCTAGGCTAGGATTCATAACCAGGGAAATCAACGATGGCTAATGGGATTGATAATCAAATAGACCGCATAATGATAGGGACTCAGGATTTTAATTTGCTACCCCCGTTTCACTCTGTTATGTGTTCATGTATTGTAACCTTAAAGGCTTTTAGCAAGTGTGAAAAGTTAAGAGATTTCTTTGTTTTTGTTTTCTGATTTTTCTCTACATGCTTCTACGCAAGTTATGTGAAATACTGTGACTAGTATCGTTAGTTTGAAGTGGAGCAATTAAGTAGCAAAATGAAAAAAAACTGAGATCAGAAGTTGAAGTTATCCAGTGGAGGAAAGCCAGAGGTCAAAAATTTTATTCTGAAGTGATCTTCAAAGGGCGTAGAGAAGAGTTCAACATAATGGACCCGCTTGCTCGCAGTGTACCACTTGTTTGGACAGGGTTTGAGCAGGAAGTAGCAGAATGCACGAGAACGGTGAAATCAGTAGAATGTATGGATACACAGACAATCACAGTGCTAGCCGCAGGCGGTGCGACACGTGTGAGTGAGTCAATTTCATTTCAGTTTCATGTGTGTTATAGAAAGATTGGAAAAATTATTTGGATGCGGTATGACTTAAATATCTGGGAAATTTCGTAGCAAAGAATGCTATAAAATGAAGAAAAGTTCGCCTCGCTAGAGAAACCTACTTTGGACACGATGGCCAATCCGGATAATAGTTGACCTTTTCGATATTCCTATACCGAAAACCTACATTGACGTCTGAGGTGGTGTCGTAGTCTTCATACGGTACTGCGAACCTGAAAGTGGAGACGTTTCTCGCCGTTTGCAGTTTGGATTAGAGAATTTTCTAAGCTTACGTGTAAGATGGAATACCATGAACAACAGTTTCCTCCAGGAATGTTTTCGTGAAGGAGCGGCACATGAAGGACTGGAAAAACGGCAGTTCATCACCTTTCTCCAGACGCATCTTGCAGAAGCTTCCAGAATCTGAATCCGCAGCGTGTGAGAAATTTAGAGTTAAGAGCTTCCATAAAGAGCACCGCGCCACACCTGATCCTCGAATGCTCCTCGAGTAAGCTGTGGGCCACCACGACAGCGGTAGCGATGTCTGGTTGGCCCACGTCACTATTTCGCCCAACCTATTGATGTCCTTCTTCCCGGTCCGTATCCAGTACTCCTCATCGCGACTGTTGTTGTACTGTAACTTCGATCGATGGAGACCGGTATGACATGGGAACTTCGTGGAAGCCTACCCCTTGGAAGAATCCCAGGCGTGGCATGTCAGGGATCGGAATAGGGATAATGCTTTTTCCTCCATTGAGGATTCCGCTCAAGAAGGCAATAATCTATAAAATACCTAAGAATAAGTACCGAGTATCCCGAGGCGGGCAATAGAGAGTTAATTCTCCACTGCCACATGTCTACCGCCTATTGTACCTATCAGTACTCACCTGTGAGTGTCCAATTGTGAGCAGTGCATCGTTATAGCCATCGAATAGAACCTCTTTAACGGTATGAGACCTGCAATGGCAGAACAGTGATCTAATATCCATCCTTTTGAGGAGGGGGTGAAGGTTAAGATACTTTAATTTCAACACTCTCGAGCCTTCAAGACAGTAAGTGAAATGAGTGCTAGAAGTTGGATCTCACACGAATGGATATTCTCCGACCAGTAGGAGTCCAAAGGCGAGTAACTTCTGCGCGACAGGGGTAATATTGTATTGCGGATCGTAAATGTTCGCAGCTGCTCCCTAAAAAAATCCTGTCGTTGGCAAGACACGGAAGAACTACTGCATATTCGGAGCCACATGTCTTCAGACAATAAGTAAACGAATATGGTGTTCGGAGTTGAGTGGATTTGCATAGAAATCCCTTTGAAATTCTCAGTCCAGTAGCAACAGGAGTACCTAGTAAACTTTTTGCTTCGTTGTTTGATTTGGTGTTGAGTAAAAGCATAATCAAATGTAATCTGTACGTATATAGGAAAGACTTACTATGCCGGTTGGATTCGGAATAGTGACGATATCATCCCAAGAGCACTCGGGGGATGTGTATTCATCGCTAATGACATATTTCTTGTAGTTCTGATAGAACACTTGATCACCGTCGTCGCTCCACCTTAGGTAGCGCTTTTGCTCAGACTCACTGGAAATATTCATTTCAAATCTCGTTGTTTAGTTTGCTCGCTTTGGCACGTTTTCATTATCTTATTTTTCAGGATCTCGTGGAATTGATCCGAGACTGAAAGTAGTCTCCTCTCTCGTCACCTTGTTGTCATCTTCCAAGTATATCTCCTGAATCTTCCATTTGAAGAGGGCCTTTTCAGTCATTCTACTTCGAGCTTCCTATGCTCGCAATACGTGGGAAGAAAATCGTGGATTTTCCGTCATTTGGGAAGCCCCTTTTCAGCAGTTCCATGTTCCTCTAGTTTTCTATATATTAATAGGAAAACTATAATAAAGTGAGTGTAGAGACTGGAACTGGAAAGACTTTTCCGAGTGCTCGACTTCTTTATTTATATTGAACTGGAAATTTCTTCTTGGTAATAAATATCCACTAGCAGGTATCACAGACGGGAAATGTCATGAAGTGGGGGATGCAAAACACGAGAAAAAGTGAGACATACATCATTTTGGAAATAGATTTATCAAAAATTAGATTGAATTTAAACTGACAAAATGAACATCTAGAAAGATAACAAAATTTCAATCAGTTGAAAACAGGCTACTGCAATACTTTTGTCCGTTTTATACAACTATACCGTAAGTTTTGGCGACCCTTTATGGAAATAGAAATCGCTTCGAAGGATAGAAATGGAAGGAGATTCTCTGAACAAAATCTCGTAGAATTAAGCAAAGCTCCAACGTTCTATTTTTGGAGACAGGATCGAGCGGCTTCACAATTTCTTCAAAAGGAGAAATCCTTGCACGTACTTGACTTAGAATCGTGCATATGCATTTTATCACAAGGGCTTGCATGTACAAGTTCTGCATTGTTTGAAGAATTTCTTTTTAGCATGGAAATTTTAGGATCAAACAATTCTTATGAAGGCTAAGCTAGTCCGGATAATTGAATTCCATATTCTCTACATAAATATCTTTCGTCATAACCAATATGAGTGAGTGTCAGATGCTGAACAACCTTCTGGAGTGCGTTTATGGTGTTTTATTTTCTTACATACTATTGTCCCGTGCGTAAAGAGTGTAAAGCTTATAGGTGACGGCAGATAGAGATAAGCAGTTGTCATTCTTTAAATGTATGCGCATTCCTGTCACTGAGTCATAGGGAAGCGAATCATAGAAATAGGCATTATCGCAAAGTGTCAGCTGATCAGATCGCTTAACAAGCGTTCAATGCTCTCTAATTGTGGGGTCAAGAGGATTTTTGGACAGCTATGGACATCGAAAAAAGGCGGAAGACTGGGCACTGGAGCAGAGCGACAGATCCTAAAATGTTGTTGAACACCCCACATCAGCTACTAAGTATGTGCCACTCTGGTGTCGCACTATAATCATTTCTCAATAATAAAGATAAGAATTCACGTGATTTTTTCCACCTTTGCTCGCGTATTTCTTGAAATCATATTTTTTTGCCATTTAATCTGGGCTAACAGCTTCTAGGTTTCCGTCAACTGATATTCTTCAATTAGATGTTGTCCTACAGTGCTTTCTATCATCCTGTCTCAATCCAAGGGTGAGATTCAATCAACTCGTTAGAGGCAGCACCCGCGGTAAATTTGCTCTCATGAAATTTGTTATACATATTTCTGTTAGGTGTGTGCAAAAGTTCCGGGCAGTTGCACCTAAATTTTTAAAACGCCATAACTCGGCTCAATGTCAACATTTTTGTTCAAATCAAAAAGCGTTGGCATCTGCGTAATGTAGCCATTATAGCGTAGGAAAAAAATTTTCCGGAATCATCAAACTTTACAGGGTAATACTTGAAAAGGCGGCACACGTCCTTTTTGAGTAGGGTCTCTTCATTAAAGGTTTTACAGAGGATGTAAAGACATAGCAGCTTGATAGAAGGACCTTCTGTTGGAGAGTGGCCGAGAGAGTATACGGGGCAAGTTAGAATTTCGAGGCCCGAGTAATCGATTTTTTTTGCACGGCCAACATTCTAACATGTCAGTATAGGTTATACCGCAACAGCAGCGGATGTCGTAAGTTCGCCTGTGTTGGCCTTTGGCCTTTGGTTTGAGAATTCTCCCATGATTATTCTAGACAAAAGAGCGTACCACTCGGAAATTACTATGCATAGATTTGGAAAAAAATCATTGCGGTTGACTCAAGTTGCTGCCCATGATAGGTCTAACAAATTTCTTGACCTGTAGGGATGTTTTGGCTATTTTTAGGTGGGTTGCTGGAACCTGTAGGGCTGTTTTGGCTATTTTTAGGTGGGTTGCTGGAACCTAGATTCTGGGACAACGAATTATTTCTGTGGTACATGACCCGTCCGTTTTCTATCAAGAAGAACAATCCTCTAAGAAAAGAGTTGCTAGGATACCCTTAGATCGAATATTTGCAGACCTGCCAGCGTGGACGTCGGTTTTACCTCGCGCAACTCACGCAAAATCCATCTTCTTTTCTTCCCCTTCTTCCCGTTTTTCTTCAAGTAACGGGAAATGGTTGGCTAATTTCGCGTAATGTCCTTCTCACTTTGCATTGGGTGCGATACAACCTGCTCTTTCAGGACGCCTTTGAGAAGGTCAAATTGCTGGCTAGCTTGTGCAGCTATTTCCAAGCTCTCAGCTCCGCTTAGAATAGATGAGAACCCGCCAGCCCCTGGCATTTTGGAGAAGATATCTTAGGCAAACGCACTACTAATGCTACGGGTCCCCTTCTTTGCTGGTCACCCGAATTTGAATTCATAAAGCAAAATTCCACGAATTAGCTCACGGCACATAGCATTGGTTTTATACCTAGAGCACAGCAACGCTGTGACGTCGACCCGAACCAAAAGTAATATAGGAAGCTAATGTTCCAGGCTACCAACATCCATGAAAACCTTTGCAGGATATCGCAAACACAAGAGGCAAAACGACTTTAAAAGATGAACTACCACCAACTGCCGCGGAACTTTTGCACGCACCTAATGATAGGTTGTAACATAAGTTTCCGCTGTTTTCGCATATGTATTTTCAAAGGCCTCTAAAAAATTAAAACCGATTAGATTTAGCGCATGTCTGGGTACTATGTTGAAGCTCATGATACCGCGAAGCTTCTGGACTGTAGGACCGATTTTTGCGTCCTATTTTGAAGATGTAATTAACTTCGGAGTGAGTCAAGAATGCAAATTTGGTAAGTCCACTTGCACGAGTAATAATTTTACCATAACGTTGCACGAGACTGACCAAATTTGGACGGAGACATTTCGACGCCATTCTTATTCTCTCTGGTGCTTTCTCCCCCCATTTTATTGTCGAGCGGTCTCAGGCACAAGGACCAAACTTGGTAACCCAAAATTTTGATTATGCTTTTTTCTTTCCGGAGTTGAGGAGAACTGAAGTGGGATTTCTTCTACTGTTACTATGTTACTGCAGACATCAACTGTTTGTGTACACTAATCGCTGGAATTTTGGGACAAGTTTCAATGCTCTGGGAAATCGCACCACTTTGCCAGACCCTAATTTTGTTGGTCGAACTCTCCGGAAAGGCAAAGAGTACGCAGGGGGAATTTTCAAATGTGCGTAACGTAGCATAAATCTAGCTATAACCATGCGCCGGTTATCAGGTCACAAGATGGTCTAATGAGCGAGATTTGCCAAAGTCAGTTACCTCTAGCAATGCCCGACTCAGTTCTTTGCCTCGCAGTCCACAAATTTTTGAAACAGGCGAGTCGAGCTTCTGCTGCAAAAACGGCAAAAGACCATCGACTGTTGTGGCCCACACTCCGATTGGTACCTGTTTTTACATGATTTTCTATAAAAATTTTTCCGTCGAAAATTTCAAAAGAGCGGAAACTTATGTTACAACCTGATAGGTTCAGCACTATAGAAAAAACGAAAGCCATGGTCAGATCTGTCACGTCCTACAGTACCGGCACTCTTTTTTGGAAATTAATGCTTAGGACGCGGATTTCCTTTCTTTCCGTTCCAACACTTATGTTACACCACGACTAAATGAGTGACTAGTTGGGTTATATTTCAGAGCACTTCAAATTTATTTTATCCTGAAATAGCCTCGAAAGCAAGAAATTGCAGAAAGCGGGAGATCTTGGCCTCATATAACTCATTCTTCCACTTTTTTCCGATAAAAATAATTCATTTTCTCCATGGACGAGGAAAAGCCCATTGATTTTGACTATTTTTGAAAAAGCATCCCTTCGTGCATCGCAGCCTGCGCACTTCTGCGGAGAGAGAATAGGCATGCTCTCCATGCGTTGGAGTAATTTATAGATTTGAAGGCCGTATACTGACGAATACCACTTGGTGTTACTCTTTTTTTTCGCGCTGATTTAACATAGCGTACACATGTATGGATTCCAGAGTGTATTTGGAAGCTTCAAACTACTTAGTGTTTCAGAAGAGAACAAGGGCATTGATTGAGCGTTGCTGATGCAACGGCTTTACCCCAATTTAAGTTCATGTACAAAGCGGTTAGGTACAACCCAGACAAATTTTCGGAACTTCCGCAGAACTTGTTCAGAACTTCCGCGGGTGACCCGACGGAAGTTTCGAATAAGCTCCGCGGAAGTTCCAAAATCGAACAAGAGTGACGTAATTCGCGCATTATAGAGGCAATCATAATTCGAGTAATAAGGTAAAATGGGCCAACATGGAGTGATGAACACCTCCACGCGTCCCGATGCCAAAAATCGTGGGATCATGGATCCCACCACAGACCGTTCCACCACGTAGCACTAATTGCGCCCGTAGTATCTATGTTCTCTGAAGATGAGCTCCAAGCAGGTCTGCCCTATGACTGTGCTACGTGTCTGCGTCAGGTTTCAAAAACAATGATAACATGGAAAAATTCCTCTTTGGTAAAAAATCTGTCAAATTTTTCGTATTTATGGGAATAATCCCAGGCGTACATTTATCTAACACGAGCTTGACCCGAAATTCGACATTACAGATGTCATTATTGGGGCATTCCGAAGTGAATTTCAAGGAAAAAATAGCATGAAAATTTTCTTATTCCATTACGACTTCTTATTTGTCTAGCTGAAGTCAATCAAGAACATGTCACTATAAAAATGGACGAAAACATGCCATTCGATCTGTTAGTTTCTTGGATCATTCTATCTGTCTCGAAGCTCCGCGGAAGTTCCGAAGCTACTTTTTTCTCTGCGTCTCCATTCGGAACTTCCGTGGAACTTGAGTGGAACTTCCGAAAATCGACAAGCTCCGCGGAAGTTCCGAAAGTTTGTCTGGGAAGGAAGTCTGCTTAAATTTCTAGTAATGTTTTTGACCGATGTAGAGAATACTGAAAATTCATGGAACGTTCGTACAGAGGAAACAGAGGATCCATATATTCAGAAAAAAATGGATATCCTTATTTCTGAGAAAACCACGAAGGGGAGACGCTTTGCGACGTATTAGTCGTCGCGCGTGTCCTTTTTGCGAGGATTAGGAGCAGTATTGTATGACGACCGCACCCAAAGTTGCCAACTGAAACACTCAAGGTCCTCATATAAGGGCTTAATTGGGGTAAGGCAGCTGCATCGGCAACACACCATCAATGCCTCCGTTGTTCTCTTGTGAAGCAGTCAATAGTTTGAAAACACTAAAGCAGCTAATAATACAACCTGGAGTCCATACAAGAGTACTCCATGTTAAATTAGAGCGAAATGAAATAGCTGTAATTTACTATGCAGAATTCAGCAGAAAATTTGAACAACGGATTCGAAGTCAGCATCAAAAACTGTATCTAGTAGTACACTTCGCATCACGAATGACCGCTGCAGACAAGTATTCTTCCCTTTGCCAGTTCACTAGGAGAAAACTTTCGTGAAGATTACAGGTGTGAATCTGACTTTCACGACGTTTTCTCCATTACTTCCACCTCAACCTGATATTTCATTTCTATGAAGAGTTTGATATAGGCATGGCTCAACCATATGCATGCAGTCTCAGCGGAAAAGTGCATCGCTCGCGGACCACGAGTGCAGCTGCCTGTCAGCGCATAGAAAAGCGCTCTCCTGATAAGCAATCTATGCGTCCATCTCACCGACTATTAACTTCTTGCTGGAAAAGAAGCTGGAATAAAGGGCAAATGGAGTTTGAAAGCACCGTTCTTTAGTCTCCGCATCACCCGATTCATTCGAACGCACTCTTTTTGAAAAATATCTAATGACTTACATCACCGCATACGCCTTCGTTTCGACAAGGCGTGGTTTAGCACCCTCATAGATCATTTCATCTGGATTGGTGACATTAAAGAAGAAAAATCGCATCACATTTTTCATAGGTGGATTAGCCATCATGTACGCAGAATAACCAAGGCTCTTGTCGGTCTTCTGCGAAAACTGGAGGTTCTGGAAAAAAAAGAAGAGACTCTTCCGAGGCGACGGGAGTATTATGGAAACGCACCTTGACAACTGCCTTTGGGTAGATAACAGGGAATACACTCCAGGTAACAATAGAAACAATAAGACAAAGAACGGCGATGACGATAGTAACAATTTCCCACTTCCGGAACTGCATCATAGCGATGACTCTCAAATTTCGAGAGATTGGCTTAGCAACCAGGATTATTATAATGAATTTTTTGCTAGAAAGCGGACCGTGAAGGAAATAAAATAAAAACATTCAAAGTGTGCAAAATTAGCAAGTTGTTGGTCATCTGAGAAAGGGGGTCCTTTCAGTTATCGCTCTTATCAGCAGAATAACTATGTCCCCGTTATACAGCGAGAACTATCACTCACGATGCTTACATCACCACATAGCTAATCGTATTGACAGGTGTTAAAGTACGTTCCGAGCAGTGAACGCTCTTGAAAGATTGGGGCAATAGAACAAATTCAACAGTTTTTCGAGAAACACCAACATCCTATTTACACTGCGAAACGGTCGAAGTTCACGCAAAACGTACACTACATAAAAAGATGAATGCCAATCCAAAACAAAAAAAAACAAAAATGCGTTAAATTCTATTCGATCGATTGAAATTTCTTCAACCGTTGGTTTTGATAGCAGTGGTTACTAAGATTTTCAAAATGAGGACTTTTCCGCTATGTAAAAATTCAGCTTGTTATCACCCGTCACTAGTCTTGTATGCATGAGTCTGGTTGAACTACATCCTTCGAGTTTTTTCAGGATGTTTTCTTTATAGCAATTGAACTTATTCTATTAAAAATGTCCGGCACAAGGTTACCGAAGAATACAATCACTGATTGCTGTTGTGTTTGCGTTGTTTCTATAAATTAGCATTTCAACGTACACATTCACTCATTTCACTAACTCGAACTTCGGAGAGATGAAAGAAGCAGTACAGCTGCCTTCTGCAGAACCAGTGAAGGAGCCCGACCTAAGAATAGTGCTGGATTTTGAAATGGTAATCTTCACTTCCAGTGAATCATTTGTTAGTATCTCGCGTTTGCTTCCTTTATAGGCTGTCAAAAACGCGGCTACTTGTGTGTTCCGATGGTGCCCTATTGAATGGTGCTCCTTGCATCTGTGCCCGACTGGGTGAGGAATAGGCACAAGGCAGGGCTTTCAAAGCTCTCGATAGGCGACTGCAAAAAAAAACTTGTAATGTGTTGGTGAAGAACACTGAGAGGGCTGCTTTTCGTGTTACCTCTGCCTCTTCCTAGAAAGTTGCTAAAGGAAGACGTCCAACGTACCGCTCTCAAACGGAATTTGTCATAGAGGATACATGGTTTTAAGGCCGGTTCGCGAAATCATGGTGCATGTGCTCAGGCACTTTCAAAGGACCAGCCGCCTTTTGTAAATCTGACGGGCCGCGTAAGGGATGAAAACTGGTCTGCAACTGGGTGCGCGGGCAGCCTGTTTCTGATTGAAAGCGGACCAGTCGCACCAGACCAGACTAGCTGACTCGCCGCGCGCTTTTTGGAATGCTCCGAACAGCTCGTACTCTTGCTTTCTACTTCCCTAGATTTCCACGCTTACAACCACCTAATACACATCACATTCAGATTCAGATTTATTTTGTTCCGGCAGATCTTCCCATACATATGAGCTGTCCTCATACGAGAAATTTTGCCTTCCGAGTGTAGAATTGAGTCAATGATAGGCTTTTTCTTCATCATTTTTCTTTTTCTTTCATTCTTAATTTCGCCTCACTGCTGGAAAAGGCATTTATTGCATTAAGAAATAGAAGCATTTAACACAAATTTCATATTACGGAAGGTAATAAGCGAAGGGTGCGCTCACATTGTCGGTCTATGTACCCATGTAGGCTATCCGTGTGAAATATAGCAGCTTACGTTAAATAAGAGATGTGAAAACGGGTGGATGCTTCCTTCCAAGGTACTGGTCTTATCTCTGATGACTGTGCAGGACAAACGCAGATCAAACGGCGTAACGGTTCGAGTAGAAACCCTAGAAGCAACGGTTGCCAGTTGTTGCCATCCTTCCTTGCACACATGCATACATACAGACATTCACCTTTATATGTATATACAGATTATACATATTTATTACAGAGCTCATATACATAGATTATATTATTTGAATAAAACCTCACTTTTTGCTTGCTCTGTTCTCCCACATGTTTTCCATCAATAACCTCCGAATCTATTATAAATATAATGTAAAAACTCTAAGATAGTCGCAAGACCCTGCCTCCGCAGAAAACTTCCATCGTTCTCGATAACCGCACCTAGCTGAGAAACCCATCTAACCTCCCCCCCCCCTCCGCTTCCGAAAAGAAGTCTAACTTGCTCGCCCTCCTTGAGGATTCCTTTTGCAGGCCGCTAATTTCAAAATCGTCATCAGTTATCTGACCTGATGTTTAAATAGTCCACCTTTCATTCTTCTCAGATTCTTCTTGAGTCTACGAATAGGACTCGGACTTTTCTTTGTATGAATAGACGAAATTCAGAAAGAAAATGCAAAAATTCAGGTTCTTTACGGAGAAATCCTCAATTTTCACGTGAACTTGCAGAATTTATAGTCGATTTGATGAAAATTGGATTTTCGTATGTAAACTTCCAATCGTTTGCCATGAATGGACTAAATTCAGAGAAATTTCAACTCAGATGGAATTCAGAAAGATATGGCACCATGTGTTTGGATTTAGGTATAAGGTGCAAGTCATAGGCTGAGTCGAACTTTCACTCAAGAATGCAAAATCCTCATCAAAGACCTGCAACATTTGAGGTCAATATTTGGAAAATGAAGGAATTCGGAATTTTGTTTGAATTTACGAAATTCAGGAAGGAATCGAGGACAAAGAGGGAAATTTGGCATTTCACAAGGACAGTTGCAGAAAATTGGGAAAAGAATCGGCCTTCCCAGCATGCCTTCAGGATTGTTTGCGCCTTGCATCCTCCTTCCACATCACTTCACGAAACCACACTAGCGATCTCCGATAGGAGGTGAGAATGTTGGCGTAATACTTTGTTACAGTCAGTTCGTACTCTGCATTTACAAGATCCTGAGAGGGTGACTCTCTTGAGCCTACACGGCTTTAGGCTTTGCTTGAGGGGAACCCGCTTGGCACGGGTCAAGCGGGGTCAACTGCAGCGATGTGCTGGGTAGGTTAAAGATAATTAGGCTGTTATTATCACGATCCTTATGCTATGGAGCACCACCTGATCATCATCCCTCTACGTCGTCAATGGAAATCAATTAAATATACTGCTGCGGAAATTGAGAGGGTTTTTTTTTATTTTACTTGTGGCTGACAATTTGAATCCCTCGAATTGTTACACTTTTTTGAAATAATTTACAGCTACACGACACTATAACGTATTACGCAATGAGGCGGTTTTTCTGCAGATTTGATAATTATTCCTCACAAAAGGAAAAACAATACAAGCCACAATTGTGAGGTAGTGGATTTTGAGAAGACCGGTGTTTTTGTTTTTCGGAAAAACAAATTCCTGAAGAGTCTTCCATTTAACAGATTTCGATCACATCAGATCAGTGATTGAAGACTGCTATTCAAGGGATAGTTCGACGATGTGGCAAGAAATTGCCAATACCTTGAGGATGCAGAACATTCACATCAGCGCTTCGCAGATTCAACGCTATCGGCAAAACTAGATTTGAACGAACCACCACAAAGTACTGCCACACTCTTCGGGAGTAGAACAACGTTGCACAGATAGTGTCTGCGCAGGATACGATCGCGGAGAACGAGTCGTTTTCTTGGAATGAGATGGCACTATTATTCGAGTTGATTAGGGCTTGAATAATGTTATTCAACAATTTTCGGTATGCACGTCTCCTACATACGTCTCCTAGAACGCTCCTCCACATATCAGAGCCTACACACACGCCAGAATTTTTACGACTGGAAGAATGAAGTTTTGAAATGGCCAGCAAAATGTCTTGACTCAAACCCGATCGAATTATTTCGGGGTAACATTAGATTCTAAATCCGAGTTTTTCTGATATTGGGCATACATACTATATTGCCCAAATTAGACATGACTGAAACGAATTTCGTTTAAAAGACGTTTCCGCACGTTTCTGGTCTTTTACATAAGCACACTACGGTATATTTGCTAATTTTCATTTAGGAGTCATAAAGCACTCACCTTGTCCGAAATGAATTAGACAAATTTGGAATACTGGGAGCGATTTACGCCAGAGATCTGCGAGAAATACATAAATGGAATGAAAAAACGACTGCGACGAGTTGTGAAGCAGGGTGGAGGAAATACCATGGAAGGCCGTAAAACATCCAGCGATTTTCAAGGCCACAACTGAAAAGAAAACGAGAAGGTCCAACGACAACAGTCTTTTCTCTTGTAATTTCCCTTTCATTACATCGTTCCCTTGCATTTTCCGTGAATTTTGTGTAACTTGCTGTTACTTTTTGCTTTCCTGCTTTTTTTTCTCCATACCTGGTTCCTTTTACAGAGGCCAGACCCTCTATGTAGATTATATAGAATTCTATTTGTTTTGTGTAGTCAAATAAATATTTTTTGTGGTACTCTTGACATCTGACCAGATGATCTACACACCGGTGGAAGTCATCCACACATTTTATATGTGGATGACTTTTACATTTTATATTTATATATTTTTTCTACCTTCTATCTCGGTTTTAATGTGGGTTTGTTGAATTGCGGATAGATGTCGGCATGATCGCCTCCGTTGCACCATACGATCCCTAAGGCAGATCTGCTGTGCCTCGACTGAGGTGCAAAAAATATCCAGGCTTTAGCAAATAGCAGCAAAACCAGAGAATTGAAAAACTAAAAAATCACCAGTATGTGCAGGATGAGTAGCTGAGAGATGTAGCAAGTGGTTCTTTCTACGGTAGCCTGCATTTCATTAGAAGATGGCGTTGAAATAAAGGAATGTTGCTTAACTCATACATGCTGACCAGTGGCGGACGCAGAAAGTGGGCTGGAGGGGGGGGGGGGGGGGGGGGAAAAAAGTGATGTCTCCGCCGCTTTTGGACCCAGATGGAAAATAAAATTAATAAAAATATTAATTATAACAATAAATAATAAATAAAAATGATATTAAAAATAATAATAGAAATAAACAATTAAAAATAAACTAATACAAGATTTTTATTTGTATTGCAAAGTAATTGCGAAAATTTAGCGACCCATTCTCGGGGAAAGCGCCCCCCCCCCCCCAGCTCCCCCCCCCGCCTTGCGTTCGCCACTGATGCTGACTTTGAAACGAAACGTTGAAAACGTAACGTCGTTTATAGCACTAAAGATCTGAAAGATCAATTTACCAAATGCTCCTCAAAAAAAAATCCAAAGATGAGTGCCAAACGTCTCCTCAGGGAAATAGATGTTGTGCAGTGGCGGACGAGGGGGGGGGGGGGGGGGGGGCGCGCCCCCCGAGAATGGGTCGCCAAATTTTCGAAATTACTTTACAATACAAATAAAAATCTTGTGTTAGTTTATTTTTAATTGTTTATTTTTATTATTATTTTTAATATATTTTTTATTTATTGTTTATTATTATAATTAATATTATTATTAATTTTATTTTCCGTCTGGGTCCCCAAAACGGCGGAGACCCCACTTTTCTTCCCACGCCCCCCCCCCTCCCGCCCACTTTCTGCGTCCGCCACTGATGTTGTGATGTCACAAATTTGCGACAGTAGATAAAAATCATGCGAAGTTGATACGATTTTCCAACTTTGTACGGCTCTAGTACATCGTCCAATAATCACGTTGAAGAGCGCTAATTGCATGCTACTGTTGGAATTGCTAGAAGATATTTTGTATAGAAATCCCTTTTTACAGTTTTAGTTTACGAAGAATCAAAGTGAGTAGAATCGTTATTTTTTCGCCTTTACTACACTTCCATCTACATTGCTCAAATGCGGACTTGTTGCAATTGTATTGTACCATCTTTTTTATAAATCAATGACAAAAGCAAAAAAAACACTAATGAATAAAACCTTCAATAAAACACTTTTTGTTCCATATAGACTTCCTGTTTATGCCCTAGGCAACAATTATCCAATTTTCAGGTTTTTGCGTGTTATGCTGTCTTCGTCAACCTGAACTGGCAATGCATATAGATGTTTTAATACGCATCAAGAAGCGGTATCCAAACTTTCCATGTTTATGGAAAAATTTCAATCATGAGTTGAGTTATGAGAAAGCGACGGTGAGCGACTGTGCAGCACCCTCACTCACTGTTCGTTTTTCATAGTCCATGCGTAGTATTGTATGCTGCATCTAAGGCCCATGTTTAAGGCCCATGGTTTTTTGTACCACTACACGGCAGTGGACGCATCACATAGCGTTCTTCCATTTTTGACCCTCCCCCCCCATGCATCGCTCGAAGGACGTGTCCGGTGGCATCTTCACTCCTCATAAGCTGCATTTATAGTGCATGGGAGTTCGATCCGGTCGGATAACAAAAGATACGTATTATATGATCCTCTCAGACACTTTATGCGGACGGCCCGCTCTACCATTACCGGCCGGGGAATCACCGGGTTGGAGCCCGGCCGGTGATGGGCTTCTGCTCGGCCGAAACTGCTCCAATTCGAGCGGGTTCCGCCGCTACTGCTCAAAATCGCGTGCTCAGGGCAAAGTTTTTCACGATTACCCCTCAAAGCAGCAAGTAGTGTTACAACCTCTGGCAGCTAGGCGTCCGGTTGCGCAGTGCCTCGCACAGACGAGCTCCGAGCTCTACGCAGCTGTGGAGTGATAAAAAGGCAGCACAAATCAGCAAATTTTCATCAGGAATTGGAAAAGGTGTCTCTTTGCAAATCCCTCACCTGTTTTTGCACTGTTAGCTTTCTTGTACGACCGAATGGAATCGAACCTGACATTTGTTTCTGGCTGTTTGAGATCCCGCTGCTTTATCCACTCGGCCATCCGTGCTTCTGATCTGTCTCCCTCAGCTGATACCTTCATCCCTTATCACTTCCCTACTATCACTAGCCGACCATTCCGACCGGATTGGACGGAATGCTACCATAGTCGACTGGCCGGCCGGCAGGTTATCATGGTCGACCGGCCGGCCGGCTATGAAAGAATTCCCGGTCGTAGGTGTGGTAGAGCGGCCGGCCGGTGATGGGCTGCTGCCCGGCCTGTATGCGGTGATGAGCTGGCCGCCGGCTGGTGATCAGCAGCCGCTCGGCCGGTCGGCACCTACTGGTCGGAGGTCCGGCAGCACCAAGTGTCTGAGTTCGTTATCCCACGATCGATAAGTATTATTCGTTGTCCGACCGGATCGCACTTCGATGAACAATAAATGTAGCTATAAATCAATAGAATCGTCGGTAGAAGTTTTCCGCTTCACTGAGAGCTGGTATATCCCTCAGAATTGGTGAAGCCATTTCTCATCATCTTCACCGTCTTCCTGCATGGGCGCTTTTATACCGTTGAGTGACATCTACCACTACTGAATGCTTACGCATACCCACCCGTGTATCCGTTTTGGGGTTTTCTTCACTACCACTCCCCCCCCCCCCCTCTATCCTTCGTAGTTTCCCATCATCTGATTCTTATGCCTCGCTATGAAACATAATTACTGATTTTGTATGACCAACAAATCGGTCATTGACACTACCGGGAAGACTTTAGAAAAGGGATTGAAACACCAGTAATCCAGGACAAAACTCGAAATTTCCAACCTTTTCGTGGATAGTGTGATGCGCTGAACATAATGCTGTAATCATTTTTTGACTACAGTGGCTACAAACACATACACTCACACATGCATAAAGCCCCAGTTGAAAAGTACGGTGAGGTCCAGAAGCAACTAGGAATGGGCGGCGGCCGCCGGCGCCCGCCGACGCCCTCATTGTTTCTCCATATAGGACGGTTATCATTTAGATTTAGATGAAGCTGCTTCGAGAAATTTGAAGAAAAGGTGACTCATTGGTAATGAATAACTTTCAGTATTTGCAGAAGCCAAATTCGTTTCTAATTTTTCTCGAAACTGCTAATTTCACGCATCTGTAGCACTACAAAACTGTGAGCGAGAAAAAAAATGTGAATATATCAGTGGAATATGGAATCTTAGCTTCAACATGGATGCCAAATTTTCGATTGTTGTTGGTTTCACCATGAGCAATTCCTTGATATTAAAAGGTAAAAAGGGCTTCCTGAAGCTGTGTGAGATTGGAACAATTGGCCCCTGCTGTCACAAAACAAACCAAAAATCTTCATTCTTTGCATTACTATTTCACCTTCGTGAAAACCTGCAAATCTACCAATTTTTTTAGTGACAACAGTGGAAATCCGCATTTTTAGTATTCTAATGCCGGCGTAGCTTTCGTTCTCCAGCAAGGAATTTGCAGCCATCTGGCACCTGCCCAAGTCTGCTATGTTGAAAAAGCATAGCATAATATTTCTCGTACTTACACTAAATGTGCAACCTATTTGTGGTGTATTGACCTGTGACCTGGAACTGCCATGGACGACATACGCCAATAGTTCCAAAGTCATTTTGCCTTTAGGACTGTGCCGTATTGGTGTGAGAATATATCCTTTCGGCACTTTGACCCACAATCAGTTGTTGACTATGTCAGCCATATCTCTTATTTATTAGCTTCTTCGTTTGCTCATGTGGGTCACCATTGGGTGAAATGACATTTAGGATTCCATGGGTCGATGTTGCGAGAATTAAAATCACGTACAATGTGTGGCTCAGTTGTTGGTCAATAGTAGTAAGAGTTTGCGGTCATCTTTTAACTTATCCTAGGTTTCCCTTGGACTCTTTGAGACATTCTCTGAGGTGAATATAAGCAGTTATGAATAGTAGTAATAGTAATAATATAAGTAGTAATTCTGAGATTGTATGGATTTTTTTGCTTTTAAATTACCTTGTCTGCAGAGATACATGAGTATTTTTGTGGTTTATGCACTAAGATTTTCTATTTTCAACAATGTTGCAGGAATGGAAACCCTTGTTTCACTTTGAGATAGTAAATCCTACTATATTAAAAGATTTGGTCGCTAATTCCCGAGAACGCGTCTGTTACTGCGCGTCGACTCTTAGCGCATTGTCGATACGCAGTGACGAGTCTTTAAAAACGAGTCTTTTAAAAAAGGGGCCTTTGGCCTAAATTTCCACATTGTGCGCTTTTTTCGTCCTAGATCTTCATCTTCCTTGTTATAGGGTGGAACTTCCCTAAGGGCCGGCGTAGGTTTTAGGCTACTTCGCACCTGGGATTATCGATTCGTTTATCGATTATATCGATTTTATTGATTTTTCGCTAATTTTGCCCCGGGCGCGGCGAAGACATGTCTACTAGGGCATGTCAATACGCTGAACACGAATATGATAACCGTTTCGTACGGCACTATCGATTTATCGATTTTATTGATTTTTCGCTAATTTTGCCCCGGGCGCGGCGAAGACACGTCTACTGGGGTATGTCAATACGCTGAACACGAATATGATAACCGTTTCGTACGGCGCTATCGATTTTATTGATTTTTCGCTAATTTTGCCCCGGGCGCGGTGAAGACATGGCTACTGGGGTATGTTAATAAGCTGAACACGAATATGACAACCGTTTCGTAAGGCAATATCGATTCATCGATTTTATTGATTTTTCGCTAATTTTGCCCCGGGCGCGGCAAAGACATGTCTACTGGGGTATGTCAATACGCTGAACACGAATATGATAACCGTTTCGTACGGTGCTATCGATTTTATTGATTTTTCGCTAATTTTGCCCCGGGCGCGGTGAAGACATGGCTACTGGGGTATGTTAATAAGCTGAACACGAATATGACAACCGTTTCGTACGGCAATATCGATTTATCGATTTTATTGATTTTTCGCTAATTTTGCCCCGGGCGCGGCAAAGACATGTCTACTGGGGTATGTCAATACGCTGAACACGAATATGACAACCGTTTCGTACGGCACTATCGATTTATCGATTTTATTGATTTTTCGCTAATTTTGCCCCGGGCGCGGTGAAGACATCGCTGCTGGGGTATGTCAATATAATGAACACGAATATGACAACCGTTTCGTACGGCAATATCGATTTATCGATTTTATTGATTTTTCGCTAATTTTGCCTCGGGCGCGGCAAAGACATGTCTACTGGGGTATGTCAATACGCTGAACACGAATATGACAACCGTTTCGTACGGCACTATCGATTTATCGATTTTATTGATTTTTCGCTAATTTTGCCCCGGGCGCGGTGAAGACATCGCTGCTGGGGTATGTCAATACAATGAACACGAATATGACAACCGTTTCGTACGGCACTATCGATTTATCGATTTTATTGATTTTTTGGTATTAATGCTCACAGGTCAATGAAACCGTGTCTTCTGGGATTTTTCGAAACTTTCAGCGTAAATATGGGAAGCATTTTAGAAGAATTTACCAGCCAAACAACTTTACCTTACTTTTGAGGGAAGGGGACGGAATGAAGAAGTGTCATTTAGGCTGATCACTAAGTGATGAATATCTCGATAGGTTTCTTTTGGCTCAACAAATGTTGGCATCAGATTCAAATAGCCGGGAGAAACAGAGGACCCGAGCAAAGCCGGGTACACCGTCCAGTAATAAATATTCAAAAAATAATGATGAAACTAAACAACTGGATTTAAAGAATCAAACAGATATGATTTTTTAAATTCAGCAAGCCATTCTCAGGGGGGGGGAGGAGGCTCCCTGCAAATCCTATTTGGAGCCCAATAATCCTAATAATGTCGATTAACGTTTCACCAAAATCCTAGCACATGGTTTTGTTTCCTGTCATGGTTTTGAAACGAAGTGATAGCGTTTCCTGTCATGGTTTTCAAACGAAGTGGTGGTAAACATGCGCCGGTCTCAAGTAAAGAGACACACGGGTTCATTGGTCGGAATATTCCTGTGGGTTCAGCTAGCTGGGCCAGTGGTAAAGTAGCGCTGGTCCCATCTAAGGTGCACACGGGTGCATTCGTCAGGGCTTTCCCTTGGTTCGACTGTACCAGTGGTAAACATGTGCTGGTCTCAGGTAAAGGGGCATACGGGTCCGTTGGTCAGGACTTTCCCGCCATTGGTAAAGAGGTTCTGGTCTGTGGTAAAGAGGCACACGGGTCGTTGGTCAGTACTTTGCCTTGGGTTCGACTGGGCTAATGGTAAAAAGGCGCCGGTCTCAGGTAAATGGGCACAAAGGTCCATGGTCAGAATTTTTCCGCCAGCGGTAAACAGGTGCTGGTCTCTGGTGAAGGGGCACACGGGTCGTTGCTCAGCTCTTTCCCTTGGGTTTGACTGGGCTAATGGAAAAAAGGCGCTGGTCTTATGTAAAGAGGCACAAAGGTCCGTTCGTCAGGACTTTCCCTTGGGTTCCACTGGGCCAGCGGTAAGCAGGTGCTGGTCTGAAGTAAAGGGGCACACGGGTCCGTTGGTCAGAACTTTCCCGCCAGCATAAACAGGTGCTGATCTGTGGTAAAGGGGCACACGGGTCGTTCGTCAGCACTTTGCCTTGGGTTCGACTGGGCTAATGATAAACAGGCGTCGGTCTCAGGAAAAGGACCACACGGGTCTATTGGTCAGGACTTTCCCTTGGGTTCGACTGGGCCAGTGGTAAACAGGCGCCGCTCTCAGGTAAAGATGCACACGGGTCCGTTGGTCAGGACTTTCCCTTGGGTTCAACTGGGCCAGTGGCAAACATGTGCTGGTTTCAGGTAAAGGGGCACACGGGTCCGTTGGTCAGAACTTTCCCGCCAGTGGTAAAGAGGTTCTGGTCTGTGGTAAAGAGGCACACGGGTCGTTGGTCAGCACTTTGCCTTGGGTTCGACTGGGCTAATGGTAAAAAGGCGCTGGTCTCAGGTAAAGCGGCACAAATGTCCGTTGGTCAGGACTTTCCCTTGAGTTTGACTGGGCCAGTGGTAAATAGGTGCTGGTCTTAGGTAAAGGCGCACACGTGTCCACTGGTCAGAACTTTCCCTTGGGTTCAACTGGGCCAGTGGTAAACAGGCGTTGGTCTCAGGTTAACGGGCGCACGAGTCTGTTGCTCGAAATTTTTTTTTGGGATCGACTGGGCCAGTGGTAAAGTAGCGCTGGTCCCCTTTAAGCTGCGCACGGGTCCGTTGGTCAGGATTTTCCCTTGACTGCGATGCCCTCAGCAGCAAAATTGAGTCGGGCTCAGATAAGGGGCACACTTGTCGCGTCAGTCTCAGGTAAAGGGGCACACGGGTCCGTTGGTCAGAATTTTCCCGCCAGTGTTAAACAGGTGCTGGTCTCTGGTAAAGGGGCACACGTGTCGCGCTGGTCTCAGGTAAAGGGGCAAAAGGGTCCGTTTGTCAGGATTTTCTCTTGGGTTCGACTGGGCCAATGATAAACAGGTGCTGGTCTCAGGTTGAGGGGCACACGGGTCCGTTGGTCAGAATTTTTCTTTGGTTTTGACTGGGCCAGTGGTAAAGTAGCGCTGGTCCCCTCTAAGCTGCACACGGGTCCGTTGGTCAGGATTTTCCCTTGATTGCGACGCTGTCAGCAGCAAAGTTGCGCCGGTGTCAGATAAAAGGGCACACTTGTCGCGCCGGTCTCAGGTAAAGCGGCACACGTGTACACATGTCCACTGGTCGGTATTTTCTGTTGGGTTCGACTGGGCCAGTAGTGAAGTGGCGAGGTCTGTTGGTCGGGATTTTCCCTCGAGTTCGGCTGGCTGGCTCAGTGGCAAAGCGGTGTTGGTTTAAGGCAAAAGGGAGACGTGTTCGTTGGTCGTCAAAAAAAGAAGGTCGTGGTCGTGAAAAATTTCAATCAGTCAATTTTGGCATTTTGTGATTCCTCGGCAAGCTGTTTGCCACTGTTTAGTTTGAGTTTCTCAAAATCTAGTTTTATTCAGACAGGTGTTGAGACTGAATGAAGTGCTTAATTAGGTTTGTTTGCAGACAGTCTACTCGAACTCTAATACCAACACTGATAGAATGCGGTGAAACTTTGAGCCAAGGAACTCACGGGGCCGCTATCTCGCGCAAAAGCCTAGACAATAATTTGCGCACCCACTCAATGTATCTCGCCAACCCCTGGATTACCTCCCTTCCCAGAAACTGATATAAAAGCCTGGACAATAAATTGCGCACCCACCCAATGTATCTCGCCAACCTCGTGGATTGCCCCTTTCCAGAAGCTCAGGCAAAAATCTAGACAATAATTTGCGCACCCACCTCATGTATCCCGCCAACCCTGTGGATTAACTCCCTTTCTAGAAGCTTAGGCAAAAGCCCAGACAATAATTCGCGCACTCATCCCACGTATACCGCCAACATCTTGGATTACCTCCCTCCCCAGAAGCTTAGGCAAAAGCCTAGACAGTAACTTGCGCACCCACTTCATGTGTCCCGCCAACCGCCAACCCCATGGACTACCTCCCGTTCAGATCAGGCAAAAGCCCAGACAATTAATTTGCGCACCCACCCCATGTATCTCGCCAACCCCGTGGACCACCTCCCTTACTAGAAGCTCAGGCAAAAGTCTATAAAATACCTTGCGCACCCACCTCATGTATCCCGCCAACTCTCGTGGACTACTTCCCTTTCCAGAAGCTCAGGCAAGAGCCTAGATAATAATTTACGCACTCATCCCACGTATCCCGCCAACACCTTGGATTACCTCCCTCCCCAGAAGCTTAGGCAAAAGCCTAGACAGTAACTTGCGCACCCACCCCATGTGTCCCGCCAACCGCCAACCCCATGGACTACCTCCCGTTCAGATCAGGCAAAAGCCCAGACAATAGTTTGCGCACCCACTCAATGTATCTCGCCAACCCCTGGATTACCTCCCTTCCCAGAAACTGATATAAAAGTATAGACAATAATTTGCGCACCCACCTCATGTATCCCGTCAACCCTGTGGATTACCTCCTTTTCTAGAAGCTTAGGCAAAAGCCCAGACAATAATTTGCGCACCCACCCCATGTATCTCGCCAACCTCGTGGATTACCTCGCTTTCCAGAAGCTTTGGCAAACACCTAGACGGTAACTTGCGCACTCACCCAATGTATCTCGCCGACCCTGTGGACCACCTCCCTTACTAGAAACTCAGGCAAAAATCTAGAAAATAACTTACGTACCCACCTCATGTATCCCGCCTACCTTGTGGATTACCTCCCGTTCCAGAAACTCAGGCAAAAATCTAGAAAATAAATTACGCACCCATCCCATGTATCCCGCCTACCTTGTGGATTACCTCCCGTTCCAGAAACTCAGGCAAAAATCTAGAAAATAATTTACGCACCCATCCCATGTATCCCGCCAACACCGTGGATCACCTCCTCAAGTATCCCACCAATCTCATGGAGCATCTTCGTTTCCTGAGCTTAAGCGAAAAATAACCAATAACTTATGCTCCTACTCATTTATCCCATCAACCCTGTTGATCATCTCCCTTCCCTAGGTCACGTGAATTTGAATAGTCAGCGAATTCAGTTCATTGCTTTGTAATTTCTTAATCACCTTCTTAATCATCACTTGGAACTTTTTTGGTTTAGTATAAATGAACCACGTCGTGTCGGTGAATATCGATGAGGAATGACAAAGATGATTGGTGGAAATAGGCGCTCGTGATGCTTATTCTCTTCTCACAATAATGTTTTCTTTCAGTTTTTGTTAAAAACTTTGGAAAAGTATAAAGTTTTCAGAATAAGTTCGGTTTGAATTAGAAGGATGGGATAGTCACATACAGTGGTAATGCTGAGGGTGTGTGTATGATTGGCTTACTGAGTTATTGACTGAGTGATTTGTACAATACAAAATCAGTTGTATTCTGTATTTCACGCGGTCCTTGGTATGCTCGCTGCTCGCGAAAGACAGAGATGGAAAGAACAAAGCAAATTGATCCACGGATTCTGTCAGTTATCTTCTCTCATTCGCTACGCTACGTGCTCTTTTTGGACTGAATAATATTATAGCTATACATATACAGTTGTGAAATAGTGTAGCTCGAGTTGAGGACGTGAATCTCACACAACCTGTTGGCGCGCACGAAAAACCACACCAGGCCAATACTTTCACACTTTGAAAATTAGCACAGTAACGTGGCTTACGGGGCCACTAGTAGCTAAGAAAAATAAAGTGTGGGGTTTTTTCAACGTAGCACACTGGGTAGGTGCCAGATGGTTGCAAATTATTATACTTGCTGGAGAACGAAAGCTACGCAGGCATTAATATACTAAAAATGCGAATTTTCACAGTTGTCACTGCAAAATTAGTAGATTTGTAGGCTTTCACGGATTTGATTTGACAATGTGAAACATGAGGATTTTTGGTTTGTTTTGGGGAAGCAGGGGCCAATTGTTCCAATCTCGTACAGCTGCAGAAAGCTCCTTTTACCTTTCAATCTCAAGAAACTGCTAGTGATAGAAACAGCAATAGTAAATTTGGCGCCCATGTTGATGCTAAGATTCTGTACTCCACTGATAAATTCACAATTTTGTTCTCGCTCACAGTTTTCTAGCACTAAAGACGAATAGTATTAATGTATCTCAGGGAAATAGATGTTGTGATGTCACAAATTTGCGACAGTAGATAAAAATCATGCGAAATTGATACGATTTTTCAACTTTGTACGGCTCTAGAATATCGCCCAATAATCACATTGAAGAGCGCTAATTGCATGCTACTGTTGGAATTGCTAGAAGATATTTTGTATAGAAATCCCTTTTTACAGTGTTTACGAAGAATCAAAGTGAGTAGAATCGTTATTTTTTTGCCTTTACTACATAGTATATAATGTATATAGTAATGTATGTAGTATATAAAATAATATATATATAATCATGACTTATAATAACGGGCTTACTTCGTCTGTCACGTGTGTGTGTGTGTCAGAAAGAAATTCCCTGATTGGCCAGTGATGGTAATTACGAGGTCAACAAGATGATAGGGACGGGTATGGTGAGGTTCAAAGAATGAAGAGAAGCTCTAAAGGATGGGGAAGTGGAGAGCGATGAGTGCACCGCGGTGTGGAGGATGCGGCGGCGTCCAAAAGTGGGGAAAAGCCTGGAGTCGGGTCCAACGGTGTGATAAGGGTGCGCCGGCGTCCAAAAGTGGGGAAAAGCCTGGAGTCGGGTCCAACGGTGTGATAAGGGAGCGCCGGCGTCCAAAAGTGGGGAAACGCCTGGAGTCGGGTCCAACGGTGTGATAAGGGTGCGTCGGCGTCCAGAAGTGGGAAACGCCTGGAGTCGGGTCCAACGGTGTGATAAGGGTGCGCCGGCGTCCAAAAGTGGGGAAACGCCTGGAGTCGGGTCCAACGGTGTGATAAGGGAGCGCCGGCGTCCAAAAGTGGGGAAAAGCCTGGAGTCGGGTCCAACGGTGTGATAAGGGTGCGCCGGCGTCCAAAAGTGGGGAAACGCCTAGAGTCGGGTCCAACGGTGTGGTAAGGGAGCGCCGGCGTCCAAAAGTGGGGAACGCCTGGAGTCGGGTCCAACGGTGTGATAAGGGTGCGCCGGCGTCCAAAAGTGGGGAAACGCCTAGAGTCGGGTCCAACGGTGTGGTAAGGGAGCGCCGGCGTCCAAAAGTGGGGAAAAGCCTGGAGTCGGGTCAAACGGTGTGATAAGGGAGCGCCGGCGTCCAAAAGTGGGGAAAAGCCTGGAGTCGGGTCCAACGGTGTGATAAGGGTGCGCCGGCGTCCAAAAGTGGGGAAACGCCTAGAGTCGGGTCCAACGGTGTGGTAAGGGAGCGCCGGCGTCCAAAAGTGGGGAAACGCCTGGAGTCGGGTCCAACGGTGTGATAAGGGAGCGCCGGCGTCCAAAAGTGGGGAAACGCCTGGAGTCGGGTCCAACGGTGTGATAAGGGAGCGCCGGCGTCCAAAAGTGGGAAAACGCCTGGAATCGGGTCCAACGGTGTGATAAGGGAGCGCCGGCGTCCCAAAAGTGGGGAAAAGCCTGGAGTCGGGTCCAACGGTGTGATAAGGGTGCGCCGGCGTCCAAAAGTGGGGAAACGCCTAGAGTCGGGTCCAACGGTGTGGTAAGGGAGCGCCGGCGTCCAAAAGTGGGGAAACGCCTGGAGTCGGGTCCAACGGTGTGATAAGAGTGCGCCGGCGTCCAGAAGAGGGGAAACGCCTGGAGTCGGGTCCAACGGTGTGATAAGGGTGCGTCGGCGTCCAGAAGTGGGGAAACGCCTGGAGTCGGGTCCAACGGTGTGATAAGGGTGCGCCGGCGTCCAAAAGTGGGGAAAAGCCTGGAGTCGGGTCCAACGGTGTGATAAAGATGCGCCGGCGTCCAAAAGTGGGGAAACGCCTGGAGTCGGGTCCAACGGTGTGATAAAGGTGCGCCGGCGTCCAAATATGGGGAAACGCCTGGAGTCGGGTCCAACGGTGTGATAAGGGTGCGCCGGCGTCCAGAAGTGGGGAAACGCCTGGAGTCGGGTCCAACTGTGTGATAAGGGTGCGCCTGCGTCCAAAAGTGGGGAAAAGCCTGGAGTCGGGTCCAACGGTGTGATAAAGGTGCGCCGGCGTCCAAAAGTGGGGAAACGCCTGGAGTCGGGTCCAACGGTGTGATAAGGGTGCGCCGGCGTCCAGAAGTGGGGAAACGCCTGGAGTCGGGTCCAACGGTGTGATAAGGGAGCGCCGGCGTCCAAAAGTGGGGAAACGCCTGGAGTCGGGTCCAACGGTGTGATAAGGGAGCGCCGGCGTCCAAAAGTGGGGAAACGCCTGGAGTCGGGTCCAACGGTGTGATAAGGGAGCGCCGGCGTCCAAAAGTGGGGAAACGCCTGGAGTCGGGTCCAACGGTGTGATAAGGGAGCGCCGGCGTCCAAAAGTGGGGGAAACGCCTGGAGTCGGGTCCAACGGTGTGATAAGGGAGCGCCGGCGTCCAAAAGTGGGGAAACGCCTGGAGTCGGGTCCAACGGTGTGATAAGAGTGCGCCGGCGTCCAGAAGTGGGGAAACGCCTGGAGTCGGGTCCAACGGTGTGATGAGGGTGCGCCGGCGTCCAAGAGTGGGGGAAACGCCTGGGGAAGGGTGCAATGGTGTGATAAGGGTGCGCCGGCGTCCAAATGTGGGGGAAACCCCTGGAGTCGGGTCCAACGGTGTGATAAAGGTGCGCCGGCGTCCAAAAGTGGGGAAACGCCTGGAGTCGGGTCCAACGGTGTGATAAGGGAGCGCTGGCGTCCAAAAGTGGGGAAACGCCTGGAGTCGGGTCCAACGGCGGTGTGATAAGGGTGCGCCGGCGTCTAAAAGTGGGGAAACGCCTGGAGTCGGGTCCAACGGTGTGATGAGGGTGCGCCGGCGTCCAAGAGTGGGGAAACGCCTGGGGAAGGGTGCAATGGTGTGATAAGGGTGCGCCGGCGTCCAAAAGTGGGGAAAAGCCTGGAGTCGGGTCCAACGGTGTGATAAGGGTGCGCCGGCGTCCAAAAGTGGGGAAACGCCTAGAGTCGGGTCCAACGGTGTGATAAGGGAGCGCCGGCGTCCAAAAGTGGGGGAAACGCCTGGAGTCGGGTCCAACGGCGGTGTGATAAGGGTGCGCCGGCGTCTAAAAGTGGGGGAAACGCCTGGAGTCGGGTCCAACGGTGTGATGAGGGTGCGCCGGCGTCCAAGAGTGGGGAAACGCCTGGGGAAGGGTGCAATGGTGTGATAAGGGTGCGCCGGCGTCCAAAAGTGGGGAAAAGCCTGGAGTCGGGTCCAACGGTGTGATAAGGGTGCGCCGGCGTCCAAAAGTGGGGAAACGCCTAGAGTCGGGTCCAACGGTGTGATAAGGGAGCGCCGGCGTCCAAAAGTGGGGAAACGCCTGGAGTCGGGTCCAACGGCGGTGTGATAAGGGTGCGCCGGCGTCTAAAAGTGGGGAAACGCCTGGAGTCGGGTCCAACGGTGTGATGAGGGTGCGCCGGCGTCCAAGAGTGGGGAAACGCCTGGGGAAGGGTGCAATGGTGTGATAAGGGTGCGCCGGCGTCCAAAAGTGGGGAAAAGCCTGGAGTCGGGTCCAACGGTGTGATAAGGGTGCGCCGGCGTCCAAGAGTGGGGAAACGCCTGGGGAAGGGTGCAATGGTGTGATAAGGGTGCGCCGGCGTCCAAAAGTGGGGAAAAGCCTGGAGTCGGGTCCAACGGTGTGATAAGGGTGCGCCGGCGTCCAAAAGTGGGGAAACGCCTAGAGTCGGGTCCAACGGTGTGATAAGGGGAGCGCCGGCGTCCAAAAGTGGGAAACGCCTGGAGTCGGGTCCAACGGTGTGATAAGAGTGCGCCGGCGTCCAGAAGTGGGGAAAACGCCTGGAGTCGGGTCCAACGGTGCGATAAGGGTGCGTCGGCGTCCAGAAGTGGGGAAACGCCTGGAGTCGGGTCCAACGGTGTGATAAGGGTGCGCCGGCGTCCAAAAGTGGGGAAAACCCTGAGTTGGGTCCAACGGTGTGATAAAGATGCGCCGGCGTCCAAAAGTGGGAAAACGCCTGGAGTCGGGTCCAACGGTGTGATAAAGGTGCGCCGGCGTCCAAATATGGGGAAACGCCTGGAGTCGGGTCCAACGGTGTGATAAGGGTGCGCCGGCGTCCAGAAGTGGGGAAACGCCTGGAGTCGGGTCCAACTGTGTGATAAGGGTGCGCCGGCGTCCAAAAGTGGGGAAAAGCCTGGAGTCGGGTCCAACGGTGTGATAAAGGTGCGCCGGCGTCCAAAAGTGGGGAAACGCCTGGAGTCGGGTCCAACGGTGTGATAAGGGTGCGCCGGCGTCCAAAAGTGGGGAAACGCCTGGAGTCGGGTCCAACGGTGTGATAAGGGTGCGCCGGCGTCCAAAAGTGGGGAAAAGCCTGGAGTCGGGTCCAACGGTGTGATAAAGGTGCGCCGGCGTCCAAAAGTGGGGAAACGCCTGGAGTCGGGTCCAACGGTGTGATAAGGGTGCGCCGGCGTCCAAATATGGGGAAGTCGGGGAACGGTGTGACGCCTGGAGTCGGGTCCAACTGTGTGATAAGGGTGCGCCGGCGTCCAAAAGTGGGGAAAAGCCTGGAGTCGGGTCCAACGGTGTGATAAAGGTGCGCCGGCGTCCAAAAGTGGGGAAACGCCTGGAGTCGGGTCCAACGGTGTGATAAGGGTGCGCCGGCGTCCAAAGTGGGGAAACGCCTGGAGTCGGGTCCAACGGTGTGATAAGGGAGCGCCGGCGTCCAAAAGTGGGGAAACGCCTGGAGTCGGGTCCAACGGTGTGATAAGGGTGCGCCGGCGTCCAAAAGTGGGGAAACGCCTGGAGTCGGGTCCAACGGCGTGATAAGGGTGCGCCGGCGTCTAAAAGTGGGGAAACGCCTGGGGAAGGGTGCAATGGTGTGATAAGGGTGCGCCGGCGTCTAAAAGTGGGGAAACGCCTGGAGTCGGGTCCAACGGTGTGATGAGGGTGCGCCGGCGTCCAAGAGTGGGGAAACGCCTGGGGAAGGGTGCAGTGGTGTGATAAGGGTGCGCCGGCTTCCACAAGTAATAGGAATTCGCTAGGCGGGTCTATTCCTGCATGAGGGGTACGCTTATCCTGTTTCGGCGAACCCTCCTACCTAAATCACCTAGATGTATATTGCTTTCTTTCTTATCGGTGTTCTCTTCCCATTCCGTTTGTGTCTGAGTGAACCGCTCCTTCCTTTCCGTTTATATACACCGGTGGACCCTTATCACTTAAATTACCACAACAACCAGTTGAGCCTAAATCATTTCAACATAACATTTGCACTGAATTGGTTACACTCAGTTCTTCACGGCCATATACTTCGCTCATATGGAAGAGCATAACTTCGTTCATATGAGGGAAAGCTACCACTTACGGGATCAAGAGTTTCTCAGGAGAGCGATAGAACTGCGTGGAAGGATGCAGACGTTATCAATCCATCCACACTTTTGTGTTTGCTTTCAAGGTGCAGTATGTGAGCGAAGCGAACATCAATAGAAGTCTGGAAGTCCGGCGTTAGCCGGACGGCCAGACTGGTAGTATATAATGCGTGAAATTAGCAGTTTGCGATCAAAAAATCAAGAATAAAATTGGCTTTTGCAAATGCTGGAAGTTATTCATTTCCAATGAGTGGCATCTTTTCTTTGATTTTCTCGAAACAGCTTCATCTGAATCCAATTAATAACCATTCTACACGGAGAAACAATAAGGGCGCCGTTGGGCGGCGGCGGCAGGCGCCGGCGGCCGCCACCCATTCCTAGTTGCTTCTGGACCTCACCGTAATATGAGATTTCCAAAGTCATTAGTGCTCCATTGGAAAACACGATCGGTTGGTTCTAATGGCAACCCGACTATACATAACTCGGTAGTGGCAAGTGGGTTTCATTTGCACAATCATTTCACCGACACTCATCACATCAGGCTAATATACTAGCATGTGTGTGACTCTGCCTTCAATGTACTCTCATATATCATGATGAGTAAACTCTAGTCTCCGTCCATGTTTCAGATCGTAACTATTAGACAAGAAAAATAAAACATGGTTTTGAAAGAGGATGACAGAGGACCTGCAGCGGAAACAGCCTTCACTGATGCCGATAGAGCATGTCCCAGAGATATGCCATCTGCCAAAGAGAAAGCTAGCAAGGACATTAGGGCTCTTGGAGAGGTGAAAATTCCAAAGATCAAATAATTCCAATTGAGTGGGCGATAATCTCGAGGTTTGAGGGCGTGGGCTTTTTCATTTAGGGAGAAATCATTGGAAACTGGAAGGTAGTTCGACCGATTGAACCTGAGCGTTGTTTCAACACGATTTACGTTGTTGAGCACGCTAAGAAGGGATATTTGGCGGCACTGAAGGTAACTACATAGCCAAAGCACTAACTTCTTCAGCTAATAGGTTCTACTTTAATCTTGAAAATTTTCGAGCGGCTTTTCACTTAGTCCTTTATAATTCAAATTCGTTTTTCATTCGGCGTTTACACTCATGATTGTGTATCACAACCTGCCAAGAAATGCTTAGCCTTAGCAGAAAATGATTGAAAAATGTCAAGAGATAGTGAGGGAAGGTTATGGAGTATTCCTTCGCTTGCAGTCGTAGCGACGTTAGAGCGATCGCGACGACACCATGGATAATGTGAATGAGAAGGACGATAAGAAAGGAACGTGGCGAACGATAGTCATCGTTTCCAGTATCACCACTCATATCGCCAAGTCATTTCGGGCACATCCGCGAAAAAACAGCGAAGAGCCCCGTTTGGAGGCGATCTAAAGCGATGTAATGGCATCGTTTCCACTATCGCTATCACTCACAACGCCAGTTCATTTTGGGCACATCTTCGAGAGTACGGGCGAGAGCTCCATTTTGCGGGGTTTGGGCAAAATGGAGTTGGGGGGGGGCCACTTGGCATTAGTCGATAATACGACCTGTCCTGCACGTTCAGACTTGCTAGCTGACACGTCCAGAACGCTCTGACTTGTTAGCTCTCTTAATGTACAGTAGTATCCATACTAATCCTTTATCCTACCAAGGACTGCCGGATTTGAGCGGCTGACTAAGTTCTCCGAAATGAAGCGGACATGTATCTCTCGACAAGGGCGTTGCGGATTTTTGGACTCTGATATATTTCCCCTTTTCCCACTTCTTGGCGTCGCCGCAAGATTAGTGTGCCGACGCCCAGTAGTGAGAAAACGAAATCTCGACGAAACATGTATATCAATGATGGGACAGCCAGGCAAGGTTGTCGAAACGGCATTTTTCGTTTGGCAGCGATCCATAGCAATGTAGCGTGGCAATCAATACGTATAATTTCCACGATCCTTATCACTTATATCACTGGTTCATTTTTATTCATTTTGAACTGGCGAAGTCTGGGGATACTCTCAAGTTACAGTGTTGCGAGAAATGCCGTTTGGACAACCATGCCTGGCTGCAGTATCATTGATTTACATGTTTTGTCAGGACATGAACGAGCTGCAAATGATAACAGCTAGCATGGGGATATAAGCGAAGGAGAAGGGTAAGCATTATTCAGGTGCAGGGAAGAGGAAGCGACACGGCCGGGATGTAGCGTCAACAAGCCTACATAGCAGTTCAGCAGTCAGCAGGTTCCAGCGCCTGAAGGGTGCATTTTTGGGGCTAGCAGTCATAAACACATAACCAAGCGAGACCAGGTTAGCAATCCTACTTTTGCGTCATACATCTCCTAATTACATGGTCTATAGGGTGAGCAATCTCTTTAACCATCCTTGGTTTCGTGATTAACGCCTTATGCACCTCAGCATATGACGATTTTGCTTCCCCACTACTGTACGCTTGCGCAATCTTCCTGTGGCGGAGCCAAGTAGTGAGAAAAGAAGAATCTCGAAATTTGGAAATCCTAAAATACCAGCCTGATCGTTCGGCTAACGCCGGACTCTCAGGCTTCTTTTCGTGCTCGCTTTGCACGCACATTTTCATTGTCCTCAGATAAGATTAGTGGATGAACAGACACTATTCACAGAGAAGTATTCTTTACCGCGCTTCATGGAACCATTGACCCACTATGGACAGTTCCTCTCCAAAAATCTGTGTGACGCATTTCGGTTTGTTCGCTGTGGTGAACGTAAGTAGTAAAAATTGACCGAGTAGGTGCAAACTGGGATTGGATGTGAACACCGGTGCACCCTTATCTCACTGTTGGGACCTGTCTCCAGGAGGTTCCTCCACTTTTGAACACCTGTACACCCTTACCACGCCGTTGGACCCAACTCTGGGCGTTTCCTCGGTTTTGGACGCCGGCACACCTTTATCACACCGTTGGACCCGAGTCTAGGCGCTTCCCCACTTTTGAACGCCGGCGCATCCTTATCACGCCGTTGGACCCCACTCCAGGCGTTTTCCCACTTTTGGACGCCGGCGCACCCTTACCATGCCGTTGGACCCGGCTCCGGGCGTTTCCTCGGTTTTGGACGCCGGCACACCTTTATCACAGTGGTGGACCCACCTCCCCCACTTCTGGGCGCCGGCGAGGGCTCATCACAGTGTTCAACCCGTCCCCTCGCTTTTGGGCGCCGGCGCACCCTTATCACAGTGGTGGACCCACCTCCCCCACTTCTGGGCGCCGGCGAGGGCTCATCACAGTGTTCAACCCGTCCCCTCGCTTTTGGGCGCCGGCGCACCCTTATCACAGTGGTGGACCCACCTCCCCCACTTCTGGGCGCCGGCGAGGCCTCATCACAGTGTTCAACCCGTCCCCTCGCTTTTGGGCGCCGGCGCACCCCTTTCACACCGTTGGACCCGACTCCAGGCGTTTCCCCACCTTTGGGCGCCGGCGCACCCTTATCACAGTGGTGGACCCACCTCCCCCACTTCTGGGCGCCGGCGCACCCTTATCACAGTGGTGGACCCGTCTCTCCCACTTTTCGACGCCGGCGAGGCCTTATCACAACGTTGGACCCGTCACCCCACTTTTCGGCGCCGCCTGGGCCTTATCACAGTGGTGGACCCGTCTCCCCCACTTTTCGACGCCGGCGCGCCCTTATCACAGCTGTCGACCCTTCTCCCCAACTTCTGCGCGGCGGCGCACCCTTATCACAGTGGTGGACCCGTCTTTCCCACTTTTGGGCGCCAGCGGGGCTTTACCACAGCGTTGGACCCGTCCAACCACTTTTGGGCGCCGGCGCACCCTTGTCACAGGGTGGACCCGTCCCCCCACTTCTGGGTGCCGGCGCAGCCCTTCTGTATTGACTCCATTGACGGAGGACCCGTTGCACCTTGTCCAACCTTCTCCTTGATCTCATCCCTACCCCACTCAACCATACCACACCCATTCCTAGGCTTTTATATGATCTCACAATCACGATCACTGACCAATTATGGAATTTCGTAACGGTCTGACACACATACATACTTACATACAGACAGACATGAAAACAGAGTAAGCGCGTTATTATAAGTCGTGATGATACTACCCGACTCTTTCCTTTTATACGGTCCTGTGATCATAAGCTTATCTCATCCATTCCGACCGTGGTGAAAACAACTGCCGGCCATTAACATGTCTGAACATGACAAAAGTGGCCCGAAACACCCTTAAATCAAGGTGAAAATCAAAATTTATCACGTTTTCGTACATAACTCGATGAGCTGGACACAATGGTGTAGGTATTTTCCGTTTTCCATGGCTGGTTCTCGTCACACACACATGAACTGCCAATTAAGAAGAAGTAAGATAAGTGATCGCTTCAAGGTGGCTTCATTTCGGAGAACATGTTCAACCACTCAAGTCGGCAGTCAGTGAACGGATGAGGGATTACTATGAATCCAGCATAACAAATGTGAATGATAAGAGGGCAGCCAGGCACGGTTGTCCAAACGGCTTATCTCCAGTGTTGCCAGCCTGATTGTGCGGCTAACGCAGGACTCTCAGGCTTCTTTTCGTGCTCGCTTCGCTCGCATATTTTCAGTGGCCACAGATAAGATTGATGAAGGTGGAAGAACAGACACTATCCACAGAGAAGTAGTCTTCACTTCTGTTCACGGAACCATTGACCCATTATAGACAACTCTTTTCCAACCATTTGTGGTAACCCATTTCGGTCCGCTATGGTGGACGTAAATGGCAAAAAGTGACCGAATCAGGGCAAATTGGGGTCGGACCTGAACCGGCGCACCCTTATCACACCGTTGGGACCCTCTCTAACCGTTTTCCAATTTTTGAACGCCAATGCACCTTGTCACACCTTCGGACCCGTCTCCAGGCGTTTCCCCGCTTTTGGACACCGGTGAACCCTTGTCACACCGTTAAACTCGTCTCAAGGCGTTTCCCCACTTTTCGAACGCCGGTGCACCTTGCACCCTTATCACGTCGTTGGAACCGTCTCCAGGCGTTTCCTCGCTTTTGAACGCCGGCAACCTATTTCACCCCGTTGGACCCGAATCTATGCGTCTCCCCGTTTATGGGCGCTGAAGGATCCTTATCGCTCCGCGCACCTCTAACATACACTATGGCCTAATCCTCATCCGCGTCCTTCCTCGTCCACCTCGTTCCTCGTCTTCGCTATGAAGGTATCCTGCCCGTCTCCTTCCTTTTACTCAGACAAAAATGTCAGGACATCGGGACTTGCGGAGGATGTAGTCGGGGGGGGGGGGGCGACATACCCCCGAACTTTGTTAAAAGCCTCGAATGGGTGCGGAGGAACATGGCAGGTAATCCGAGAACCCCCGAGGTCAGACATCGCAGAACAGTGAGTTCTGCCTATTTTCTCACTACTTGGTGCCCGGCACTCCATCTTCCTGCTATAATAACGTATAACATGCTTCTTTATGATCGTTATCATTCTGGAATAATGTTTATTGAGTTTCTTATTGACATATTCGCTGTAAAAACGGCATTCATTGTTTAATTCTCCAAAGTGTCTCTTTTACAATTTGAGCGGTCTTCCTACTCACAAAAGCATCTATTTTGGTTTCTGCCACAGAATATAGCGCTTTTAACACCATGAGTGCCGAGTAAGAGATAGGAAACGAGGAAATGATACGTATCAATTGCCGCGTTACTTCACCATGGATCGCTGCTAAACGGAGCTTATCGCCCGTACTCTCGAAGATGTTCCCAGAATGAACTGGAGATATGAGTAATAGCGATAGTAGAAACAATGCTTATCAATCGCATGCCACATCAGTTATCATCTTTCTCACGTCTGAATCTTCTCATTCACTTCATCCATGTGGCGATCGCCGGCGGTCGTGGCGATCAGACGACAGCCGGCGATCGCTGCATGGATAAAGTGCCAGCAATCGTGGCGATCACCATTGCTGGCGAAGTCTGGGGATACTCTAACAGCAACAGAAATCGTTTTTGAGATTTTTATGGTGAGAAAAACAGTGTGAGCTGGCGTAAACGATGGTATAAGGACAATTTATACTGGATGCGTGCGACTGACGCGCGTGCGTCTGTATGATGAGGAATAGGGCCCAGTCGCATCAAAGTCGCATCGCAGTCGCAGCCCAGACGCACGCGTTTACGGCCTCGCGGCGGCCGCACGTTCTTCTCATTGAGGATATGCATGCCATCATGACCGGTCTTCATGGAAAATCCCTTGCAAATGGATGCGTGCGACTGATGCGCGACTGACGCACGCAGCTAGTATAAATTACCTTATACATGACAGACCTCAAAAAAGGTGGCCCTTCTTTTAAGAGGCTACGGCTGAATCAACACTTCCTTATGTTGCTTGGAGAAATTGCGGGTCTACACCAGAACTGACTCTTTACTGACTTTAGTGGCAAACTGACAAATTCTCCATTAAATTAGAATTTTTCACCTTGTCAAACAACTCTGGTCAAGATGTTGCTGCCGACAACATACGAGAGCATACAAACAACATAAGAGCGCTATTGCCCTATTTACTATCTCTAGAACTGTGCCAGGAAAGCCGAGAGCTGCAATTCCCACGAGTGCGACTCTCAGGGGACCCTCGAGCTGATACGTCAGTTATGGGGCAGGAAAACAACCTGCAAGTACTAGTTGACTTTCTGAATTTTTTCCGCAGAAAAATTCAATTGCAAGAGCAAGGAGGCCGCCCAGTGGCGCAGACATGAAATAATCTCCACACTGGCTATGCGAGTAAGCAGTTTTCTGAAAGGATTTAACACTATCGTCCATCTCTATCGCATTTTTTGTTCGCATAGCGTTTGATTACGAAGTCCATTGAAGTGTCGGCCGAAGCCATCAGCAGCAGTGGAATTCCTGGAAAGCCATAGCGTGCTTTTTCAGAACATGAGAATGTTGAGCGAGTTGCAGGAGAATATCAGGATAAGATTTTGCCGTTCCGCAGCAATGTCACCGCTGAAATACATGTAGGATAAATTGGCATAGTGGGCAGGGAAAGAAAGAGAGACTTGAGGAGACTTGGGGAGCATGCAGCATGGTGAATAGTAACAAGAACACTAACTTTGCGTTCAGCATACCCGAGAGGGTTGTTATCGAAAGCTCTATGGAAGGTAATGTTACAAGCAATCCTGATAAGGGAAGGAATTACGTTTTTGCTCCGTTGTCCGCCGAGCCCGCCAAAATCAGCTTGTTCCTTGTTGGCACTAGTTGGACAACGCTCATTATGGACTGCTTCACGCTAGCAGGGGCCATGTCTGGCCCTCATTCTCTTCACGTAACATTCAAGGTGTGATCCAGTAGAGAATGATCCTTTTTCTCACGTGTCCCCTTTTGTTACAATCTGTTTAGGGAAATGAATTTTCAGTTAGAGAAGAAACAGGCAGCAGTACCGATGTTGAAATTCGAGTTGTTTATTCTCCTTCACATGGAACACAAAAGTAAAACAAAGCATTTCTGCAGGTACAGTTTAGCAAATAATACTAGATTGCTACTCCATTATTATAGATCACCCCTCTCAGAGTATTCGATCGCGGGGCGGCCCCTGAGTATAATTGGATAGCAATTACATTAGCTGGACGAAACTTTAAAGTACGCTTTTTCTTAATGTTACTCTTTTTCATTACTGATTGAACTCAGTTCTAGTTCATTCGCAAAGCTTGCAAAGACGGGAAGCTCTCATTGTGCTGTGGTCTTAGCGCCGGGATGCAGTGCTTGAAGGCGTTAGAAGAGCTACACAAGGTACGCGATTTTCAGAAAATATTTTGAAGCAGCCAGTTGTACTCCCCTCTTTCTTTTGAAAATTCATAACAGTTTTGATCTTTCACGCTGTGCCACACATGTTATTAAATGTGCACTATACTTGGACGACGTTTCGTCTATAGGTCGTTTTCAGAGGCCTGAAAGTGATTCAAGGTGTCTTAGTCTACGATCTAATCGACTAAACCTCTCTTCCAGCACATCCAATTCATGAGTAACCATTACGAAATTCAAAGCTAAGGGCAATACTCATCAGGTGCTCCGCAATTTCAGCAGTGATGGTTTTCCACTTGTAAAGTAACACATCGCCGATAAACGCTAGCCAAATTACCGTCTAATTCGCCGAATGCAGCTGATTTCGTTACTTCGTATTGGAGTCATTCGATATTACACCTCTCTATGCAAAAGTCAACCACTTTTCTTCAAGCATTGCCTAAAATAGTTGAAACTCACTGTCAAAGTATAGAGATGTACGGACTCACTAGAAAGCATCTTATGATTCTGATGAAGAAATGTCTGGGGTGTAACATATGAAAGGTCGGATAATTGCTAGTCCAACAATGAGGGTTGGCAATGCTGCTGCTGAGGCTTGCTTCAGTGTTAACTACTGCGACATGAGAAGAAACCTAGCCTCTCTCTATAACCCCTATTGCACTGCCGATACCTCGGTGGCTATAACTTTGAATTCTACACAATCCGAAATGGTCAAGTGCTTCAGAGGTCCTTTCAATTCTGTGACGAATTCGCATTTGGAAAATACAATAGTTTCGACTCAGAAAACTCGTTCGCTTCAGGAGAGCGGGTGGATTGTCTGCCGCGTGAGAGCGCATGCACTACCAATCGAGCACGCTCCTGTGACGTCATATCTTTGTGAAACGTTCATTATTGGCTAATTCTTTTGTAGCAAGGTACTAATAGACATATAAAAGTGTTCTGGTCACGCAGTGGGCAATGCAGACGTTTCCTCAAACCTTCTCATAAGGTGTTTCAAACCTTGACAGCTAGAACAACAAAAAAAAACTTTTCGAAAAACCGTAAGAACAGCCAATCAGTAAACTACATACTCGGAAGGAGCTCCCAAGAGTCACGACCAAAATGACAATTCCTACGGAAAAAAGATAACGTTTCCAGTGAAAAGGAAAACTGGCTGCCCCGTGGGTCCGCGTGCTTGACTGGTCGAGCACAAAACCCATGTGACCTATGGAAAGTGCGCGTGTCGCACGAAGCGCTACGCTGAAAATCGGATCTGTCGCGAACTCATCAAACACTCTCAAATCTTCAGAAATGACATAGTCCGAACGTCGTCCAAATAAAGTGCTCATTAACAATCTTGTGGCACAGCATAAAAAATAAAACTATCCATCGGTCATGTCCAGGATTTATGAACAGAGAACATAGGAACTAAAATATGAGCAACGATCATGACAATCTCTTCTTTTACGGTCCTATAAGACCTGGAGTGCATATAATTGTTTAAGCTGAATTTCATTATGTTGATGGTATTTAGAGCACGGATGTGACCAAATTTTTCTATAACGTTTTGCTCTCAAAGCCAAATACTCGCTGAGATCGATTCAGATTATATCAGTGGTTACACGTTCATAATTTACTCTGTGTATGAGTTTGTGTTTTTTTTTACAGAATCAGATCATCTAGAGCTGCTGTTCCAGTCATATTGTATCTCCAGTGGTTGGGGGTTCACTTAGTCAGACATTCGGGGGTTTGGAGCGCCGGTGAACCCGGCCACTTTTGGCCGATGCAGGCTTCCAGCAGATGGAGCATAAGTACTTGCTGAAGGTGCGAATGGAGCAGGAAAACCTGCTGTGAGCGCGCATGACGCAGGGCATATGCAGGTATTCCTGCACTCTGTTTTTTCTCCATTGCCACTTGGCAACCGAAGTGTATATAAGCCGGCAGACGGCTGTGAAAGCTTAGTTCAGTCTCTGCTGTGGCGAAGACTAGACGAGCCCTACGGAGCTTGTCTGGCCAACTGGGACCTGTTGGAAACTGCGGCCCAATGGGACGTCAACCACTAGGCGAAATATAGTTGCGGTGACCGACTTCCATAAGCTCCGCCTATCATCTGTAGGGCTCTGGGCTGTAGAAAGTCTAGCGCGACTCCTCGGCTGTCAGTACAGGCAGATGGGGATTGGACGCGTAACTTCCACCTGGTGCACTGCGGCACATTGAGGTTTGCATCTAATTGCCTAACAGAGCAACTCGTTCATCCACCGACTGTCATTTAAGCGCAGACATGGACACCAGGCCCGTAGTAAACCCCCCTAAACTTCAGGTGAACTCAAATGAAATGCCAACTCTGAGTTTGGCTAGGTCACTTCAACGTCCACTCACTTCATACGTATCAGGATAAGAAGCTAAACTCAGAGTTGGCAGCGATATCATGGGAGTTCAGTGAAAAACTCAACTAGCTGTTAAGCAAGAGGTCAACCCTGAGTAGAGTGGTCAGAAAATCGAAGAAATAGCGTTATCATCACAGGAGAGGCCGATAAGCACCTCCTGAGGTACTTAACCCTAACTCTGAGTTGACATGCATGATAACCGATCAATGTGAAATGCTTCGTGTAAACGGTTCAACTTTTTCAAACTGACATGTTTCGAACGGATAACGCTTGGCACTGGTACATAAACGATGAATGGAGAGTTCGCTCCGCTCAGATATGAATGAGACGAACCGAACACGGACTAGGGGTGGTATCAACAGAGGAGTTCGCATGGCATGTCACCTGCTATTGGGTCCAGGTGTATTGCGCATGGATTTCTGCGAAATTTCCAGTTTTCCACCACTGGACACTGATGCATTCTTTCAGCGACGGCGCCCAGTAGCGGAAAAAGAAGAAATATCTCGAAATTTGGATATCCAATCAATCAATAGTGGATTCAAACTGGTTTCATTTTGGAAAACTCGTCCTACCGCTCAACTTGGCACTGAGTGGTCGGATGAAGGATTACTACGGGCCCTCCTTCAAAGCTTCAGTTTATATCTCGTCGTTGTTCCGTAAGAATGTAGAGATGGTCTCAATCAGAGACCATCTAAATTTAGGCGCGCTTCAAAAGTTTTATTGCAGCTTGGCTTAATGTTTAATTTAGGAGGGTTTTAGCAAAAGAAGTGCAGAAAAGCAAAATCCATTCAACCAGAGGGATGTAATACGTCCTCTTCCTTCATCCTAATGAATTTATTACTAAACACCTTGGAGTTTTTGACCCTGTTTGAACAGGGGAGAGGGGGGGGGGCATGGGCAGCTGCAAATAACAGCTGTGATCTGTAGATGCAAGGATCTTCGATTTCAGAAGAGTTCTTGATGAAGAAGGTAACTGATTCTTTCAACAATTAAGTGAAGTAAACTCTTTTCACGCTTCAATACCTAGATAAGCGTGTTCAACATTGCCAAACTTAGCACTCGAGATCCATGCAACCAAAGGATTCTATAAGAATCTAGAAATGATTACGATCAGAGACTCTCCTATTACTCTGTAATTTTAAGTAATTCTAATACATCTCGGCTGAATATTTGTTTTGATTGCTTCAGCAAAATATTTTCTAATACCCTTATTTTAGGGAACCTAACTGTACATTTATTTTTCCTAGTTTGACACCCAAATCATGCATTAAATCTTAGCTTAAACCCGTTTTGAAAATTTTGGATGCGGTGACCTTCCACGATGGCAACGCCTGGAGAAACGTCATGTTCTTCCCTCAAGCTCCTCAGGAGAAATTTCCACCTTTCATGTAGCAGAGGTCATCTAAACGCAGTAATACGCTAGGAATAGCAGCTATTGAATTGATAAAGACTTAATACTGAATTAGAGGAAATTAACCTTACTCTTTTTTTTGTTCTTGAGCACTAACTTTGCACAGGAAAAAATTACAAATTACAGCAGCAGAACAGATAGAATGTTCAATATGGTTGTGTTTCACACGTCGAGATTCAGCGTATTCAGCCTCCCAGCCGCCAGATGTTCTCATGATGGTGCTATTCGCACAAATGGACTATTGCGATAATTGAGACGTGTGGAACTAGAGATACCCTGAATATTCATTTCAGATTCATTTGGACATTTTATTCATTCGACGACGATAAAAGTGGCCTTCATCGAACTACCCATCCAATTCTTTACAAAAGCTTCTCCGAACAGTTCTATCAATCACACACCCCAAAAAATGACTAAATCCAAATTGGTGTCTACCCTTGCTCTGGAGAGTGGCTGAGTTGCTCTGTTAGGCAATTAAATGCAAACCCAAATGCGCTACACTACACCAGGTCGAAGAAATGAAACCAGATCCCCTTAGACGGTCCTGACAGCCAAAAAGTCGCGCCAGACGTCCAACAGCTCAGATTCCTATGGCTGATAGGCGGAGCTTACAGTTGTTGGTCACCGCAATTATATTTCGCCTAGTGGGCTACTCCCGGCCCAATGTACCGTTTAATCAGACAAGATGCGTGGGATGCGGTCGCGTGCCGACGCGGCGCGGACGAGAAAATCCGTCTCGCCGCAGATGCCCGGCCCGTCGAACGCTGGCGCAGGGAGCACATACGTGCTTTGCAAACTCATTTCTGTACTATTTTTGTAGTCATCGGTTGCAATAGAGCTTGACCTGCCTTAATCCTGCAATCCCCGTAGCAGGATCACGGCAGGTCAAATTCAGGACAAGGCGCAAGTAACGGCGGAATAGGCGCACCAACTCCGCCCACTTTTTCGTTTGTCCCGCAGGTGTCATGCCGCTAGAAACTGTGTGGGCCGGTGCTTCAAACGCCCGAATGTCTGAGGGCGTTCGATGGATGTGTCAGGACCAAAGTGGTGGGAAAACCGCGAGTCAGGTTGTCAGTATATGTGTACCAATTGTATATAAATGCTCCTTCATACAATTGTGTCACTTACCTGTGCCTTTTTGCTGTTCTTTGCCCTATCTCAGTTCTCCTGCTCCTTATCTTTTCCATCTCTGTATTCTTCTCTTAGTAATTGGTTCGCTCTCGTTGCTTTCCCATGGACACGAGGAGAATTCTCAGAGATGGTATGCCCCGAGGACTTGAATGCGGCCGCCGCGCATTGGCTCACGTGACTAAGGAGCGGGGTTTCCCAGACCGCTGCCTATATGAGCGGCGCGCGCATCATTTCGAAATTCAATTAGTCTCACTCGACTCAGTGTCAACTTCGCGAGCGGACGACTATCGAGAGCGATCGGCGAGCGACGAAAGAGGAGGAGGAAAGGAAGAGGATTCTAGCGAGATCCGGAGTGAAAACGTTTGAGTAACGTTCTCCAAGTGGGCATCTCCACTCTTCGTGCGACTTCGCAATCGATAACCGGAACCTTTCCGGCTTAGGCTGTAAAAGGGGAAACTCTGCAACCTTGTAGGGGCGCGTACTCTATAGGTTAGGGTCCATTCCTTCGAGGGAGCCCTTGTACTCGTAGGTGTTCGTGCCCTGTGCCAGCACCGTCTCTATTTTCGAAGAACCCTCCTAGCTCTAGGGCGCTAGGTTATCGTAGTAGTTAGTCGCATCCTCATCCAAGTCGTCGGGTCCCCTTAGCTCTTAGGCTTCCCCGTATGAGGGTGTAATATGTATATAGCCGTAGTGCGCGTGTAGTCACGTGCTTGTCCTTTTTCGTCATATAGTCCTTTTTACTCGCATTATTTATACTGGTCTTATTTTATAGCCTTATTAGCCTCTCTATTTAATCACTCTATAGAAGCGCTTTAACTGGTTTAATAAACCCTTATATCTAACACGTGCACTCTTGTGCGTTTAACCGGTCGTTAGGCCGTAGATACCTTGCAAACCCTTTTTCCATATCCTTTATATTTGCATTTGTGTTTGTCACGTGAGGGCAAAAGAACCTCCGGGCACTTGCAACCTTACCTGTTTCAGAGTAGTGTCTGCTGCCGTTCTAGCTGTCGCGACGCCAAGCTGTACTGGCCGACGACTGGTATCCCAGGCATCGAACGGTTCCTGCGCTTTTTCGCAGAGGAAGCTCGATGCTGAGACTGAGACATCTGTGGGCTTATTCCAGCGCCACAGCGAGGTCGCTGCAAACCGGGGCAGTTCCCCCGTCTCCGGTGTTGGGCAAGTCCCACATGAAAATTGTCAGCGAACAGGGCCCACCCCGCCCGCCGTGGGCATGCCATGTGGGTCAACCACGGGTGCCAAGAAACCGGGCGCCACTAGACAAACGGGACCCCTCCTTAACAAGCTGACAAGGTTTTGTGTTGTGATAAGGGTGTGATGGCAGCTAAAACCAATGTGAACATCAAGGAAAGTCTAGAAATATGCTTCAGAGTTACATGTAATGTACGGTTATATGCAAAGTAAAAAAAAATAGGACGAAACAATGCTACTTTAAGTGTTTTGTGAATGAATACGTTTTCTTTTCAGGTTGGCTTCGTGCATCGATCACTGAATCCATCGACTTTTGCAATCGGACGAGTCATAAACGGTGATCCTAGAGATTTGCGCAATGTCAGTCCCAGAGATCGTTTGACGCTTATTTTTTTTCTTATTATTTATTTGCTTCTCAGTATTTTGCAACATGCAGCTCTTTCTCGGGTCAATCGCAATCGTTACCCCTCAAAATAAGCGCCTTTTTGAGGCTAGTTGCAGTAGAGAGGACAAAATGAAAACTGCTTTCCGGTTAGCATATGCCATGCCTAGAGTAGCTCTTGCACATTGCGACATGACAGTTCGTAGAGTTCTCCGTTTCTCAAGTCCCCAGTTGGACTATTCGAGAAAAAAAAGAATTTTAGAATAAAATTTTCTTTTGTATTCTTAAGAAAATCAAATAAGTCTTTGAAATAAAGTATTCAACAGCTATATACAGGTGTACATTCTCGACTTTGGCTTTGCTCATCAGTACCGGAACCCAGATGGTACTCATAAAGCGCCACGACCCAATCCTTCAAAATATATAGGGAGCGCCAGGTATCCAAGAATTGTTGCTTTGAATCCTTATTGCACAATCCACATAAAACAAGTGATTGTTGCCAAAAATTTGCTTTGCAGGTACGCCCCACGGAACGCCTATCTGAACAGGGAGTTGAGTCGAGTAGATGATTTGGAAATGTGGTTGTACGTCGTGGTTGAATTGGTGAAGGGAGCTTTGCCGTGGGTGGCGCAGAGGGTAGGTTTAATCAACGTTAACTACTCAGAACTCGTACTTATGTAGAGTTCCTTCGATTCTGTCTGCTTTAGAATGCCAAAGATATCTTCGACTACCAGAAATCGGTGCGGACAGGATTAGGACTGCGAGAATTCCTAGGAGGTGGTTTAGTCTCCTCAGTATGTAATGTCGTCGCAAGTTGCAAAACTCCCTCTAATTTGCAGGCCTGCCAGTTGAATTCGTGGACATGATGAAAGAGGTGGACAAGCTAGCCTACGCTGACGATCCGAACTACAATGAAATTTACTCACTCATCACGAATGCCATTCAAATGAGTGGACAAAAAGTTAGTGCTGCTCAATAATTGCGACGAAGGCTGGGGAAACTATCACTGTGAATATGCATTCATTTACTCACACACCAACAGTATTCTTATGAAAGTAAGCGTTACTGTGATTATGTGCACTCGGAAACATATGGGCGCAGAAAGGAAACCGATCTCTTGTTGCTTTGGTTGTTTTTCGCCTCTAAATCTCCTCACAATTATAAAATACTCATACGTGAACAATCAGAATGCGAGAATTTATGATGCAAGGGTTGGACAGGGCAGCTTTGATAAGTGTGCAACACGAATGTAGCCCGAACGACGTAATGGTTCGAGTGGAAACCTCAGCAGCAACGGTTCGCAGTTGCTGCCATCCTCCCCTCAATTGCTGCCATCCCTCAGCAATTGCTGCTGAACGGATAGAAGCTTGAGCAGCAATCCAGGGGAGGATGGCAGCAACAGGGAACCGCTGCGGCTAGGGTTTCTACTAGAACCATTACGCCGTTCGGGCTGCGTTCGTGCTGCACAGTTATCAGAGAGAGATTTCTAGAAAGGTTGTCAGTGGTAGAACGTACAACTTTTATGTCAGAACTCGCAAAATTATAATATTCATAAGGAGACGAAACATTCATTAGAAGGAGACCCTCCCTCCTTCCGATAGCCTGACAAAAGGAATATTTCCATTTATTCGCCGAGTATGTCACAAAGGTACCCTCTTGAAAGTATAAACCTCTTCATATCAAAAACGGCAGAGGTTCAGGGCCGAATTTGAGCAATTGCTTTATTGAAAAAAGCATTGTATTCTGGATTTCATTGCTCACGTTTCAAATTACATATTTCGGAAGAGACTAACCTCTCTCAAACGGTAACTCACACCCACTGCATACGTGCGCCCGCATATGAGATGAACCATAAATTGACCTGAATGATATCATCAGAAGCTATAATAGATACGACGTCATCCTACTAGATGTTTGAGCTATAGGCCATTCGGCGTAATTAGTGTTTGCCCCGTTGTGACTCATCATTTTGATTTCCGGCTCAAACTAGCTCCTCCGAAGCATATAGAAAATCCGAGTTTGGTTGCTAAGGCATACTTTCTTCTATCAAATTTCGGATCAAATTTTGAATCACTCGAGCAGCTAATTTCTTGAAAACACTTATAATTGATGTAGCACATCTAGAGGTTACCTAGGATTGTTTTTTTGAAGGGGGGAGGCAGGGGGAGAACCCATCAAAGTTGGATTACAGACTATTATCTAATCGATTCATTTCCGAATACCGACCGTATTATAGCCAGATTCTGACTGAATTCCTTCATGTGCCATTCTCCACCATGTTTGCCCAACTTTGATCGTCAAGGGGCATCTGATTTCCTTCCGTCCACGTGCTTGCAATCCACATACTTCTTATCGTTAGTATGATGATCACTCGATGTTATTTGGCACCTCATCCCTACTTTCTTATCAAATATCCTGTCAGCATTTCCTCATATTGACTCATTGAGACTGCGACCTTTTCCGCGCTTTTCCACATATTCTCACGTGCTGGCTCCTACTTTAGCTCCAAAATCTTTAAGAACTCAAAATTTTGAAAAAGAAATTTAAATAAAATGAAAAATGAAAAAATGAAGCCATCATACAACTTTTTTTTGAAATTTTTGTAAAAATTCCAATATAGATTTTCACAATCACATTGACTTGGAAGTACTACTACTTTGCTATCTAAGAAAACTGTTGAGGCCACGAAGGCATAATGAACTCTCAAATTGACTTACGCAAAAAAAAGGCGCGACTCAAGGGTGAGCCACGTGATCTTCAATGGGTTAAACTTCTTATATCAGATATTCCACTGCAACATTGCAACAATAATGCTATATGAACCGGATGAGGGTCCGAGGTGTGACATGATTCGGTTTGCAAATTTCGGTAGGTTCCATGGGATCTCTGATAAGCATGAACTGAGTTATAGCTTTGTTTGAGAAGTTTTCTGTTCTTTTGTTCTGAGAAGTTTTTTGGCAGAGGCAGCCGAATAGTGGTGGACATTCACCACGGTATGAATTCCAGTGTATTCATCCACTAAGCAACACGCGCTGGATTGGAAAACTCAGAAATTTAGAGACCTTAAAGTGGTGACCCCTTGGATCAGTCTCGTGGCGCTTCCTTGTTACGAGCACTAACAATTTTTGAAACAGATCGAGTGAGTCAGTATTGTAGAGTGGTTTCATGCGAAGGCAAAAAACTAGAGGGGGAAAAATAACAATGCAGGTGTGGAAGTAACTTTTCATGATAAGGAAGTTCTATATTATTCTATACTGAGCTATTCTATGCCATTTTATGCCACATATTCCAGCCAACTCTTTGACCACTCTGAAGAAAACATCCGACGTCAGAGGATGAATGATTTCAATTACAGGAATTCCCGTATGACTGGGAAGAAGCAGAAATAGCTGCAGAAAAAGCTGGAGAAGGTCCAGGAGCGCCTCTGAAGAAAGAAGAAGCTCCAACTCAACTACCTGCTGCACCTACTACAGCAGCTGCACCTGTAGCTGCGAAGTAGACGAGAACCTCTTAATAAAACCTAGTTCTTTTCCGTGTTCCTCGTTTCGGGTCGGAATTTCAGTGGCTGGGCAGTTCAACTTGGGCATCGCTAATTGGTGTATTCAAGCTGTTGTGATTTGGACGATGGAAAGTCAGTGGTTTAGTGACGCACCGCCCACGTCACGTCATCAGCATGTATTGCTAGCATTCTCAATGGGAAATAGCGCTTTCCCATTTGGAGTCCCTCCGCTATTATTAACCGACTCTTCTTCGCTCTTGCATTTGCCTCTGACAATGAGAATGACGCTTTGTTGCCCACAAATGAGACGTTTCAGCACATTTTCGTACTCTCCCTGTAGTAGAATGTCGGGGAAGTGAAAAATAACAGTTTTCCCATATGCAAACCATCCAAAACTTGTAACAATCTGTTTCCTGTTGCTGTGGATCCACGTTCTGGATGTCTTCTTCAAATTGGCAGAAAAGTAAGGTGTACGCATGGTTCTGAAGCGCAGTGTATAAACTGTAATTTCCAACGTTACCCCTTGGTGGCATGGTTGATGACAGACAATGCTAGACTACTCACTACTCGAATGCTTGATGAATTTTTCAATATTGTTCTCTATACCGGTCAAAAACGCCACTGCAAATTTAAGCAGGGCTCCTTGAATCTGACTGCCTCAATCCAGAATGACTAAAACACTACATTTTTAATGCTATTTTTGCTGCGTAAAACGTTTGAGGTTGGAATTATCACATATGCTCAGATTTTTCATGAGATACACAATTTGGTCTTTCATGAGAAATTGGAATCGGTTCTCTTCTAGGAATGTTGTGGATGAGCGACGCTTTGCGACGGTTTAACGCGTCGCGCGCGTCCTTTTTGCAAAGATTAGGAGAGGTATTGTAATAAGTGCAACATTAAAGGAAGCATAGACTAATTAGCAGCATTGGGATTTCTATGAAAGGCACCTCTGAGAAAGGTAACACACTTCTCAGAATTACAATCGATGAATACATGGAAATGCTGCAGTCCTAATCAGAGCTCTCTGCAGCGCACGTGTTGAGAGCAGCATTCTTCCAAATGCAAAGTATTCCTTTCTACTACTGAACAGCTTTGCCTGCGAGAACTTCAGAGGTGACTGCCTTTCTCTCCGCTTATCCTACCCACGGTCCGTCTCCCTCCTCCCTTCACTGTTCACCTTTGTAGGTCCACCTATTTGTGGATTTTTTTCCTGAATATTGTCTACAACCATGTTTATATTATCTCGAATGTTCTCTAACAAGAGATTTCTACTGAGAATTGCATCCGGGCATCTCCTCACCTTATGATTTCAGCGAGACGCTTGCCGTGGCATTATCGTCCTTGACACCTCATTGTTCGTGCTATTTTCTCGTTAGCCTTTACCACCTCATTGCTCAATTTTCCACATTGTAATTAATCATGCACATACAACATTTGATTGACAAGAGGCTTTTTTCTCCTATTTGTCCTGAGGATCCAAGGGCAGCACCCATCGAACTCCTCATGCCTTGGACTTTGTCGGATTCCGAGGTTTAGACGCGGCTGGATTTAGCTGGAGTAGTGAAGTAGTGCGCAAAATCTGCGACATATTCACTAAGTCGAGGTGATGTTCGAAGCTTGCGCTTGAAAGTGCGCTCTTCGACGTTCAATGCTCCAGCCGCACAAACGTTGCCGGTCGTGCAACACACCGAGCCTGTGTGAGCTGGCTCGTCGTCATTGCTCCAAAACATGCAAGGCAGCTTGACTCGCGATTACGATTCGAGTTTCTTTACGGGTAAGTCATCATTATTTGTGATTGACATTTGTGATGCGCTGACACTACCGCCACGTTAATCCTGACTTGAGAATTCTATCTCAAAGGAATATTATCTTAAATGCTCACTGAATTGGTGTTGATATGATTGCAATCTTCTCATTGAATTATGAAGAACTACCAAAGGCAGCACTTGGAAGACTTTCTTCAAGGTATTCCTGCTTCCTGAACACTGCTATGATGCTGAAGATTTTCAAAAACTCCGAGATCCTAGTCTATTACAGTCTACCAGCTCAATGTTCTGTGACGAAGCGTGAACAGAGCTGGTGCTCTCATTAGAGTTCCAGCCCTTCATGTATTTCCTGTCTATTTGGAGAGCGTTCGTAATGATCTCAACAAAAACGTTTTAGTTTGAGATTTTTTGTTTGTTTGAGATTTTCTCAAGCTTTAAAAACTATTGTTTTCAATTGTGACAGATGTATTTCTGAGAAAAGGTTAATTTCAACTGCTCATCTATTCTTCATTATCTTTTCTTGAGGAGCCATTAATCGTTCCTGGAAAAAAGAGCCTTACTCGGGCTTTGTCTGGATATATATTTATGTAGGATGATTCTGTCAGGATATTTCTCTAACCCGCTATTAAAGAGTGGATCTGCGAAATTTCCTTCTAAAAAGACCTGAAAAGAGTCCTTTAAAAATGCGTTTTTTTTATAAATATAGCTTCATTGTCATCATGAGCACAATCGCTGCGAATACAACCAGAGCAGGAACATAAAAATCTTACAATAGTCATGGGAGAAACTAAGGCCGTTTGGAGAGAGTTATGAACATGACGCATTCACGATGATTTATTGTATCGCATCTGCAAAAACTTTGAGCTGGCTTGTTAGAAATGAAGTAGTGGCAAGAGTTTTCTTTTGCATTCTGTTAGTCATTTAAAATATGTTTAGTGGAACGAGTATAATTCCACTACCATTTTTGGTCGCACTCTTTTTTTTTGGGAAAGCGGCTCACAGTGGTTCCTTCCAGAGGATGCGCTCAATTAGCACACTATTCTTCTCGTTTTTCTCTAGACTTCGAACATTCTTCTCGTTTTTCTCTAGACTTCGAACGAACTGAAAAAAGTGGGAGCTGCGCCGAGAAATGATACCCAATACAATGATTTTAACATCTTTTGAAATCATTCGTGGATTTAATTACTTGTAAGAATCCAAGAGGATCAATGCAAAGACCAGTTTCTGAGATCTCCCAAACACCCAAATATACAATACTGTAATTTCTGTGTTATCAAAAATAAGTATCACTTTAATTTTTGTGTAATGCAATTCATGCTGTATACACGCGTTTGACGTGCGCGCATTCATCTGATGAAAGATATCGCCAGTCGCATCGCTGACGCAGCTCGAACGCATGTGTTCACGCCCGCACGGTAGCTGCACGTTCTTTTCATTGAGAATGTACATGTCACGAGGTAAGTGTTGCGGTGCAACTAATGAGCTTCTTCTAGCAGATAGAAGTACAGGTTACCAAATGTACCTCGTTAGTTGAACAATTAGATATTTCAGCTGTGTTAAAAACATAACAACGCACGAGCGAATCTTAACGTGGATGAACTTCTCCTTTACCATGTTTCATTTATTCTATATTTTTACTGGTAGGAAAACCGCAAAGACCAGCTTGTTTTTCGCATCGCAGTGTGCGAAAGAGGATCTCATCCTTCCCAAAAGGTCTCACAGCTGCAATTATGTACCTCTATTTTGTAGTGCTGTTGTTTCGTGTTAGCTAATTCCTTTGGAAGCAAGATCGCCGTTTGCTTGCTTCGAACATCTGAAAATCCGCGCAGCTCCGATGATTTGTTCTGCAAGCAGCAATCTCAGTGGCAATGACAGTGGATTTCTTCATGGAACATCACCCTCTTCCTAGTCGTATTTTCTAGCGAGAGGAAGTAAAACCATAAAAAAATGCGATTGTTGTAGATTCTAAAAACTATTACGTTGGTGCATAATTAATGCAGCTTCTTTCGCGACTTCTCTTTCGATGGAAATTGAAGGTTTTCGAATGGTTTTTCTTTTCATGAAAACAGTCTTGCATTCATTGAAGGCGCTATCGAAAACCGCATCCACATCCGCCATAATATATGACGCTGCCAATTAATTTGTTCTAGTAAATATGCAAAGTAGAGAATGAGTGGCCCCAATCCGAACCGTTCGGGGTAGGAAATAGTGGAAGTGAAATAGTGGCATAACTCGAACGGTTCGGATTGTGCCACTCATTCACTACTTTGCATCTCTACTGAGACAAATTAGTTAGCAGCGTCATATATGCTCTATCACTTCGAAAAAAGTTGTATTGCAGCACAGTCAGACAGTGATCTCAGCGAGCCTTTCAAAGATGCACCACTTGGCGAGGCTGAGTTGAAAGACTGTTCATATTCGTAAAGTACGAGCTTCACAGTTGAAGAAAGAAGAGGTTGGCAATCATATTCCAAGCACCAGAACTTTTGGGCAGCCTGGAAGAGGACGAAAGCTTGACAAAACAATGCTGTCCGAGCTCTTCAAAATGGACCGTTCGACCGTGGTGCTTCCTCTCAAAAAGCTCAGAAAAGCATGGACATTGGCTGAATGGGTCCGCGCAAACTCTCAGACAGGAGCAATGTTCGAATTTCCACCGATTTTCTGTAGCAGAACGAGCAGGCTCCATTTCTAGGAAATCTCGTCGATCGAACCTCCTTCTCTTCCATTGCTGCCGAAAGTTCACAGTCGTCGAAATTTGATCGTACACCTTTTCCTTCTTCATCTGTAGGATTGCACCTTCCTATTTAAAGCCCTCAAACATCTTCCGACTTGGCTTTGCTGGCTTTTTTTTTAAACTCAAAATGTGCAAATGAGCAGAACAAAACATATTCTGCAGTTCAGAACCCGGGCATAAGGCGGGAGCAGAGGGGGGGGGGGGCTATTTGACTATCCGAATCGATGAAATTTCCAAAAGAAAGCAGTTATAAATTAACTTTGATTTTAAATTTTGAAAAAATATCAGAAAATAATGAAAATAATGTTGAAAAAGAGTTTAGAAGATAGCGCGAACTTTCCCGAATGCGAATCTAGCAACCTCCTGTAAATCCTCACCTTATGACGCTTCAGATTGCTCTAAAAGGGTGTGGCAATGCGTGTGGCGAGACCTACGAATGTTGAAGAAGAGAACACTTGCCCGCACTCGCAAAGGCACGGGAAATGGCCAGTTCCTTTGATTGCTCACTCGTTTCGTAAATTTTAACCCCCATTTTAGAACACAAATAGGTTCTGCTTCCCTCTTAGTATCGGGATATCACAGAACCTCGAACACAAAAAAATTCCTAGCGTGTTATTATACATTTGAAGATGCGGTCTGCAGTTACGTGTGCAACGGGACCAATTAAGAAGTTGCGTCAGAAGCCATCGAACGGTAAAAACAGCTAAACAGCGACGAGACAAAGGCGATCCAGCGATACAAATTAGCAACTTCTACTCTTCACCCTAGCTGTCATGTTCAACAGTCATAGCATCCAAAGCCTTATCATTACTGATGAGTGAGGAATATTTTGTTGACGAAAGTGTTGACGTAGCCGTTATTTCATTCAAAACACTCTGGTTGCACCAACAAGGAGGAATAATCAGTTGAGCTAGTACGGGGAAATAAATGAGAAAGAATTATGAACAAAAAATAATACACTGGAACTTTATTTTATTTATTCACCAGTCTGGCCGCTGGCTAACGCCGGACTTCCAGACTTTTCTTGATGCTCGCTTCGCTCGCCTATTTTCATTATCAGATGAGATTAATGCAGGTAGATGAACAGACACTATTCAAAGAGAAGTATTCTTTACAGCGCCTCATTTTCGGTTGGTGGATGTAATTGGTAAAACGTGACGGAATCAGTTTTGGGGTTGGACTGAACTTCGGCGCATCATTTTCACGGCGTCGGATCCGTCTCCAGGTGTTCCTCCACTTATGAGCCCCGTAGCATCTTTGTCACCAAAGCCATCCTACCTCTCATATGCAATATGGGCCCGTCTCCGTTCCCCCTATACCTGTGCTGGCGCAACCCTCATCATTGTCATTCCTGGTTCCTCCTCTTCGTTATGAAGGTACCCCACCCGTCTCTTTCCTTTTATACGGTTCTGTAATCACAGGCTTACCTCATCCATTCCGACTGTGATGAAAACAACTGTCGCCCATTAACATGTCTGAACATGATAAAAGTTGGCGAAACATATGGAAATCAAAATAAAGATCAAAATTTGCAACATTTTCGTAAATACTCGACGTGCTGAACACAACGGTGTAGGTATTTTCAGTTTTCGATTGCTGGTTCTCGTACACAGACACACACACATGAAATCTTCTTCTTCTTCTTTAGCGTTTGTCCCGTTCGTTGGCGGGGTCCGCTTTTATGATCTTCTGACGCCATTTAGCTCTATCATGAGCCTGGTCTGGGTGGGCGCCCACATGCTTCAGATCCGCATGCAGTGTGTCCACCCACCGTTGCTTCGGTCTTTTGGTCGTTTTCAGGGTACTTCGAGATTAAGGCCTACTTTGCAAACGCTGTCTTTGTTGGCGTGCAGTACGTGCCCGTACCATCTGAGGCGGGTTTCGCGGAGCTTGTCAGCAATCGTGGCGATGCCGAACCGATCTCGGATCTTTTCATTGCGTATGCGGTCCACACGAGTAATACCAGCCATCCATCATAACATCTTCATCTCCATCACACCCAGGCGGCGTTCCACTTTCTTGGTGGTCGGCCAGCATTCTGCACCGCACAGTGCGACCGGTCTAACAACTGCTCGATACACCTTCAACTTGAAGCGATCCGGGATCTTCTTGTCGCACAGCACTCCCGTCGTTGAGCGCCGCTTCAGCCATGCAGCGTTGATGCGACTGACGACTTCATTGGCTAGGTTGCCATCGGCTGAGAGTGTTGAGCCGAGATACTTGAATTTTCGGAAGGTCATTGCCATCAACCTGAATGGTGGCGGGCTCATTCACACCGGTCGTCATATACTCAGTCTTCTTGACATTGAGCCGAAGACCGAACCGCGCTAGACGTTCGCTCCAGGCCCGTGTCTGTCGTTCAAGGTCCTCTTTCTGTTCAGATGCGAGCATGACGTCATCCGCGTACAGCAGAGTCCATGGCATCGGTCTCTGGTGGTCTTTCGTAACAGCGTCCATGACGACGATGAAGAGAAGCGGTGGAGGGCTGATCCATGATGTGAACCTACGGAGATGGGAAATTCCGCTGACGTGCCTGCGACCGCCTGCACTCGACTCCTCGGGGCCCGCGTAGAGAATCCTAACCCAGTCGATGAGCTCCTCTGGAATGCCGTGCCACCGCAACGCGTACCAGATGACTTCATGAGGCACGCGATCGAGGGCTTTCTCCAGATGGAGGAATGCTAGATGCAGTGGCTTCTGCTTCTCCCGATGTTTTTCGATCATCAGTCGAGCCGCATGAATTGCATCCGTCGTTCCGCATTTAGCTACGAACCCACACTGGTTCGCGGTAACTCGAATGATGTTGCGTATTCGGCGGTCGATAATGCGTTCGATTATCTTCATACTGTGAGACAGTAGACGTATTCGTCGATAGTTTGAGCAATCCGCAGGGTTGCCTTTCCTCTTCCAGATCGGGATTGTGGTACTCTTCTGCCAATCCACAGGGGCCTTCTTCTTCTCTGCGATGATCTGGTTGAAGAACGACGTCAGCCATTCAGCTGAGTTCCAGTGTCTCGACTTCCATAGTTCCACCGCTACATCATCAGGATCCGTCGCTTTCCCTGGTCTCGTCCGCTTCTTTCATCCAAGGTGATCTGCTGAATAGGACCGTAAGTTGGCGGTAATTGTGGAATGGGTGGATGGCTGAATTCTTCTGTGGAGATCTTTCCGAAGTGGTCACACCACCTTTCCGTTGCCTTCCTGAGGTCTGATAAGAGATGACCGTGTTCGTCGTTAACTCTGTAGAACTTTATGACGTCTTCGGTCTGCCGCTGGCGAGACCTCGCCAGTCAGTAGGCTATCCCCGTCATCTTCCTCATCTAGCTTCTTGCTAACATTGTCGTAGTGCTCAGCCTCCGTGGCAGCCACAGCTTTCTTTGCTGCTACCTTCGCTTCTAGATACTTCTGCCAGTTATCACCCGTGTTGTTACCGAGGAATACGTGGTAGAGACGTTTCTTTTCGGGCACCTTCACTTTCACTTCATCTGTCCGCCATAGCCACGCCTCTCTGTCAACTCTCCGGCGACCAGGTTTAGTCGTGCCAAGCTCTGAACGTGCCACTTCTACAATGGCTCGGGTTGCGTTCCTCCAGGTTTCGTCGACGGTTGTGACCGGTGGCAACTTGATGGTGGAAGTTACTGTGGCTTCCTTCTCCTTCAACCGCCACCACTTGATTCGTGTGGGTCCGCACCCTTTGTCACGCATCCTCCTCGGCGGCATGATTTTCATGCTGCAGATAAGCAGACGATGTTGCGTGGCCACGGTCTCGTAAGGTACAACCTTCGCATCAGTAACTGGCTTTTGATCGCGATGTCGTACGAGAACGAAGTCTATCTGGGTCTTCACGTTACCACTGTAGAAGGAGACGAGGTGAGAAGGACGCTTTCGGAACTTCGTATTCATTATGACGAGGTTGTGGGAGTCAGCATATTTCAGGATGCGCTCACCATCTTCATCCCGTGTCCTGTAGCCAAAGCCTCCATGGCATCAGTAACCGTCCTTTGCCACTCCTACGTGGCCATTTAGGTCTCCTGCGATGACGATTGTGTCTTCCTGTAGTACTTCCGCGGTCTTCTCGTCAAGCAGCATCCAGAATTCATCTTTGACCTGGTTACAACAGCCTGTCTGTGGTGCGCACGCCGAGGAACGCAGATAAGCGGACGATGTTGCGTGGCCACAGTCTCGTAGGGTAGAACCTTCGCATCGATAACTAGCTTTTGATCGCGATGTCGTACGAGAGCAAAGTTTATCTGGGTCTTCACGTTGCCACTGTAGAAGGAGACGAGGTGAGAAGGACGCTTTCGGAACTTTGTATTCGTATTTATGATGATGTTGTGAGAGCCAGCATATTCCAGGATGCGCCCGCCATCTTCATTCCGTGTCCCGTAGCCAAAGCCTCCATGGCATCTGTAACCGTCTTTTGCCACTCCTGCGACGACCATTGTGTCTTCCTGTGGTTGATTTGTGGTGATGATGACGACCTTCATAAGGCGGTCATCGAAACGCTGCACCTCGACTATCGAGTCACGAAAGCGTTGAGAGACAACTATGCCCACACCGTTCCTAGTCTGCCGTTGTAGACTACTTTGAAGCCGTGACCTATCTCTTTTGACTTGTTACCAGACCATCTCGTTTCTTGCACTGCGCACAAGTCAATTCGACGACGCTCGAGTGCTTCTGCCTGTTCACATGAACGGCCTGTCAATGTGCCGACGTTCAAAGTCGCAATGCGCTTCTTGGCTACATTGTGATCCTTAACGATTCGCATTCTTGCCTCCCAATGCCACCGTTCGCGAAACATCGAGGACCCTCGCATATTTTTCAACTAACCGGGCTCCGAAAGTGCGCGTCGATTCCCGTGGACGCCGTAGCTTTTATCTTAGAACCATTCATTGTCATTAATCATATGGGTGTGACAGACACGAAATGACAATTAACAATGAGTAGATACTTGAACTAATGAACAATAAGCAATTATCATGCAACCACAAGTCGTTGAGAAAGTTGCTGGTTTTATTCTCATGCACTGAAAGTATGCATGTACATATAATATTGGAGTAGGGCTAATGTACGAGTATACATCAGGTACTTTGCAAAAGAAAAAAACCAAAGAAGTAGAAGATGCAAACGATAGCAAGCTGTCACTGCACATTAAGCACTACATCCACATTATGGTAACATATCCGCTGAAGAGTGCTCATCCTAATGAATAACTTATGTTATAGTGAATACGTCTTGGATACGAGCCAAATACGTCGCGTCTACTTCTATCTTCTCTTGTTTTCCTTCCCAAAACACAACATTTACGTTAGGGAATGAATAAAAAGCAAAAATCATTCGCACGGATAAAGTAGCAACGATGGACCGGTGAGAATGGATATGTGCCAGGCATGTGCGGAAGTAAAATTTTGAATCCCGTAAAACGTAAAACGGAAAACGGCAGACGAAAAATGGGTGGAAAACTGAAAGCGTAAAATGCAAAACGGAAAATTCCACACAACCCTGATATGTATCCGCTGCGGTTTTTCTCTCACGGCTAAACATACCAGATACGTGGTGGTGCACGACCGCACAGCTAATTTGTAAATGAGAGAGCTCCGCAAATCAAGTTTAAAAAACTGAGAAGCTCAGGATTGACGTGTCCTCACCTCCTCATCTAATAACTTCCATTAATTCAGGTCAGACTGAGTTTTCTCTTTTCTCTCTCTTTTCTCGAGAGCTTTTCTCTTTTCTCTTTTCTCTCTCTTTTCTCGAGAGCTTTTCAACCATCAGCGTCTGCACCACCCTGCTCGAATGCAAGTTTCTTAACTAACTATAACGAGTTTACTGATCTCCTTTGTTTTTTTACCACCTGGCACTAACTCTCTCGGCTCACAAGGCAGCTCCTCTTCAGAATCGATACAGTTACTAGTGCCCCACTCGTTTCATCTATGCGTAATGACAACCGAAGCTCGCCCCTCCTCCCATCATTCGTATTTCCAGGTGCATGCTCGACTTCGCCTTCTTCTACTACATTTCCGTCTGCTCACTCGCCATTCTGCTCAACCTCTTCATAATTCTCGCTAGTACTAGACCGTACATAAGGTATGTAGTAAATTTCTGCATAGGAAGACATGTATGGAAGCAGTATCAGAGAACTTGGAGATTTAAAAAGAAGGAATGCAAATACATGATAAAGGGGATCAATAAGCCTACAGCCAATGGATTCTCCAGCAGTATGTGGAATGCTCATACGATTAGCTGCCTCTTACTTAGCCTGAGGTAAGATGAAGCAGCCCTAACCGAGGAAAAAGGTGCTGTGCTATTTAATTCTGCCCTTGGAACAATTATTTAGGAACATCCTACACCATCCATTCCAGCCACGAAAACTGTAATCTAGAGTCATAGTGAATATCATTGCGCACAAAGAAAGCGCCATCGTCAGATTTTGACTCATTTCCTGTCTCCATCTTCTTGGGAAACCTCGCACAGCGCAGCGCATTCCAACCTAGCGTACGCAGCGCAGCGCATTCCAACGTCTTTCATTATCATTTCTAATTGAGGTATAGTACTAATGAGGGTTACCGACGATTTCCGAACAATCTTCGCCCTTTTTACGGGCATCCTGGCAAAGTTAAAGATCTTCAAATAAGGAAATTATGAAAGCACCACTTAAGCAAAGTTCCACTTTGAAAATACGTCGCGTAATCGGTTGCTGATAAATTAGATATTAGAGTAAATGACAGAGAATTGTCATCTGCATTGATATTCCATAGCAACGGTCCCTTGATGTGGAATATCGTAAAGCGACAGCTAGCGTACGATTTTTCAATAGCACATGCAAGCGTGATGAGAATGGCAAACGTTTTTAGAGCATTCAATTGCACGGAAATAGAATCGCATTGGGTTTAGCATGGCTGGAAGTTCACGACTTTCACTTCAGCGTGCAATTCAGTAATGCCGTGGTGCTGTGTTTAGGTAAATCTTCTATGCTATCACCTGTATATTTTGCAACTTTCGTTGCGGCACACTCCCTTCCTCCCCAAAAGGGTATGAGAACAGAATACGCAGAAATAATGAGTATTTAATTGTAGGTCATCCAAAACTCGATCAATGTAAGACTGAACTTCTGTTGGACTCTGAATAGAAAATGCTTAAATTCTCGTATTTAGATGATATATGACGCTGCCAACTAATTTGTCCTCGCAAAAATGCAAAATAGAAAATGAATGGCAAAATCCGAACGGTTCGAGTTATGCCTCCATTTCATTTTCACTGTGCCATACCCCGAACGGTCCGGATTGTAGCCATTCATTCCCAACTTGCATTTTTACGCGGACAAATCAGTTGGCAGCGTCATATATGTTGTTACTGTAATGAGATATGTGTGTCCTTACCACGAGTGCTATGTATGCTCCCGCTAACAACAGATGCTAGCGATAAGACCCTTTGTAGTTCAGCATAGGAAATTCCGTGGTAAACCGTGTATGCTGCCGTGTAAACCTTCAAGAGAAGGTAAATTTGGAGATACAAAATAGCCCGCAGAAGCAGGTGCAAATGTCGTATCTTCAGTGCTATCATCAATCTCCCTCAAAGCGAGAGAGAGTAATCCGCTGCTCGGCTGATTTGACTTTGCCGTGAGAGGTAGTTGAATATGTTTCATTGTAGGACGGTAGATTCACCCCTACCTCCGTCGAATCTGCAGACAACAAGTTTTCACATAATTGTGTAAAGATAGGTAGAATTAATTGTTTTACAGCCAGAGAAAGTTCTAAACGTGAGAGCAGTGCTATATTAAAGCTTGCCTCCCATAGTCAATCGTCTAAGAGATCGATTTCTCATTCTCAGTGGACAAAAGCATGGTGCAGTAGTAGACATAATTAATGGAGTCTCCTTTACGCTGCGTAAATTTATGAAATGAGACGCACCAGGAAACTAAGCCAGTGATCATGTGGGTCCATGTGAACTCAAGTCAGTCATTGACGAATATGATATAACAAAGTTAAGCAGGTGCTTCGTAGATTTAATTGTATGTCTTTTGTTGGGATGCTAAACTGGAACGATTTTATAACTTCATTCAACTGCTCATCTCAGACAATGGAAGAACTATTGGATGTCCCCATAGCCACGAACAAATATGGAAGAAATCTTGAACGCAGGGCTACAAGTAGTGAAATAACAGGCAAAACTCACTGCTCTGTGTTGTTTATTGTTTCTCCATGTAGGACGGCGCCCTTATTGTTTCTCCATGTAGGACGGTTATCATTTAGATTTAGATGAAGCTGCTTCGAGAAATTTGAAGAAAAGGTGCCACTCATTGCTAATGAATAACTTTCAATATTTGCAGAAGCCAAATTCGTTTTTAATTTTTCTCGAGACTGCTAATTTCACGCATCTGTAGCACTACAAAACTGTGAGCGAGAACAAAATTGTGAATATATCAGTGAAATATGGAATCTTAGCTTCAACATGGATGCCAAATTTTCGAATGTTGTTGGTTTTACCATGAACAATTCCTCGACTTTGAAAGGTAAAAAGGGCTTCCTGAAGCTGTATGAGATTGGAACAATTGCCCCCTGCTGTCACAAAACAAACCAAAAATCTCCATTCTTTACATTACTATTTCACCTTCGTGAAAACCTGCAAATCTACCAATTTTTAGTGACAACAGTGGAAATTCACATTTTTAGTATTCTAATGCCGGCGTAGCTTTCGTTCTCCAGCAAGTAATTTGCAGCCATCTGGCACCTGCCCGAGTCTGCTATGTTGAAAAAGTATAGCATAATATTTCTCGTACTTACACTAAATGTGCAACCTATTTGTGGTGTATTGACCTGTGACCTGGAACTGACATGGACGACATACGCCAATAGTTCCAAAGTCATTTTGCCTTTAGGACTGTGCCGTATTTGAAGTGAGAATATATCCCTTCGGCACTTTGACCCACAATCAGTTGTTGGCTATATCAGTTGTTTATTAGCTTCTTCGTTTGCTCATGTGGGTCACCATTGGGTCAAATGATATTTAGGATTCCATGGGTCGATGTTGTGAGAATTAAAATGACGTACAATGTGTGGCTCAGTTGTTGCTCAATAGTAATAAGAGTTTGCGGTCATCTTTTAACTTATCCTAGGTTTCCCGTGGACTCTTTGAGACATTCTCTGAGCTGAATGTAAGTAGTTATGAATAGCAGTAATAGTAATAATATAAGTAGTAATTCTGGGATTGTATGGATTTTTTTTTTGCTTTCAAATTACCTTGTCTGCAGAGATACATGAGCATTTTTGTGGTGCATGCACTAGGATTTTCTATTTTCAACAATGTTGCAGGAATAGAAACCCTTGTTTCACTTTGAGATAGTAAATAGTTAAGAAAAATAAAGTGTAGGGTTTTTTTCCACGTAGCACACTGGGTAGGTGGATGGTTGCAAATTATTATACTTGCTGAAGAACGAGAGCTACGCAGGCATTAGGATAATAAAAATGCGAATTTTCACAGTTTTCACTGCAAAATTAGTAATTTGTAGGTTTTCACGGATTTAAGGTGACAATGTGAAACATAAGGATTTTTTTTCCTTTTGGGGAAGCAGGGGTCAATTGTTCCAATCTCGTACAGCTGCAGAAAGCTCCTTTTACCTTTTAATCTCAAGAAATTGCTAGTGATAGAAACAACAATAGTCTAAAATTTGGCGCCCATGTTGATGCTAAGATTCTGTACTTCACTGATAAATGCACAATTTTGTTCTCGCTCACAGTTTTGTAGTACTACAGATGCGTGAAATTAGCAGTTTCGAAAAAGAAGACAAAAATAAATTTGGCTTTTGCAAATGCTGGAAGTTATTCATTTCCAATGAATAGCAGCTTTTCTTTGATTTTCTCGAAGCAGCTTCATGTGAATCCATTAATAACCATGCTACACTGCGAAACAATAAGGACTAGCAACTAGGAATGGGGTACGTCCTCTGCATGTCCTGAAGCAGGCGATCACCGCCTGACCAATAATTTTCCTTAAGAAATGAGGGCTATCGTCCTCCGCATGTCCTGACATTTTTGTCTGAGTATGACTACTTGCAGAAAGCCTCACATTGCTACCAATTTCCAATGTGTTCGGTCAGCACACGAACACCATCTGGCCGTTGGATTCGTAAAGGGGTTGGTCGGCAGTTTCACTGGGGTTAGTGAGTGGTTTCAGTGTCTTGAACTCGATGCATGATTGAGGAGGGGTTTGTCCGAATACCCTCATGAACTGGCTTGACTCTTCCACAACCAATAAAGTGGATTTGAAAACCTCGTGTGTGGCTTAGATTTTAACGTATTAGAATCTGACACAGCTCTGTTTCTGGATTAGCGTTTGTGTCCAGACGGACGTAGCAGATTCAGGAAGAAAGAAGGACAGAAGAAGAAAAAAAAGTTGAAGGAACGTCTTTTTTTTTCTAAAAACCTCCTGTTTTCCGATGAAAACATGCGGAATTCGCCAACGGACACATCTAATGTGAAATCCTGTGTTGGCCGACTATAAACAAGGCCAAAACACGTCGTTCCGATTTCATATCCGACCGTCGCAGCCCAATCCGATGTGAATACGACTCCGACGCAGTATAAATAGAGCTTTACTCGTAGGATCTGCATCTTTGGACCCGGTTCAAACTCTCGCTGAGTGAGCATTTCCTCATATGAATTACGAACATTTGCAATATTCTCCAAGTTTTAGGCTCTTTCATCATCCTCTTGCTTCTATCACGTCCTAACTTTTATGACTCATGTAATAGGAACAAATCCAGCATTACATACTCGTTAACTGAGAAAACACAATACCTATCTAACTCAAGACCAGTTCATCAACGATTATCAGGACCTCTTTTTCTCCCAGTTATGAAAACCTCAACTTTCTGAGAGCAAAACGGCAAATCCCAGAGCGCCCTTGACAACGTCCTTAGTTACCACTAGCCAACCGATTTTTAGTATATTAGGGTGGTCAGAAAGTCTTGAGCCGATTTTTTTAAAGGTTCCAGAACTTTTGATTATTGATCGGTACCAATGACCTACCATGTGGTAATCGTATACCAAATTCGGGGCTTCTCCATAGTAGGCATATATAGCCGGATTGGCTTTCCTAACTTTAATTACGACGTCAATTCCAAAAGAGGTCCTCCTACCCAAGATCAGTTTTTCCTTCATTGACCGCATCGAAAGGAGTTTTTGGAATAACTAATTACTGAAGATGAGAGTTGTGTCCTCTACGATTCTAACATACATCTTGCCATGTGGCTCCGTCGAGCAGAAGATCCACCAAATCGCACCCCCACCCAAACAAGTGTTTCCTTTGCTACCTCTGGAATTCGCCAGGAATGACGTATTATAAGCTGCTTCCGCATACATACAAGGTCATCAGTAACACATACGCCAATCAGTTCCGGAAGGTCGCGAATGCTGTTTGAGAAAAACGGCCAAGACGAGTTTTTTGTACACCTACGCCATGGTGACGCTAGGCCCCATTTTGCTTAAGGGACCCCTGAAAAATTGGAGGAGCTGGGTTGGGACACGCTTCCCCACTTACCGTATTCTCCTAACGTTGCCAATTCTGACTGTCACTTATTTCATCTCCTCGAGGCATTCCTGGCTAAGAAAAAATTCACCAAAGTTGACCATGTTGAAACGGAAGTCGGCGATTTCTTTGGCTCCAAGTCTTCCCATTCCTGGGAAAAGGGGACCGCTGACCTGCCCATTAGGTGGGACACAGCATTGACTAACTGTGGCTATTTATTGTTGAGCAAATTCCACTGTGGGCTGAGTAATAAAATAAAGCGCAAAAAAAGTCCAAAACGGCTCAAGACTTTCTGACCACCTTAATATAGTCAGTGGATGTCTTTGGCTGGAATGCCTGTTGAAAACCATCCAGTTAGAGTTGCAGCTATGCTCAGTTTAAACTGAGGTAACTTCTAAGCTCATATAGGTTCTGATGGATGACGATGACGACTGCCTCGTAAAAAAAAACTTCTAAAGAATGCTCACTTCTCATTACAGATGACTCGTACAGAAAATTCCGGATGAGATCAAGCTTTGCAGAGGCTTCAAGGTGACGAATCAGGTCCTCAAAGTGGTTGTCAGGATAGATCTGTAGTGGAAGGAAGGACTACTCTTTAACAGTACGAGAACCACTTGCAATAGTTAGTGAACACAATCAGTACATTTAGCCAGTGAAGTTCCTACATTCCTAGTTATTTGTTTCACTAGCTTCTCTCGCTATAGGAGGAACGCTGAGGCAATACATGGTGACAGTATGATGCAGTAATCTCACACAGCCTTATTCCGAAACCCTTCATTTCCTGATATTACACACATCAACAGTAGTCCCAAAAGTATGTAAGTAAATATGAACACCAGAGGTATTCCGTGTGCGTCGTCTGAGATAACACTTCTTCCTTTTTCATACGCGCCTAATCCTCTATAGAGAATTTACAAGTGGCAAGTTCAGCCATAAAGCACTAACGCTTCCGGAAAAACTATTTTTGGACAGAAGGCCTTATTTATCTCGTCTGCTTAGCTGCATGGGCGGCTTAGCGTAAAATTAGCTATGCTCCTAGCACTACTTAATGAACTGATGCAGAGGAAGATAATGTTGGCTGTGAGCACATTTTCTGCGCGAAACATCTGCAATCATCATGAAAACAAACTCACGTTTGATTAAGTTTTAATGAGCTGGAACTAAAGCCATCTCCAGCCTTCAAAACTCACTCAATATCAATGTGAAAAATGATGAAACGCAATTAAAATTGAATAAAATGGATTGAATTGCCTCTTGTATTACCTTGCCAGAGCAACTCCGGGTGCGTTCAATAAAAATAAAAATAAAATGTCGAATCAAACGATAAAACAAAGCAGACGACGTCTCTAATCATCCTTCTAGAGATTCTTCTTCCTCTTTTCTTTTCTTCATTTCCAACACTTAACACTCGACGCTACTAAAGATGTGTTCACATGCTGCTGAGTGAGCAGCGTCTCCGAGTGTCCATCATTATCAGAGTTACACTCACTCATGGATAACGTAGTACGGCAATTCTCGCAACCATTTGCTATTTAGAGGAGAATTCAAATGGGTGTTCCTGGGTGCTGCGATCACGAACACGCTACTCTCCCTCTCTCAGCTGATTCTGATGCCGACGGCTCTAAAATGGCCAGGGAAAAACGAGTACTCCCTGGTCGCTACAAGCAATCCTCTACTCCAACAGGCTCCTCGAGGTAGGCGGCGAAACTTCTTTGTCACTTTTCTAGTTCTCCTCAAAGACCTCAGAATCAATTCTGAGAACTCCATGTGTGAAAAAAAAAACTCCAGGAGTTCGTGATCACAGTGCTATGCATGATTCCGTGCAAAACTGCCAAACAACATCTTTTCAAGCTACAACTTTTGCGGAGCTTGGGGACGGAGACAAGGGAGACAACAAGGTTCCAGCATCATGTGCTGCCTGGTGGTCACGTATGGAGCTCATTTCCTATCTTCTTAGGAAATGGATGATGGGAAACTCTCACTAAGAGTACTAACTCCCTCGGAAGGTGCGCTCTTGAGAGTGCATTATACTTCGGACCGAATAACTCATTCGAATAGGAAACTCGAAAAAAAACATTCGAATTCGGACATTTCAAAATTCGCCTATTCGGAAAAGAAGTCCATTTTCAAATTTATTCGGAACTAATTCGATATCGTCTCCAATAATCGAATAATTCAAGAAATTATGTGTCCGCAAAGTTCTTCTTTCCTAGGCTCCAGACTTTGCGTAATATTGTCGAGTAATCCGCAGCGAACGAATGTCCAGCATTGTTTTACATTTTTATCAGGCTTCGTTGTTTTCTGGATAGTCAGAGTGAATTCTGAATAGAAATGTGTACAACTACTCAAGAATCCATCAATCAGCGATTCTGTCCTTGCCTACCGTTCATGTCACTGTTGAAATGAAACAGATTTATCGTCAAGGACATCATTTTGCCCTACTTTCCAACGTGAACTTTCAACTGCATACGAATTTGTCATGCGATCATCATGATCCAAAGCTCGTATTTGTTGACCCTAACCACCAATCACTGTCCGAGTATGTAACCAGGATCCTCGTTTTCACGATTTTTTTAACGATTAGAAGCATCACTGTGAAGGAAGCAAAAAAGAAAACAAACCTTACCTTGTAAGTATTTGTTTTCACATATATATATATATATATATATATATATCACCTAGAATAAATAGAGCGCTTAAGTAGTCTTTAAGGAACTCTGATAACTTTTCAGCACGAACGCAGCCTGAACGGCGTAATGGTGCGGGTCGAAACCCTAGCAGCAACGGTTCCCGGTTGCTGCCATCCTCCCGTCTATTGCTGCCATTCCTCAGCATTTGCTGCTAAAGGGACGAAAGTTTGAGCAGCAGTCAAGGGGAGAATGGCAGCAACTGGGATCCCCATTGCTACTCGGGTTTCTACTCGAACAATTACGCCGTTTGGGCTGCGTTCGTGCTGCACAGTTATCAGGTAATGGTGAAGTCGGCCCTAATTGCAGAGTGCTTTGTACAGTAAACTAAAGGAGTATTCACAACCATAAAATAAAATAGTCAGATCTTGGCCAGTGGTACCAATTCCGAAGCAGTCAAATTGCTCAAGTAAGCAAATAAATTCGAAACCGAATTTCGAATTTATCCGAATATTCGGAGTTTGAACAACCGAATAAATTCGAAAGCTCGGAAGAAAATGGAAATCGAATAAATTCGAAATTCGATCATTTGAAAAATTCAAACAAAATCGAACAAATCCGAAATTCGATTACTTGGAAAAATTTCGAATATTCCGAAGTATAGAGTGCATTGTTTAGACACCTCCTGCATTCGCTCTTTCCATCGCTCCGCCCATGAGCTCCTCAAAAATTCCTGCTCGAAAAGAGGTTTATTGGCAGTTTTGCACAAAGCAACCTATACCACTGTAATCATCAGCTTCAGGAGATCCTTTTAATGCGAACATCTAAAAAATGATCCTGAATTGGGACGGTGCCTTAAGATGACCCTTCCAGAATGGTGCGAGTGGCTGTTTGACTACTTCTACTTCCGTCAGTGGGAGGCCGCGGTGCTGTCGATCTGTATCGTGCCGGTGAATCGAGCTATTGCCGTCTGTTGGAAGCACCTTGCGCCTTCAAACGCAAAAATTTGGATCCTAGTTGGTAGGGCCTCGAATTTCCTGTTACTAATGACGCTCTAGATAGTCGCCTTTAGCTATCGTCCCAAATGTCCTGCCATTGGCAGTGATTTTGGCAAGCTATCACCTCGGCATGACCCGCTTCGAAGACATCACGACGTTTCCTGAAGCAGCGTCAAACTCGTGAGTACTTCTTTTATTAGGTGCGTGCAAAAGTTCTGGGGCAGTTCACCTAATTTTTCAAAACGCCATAACTTGACTCAAAGTCAGCAATTTTGTTCGGAACAAAAAGCATTGGCATCTGCATAATGTTGCCAACATGCCATAGAAAAGATTTTTCCACAAGCCAAATATATGACAGGTCCACACCTGTAAAAGTGGCAGACGTCGTTTTCCAGTAGGGTCTGTTCATTATAAGTTGTACAGCGGAGATAAAGCTATAGAAGCTTGAAATGAGGGTAGTCTGTTAGAGGCAGGTATAAGGAGTGATATAGGTTAGGCTAGAATTTCGGAGCACAAAGGGCCTATTCTTTATACGGTTGACAATGCAACGTGCTGGTGTGCGCTATCCCACAGCAGGATCAGAACACATATTACCGCCTGTGTCCGCTCTATGCTTGAGAATTCTCCGGTAATTACGTAGGGAAACGAAAAAGCTATAGGGCGACTATTGTGCATTTATTAGGAAACAGATTCAGAATTCACTAACTCTGAAAAAAAAAGTACCCCAAGCCAGAGCGCCGCGAAGCGGAGTTTTGTCTTTTTTTTAGCGGAGTTTTTCAGAGTTAACCTAGCCCGGAGGTAACGTGGCACACGGGTCCGAGTCAGAGCGCCGCGAAGCGGCGCTCTGGCTCGGGGTACTTTTTTTTCAGAGTTAACCTAGCCCGGAGGTTAACCTAGCCCGGAGGTAACGTGGCACACGGGTCCGAGTCAGAGCGCCGCCAAGCGGCGCTCTGGCTCGGGGTACTTTTTTTTCAGAGTTAACCTAGCCCGGAGGTAACGTGGCACACGGGTCCGAGCCAGAGCGCCGCGAAGCGGCGCTCTGGCTCGGGGTACTTTTTTTCAGAGTTAACCTAGCCCGGAGGTAACGTGGCACACGGGTCCGAGTCAGAGCGCCGCGAAGCGGCGCTCTGGCTCGGGGTACTTTTTTTTCAGAGTTAACCTAGCCCGGAGGTAACGTGGCACACGGGTCCGAGTCAGAGCGCCGCGAAGCGGCGCTCTGGCTCGGGGTACTTTTTTTTTCAGAGTTAACCTAGCCCGGAGGTTAACCTAGCCCGGAGGTAACGTGGCACACGGGTCCGAGTCAGAGCGCCGCGAAGCGGCGCTTTGGCTCGGGGTACTTTTTTTTCAGAGTTAACCTAGCCCGGAGGTAACGTGGCACACGGGTCCGAGTCAGAGCGCCTCGAAGCGGCGCTCTGGCTCGGGGTACTTTTTTTTCAGAGTTAACCTAGCCCGGAGGTAACGTGGCACACGGGTCCGAGTCAGACTCGTCTGGCTCGGTTTGATTTCATAAAGCGAAGTTCCCTAAATTATTGCACAGCTCATAACATTGGTTTTACACCCAAAACAAAGCAACGACGACGACTGTGACGTGGACCCGAGCTAAAAGTATAGGTAGCAGATGTTTCAGGCTACCAGCATACATGGAAACGGTTGCAGGATATCGTAGACGCAAGGAGCAAAACGACGTTGAACGGTGAAATACCACCAACTGCCCCGGAACTTTTGCACGCACATAATAGATTAAGTTAGATACTCAGTTCAATTAACTTGTTTTCTTTATCAGACTGGTGAACCGGATCAACAGCGAAAAGTACTGCACGCTGAAGAGCAATTACCGAGAGCGTGGTGATATAATAACGACGGCGTTCCTCATTTTCTGCCCATTAGCCTCCTACGTCATCACCATTGTAGGTCATTAGAGTTCGTTTCGTGATGTCCCATGCACTAATACGGTAGCTTCGAATAGAAAAGGTTTTCTGATGAAGAAGTTTTGTCTTGTGATCAAATGGGATATTTGCTTACCTTGGTCTTATGATTCTCTGACTGACCTGATCTTTTACGCCTATATAGAGTTCAATCAACGGCAGCATATGTGAAGATATTCTTGTTTACGTACTTCTAACCAGGGAAGGATACTAGGGGAGTCCGACAACACGTGACGGAATGTACACTGTCATATGCATTTTTTCATGCTGATCTCAAATCCGTTATCTTTATCTGCTGCGGAGCTCTCTGTGAAGAGTTACGTGGCATACTATCGGTTGATCTCTTCCAGCCAAATCCAACTTTCGAGTTACATTCCGCTGAAAATGTGCGTGGAAACCATCTCAAACTTGTCAACTTATTGTAACAGGTCAAAGCTTCTAAAATTGTCTCAGATCCAGATAAGTTCCCACGATCTTTTAGCGGAATATAGCCAGGAAGCGAAATTTTGGCAGCTCTGAACAAGCTGAAATCATGCCACGTAACTCTTCACAGAGAGCTCCGCAGCAGATAAGGAAAACGGATTTGAGATCAGCATCGAAAACTGCATTTGTCAGTATACACTTTACTACGAGTCGTCGGACCCCGCTAGTATCCTTCCCTGGTAAGAAGTGAGGAAGGCTGAACTTATGTTCAATGCTAAAATTGTGCGAGACACATGCAAAATCCAAGAAATCAGGGTGCTGTTTCCCATGCGCCGATATTTGCGAGCAAGTGCTGCTCTGTGAAGTATACTCAGGAGCGAAAATGTTTCTGATGTATCGGTATTTGAACATTTGATTCTGGATAGGTCAAAAATTCTGGAGCTCGATGAATGAAAGAGAGGAGGGGGTGGAAGAAAGAAAGAAAGAAAGAGAAAGGAACACATCGGCAGAATACTGTAGGAAAGATAACGGCATTTTGCTTTTCGAATAGTCGAATTATCTTTGTCCACTCCTGAATTTCTAATAAAATTGATTGAGTATTTTCACGTAGAATTGAGAGTTCAAGTTTCAACCGCTTTATTAGGCGAGCTTTCGGCGTTGCAACACCATTTTCAAGCCTAAAAGTACAATAGATTGCAATGCGGAGGAGAGGAACAACAGATGTAGAACGAGAGCGTTTCACCCAGCGGTGGTTGAAAAGAAACTGAGAGAGTTGATGGAAGAATTAGGAAATCAATCTCAGTGCTTCAAGCTGTTCATCTTTGCTGTTGATCTGAGGTGATCTACTCCATTGCTTCATCATTGTCCGTTCCAATGGATTTTCGAGAAAGCGGTGGAGAACCGTGACCTCAAACTCTGATGGGCGTTCTTGGGCATGGACAAGTGTGCGACGCCCGGAGAAACTGCTCGCTGGGTAAGGATTCGCGTTGTGAAGGGCCCTACGGTGCTCATCGAGGCCTTTGTGGAGCGGCCGCAGGGTTTCGCCAACGTACTTCTGTCCACATCCTTGACAGGTGATCAGATAAACAGTTCCTCTTAGATTTTTTTCCTCGCAGATTTTTGTGTCCATACAATATTTGCAATCTGCTGTTCCACATTTTTCCTCATACTGTCGCGATAATGTTAAAAGGTCCTTGAGATTCGGCGGGGGCTTGAACATGAGCCGAATCGGTAAGGTTGACCTTTTAACAATTCTATTCGCTTCTCTTGCCCTGAAATCATTCACAAATTGTATGACCATTGCACAGTGGGTAATTTTGAGCATCTAGCCGATCAAAATTACTTTTCTGCGGAGCCGGTAGATAAATTCTTTTTCTTTTTGGCATATGTACTCTGCCTGATCTGCTGCTTCTACGCACTGCATATAACCCACGGAAGCCAATGATTCAGGGGCAATTTCTAATACTTCGGCAATGGTGCCTAACAGCACAAAATTGGGTGTTGAAGAACAAATTCCAGCGCAGGAGCTGCGCTACTTCAATTTGAGTCTGTATGCGTTTTTGCAAACGAAACAGTATGTAGAACGTGAATATGTGTTTTAGTTCCAAGATTGTAAACATATCCACATCATCAGAATGACGTGAGCTAACGTATTAAACTGCAAGATATTTTGCGGGATTTCGCAATTTAGAAAACACTAATTCTAGAACTGTTGCTCATGTAACTAGCCTAAACAGCCTAGAATGTTAACTTACATGGAAATTTTGCAGCTCTTAAGAATTCCGGTAGAGTTTGTAAAGGTTTTGGTTCGTAAAAGTGGTCGCCTGTAGGGTAGCTCATCATAGCATGTCTTTGATGGTGACATTATTCCATTTTGGACTGGTATTCTACCAGCAAACTTTCCACACTTGTTAGTTTTTTAAGGATGGTCACTATTTCTCCAATTTCAATGCTTTTTCATTCACATTATAATTCGATTTCTCTCATTTGCTTTCATGATCCGCGCTATTGGCGCGAGGCTGACAAAACACTGGTGTTGCTCAGGTAGACCTCTCGATCCTCTTATATAAGTCATGGTAGTGCAACAAAATTTTCTAGAGCGCAGTCGTCGGGGGACTAGCACGTGATCGCATGCGCTCGCCGTGAGGTTCAATTATAGATTGTGCATAGCGAGGATGCGCAGCTAACGGGGCATTCGGCCGATGTTTCGTCATAGGTGCATAGACGTGGTGGAAGTCGGGTGCACTCGGGATTTCGCGGTGGGACCAGCAGCCAGCGGTCTCTAGCCCTCCGGGCAAGACAGTGTTTACAACGATTCGACTATGCATAGCAGCAATGTACGGTACGGAGCAGAATAGCCCCTCTGATGGAGCTCTGTCCGTACCTGCACTCAATTTTGGAACGCAGGACGTGAATCACTTCGAAAGGATGAGTGGAAGCCGTAGCGATAGGATTCACTCGGTTTCCTTACGTCCCATGGGGGTTATGCAGCTTGAGGATCCGTCTGTTTTAAGAAGGGCAGTACAATCAAATACATAGGATGAACGAACGAAGAACACGTCATTATAGGCTGTTGTGACATTTTTTGGAACCAGTTGTGCAGTTGATCAAACTCTCTAAATATTTCCTAACTTTCTTCCATTTTTTTTCAAGATTTACAAAGAGTGCTGGTGCGCTGATGACGGACTGATGTGCCGGAGCCCCGTAGTTCACAAAAACGTCAGGGCTGGGATTCATGAAACGACAACCTAGGCTAGCAAACCAACTTTTGTTGTCTGCGTCCCTCGACACTATGTAGTCAATACGATAACCAATCACTCTAGCCATCGTTGGTTTGCTTGGTTATCGTTTCATGAATCTCAGCCCAGGATGGGTGTCCATCGATCGAGTTGGAGAAAACGGCAGGATACGGCTCCATCGATGGAGACTGGTTCCGCAAGAGCCCATTAGTGGGGAAATGGCAGGGAACGAGTCCACGGATGGAGAATGGGTCCGCCGTGGCTCAGTAGTGGGGAAAACATCAAGATGCACGTCTACCGGTGGAGTAGGGGCACGCTCCCACTCATTTGTGTCTCAGTCGACCCCCCTCTTCTTACTCCCTGTACGTTGAAGCAGAAGCTCACCAGTTGGACTATCTCAGTAACGTGAAGCTTGAATCATTTCAGGTGATTATTCGCACGGCATTAGTTACACTGTGTTGTTCACAAGTACTAAAGCCATGTGAAAGATACTTCCGCGCAGAGTTGAAAGTGGCCGCTCATAACGGTTCATAGGCATGAAAGAAATTTGACAAAAAAGTAGGTAGTATCATTGCATTGGAAATTAGCTTTACGTGTAGGTGCGTGAATAAAAATTTGCAAGGAAGGCTAGGATCACGAGAAGACTCGAAGCCTGACGAGGCGGCCAGGCCCGTAGAATATACGCAGCTCATAAGAAGGATTTGAGCTCAGTTAATGGTTAGTTCTGTTTATTTGCTAATTTTCTAAGCATTTCGCACGTGTAGTGCTTTTGCACCTCGAGTGGCTGCCCCACCCGACTTTCTAGCGTCCCGAAGGGGCGCTAGTCCATAAAAGTCTTGCGTACCATTGCCCGCAATGACATTCTGAAAACAGAACCATTTGCGGAATTGCAAGCTCATTTCGTTCAAACATACAGGAAAGATCTGTCCTGGAGAGTAGCGGTTTCGGCCCACATAGACGTGCTTTCTGTACAGGGTCACAGGTGGTCGCAAAAATAACACAGATGCTCGTATACAGGAAGATTACTGCTAGCCGTCACATATGTTTTTCTAGCCGAATCTTTTAGATTTGCCCGAAAACACAAATAGGTTATGTGCTCAATCTCTCGTTTCTAAGACAAGTTTGGATATCTTCCCAGCACCTGAGAAATGCGACTACTAGGAATTAAAGAAGCTTGTTTCGAAATCTATCAAAAGAATTATGAATAGGAAATTCAGACTACAACATAGACGACAGATGTAACTCATGAAGTGGTCATCTGTTCTACGTAGGTGCTGGTAGACTGAAATGGTATCTTTTTGTTATCCTCTTATATAAATCATGGTAGTGCAACAAAATTTTCTAGAGCGCAGACGTAGGGGGACAGCACGTGATCGCATACGCTCGCCGTGAGACTCAGTTATAGACTGTGCCTCGCGAGGATGCGAAGCTGATGGGGCATTCGGCCGATGTTTCGTCATAGGTGCATAGACATAGTGGAAGTTGGGTGCATTCGGGATTTCGCGGCGGGACCACCGCCGGCTAGCGGTCTCGAGCCCTCCAGGCGAGACAGTGTTTAACAACGATTTGACGATGCGTAGCAGCAATGTACGGAGCAGAGTCGCCCCTCTGCCGGAGCTTTGTTGTTGACTCCACTCAACTTTGGAACAGTTGAGGATAACCACTTTGGAAAGAAGTGTATATACCGTGGAGGATGTAGCGAAGGATTCACTGGGTGTCCTCACTTGGGATATGTACCTTACGCACCTTTCTTTGAGGTCCCTTAGGGATTATGCAGCTTGAAGATCCGTCCATTTATAGGAAGTACAATCAAATACACGGGATGAAGAACGCATCATCATAAGCTGTTGTGACACTTTCTGAAACCAGTTGTGCAACTTGTGCAGTTGATCAAACTACCAAACTATTTCCTAACTTTGTTCCATCCCTTGGAGGTTTGCAAAGAGAGCGGCTGCAGTGATGACGGACAGATGAGCCGGGGCCCCGTAGTCCAGATCTAATCATCGTCCGTTGATCGGTCGCCAAAAAACCACTTGTATCGTACTATCGGCGAATACTTTGGTGCAGTAATCGCAACGTGATATGATGGGTCGAAAAATACATTTTGAGCGGCTAAATTTGCGAAATTGCACCTTTTCATTGGTATTCCATTTGGCGTGAAAATGGATACCACGTTTTGGGGACATTCTTGCTGTAAACGTTCTCTTCGAGGATCCTTTCGACCTGCGCATCTTGTGATGAATGTGCCACACCACAAATCATATTCTTCGTTCGTATTATGTTGCGTACAGCATTGGCCTTCATGTAGAGATTGAACTGTTCAATTTTTATCTACTCTAAGTATACCCTGAACGTGAGGCTAGAGGTCGCAGCCTTAGTCTGGGTAAGGGTAAAATGGCGCTCCGTAAGACTTAGATTAAAAGTCAGAACACATCAGAGAAAGGGTGGGTAATCTCATATCGATGGGTAGGAGCATGACATGGTAATCATACCCACGGATAGCGAATGGATATATTATACTATAATAATGCAGGCTAATGGATGCCAGGTAAAAGGTAATTTTGGGTGCTTTGACATGTTTACCATGGGCAATCCCATTGATGCATCCTAGCCCAGGTAATGTTCTTGGGTTAACGATTGTGGCTGGGACATTTTGAAGTCAAATATTTAGAAGAGTCGGACTTCAAGGCTTCATGGGTTATCAGTAGCTGCTTCCGTGTTTCTTTCTGATATCATGCTTTTGATTGCAATTATTTCGAACCACTAAAATTTAAAAAAAAAACATTGCTGTAGTACAACACTTACAAAGGAATTTGTTCAAGTGATATAGCGCACAGGTGTGCCATTAGGAAGCAAGATCGAAAACAAATAAACAAAGAAATAATAGCAAATAATCTCTATTATTTCAGTACTGCGTGGTAAAATTATTCCTGTTTATCCGACACAGCAAAGTAAACGTTCGCTCAACCGTCAGCAGGCAGGTGATGCACCGTCAAAAGAGCATTCTTGCCACCATATGCATCCAGGTAAGCGTGCGTGAAGCTGCCACGAAAGAACAACAGCTCATTTTCAATACAGGCAGCTGTACCTCTGCTCACGTATCTTCCTTTGTTCCTGTCGATTCTCATCGTGGACAATTCCTGGGGAATTTCGTTCGAAGATGCTCACTGGTATGTCATTGACACGTTCTGCTCTTATGACAGCAACATAAGATAAAATAAATTACATTAATGTGCGTTCAGGTACGACATGAGCGTGGTTCACTATGCAGCTGCATGGGGTCCAGCCATGGATGCTTTTGCATCCATAGCATGCCTGAAACCCTACAGGTACGGCTCCGATTTCAGTTTTTGATAAATGGAATGGACCTCTTGCAATCTTTTCAATCTTTTTAAAAAGTTTGGCACGATTCCGAGAACCAAATAAGGGTCCCGGACTTATTCTTCCTCAATTGATCTGTCACCTCAACAAGGAAATCTCATTCTCGCTTATATTCAACCACCACCTCTGCAAGCAACATGGAAGCTTCCTGTTTTTAATTGAATTGTTGTGGTTCAGATGAAAGTTTGTAAACATTGGAAAGCAATCATGAGCATTTTTTGACACAATAAGGACGTGGGGACGTAATCCGACTGTCATCCTGCTCATTTTATGCCGCTGACTAGAGAGCGCCAAAATAAACCTATTCGGGAACGATCTGCAGGGCTCAGACACGTTGTTGGAAGGATGGGTAATCATACCCATGGGTAACAGCTGGGTTCAGGCGTCGAGTGAACGTTTTGATGAGTGCCAGGTAAAGGGTAAATTTGGTTTCGTTAGCCCGCTTACGATAGGTAATGTCAATGGTGCATTTGGGCCCTAAACCAAAAATCATCATTTTGGTGCTTTTTTAGCATAGGACTGCTTACACGTCAGTGACGAAGGCGCATAATGGTTATTTTTGACTCGAAAATCGATAATTTAGAAGGAGTAAATTGGCCCTTAGTTGAATTACATGGTCGGGGGGGGGGGATATGTTCCCCCTGTTCATATCTCCTTTGTTCGATATCGACTACTTTTGAAGAAATCAAAAGCATTCCTTTCTACCAGTTGTGGAACCAAATGCGAGGAACAAGATGCAGAGGGGAGGGGGGGGGGGGGCTGGTAATGAGAGAGAACAACGACAATCTAGGATGCATAATTGAAGTCCTTCAATATGTTAGAGCTACCGTTCTATTATAACCTAAATGATTTGACACTGAAACGGTTTCGGGGCTTGAACTAGACCGTCAGTGTACCTTCTTTGCCGCCCCCGGGCTGTTCGCCCTTTCATCAGTAGTTCACAAGGAAGTACTCAAAAGCTCAGTACTAACATTAACTACTATTAACCTACTACACTAGCCGCACGTGCACACTAGCTTACCTACAGTCCAGTATAGTGTACACATTAAGGAAGCGTAGGGGAGCGAATAATAAAGAGCTATTGCTGTGGCCTTGTCGGTGCCAAATTTATACCATCTCAACCCGCCAAGTCCGGTCAACTGATCTAGATCTATGTCTGTCTACATGGCAGCTCTAACTTGATGTATGAAAGGGAAGTGTACTGGCACATCGTAACCATATTTCCTTAATATATAAGGTCTCTCTGAGCGTTATTGTTAAAGATTTAATTAAGTCATTAATTTCCCATCCATTACGACGACAGCAAAGGCTCAGCTCTATTATGCGTTTAGTAAAATCTGTCCACTCTGAACAAACTCTACTGATCCTGATGACCTCCCCTACATAAGAATTAATGATCACGACTCTAGGTATGTTTGATTTGACTTTTGGGTATCTAATAACGTTAAAGTCATAATCATCTGTTTTATTATACAATTTAGTGATTACCCCGGTCTCACCTATCCTAATGTTGACGTCCAAGAAGTTAGCTTCCCTTACATTAGCATTAGTTTTCTCAATAGTTAAATTATCCTGGTAAATTTCTTTTAACTATTTTCAAAAGTTTCCATATTATTCGATATATGTAATATGTCATCGATATACCTGAACGTGCCGTTATAGAATTGAAGTTCTCTATAGTTATTGTGCCTAGCCATTTTATTTTTAAGATAAACGAATTCCATATTAGCTAGTGTAAGGTCTGCCAACTGAGGGCTACACGAAGCCCCCTGTGGTATACCTCTAACCTGTTTGTAAATTTTATTACCATATCTTATATAGCTACTACTTAGTAACGCATCTATCATATACATAATATCTTCCTTGCGGTATACGCTACCTATTCTAACTTCATCACTATTACCGTAATTAATATTATTTCCACTCACCTTGATGTATTTCCACTCTTTCATGCAATTATTTACGACTTCCGTCAGATTTTTCTTAACCAGGTTGTGTGGAAGGCTTGTGAACAAGCTAGTGAAATCCGCAGAAAACAGCTTCAAGTTTTTATGTTCATCATGTATTTCTTTAATTACTTTAAGGCTATTATCTATTGACCAAAACTGTTTTATCCCTGTTCTCCTGAAAATAGTGTCACAATAATTTTGTAGGTGTGTTCTGAGATGTTTCAATATTCCCTGAAGAACCTTAGTTGATGGCTTAAGACTGCTATGTTTGGCACCCGTAATAAATCTAAACTTAATAGGGTTCTTATGCATTTTGGGTATACCATATATTTTTGGTACTTTATCAAAATTTTCTTGAGTATTAATACTAAGCCCTGCCAAAATACTTCGGTGTATTCTTACAACCTCTTTTTCATTGAGAGTAGTTGCTTCATATGTACTTCCGTTTGAATCTACCTGATTTATCTCATCATTTATCATGTGGATATACAATTTTTTACATGTAATTGGATAATGAGAGGAGGCTTTATCAACTGGAGTGATGATGAAGTGTTTATGCAATTCTTTTAATGATCTGCCATCAAAATTATATTCCTCTATTTCTTCTGGATCAGTTCCTACTCTTATTTTTCTTAGTTCTTTCCTAAAGTAATTGCTTATATCATCCTTTAGTGGCGCTTCACTCTGTCTATGAATCTTAAATTTTCTACGTATCTTAATAGTTAAACTATCAGCTAATTTATCTATCTCATGCATAAATTCTACCCTTCTATAACTCTCTGGCTTCCTAAACTTAGTGCCCATTTCTAGCAATCTTCTACTCTGATGTTCATTGACGATACATTTGGCAAGAGAATGTGTTTGACGATATGATTTACGGGATAAAATTTTGTTTGGCAATATGATTTACGGGAGAATGAGTGAAGAGCCTGTTTGACGATACATTTGGCAAGAGAATCTGTTGACGATACATTTTACGGGTGTTTGGCGATAAATTTGGCAAGAGAATCTGCTGACGATACATTTGACGAGGTTTGTTTGACGATACAAATGGCAAAGTTTGCGTGACGACACATTTTACGGGTGTTCTGATAAGGCGTTCATTTCATTCTTAGCTGGAGACTCAACCATCGGCGGTGTCGATCCGGATGGCTCAGCTGGTAAGGCAGTGGACTCCTAAGATTGATATCATGGTACGATTCCTGATGATATCGAATTTTTGCGCGGTTGATAACCCTTTTGTTTGACGGTACATTTGGCGAGGTTTGCGTGGCGATACATTTGACGGGGTTTGCATGGCGATATATTTTACGGGACTTCTTGTTTGGCAATACATTTGGCGGGCTTTGTTTGCCTAGCTAGATGGCAAGCTCGTTTTCGAGGTTGCCAGACAAACCTCGCTAAATGTATCGTCAATGAACATCAGAGTAAGCTTATTATCTTCGACCAAGCTAAGATCCCCTGTGCAGATATGATACCAGTTTTTATCAATGTACTGTGGAAATTTATAGCATATACAATCATTATTCACAATCCTACTTATTTCATTGTCATTTAAGTTATCTAGAAATTTATTATAATTGCAAATTCTCAAACATGAGGGTTCTGCACATTGATAAGATAATCTAACCCTCGTTTTGCGGAGTAAGTCTTCATCTGACACATATTTCTTTATAATGTTTTTCATACGAGGACTGTTACACATTTTAGCTAGGTTAATACTACTGAAATCTTCACCCAGGTACCTAATAGATACATTAATGTTTTCTTTCAATTCTGTAAACTTATGATTCTGTCTCCAAAATGGGTTCGCAATCAATGCATACAGCTTGTACTTTAGTTCAAATTCCAACTTTATAAACTCAACAGTGAAAGCGTAGTCTATTATTCTTTTTATGTCATAACTATTTAGCGTCCTAAAGTAAATAAACAAGTCATAACTCCTTTTAGTAGATATTGTTTCTACAATTTCCCTAGTTCTATCTGGTCATTTACTCTTTGCCTTTGACCTCCTCCTCCTACCGCGATTTCTTTTTACTGTACATGGGTGGGAGAAATATGGATGATATTTCTTTTCCAAAGGGTTAATATTTTCTGAGATGTTTCCAAACCCCTTTATTTGATCATTGAATCCAAACGGGTATGCACAAACCAGGTAATCAATCCACTGTTTTTCTTTTTCTCTTAACGTTCTTTTAATATTTTCTTTCTTACATACGTGATCTAATATCTCAATAGTGAAACCTTCTGGATTATGGTTGGTACGTCTAAAGTGATCTACTAGAAAAGTTGACAAACTCAAATTCTTAAAGCTTCTACTGTGTTGTGATAATCTAGCCCTGACCGTTTGTGTGGTTTCTCCCACGTACTGTAATTTACAGGTATCGCATGTAATAAGGTAAACTACGTTTCTAGAATTACAATTGGCCTCTAAAGGTTTATTGGGTACATGATGCGGAAATCTCTCTTCTCCCTTGACTCCGCCCACAAGCTCCCCAAGAATTGAGGCTCAAAAAGGGATTTTTTGGAGGTTCTACAAGGAATCACGTATCCATTCTGATCAGGAGCTTCTGGAGATGTTCATATAAAAATTCTCGGAAACTATTCTGAGGTGAATTTAACATTATCAGGTTGTTGCGAAATTGATTGCCGAAATAGACAGCCCAGTTCAAAATGCTGTAACTCTGTTTAAACTCAACTTTATTTATCAAAATAAAATCCTTCAGATTCTACACATCTCTGCCAACGATCCGGTAATTGACTTATACCTTTACAATAGAAACTGAGATCACAAGATCTTAAGAACTCTTGGAAGGCAATTTCAACATGCTCCAAATCAGAAAACTGCTGCTGACGCAGGTTTGCTTCGAGAGCCCGGAAAAAAAAGATAGTCGGTAGGGGAGAGGTCTGGAGAGTAAGGTGGGTGAGGGAGAACCTCGATGCCTGACTGCGTCAGTTTTTGCCGGGTGAGTTTTGAAGTGTGAGGCCTAGCGTTATCCTGGAGCAGGAGAGGCCCACTTCTGTTTACCACTTCCGGCCACATTTGTCGCAACTTTTCATACATCAGGTCTAATTCACAACAGTAAGACTCTGATGTAACAGCCTGACCAGGATGCAGAAGGCTATAATAAATAACACCTTTACAACACCACCAAACTGTCAACATAACCTTTCCAGTGTGAAGATCTGGTTTAGGGGAGCTTGGAGGGGTAGGGAACTTGTCTACCCATACATAACCACGTTTCTTAGCCTACGTTCATACTAGGCGGTGAGAAATCGGTCGCTACCGACGGTGTTTTTTCTGCGAGCAAAAATACGCTCATCGCTCATCCCATCGGAAGTTCTAACGCTGTAGTGATTAGTGGAGCGGCCTGCTATCCCGTGAAAACAAGCCTACATTCATGATAGACCGGTCAATATGCACTCGGATCATCACAACCACTTCTCTGTTTACATTGATGAAATGTTTGGTTAGCGTATTTTTCCGCTGTGAAAGCGACCGAAGTCTGAACACCCAAGCGGAGAATACAGGCGGTTCAGAAATGAGTCGGTATTGGTGCATTTTTACGTAAAGAGATTTGAGAGGCTTTTGGCAAGTCGTGCATGTTCAAGCTTGCTAGTCGCAGTGATTTTTAACTGCTTAACATGTTAGAAAGGATCCCGGAAATGATATGGGAGTAGGTGGAACACATGACTCACCTCAGGTCCGTGAATGCACCAGTACCGACTCCTTTCCGAATGCCCTGTATTCCGACCGCTCCGCCTTTCCAGCCTGTCAATATGCATCTTTCATTCACCAACCGCCCTCACTGTCGGTCGAGTATGAACGCAGTCTTATTATCAAATAGGAGCCATTTTTCATCTATACTTATTAAACGGTCAAGAAATGGCTCGTTTTTCTGGCGAACGAGGAGGTTAGAACAGATCTCGTAGCGGATGGATTGCTGGTCATCGGTCAGATCATGGGGTGTCCACTTTTGCATTCTTCTCACCATGCCAATGGAGGCCAAATGTTTTGAAACTGTAGCATAGTGACCCAGGCCTGCCGCCAACCTACGAATAGTAGTATCGGGTTTCGTTTCCACCGCTGCTCTCAGTGCTTGATCGTCCAGCGACATCCTTCGACCACGACCGGGTTTATCTTCGAGATCAAAATCCCCGGAAGAGAATTCTGCGAACCAGCACCTCACCGTCCTTTCGGAACGAGAGTCCGTGCCAAAAGCAAGCGCTATATTACGGGCTGCTTCCGCTGCAGAATGGCCAAGTTTGAACTCGTACAACATGATCACTCGAAAATCGCGTCGGCCCACCATTTTTCGCGACCCTATAAAAAAGTCCAGAGAAGAGCTAGCCAGGTTATTGAAGAAGCATCTGAAAGAGCAGAACAAACTCTACCAGGAGCTAGCACAAGATGGCTTGAAGTTGTTGAATTGGGCAAGGAAGAAAGTTTTTTTCAAGCATACCATGAAACGGCAATTATTTTCGCAACAACCTAATAAAAACTTCAGGAGAGCGTTCCTCGAACTGATTGGCTTCGCCTCAACCACCACCGAACAAAAGATTCTCGCATTCACAAAGAGAATAGGCACCGGACAGGTACTCCTCTTTTTCCCGTGCAACTTCTTTCTCCGTTGTGCAAAAAGCTTCAGAAGCACGACACACGAAGAAATAGTCACCTTAGCCAACATTCAGTGATCCACGAGTTGGATGTGGGTGGCATCCGCGGAAGGTATGTTACCACTTGTCTGATCTTCCACTTGAAGTTCTCGTTCTCATCATTTTAAGAGACTCCACCATCGAATCATTCCTCGACGCGAGGCCATTTACAACCGAAAACAACATGCAAAACCATATGCGTCGCCCAGCATCAGCCATGTCTGATGGAGACCTTCGAGAGACCAGGGTGTAAAATTTTTTCTATACAATCTCAATTTAATGAAACTTATGAATCATCTCCTGTCAAAACTGCACATTTAAACCATTCAAACATCAAAGGAAATCTCTTGAAACTCTTAGTACTCTCCCATCCTTCTTACTGATATACTTTCCTATGTGACTGAGAAAATATATGTATTAGGGAAAATTTTCATGCTGGAGTACTGCAGTTGAAAATCCACAGCAACATAACAATATCACAACAGTAACTAGAGAATAAAAAGAAAATCAACGAGTCAACAAGTAACAATTCATAACAGTAAATAAGAAGAAATCAAGAACTGTACGTACAAATAATTCGATGGAAAGAAAGATCATGGAACATCTCTGCCATTTCAATCTGAAGAAAAGTAGATGGGAAATTCGTCGTAGTGGCCCCGACGATTTGCGAAAAGAATTCAATAGTACCACAAACTAAGGCAGGTCACTATATTTAGTTTCTGCGAACATCTACACCAAACGTACAAAATTCATAGAATCATACGGAATCTTTCTCACAATGAAGCGCTGAGGAAAAATTTCAGTGTCAAACCATGAGCGTAGAATAAAATGTATTGGTGCTATTGTAATGCATGCCTTCTGACAACAAGGAGGGATTTTACAAGATGCGCTCACTTCGCGCAGAGTGCGTGCTACCTTGGAGGCTCATGATATCAAAACGAACAGCCTCAAGCAACGATCAGAAGTACTGACGATGCTAACGGGGGCAACACAGTATACAACGTCCCTGCATACAGCAAAACTAACGTACTCATCAGATTAATCGCAACGTCTGCCTAGACAGCAATCTGGCTGTTCGCTTTGTTATCGAGCAGATCCAGTGATAGCGATCCTAGCGTGGGTTCACCGAACAAACCTAATGGATCGCTTTGCCTTTCAGCCAGTTGTCTCAAACCTTCCTTCGCAAGACTGCTCATATCCTGGAAAAGACAGATAATGGCACCTTAATACCTAAATTCCCCTAACGAAAGAACACCCCCAGAATGCAACGGTAGTCACCACAAACGCTGTGGATCAATATGCATCTTCTCCATTACCGTTATCAATTTCGATCCATTCTGAACCGCCGCATTCTGGACATACACAAAGACCAAGACCCAAGTGAAGATGAGCTTTCTACGGTGTTACGTGTGGTACCCTACCTTTGGTGGTTCAAAATGTAACGACGATGTTCGTGCTGCATTCATTATGGACTCCAGTGCACCAATGGTTTGAGAAAGCTGCAAAATGATGTATTACTTTGAATTTCACTGGATTCTAACAAGGTGACTCCAGCGAATGAAGATTGCTGCACTATGATGCTCACCTGATTCTGAACAACCAGTTCTTTCCCTACGACTGTTTTTAAACCCAGAGCTAACTTCGCAACTTTCGGATGCAATTCCTCATTTGCATAAACCTCTGAAGTTAGTGCAGTGAGTAAAGATCCAGATTATCTCTCATGAAAAACGTACTAAACTGAGAATAACAAACCGAAGAATGCATCAACAACATGTCGCAAGACATCAAAATGGCTTCCACGAAACATTTGCAGATGGAGAAACCTAAAATAATAAATCGTGCATATCAATCCCTCCCAATGTAATTCAAAGTCTTCGATGTTCGAGAAACTTACCTCAACAAATTAACAAGCACGTCATTGCCTTGACCAGAAATAGCTCGATGAATGGCGCCTCTGTGGATGATGACTCTCAGCCACGCCACCACCTCCTCTTTTTTAGTGTGAAAATAATATGCTGCAATATGAGAGTGAAATATAAGAAAGTGCATCGCAGATGTCTAGCTTCTGTCACCAGACTTAATTGAAAGATAAATTTCAACGGGGTAAGCAACACTTACACTGGAACATTTTCCGGACCGCAGAAGAATGTTGATAGCCTTTCAGCAACGAATCTATTTTTGACAGACGATGCTGGAATTTCAAAATGCACGTTTGCACTAGATTGCTAGGTAGATTTATTCTTGAAATGTTAGCATTAAACTCAAACAAGGTCTGCGTACGAATCTATATTATTTCCCCTGCATCTCCACAAATACCCCACCTTCAAATGATCAAACCTTAAAATGTATGTTTACCTGGTCAGTGGATTTGGCGGTGATTTCGATACTTTCTCTAGACTTTACCGCTTCCTGCACGTGGACTCTCGGGGCAGCTGTGCGGATCATTGTGCGTTTGTTGACCTCCTGAGCACTCACCATAGCCTGGAAGAAAGATTGAAAAATTCACTGTTCTCGAATACAAAGTTGTAAAACCTCAATATAACCACTTTTGTTGTTGTGTAGAAAAAAATCTTTAAAAAAAAACCTTTGCTTCTGGTTCTCGTCGATGAATGGCGAGTAGTTGACCAATACCTACAGCCATTGTTTCATCATCTGGTGACATGGCCAAACTCAAAACTGGCGCTGCCATAGACATAGAGTGCAGCTGAAATGGTGAACACTTCCTATTGAGCAGATAAAAACGTAGCAATGAGCAACTAGATCACAACAAAACAAAGCAACAATATCGAACCAACCAGTGAAAAGTCTATCAATCGGAACACATTCACTCTTCGGTCGATCCCTCCAGAAAGCAACACGTCGCCTTTCTTCCCAAGACAAAGAGATGTAACAGTCTTATGATGTTGTTGTAACGACATGAGGAGTCGCCCACCAGCAGCTATATCCCAAATCCTACAAGAGGAGAAAGAATGAAATAAGAACTAATTCCAAGAATGAGAGAAACGGGTTCACACCTGACAACAGCGCCTGCTGCGGTCGCAATCAAGTGTTCGCTGTTAAGGAAAACAACACTTTCCACAGGAGCACCAGCATCCATCTCCACACTGGGGCCTTCCGTTGCACATCGAGAATCCCATAATTTTACCTGCAAGAGATCATTTTTCTCGTCAAATAAAAATACGGTGAAACAGACCTTGTGATCGTATCCTCCTGTGATAACGAGGGTGTTATTTGGAACCGAAATTGCGCTTGCTCGGATAGCATCTTTATGAGCAGCGAATTCCACTACAGGTTTTGTCCTGCAATGATCAGGTTACCCTGCTTACACAATACTGGTTTAGAGTGAGAATATGACTTAACGGAGAAACCGCAAGGAATAGTAGAAATCTTGTTACCCTGTGTCAGCTATATCCCACTGCTTCAGCATGCCATCGCTGGCCATCGAGTACAGCATCTTTCCACAAGAAGAGAACTCGACGCAGCGTACACTCGTTTGACTCGCACGTACACTACGCAGCGGTGTCTTAAATGGAAAGACAATGAGAAAGATAATTCACCAAGAAGATGACAAGGAATGAGGATAGGTGAGAAAACGCAGTGCACTTACCTTGCCAGCACCGGTGGAACGAGTAACATCAAAAATCCGCACCTTGCCCTCTTCTCCACCAATTGCTTAAGTAGGATATTCAATGCACCATGAGGAAGTACCAAGATCCATGTGCCAAGCAAAGAAACGACAAGCAGCAAAGCAGCAGGAAATGTGAAACATAAAAAGCAAATGTGGAAAGTCTCTGACCTATCAACTCTCCATCATGTCGAAACTTGACACCGTGGACAGCTTGTTTGAACCTGAGGCAAGCGAAAAATCATACCATCAAGCAAGGAAAGGCGACAGAAACGCACCTGCTGAATAAATTGATAGGTTCACAGACGACACTATCATACAAAGAAAGTCGTACAGAGCTTGTGGACGCTATATTGTATGGCTTCTTAGGGCAGACAGCTACCGACGTCACCGACGATGGTTCTTGAAATACTGATAGCTGCTGAAAGATTAAAAGCATTTATTCAAGATGAAGGCGCCACGCTTGCAACCCAGAAGAGGACATTTTAGCTGACGTATCAGTAATATACATAACGCTTTTGAGTGCAAATATCAGTTACCTACGGGATACCATGATGGCAGTGCCGCGCCTGAAACTTCAGAATTTTTTATGGGTAGAATTGCCGAGCAACGATGATCACAATGGTGGACATAATTCCTTGCAAAGTATCAGAAGAACTGTTGTTTAGCACTCCATTCTGAGGGGATTTGCGATCATAATCGTGCAAAATACTTGAAAATCACTGAGGTCGGACACTGTCTTTAACCTCAAATGTTGAATGTTTTCACCACACTTACTGGATGAGAATAATAGAGCACACGCAAAGGGTAGATGCACCAAAATCTCGGTCAAAAGCACATAAAACATAAGCAAGAAAGCACACAACTGCCGGTTATTCCGAAAATTCATAAGATTACATGTCGTGAAAATCAAAGTGTTGCATCTCATACCTGCATTCGCTTCCAGTAAATGACATCATCGTCAAGTCGGCGATGGAATTCGTTCACAGCAACTCGACCAGCGGGTACATATGACACTGCCATCCAAAACAGAACAATGCAATTGACATCATAGGAAACTAATTCGATGCCCAGTTACGCCACCGGTTTTGAACCGAAAATGAAACAACAGCGAAGAAAATAGAGCAGATTTTTATAACCATAAACAACGTAACAACAACAAGCACAACTATAATATCAATAAGAACTCAAAAAAAGGAATAATCTACAGATCTTCACAATTCTGAAACTGGTCCACAAATACAAAACGATAACGACGTAGTATGGTCAAGATCACAGAAGCGTCATTTCAACTCAGTTACTCATGGCAACAACGGTTGTCATGCCTGACATAAAATTATGTGAGTGTTCAAAAACGTCAACAAAGTGCCCACAAACTACAACATCAAAATAATATATTGTGAATGAGAATAAAACTCAAAACGGGTTGAGTAATGCGAGTGCCTGTTGCTCGGCAGTTTTAAGCTCTTTCCTTTGCTTCCGCCTTTTCCGTAAAGGAGCCGAAACGGTGCTAGATTCATCAGGTTCTTGCTTTTCATTATCTTCTTAAAGAGGAAGTATCACAGCAAATATTAGGAAGAAATTAAATGATAGCTCATAGAGACTAACCTTGCGCATATCGTCGACGCACCTCGTCCGGATCTGGCAAGAAGGAGAGGTCAGCATCGCTATCAATACCACTACCTCCTCCTTCTCCCAAATCAAGATCATCTCCCCTCAAAACAAACAGATATGCTCCAAAATTAAGAAGGCTTGATTAATGATACATTAATTTTGATCATACTTGTCTCTACTCCTTTTCTTCTTCAAGCGCGCCTTCTCCTCCTTCTTTTTTTGTTTTATTAATTCTTTGTGACGCTTACGATCCTCCTAAATACAAGTCCGATTTATGGTACGAATATTTGACCTAGGCGAATAACTACGTACCACACTACTTTGCTTCATCGATTCTACTGCTGATGCCAGGTCCAAACCAGCCGCTTCTTCAACGTGGTCAATGACTCCTTCGACCTAGAATCACTCGGAATCAGTCGAATAATAAAACCTAGCAGGGGAAAAAGAGTAAGCCACCTTGGCCACCGCTCCTCCCTCGTCGAATACCTTCCTAACATTCAACTTCACTTTTTTGTTCAGGAGCTTCTTTGCAGCGTTCATCTTCGTGATCACTTTTGATCCTGTGTTAGCTTTGGCCGTGGATGGACTAGCTTCGCAGGCCTCAAAACTATCAGGATAATGACATTAGATGGAATTTCGAAATGCTGATTATGGAGAGAGACGAAGTAATTTTTTCACCGCTAATCCATTTGTGAAAGAAAGCGGAACATCGCAACTCACAGGAACAAGATCACTTTTCAGAAGACTGAAAACGTCCTTCTTCTTGACAACGAGGAGATCGTCATTCTCATCAACTTCAAAGCTGCCTATATTATTTGCACCCTGAATCGATGAAAAAGGTAATGACGGTAAAGAAAAGTGGACTGATATGTAGCACGAAAACATGACAATTCAAAGTAGAAGTATGAAATGAAGGGATACCAAACTGCTAGTGAAAACAAGGGAGTTAAGGAAACCTTATCGCTACAGCCATTCTCCCTCCGTGTGGGGGAATTCTTCGCTGCAGGAGAATTGTTCTCACCGTTTTTGTTCTTGTTCATCTGAAGTCAGCAATCAATAGTAGCATTCCGTGGTAATCAAGCATTAAAATCACAAGGTGAGATCCTGCAGTAGAACAAAGAGTTACGGGCTTGAAACTCACATTAATGTTCAATCTCTTCTTGCTCAAGAAGCGAACCCTAGGAACAGACATAAGTCCGAACGAGGAGGCAAGCTCTGCAGCATCTACAGATGTAACGTCGAAAACACGTTTGTTTTTCATCATGTATATACTTCGCAGATAAGCGACAACACTCTGAAAGACACGTAGTTCACTGAATTCAAAAAAGATGATGGCATGAACACCAGCGAAATCTCGTACCTTGATCAACGCATCCTTCCAATTCCTCAAAATTTGCACCAATCAAATGAAACCAACCTTTTGTGCGTGCTGATTGAGCTCAGGAAACTGTGAAAGAACAGCTTGCATCTTAATTTTTATATCCACAAGCGCTCTTGGATCAACGCTGAAATTTTAGAGAAAAATTAGAAAGTTTGGGGAAATACACCCAAAACGTTTTGAAAAAATTATATCCTCCAACATTTGCTTCTCTAATGGGATGTTTGCTTGTCGTAGTGCCGCAACCATTCCTTCTTCTTGCGAGGGAGTTAGAAAAAGAACGGCATGGCCAGTTTGGTTCATTCGAGCGGTGCGTCCAACTCTGCACCAAAAAAAAAAACGTCAAAACTTGTTCGAGTATTCACTTGCTTAGATGGTGAACGCTCAGTACTGAGAAGACAACAAATAATTTTGTAAATAAAAGAAAAGAAATGGATAGATAAAAGAAATAAACATCAACGGTGACCACCTGTGAATGTAGTCTTCAACAGATGCCGGACAATCAGCTTGGATCACCCAATCTACGTCGGAAAAATCAAGGCCACGACTTGCAACATCAGTGGCGATCATTACAGCGGCCTAAACAACGATGCTAACCAAATAATAAACGAACATGAATCTTCACTACTACACTAATTTGATTAGAACGAAACATTTACAGCAATAGCTAATGAGATGGGAAAAGGCAAAACATCAACCTCCTTATTCTCAAACTTCTGAAAGACGTCCACTCGTTTCTTTTGATTCATTGTGCCCCATAAACCCATAACCGGCAATCCTGGCCGAAGATGGCAAAAAGCGCCAGTGAGAAACCGCGCCTAAATACTGATGAAACTCAAGGAAAAACTTCAAAAACACATCGCATAACAACAACGTAGTAATATAACTCCAAAAATGATGAGCGCATCAACTAACCTGCTTGCAACTGGAAACGAATACTATGGTCTTCGACTTTTTGTGGTTCACAATGAATGACCAAATTGTGTTCACTTTGTCTTGCTCTTCGCAAATCATATACCACTGCATCAAACTGTCAGGTGTAGCCTGCGCGCATCGCTCATGAGCGGATACGAAAACAGGATCCTGAAGAAACCATCAACGAATGCGAATCAAATATCTCACTACTTCAGAGTAAAATGACAACTTTGGAAATGAAGATACCTTTGTGCATACTCGACTCAAATCCTTAACATTCCTCGTCTGAGTCGCAGAAAAAAGTAAAGTTTGTCGTTCTTTAGGTAGATTAGCAACTATGGCATTAATCTGGAATATTGAGACATTAGAATATTAATCCAATGAGAAGCAATGGCGGCCTTCATAAAACATTTGAGAGGAACGCGAATGTGATATAGCTCGTTTCACCGAGAACGATAGCGGGAGAGAAGCTGAAGAAAAAGAAACTAAGGCGATGAATTATGGGATGCTCCTAGGCACAACACAAAAGAACTTGAATGCTTCCCATCCTGTGCGCAAAGCGTAGGTTTACGCACCTTACTCAAGTATTGTCGCTTTCCAGTCAGCCCACAAAATCTACAAAATCCAAATGCGATAGATTTTACGAAATTTCACCTGTTGACTGAATCCCATGTCAAGGATGCGATCAGCTTCATCTAGCACTAATATTTGGAGTTGATCACACGACAAATGCTCATTCTCGTCCATGTGCTGAAGAAGTCGACCAGGAGTGCAAATGATGATGTTAACACTTCCGATTCGCTTCCTCTCATATTCAACATCAGTACCTTAACAAATAACCTGAACCAAAACTAAGAGAACTGAGGGGAAAGAACATGTGAATGATCCACACCTCCAATAAGCAGCGCACATGAGAACTCGTGATGCTTTCCAACATTATTTATAACGGTGAAAGTTTGAAGAGCTAATTCCCTTGTAGGCGAAATAATTAGGGCACCAAGACCGACTTGACTGGACCACCCAGATCTCCAAAGAGATTCTAGCACCTAGAAATGTTGAACTTCATCGTATATTTTGGAGAAAACATATTAGCAAGTTCAAAGGAATTAGCTGAAAAGCGTACCGGTATAATCAGTGCAAGGGTCTTCCCACTTCCTGTTTTTGCAGCGCCAACAACATCAGATCCATTCAAAGAAAAAGGAAGAGACTCCTTCTGGATATCCGTTGGCTCTTCGTAATCACATTCTTCTAGACCAAGCAACGTTTTACTGGACAAGGGAAGGTCGGTGAATAGTTTGAATGTGGAAGGATTTACCTAAGAAGCGAGAAATCCATCGAAGAAAACCTAATGAGGAGTGTGAAACGCTCTACAAACCTTCGCCAACTCCTTACACCTAGCAATGACCGACTCCAGCTCCTTCTCTGTGCTTTGTTTTCTCTCTCTCTTTGCCTTTCCCATCTTCTTAAACCATTGTTTCTTCTTCTGGCCATGCATTCCAGCCCCTGTAGTCGTTCCTGGCTATTTCTGCAAAAAGATCCATTTCTCATGTCTTAGTAACAACTAGCAATAAACGACATACGAAATTAGCAATGCATAAGTATATAACGCTTCTCCGGTTCTTCCTGGCCGATCAGAATTTACGACGGGTCAGAATTATAGGATATAGCGCGCAATAGCGCACCTGTGCACTCAGCATGCAGAGCGCCTGTGTCTCTGCCCAAGAGAGCCGCGCCGCGGTCCCAACTCTTGCCTGCGTCCGTTTGGAGTTCCCTGTATACCTCTAGCAAGTCGATCCATTACCAGCTTGCTAGAGATAACAATGCAATAAAGATAAAGAGAGAGAGAGAGAGAGTAGTTTTTCGGAAATCGTTACGGCCCATCCTACAACACTGTACAGCCCATTCAACCGGCAGTCGGTATTGATGGAAGGATCATGGACTGATATGCGGCCAGTTTCAATCAATATCAAGCATGCTTGATAGTGCACAATCGCACCATTCAGCTCCAGTCCGTGAATGCACCAGTACCGACTCCTTTCCGAATGCCCTATATAGTCTGTCCGAAACGACGAGTCCGCCCACGCACTCAGGGATCTAGATGCGGCGCGGCTGACGTACTATGCTCTTAGCTGCCAAGTCAAATACGTCACAGCCAATACTATGAAGATAAGGATGAAACGCGATTCGCAGATCAGGGATGATGACGTGGAGCCCTGGCAAACGTGGCAGCTTCTCGATCCCGGCGCGCGTGGGGGGAGTCGTCGTTTCGGACAGACTATGTATGGCATTCGTGGGTCCCGCTATAGTCTGTCCGAAACGACGAGTCCGCCCACGCACGCGGGGATCGAGAAGCTGTCACGTTTGCTAGCGCTCCACGTCATCATCTCTGATCTGCGTATCACTTTTCGTCGTTATCTTCATGGTACTGACCAATGATTTGGCTGTGACGTGGACGACATGGCAGGCAACAGCCTCAGGCACTTTCAGCGGACGATCCGCGTGCCAAATCCTTGGTTGCGGACGGGCCGCGGACCCAAAATGTGGGCGGAGCTTTGCAGCGGACCAGCCGCGGACCTATTCTGAACACGGAGCATCCGCTCAGGCATTCGGGCGCGAGTCCCGCCTGACAAAACGCCCCTTTTTTATTTTCGCGACAAAATCCGGTGCACCGGCGGGAGACACCATTTTGGTTTTATTGCGGGATTGAGCGGAAAATATTGCAGGATTGTGATCGTCACGTACGCCTCCAGCGAGGGGTATATAAGGGCATCAGTTTGTAGGTAGACCTCAGTCTACTTTCCGCCTCGGCGGAGAGTGGAGTCCTACGGGACTCGTCTGGCCCACTGAGGCCCGGTTGAAACCGTGGCCCGGTGCAGGAACCAGTCGAGATGCGTGGGGAGCGGTCGCGCGCAGATGCGGCTCGGATGCAGAAATGCGTCCTAATCCGCTAGTACCGGCCGACGTCGGCGGATGGAGTGCGTGCGCTCCTGAACTCGGCGCGCATTTTTGCTTCCTTGTGCTTTTCAGTTCTGGGACAAAATTCGATCTCCTCTATCATGATGCTGGGTATCATCGTCGGGACAAAATCCGGTCTCCCGCCGGAGCTCGCGGGACAAAATCAGGATGTTGCGGGAGAAAAACGCCCAGTTTTTGATGACTCCCGCTCACACTCGAGCGGGAGTCATGATTTTGTCAGGCGGGACTCGCGCCCGAATGTCTGAGCGCGCGCCTTAATTTTGGCGTGAACTGTGAAACAACCGCGACGAAATATTACAGCATTTTATTCATTTGAATTCAAATTGCCGCGAACCCAGTGCTGACTGAACGTCCTATCTATTCTACCTATTTTTCGTTTGTTTTGATTGTCTTGGTGTGGGGTAAAGTCACACACGCTTTGATTTTCAATCGTTTCCCGTTTTCGTATACATAGAGGAGTGCTCTTGTTTTTCATTTTTCAAGATTTAGGATCACTTGAAATGCGTTACTGCCCCTCAGACCTCAGACCATTGTCGGAGGCGAAATGACAGAAGAAGTTGCGTCTGGCGCCGCTTCACAAGCTGAGCAGCCGAATCAAGCAATGGTACAGTGAGGCCGAGAAGTTCAGAAAGAGCACATCGTCAGTTGGTTACTTCTTTATAATCCTTAGCTTACCTGTCATTTTTACTAATTCATCTAGTGAACAGCTATAGATACCACATATTATTCATAATATCGGTTCACATCTTGAAAGTCAAGTATGAGAGTTGACATAGACCGAGAATTCAACAAAAGGACCGATCTAACTCCATTCTATGGGTGGAGTGAGGGGGGGGGGGGAGAGGAGGTGGACAGCTCGGTTCAGAAGGGCAGTGGCCGCCAACACTGCAAGCCCTCGGAAGGCACATGTGAAGGACTCCGGATACCAGCTTAGTAGGTCCGCCAACGTTCCCGAGGTCCACGGGCCGGAAGCAGGGGGTCAATGTTTGGGGCGACAATTGCATAACGTGATAGTCTATGTGTTAGTAATGAGCAACATAATGAAAAAGAACTCAAATATCAGTGTTAGTAACACAGTCTGCCTTTTTTATATCAGCTCATGCTATTCATTGTTGTAGAGAAGGAAAACTCAATCTGGAATACTTTTCTGGAAGTAATCGACTAAATGAACCTGGAATAAGCAAGATCGCTTCCACCTGAATAAACTGGCATCAAAACTGTTCCACTGGCTAGCTGGCCTAGCGAGAAACGATCCGGCATATGCAGCTGTTTTTGCTCTTTCTGGTTTAATGCGATATGGATGACCTCTAGTAACTTCTAACATATTCGGCCTTTCAAAAATGTCATACAGCTTAAGGTCACATTCCCCGGTCGTCAACTTATACATAAAGACAAAATCGGCTACTTTTCTTCGGAATGCTAGAGTTTGTGCTCCCAGAGCTTTAAGACGGTCTTTGTAAGATAACCTTGACAGTCCTTTTCGAACAAAACACCGATAGGTAAAGCTTTTTTGAACAAGTTCGATGTTTTCAACCAAGGCGTTCTTGTACGGGGACCATAACTGGCAACAATATTCCAGCAGCGGTCTGACATAAATTGTGAACAGTTTGAAAAGCAATTTTGGGTCTCTAGATTTGAATGCTCGTAGGATAAAAGTTGATTTGCACCTAGCTCTAGCAACTAAATCGTTTATGTGCTCATCAAACTCGAATTTATTTGTGTACGTAATGCCTAAGTCACGCACCTTGTTCGCCTGGATTAAAATTTTACCATTCAGACTGAACTGAACATCAGGATGATTTTTTCCAAAACACATTATTGTAGTCTTTTCCAAAGATATATCCAGATCCCAAATGTTGGACCATTCGCCAAGTGCGTCAAGGGCCAACTGTAGTTGGTCACAGTCGTTGATAGTGTATATTTTGGAGTCATCTGCATACATAGAGCAAAAAGTACCGGGGGGCAGCGCTTTTGGCAAATCATCTACATACATCAAAAACATTAACGGACCAATACAGCTGCCCTGTGGTATTCCACTCGTTGTGCGGTAGCTCCGTGAGCGCGAATGATTTACTATAACACTTTGAACTCTTTCTGTTAGAAAAGAGCGAAGGAATTGTAGTAGGCACCCGCTTATGCCAAAAGACGTCATTTTGCGCAAGAGTAGAGGTATCGAAATTGAGTCAAAGGCTTTCCTATAGTCAATATAGCAAACAGAAACAAAATTTCCGTTTTCTATTGCTTTGTGCCACAATGGCACGGTGGACAGAAGAGCAGATGTAGTTGACCGTTTGCCAAGGAAACCATGTTGATTTGGTGAAATGAGCTCATTTTCGGAGAGATAACTCACAATTCCCTTACATATAATACGCTCCAGCACTTTACTTATCGAGCTAGTAAGGCATATTGGCCGATAATTCCTAACATCATTTCTTGAACCCTTTTTGTAGATTGGTCGGACATACCCAATTTGCCACAGCTTAGGGGTTTCACCTCTTAATAGGCATCTATTGAAAAGGAGGGTGAGAGGAGCCGTTAGGCCAAGGGCAGCTCTCTTGAGAAAAACATACGGAATTTCATCTGGCGAAGTTGACAACCTATTTGGAAGTCGACGGAGTGCGTTATATACCGATTCTGCAGAAATGTCAACCCACTCCAGAGTTTCTTGGGTAAGCGGTTCCACATCTGCTTCAGAGGGGGACGGCAACTTATAAACAGATCCAAAGTAGCTGGCAAAAAGTTCTGCTTTTGCTGCATCGTTATCCACCTGTTCAGAGTTTGGAGACGTTATGGTAGGTATGGATTCACAGAGTTCTAACCTCTGGCGACAGAAATGGAAAAACCGTTTGGTATTTCTACTGCGTGCCATTTGTTTTTCTTTTAAGGAAAGGAAAGGTGAGCAAGAGCTCTTTTGAGCTTTCGGGCATACACAAGATATTTTGCATTTCCGAAGGTGCTTCTTTTAGAATGGTAAAAGGTAAGCTTGGCTTTTATAGCTTGAATATACCGCGGATATACCTCTGACGGCCTATTATTAGCACACAAAGGTATATATTTGGAGATAAGATTTTGGAAAATTTCAATCAGATTTTGATAGCAGTCGTCAATATCTACGGAGCTATTAATGCAGGTTACCCAATCGATCGAGGTGAGAGCTTCAACAATCGCATTGTAATCACCTTTAGCAAAATTGTAACTGCTTGTTATTGCCGTCGGGGGATTTGGACTAACTTCTTTAATTGTGAAGGAAATCGAGTTATGGTCTGAGGTGCTGAAGGGTGGTAGTATCGTGATATCTTCTAGGAGCGAGATTTCTGAAGTCAATATGATATCTAGGATATTGAAGCCATGGGTCGGTCGATTGACAACCTGCTTGAAATTGAAGCTTAGAGAAAAATTGAGAAACAAGGCGGAAGACTCGGATGAAACGTTGCCACGGTGTGTCATATTGTTCCAGTCAATAAGTGGGAAATTAAGATCTCCCATAATGATTACACTTCCATTCCATTCCAAGCAGACTTCTGTTAAAAAGTTTATGAGCACCGAGAATTCTGCTGCAGAACAGGATGGGCTTCTGTAGATGACAATCACCAAGATCTTTTTGTCTCGTATCTCAAGTTGTATTGCAACAGTTTGACAGAATTCCGAAAAATTTCTTTTGAAGAGCACATGATGGGAGATCATATTATGAATGAGCACTAACACACCCTCTCCTGATCGACTTCCAACCCTATCGCAGCGATGGACGGAATAGGTAGAGCTGAAACTTAAGATGGCATCATGGATGGAGTTTGGTTTACACCAACTTTCGGTAACAAAAACTCCATAGGGATTCTGTGACAAAAGAAAGTTCAAGTCTGGAATCTTGTTAACGACGGAACGAGCATTCAGGAGAAGGAATTTCTGAGCAAGAGCAAAATCATTTTTATCTGTTGTTAGCTTACTTGTGCCGGTCAAGATGCGTTGGTTACAGTGCTCGTGTCCCTAGCGATTTTGGGTCTGTTGCGGAGAGGGTGCAAAAGGCTCATTCACAAGCTGACTTTGTTGAGGTGCATGCTCAAATGTGGCGCAAGCCGGCAATTTGCGCGGCGTACGTAGTTCATGAATTTTGAAATCACGCACGATATATTTAAGCATACCTTCCTGGCGATTTAGTAGACCTGCCTTTTTCCGCAAACTACGGTCGTACTCCAATTCCTCACGAGTGTAGTCTTTCCTGGCGTACGAGTGAACGAATTCTTTCGTGAGGGACAGTCGACCACTCCGCATGTAATGCAAAAGACGATCCCTAAGTTCTTGGTTTCTTAAATAAATTTTAATTATTCTCGGGCGAGTACTCCTGATGTTTCTCATCTTAGGGTGCCTATGGAGATCTATATGCCCTGCTTTGAGTTCCCTGGTGAGTTCATCATCGGCCGATGCCTCTATGACCTCCTTCAAGGCCTCCTGATCGAAGACATGGGTGGCCGCATCATCGATTTGCTCTCCTATGCCAACCCATGTTATACCACAGGATTTTGAGGACACTATCTTAGCATCGGCCTGAAACTTCACCAGGGTACTATAGAGGGCCGCATTGGAAGAAGGAGCTTGCTCGCTCAAAGTGATAACACGCTCTTCTAACGAATTCAGCCTAGTTAGGACGGCGTTTTGCGTTTCTTGCATCTTCAAAATGAGATCAAACATTTTATCAAAACGTGAAAAAAAGCCATCCCACCGTTCAAGAATAATCTGAAGCCAAGCTGGTGCTTCCGATTGCGATTGTCCATTAGAACTCCTTTTTGGGGCCATAGCACAACAGGAATAGGGAAACTAGGGGAAGGCAGACAGATGGGTGAGCAGCCAGTCGCGGTGAACGCACAGGATAGAATGTGATATTGTATATTATATTTTTGAAGGGAACACGCACTACGGCTGCATCTATGGGTGACAGAGAAGAAGGCTCTGAAGTTCATAACCTTTTACAGTGAGTTCGTTTCTGTAGTTCCCAACGTCACTGTTATTAAGGAGTGTTTGGATTTTCAGAGATACGAATGATCTATACGACACCTAATGAAGCAGGCAGTGCAGGCGGCAAGAAGGGTGTATATATGAATATCGATATATAGAGGATATGAACAATACTCGTGACGCCACGGTCACTGATGTATTGTACACCTTCTTCTACTTATTTGTTCATTCTTGTCTGATATTATTTCAAGTTGTATAGACGTTGTCACGTAGACTCCTGTCATTTGAAGCTATATTTGCTTTGTTTGTACTAAGATAATGGTAAAATAAATTAACCATTTATTATATGTGATGTTAACGTTTTGTCCATTTGTGATATGAAGCGTTTAGACTGTTAAAGAAAAGGTTGAGGACGGAGCTATTCACCTGTTCTCAGAAAGGCGCGCGGCTGGTCCGTTGAAGGCACGCGGCTGGTCTGCTAACAAGCAGCAGCGGACGGCCCGCGCACCCAAGTCCTGGCGAATTCTCAACCCTTACGCGGGCAGTCCTGTATTGGGTGCGCGCGCCGTCCGCTGAAAGTGCCTGAGGCATCCGTCCCAGCCGCGTCGCCTCTCGATCCCCGCGTGCGTGGACGGACTCGTCGTTTCGGACAGACTATACGTGGAATTCACGTGCTTATGTGGCACTATTCGAATATATTCGAAGCTTCTATTCGATATTGGAACACAGTTTGGGACTTGAAAGGAGAAAATACGTTTTCTGCTACAGTCATTTTAAAATGGCCCCGGAAAAGTGGAAGTACGTTGTACGCATGCGTTCGAGCAGTGCGATACCGAGTGCGTGGTTGAATGGCCTGTACTTATCTACCAAACTCCATAACAAAAGTTGCAAACATTCCGATCCGCATTGCCTGGTTTGCAAAAGAATACACATATATATCCGTGTTTGTGACTATGGGTTCTTCGCTAAAAAAATTGGTGCACGCTGGTTAGGGAAGGAGAGGATTATCACAAACTCCATATTGTTTTTGTACCATAATCTCATTTTCGTCGGTTTACGATGTAAGGTATATCTGTAATTGCACCAAAGGATGTTCATTCGTAATGGAATTCAGCTGAAGCAGAGAATGGATTGTAGACTGAGCATCCTCGGGAATTCACGTGGAAAAGTACGACTGATTCTAGAAAGCTATGGTGCATCTCATTACCGTTCGCTCGTTAGCTTTACCTCAAAAATATTCTGCAGCTTCAAGTATTACCTCATGCTTCTCATGTCTGAAAGGTCCTACCGCTTCTACGGCTGTCTTTTTTTGTTCGAGTCGTTCATTGCGATAGCTCGATTCACTTGAAGTTTTAAGAAATTATAAAGAAGTAGCCAACAGTTTGTTTGCCCTAGATGTGGTCGCATTTAGTACCTACATATGTGGGTATTTTATTGGTACAAAAACCAGTCCAAAAAAAGTTTCTTCATTTATATTTCCCTCAACTTCGCGAAATTATAACTTTCGTAAACCACATTACAAATATAATTATCGTCTATCCGAAACGACGAGTCCGCCCACGCACGCGCGGATAGAGAGGCGGCGCGGCTGGGACGGATGCTGTTGGCTGCCACGTCATCCACGTCACAGCTAAATCATTGGTCAATACCATGAAGATAACGATGAAACGTGATACGCATATCAGAGGTGTTGACGTGGAGCGCTGGCAAACGTGGCAGCTTCTCGATCCTAGCGTGCGTGCGCGGACTCGTCGTTTCGGACAGACTATACCTAAGACCAGTGATTCACGAACGAATCGCTCATTCATGCTTGTTTAGCACTGGGGCAGTTCAGAAGCGAGAAACTGCAGATTGTCATCTTTGGATGTCAAATGTTCAAACCATTTTTTAAACAAAGTGTCTCTGGTAGATGATGCCCACACGACGTCCAGAGATTTGATGATGGTTGGATGATGTGCTCACAGTCGAAGGAAATCTGACCAGCCATTATGGTGAGGTAGTTAAGGATTTAAACGCCTCGAGAATTTTATCCGTCACAGTATATGAGATTTTTGGGACAATCCAGAATAATTGGAATCCTTGAGTATGCAGCTATTAACAAGCAGCTCGGAGTAGTTAAAACGGCAAAACATTTGGGAACAGCAAAGAAAATACTTGAAAAGATGTATGTCTATGCTTCTCCGGGAGAATCCTAGGTTGTGTCAGACTTTACAGTGAGATCGGTAGGCAACGCAGGTATAGTCTGTCCGAAACGACGAGTGACGTGTTCAATTTGGCAGCTAACAGCATACGTTCCAGCCGCGCCGCCTCCCAATCCCTGCCGTGCGTGGGCGGACTCGTCGTTCCGGATACACTATATTTCAAAACCAATTGCAATGCTACAGAAAAATCAGTTAAAATGGAGAAAAATGGTATTGCGTTGCCTCTGCATTTCTAAATTTTCATTAGTCCTAACATCAGCGAGCACTCTACCACTCGCAGAGTAGAAATGCCTGGTTTCCGCAATAGGTTTCTTACCACGAAAGGGAATTTATATATGAAAGAAATTATAATTCTTAAGAATCAGACCAGAACATTTACGCCGACCTAACACTTCATTAGTAAAATCTATTCGACTATTCGATTATTCGAATATTCGACTATTCGAGTATTCGAATACTCGAATAATCGAATATTCGAAGGCAATAATATTCGAATATCCATATTCGAGTACTTTTAAAATTCCCAATTCGAATGTTATTCATTCGTTCGAATGGTTTCGAGAGCTTCGAATATTCGGTATTCGAATATTCGAGGCCAGTTCTCAAATGTGGTAACTATACAAGTGACTGAGCCTGGATAAGCTGGCACGTCGTAATTGCGCGAATAGATGCTAAGCAACTGAGTTCTTGGTTGCGATTCGAGTTTCTTCGCAGGTAATTCATGACTCCTTGTGCTCATTTAACGTTTGCGATGGGCTAGCAGTGTTTGTCACTAGTTCGCCGGGTGCTGCCTTTAATGCAAAAAAGTGCGTACATGAGAACTGTAGGCTCTAGTCCAAGGGGATCGTGCGCGGCAAGGTCGGTGCTCCGAGCTACTGATGCTGTTTTCCCGGGCCTCATGCGCTCATTTCTCCGGGTGCCCGAGAGAATAGTAGTGCTGGAATTGCCTGGGATTGTTCAGTGTTAGAGTCTGTTTTAGCATTTGGATCGGAAGTCGGATAGGTTTAGAAGAAGAGGAACGCTCGAAACCATACGTCAGTCAGCGAGCAGCAGAGTAAAATATGTTCCTTCCCGACTGGTGCAAACACTGAAATTCTATCCACAGTGACTCAGCTTTCTTCGATTTTTTTTGACACAGAATATGATAACTGTAACCTCGGTTCCTCCACTACATACAGCAATGACGGTGGCCCATCCACGGCCTCGAAAAGGACGCCGCGCAACCGCGCCGCAACCGATGTCTTCTGCTGCTGTTATGCTACTTCTACCAGCTTTTCTACCAGTTCTAAGGATTTCCGACCGAATCGTTAAGAAAAGCGCCTAGAAATAGCATTCAGGTGGCAGACGACACCGATTCCGAAGCGCGTGGCGCTGTTCGGCGTTTTTCTCGAAGCCGCGAATGGGCCACCATCACTGACGTCCATTGATGTACGTCAACGGTCTCGAGAAGGACGCAACGCGACCGCGCCGCGCGAGCTGCGATCAATGTCGTCTGCTACCGGGATGTTATTTCTAGTCGCTTTCTTCCCGATCTGGTCAAAAATCCTAAAAATCGCATAGAAAGCTGCTAGATATAAAGTCCTTACGCGCAATCGGCGGAAAATTTTTCGAGCGCGCCCAGCAAGCGGCACGACCCTCTTGTGGCAGCGGTCCCTAGTCGTTCGACAGATTCTTGGCCCAGGTGAGTGTTTTTCTTTCATTGTTTTTCAGCTGAAGTTTATCTGAAGCTGTGAGGCCTGTGGCTAACCGATATCGACCGGACGGCCCCGCATGCCTCATATTTTGCACGTTTTCCCCATGCATGCCCCAAATGCTTGTTTTTATTGTTTTTATGAGGCATGCGGGGCCGTCCGGTCGACATCGGTCAGCCACAGGCCTCACACTTTCAGACAAACTTCAATCAAAGAAAAAAAATGAAGGAAAAACACTCACCTAGGCCAAAAATCTGACGAACGACGGGGGACCGCTGCCAGAAGAGGGATGCGCCGCGCACTCGCCCCATGCTGGGCGCGCTCAAAAATTTTCCGCCGACTGCGAGTACTCAGACATTCGGGCGCGAGACCCGCCTGACAAAACAGTTCAAATAGGACGCAAGTGATCTACGATGACGCGACCCACGGGCAATCGATCGCCGCGCGGGAAAATCACACATATATAGGTCTCGTGATATTTGAATTGTATCTCTGACTTATTCTCTACTCCGGCTCGTTTGGAGCGTGTGCACCACATTTGTGCTCGTCCGTTATTCTGTTTTTCCAATAAACTTATTTGTTGTTTGTGTACCGTCGCCTTGCAAGGGTTTCTCCCCAACTCTATTTTTGTCGCCAATCCGGCCACAACTTAACTAAACGCCCCTTTTTCATATTCGCGACGAAATCCGGTGCACCGGCGGGAGCCATCATTTTGGTTTTATTGCGGGATTGGTCGGAAAATATTGCAGGATTGTGATCGTCACGTGGCGGTATACGCCTCCAGTGAAGGGTATATAAGGGCATCAGTTTGCAGGTAGACCACAGTTTACATTCCGGCTCGGCGGAGAGTGGAGTCCTAAGGGACTCGTCTGGCCCGCTGAGGCCCGGTTGAAACCATGGTCCAGTGCAGGGACCACTCAGAACTTCAAAAACAAGTTGTCGGCCCAGCTTTGCCCAAAAACAACTTGCAAACAAGCTTTTAACTAGCAAATCGTTGTCGACAAGTTTGACGTCATCATTCCACCCAAAACCAAGTTGTCGACAAGCTCTTCTCCCTACAACTTGTCGACAGAAAAACAAGTTGTCGACCAGCTTTTCCAAAAAGCAACTTGCAAACAAGCTTTTGTCGGAAAAAGTTGTTGACAACCTTTTAGCTGAACAACCTGTCGACGTAACATTGAGGACACCAGGGCAATGGTTGCTATAGCACAGTTGTAGGAAAGCGTTTGCTGAAGTGACTAGCAGGGCCACTACAATCTGTTTAAAGTGCGGCGATAGCTGAGTATTCATGCACATTGCCTATCTTTCTCTACCCTCTTTTCAATCCCTGTGCACTTCCCGCACATTTTTTCTCTTGTGCCTTCCCACACCTGTCTACCTTAGAAAAACAGACTATAGTTACCTGCTAAATGACCGCCGGTAATCGCTGGCAGTTTGACCAGTGCTCGTCCTTGAAGGGGTGAGTAACTGATGCCAGCAGAAAGAAAACGTTTTTTTTTGTTTTAGCGGTGGCACCTAACTACCTATGTCGGGGTTATTGGCAATTGCGTAAAAATTATGTACAGATTTTTAACGACTATTCCCAATACGTAGCTACTATTTAGGTGGTAATCTGACAACTAATGTCAGATTGAAAAATTAGCAGATTTTTTCATAGAAGTGCAAGCATTATTGAACGAAGAGTGCAGAAATAATTGAAACAATTTATTTACGATTTTAGATGAAATGTCACAATTCCTTCTTATGGTTGAGACTATAGGTTCTGGGGAAATTCTGCTCTCAAATCTTATTGTTCTTCGGCAGTTGATCCCTTTAAACAAGCCTTCAGATACAGCACTATGGATTTGAACGTGGGTCTCATCTGCGGTTCGGCTTAAAAATAAATGTGATTTCGCGTTAGTGTTATGGGATCATAGCATTTCCTACCTATGCACTCTCTGAATAAAGCTGCCACGTCAGAAGGCATGTTATCTTGTGGACTTAGACGGAAGCTACCATCGACAACGTTTTGATAGACCTTAAAAAATCGTTCAACTGCCACACGACTATTACGCTGTAAGACTGAAATCAGAGATGTTATTACACAGCTGGTACACTGGTGAAAATGATTTCGGAGCGATTCTTCACATTTTTCAAATGCGCGATAATTTTAATACATGTAGGGGACTGCTTTGGAGTGGACCTGCTCGCACAGGCTTCTGCTTGGACAATTCTGTACAGTAAAAGGATCTGTGGTAAACGTGAAAGGATCTACCGATCGCGTCGCCTGCGATTGACAATTATGCAGTTTAAAATTACCTAGATCCGAGTATTGGACTATGAACATGCAGGTAGATGAACGCTACAGGCTTGCAGTTCAACCCAGCTCTACTGCCGCCTAGATCAGATGAGAGGATTAAGAAGTCAATACTCACCTCATCTGCATCCCATTCGCGATATGGAATGTGATAAGGTATCTGGAACACTTCCCACATAGTTACTCCGAACGCATACACATCCGTGTGTTTTTCAACCTGAAACAGGTTTTCTTCTTGAAGACAGGTGTTTGCCCAAAAAAGGGTTTCTGAGAATATTGGAGAACTAGAATCTTTTTGAGCTGCTGAAAATAATGGTATAATAAAAGGCTCCCACGATCGTTGAGGAATCTTCCTTTTTTAGGGATTATCTCTCCAACTGAAATCTGGAGCAAATGATTGAAGCCTAATCATAAATGGGCTGTGGTTGTTACTTGGTTTTCGAGAAGGTAAGACTCTTTCGCCACATTTATTAAGCACGGACTACGGGGACAAATCTTAGTTGGTTGGGCCCTCATGGAACGGTCTACTGACAATGAGGTACTTGGACTATTTCACGTGCACAACTGGGATACACAACTAGCGTATCAGGTAGGTCCAAAATAAATATCTCAAAAGCGGAATGAGCTGAGACTCCGCCTTTACCCAAAAAACGCTCAAGAAACAAATAATACATGTAAATAAATAAAAACAAAATAAGTAAATAAAAATGAATATGATTCAAAAAATAATACAAATGAGAAACCTTGGTATAATGAAAGATATTGATCCGTTTACTGTTAGATCCGAATTGAATTCAATAAATAAGTCGTATATCCCCTTTGTACCCTCAGAAGTAATCTGAAGCCTTAGATCCAGTTGGCTTGGTGAGCGAACGATTCTAGAGCTCAATAGCAAACCTGCGTTTCATTTCGTTTGGAAAGCAGTTTTTATTTCTCGCTCTCTCATTAAAAATCAAGAAAAAACTATAGAAGTAGCGTACTATGCCAGTGTGGTAGACGTCCGGTGCCAACCACCGCAAATTCATCGGCTTGTCCGGATTGACAATGTAGGACTTGGATCTCCTGGTGAGGCCGAAGTCGGCAACCTTAAAAGCTCTCAAGCCTTTTTTCCAACACATTTTCTGCTGTATCAATAGACACATGTGCCCAGCAGGCACAACTTCCTGATGCCCTAGTGTCCTTCTGAATCCACCTAATCGAAGACGCTTTAGGGCCCTGTTCCGAAAGGGCATCAGAAAATTTTAGTGATTTCGTACCTTGACGACCTTGTCCATTAGCAGGTTTCTAGCAGCGATATCTCTATGTATACATCCTTTGCTATGCAGATATTCAATTCCAAGAGATGCTTCGTATAAAATCTGTAAACTCAGCTTGTTTATTAGGTGAAACGCGAATTTATTACAATTTTTCTCAAAATTAGCTCAGAAGCGTTCGACATTATTCCGAGCTGTGAGTATTTTCATGCGAGAAACCGCAAAGACATCCACACCTGTACCCTCTTAGCAGTCTTAGCATATTTCCCTTTCTTTTTGAGGAAGTCGTTTAGCGCTCCGCCGGTAACCAACTCCATGACGAGGTAATAGGGCTGAAAATCAAGAAATTATTTTTTTTCTTCCGCCAAGGCGTGGCATGACGAATGAGGATTTCGATTCAAAAATTAGAAAAAAAGAAGAAAAGGTCACCTCAGTGTCGTTGGCTACGCCGTACATACGAACCACATGTGGATGGTCGTACATCTGCATCACCCTCGCTTCCTTCCACAACGCATGCGAGTTCTCAACGCTCATATCAGACAGGACTTTCACTGCTACCTGAACCGAAACGTTGTGATAGTCACCAGGATGAGATACAGTAGCAAGTAAAAAGATTACAACTTTTGGTTTTTGTGTCTATAACTTCTTCCAAGGTAGAGTGTGGAGCCTCAAATTATAAAGGGAGTTGTAAACACTATTGTAAACACTCATACCTATAGAAACCAGTTAAAATCTGCCCATTCCATGGGTGTTCTGTTTTTTTTTTTTTGGAAAAATTTTTTTCTCAGAGGTCGAAATCTGAAGTTTGTCACCAACTGCAATGTCTTGGGAAACGGCATCTATTGTTGGGATCTGACCACGCATCGATTCCTTCGTGCAGAATCAACTGGTATGCATTAGAATATAAACATGTGTCTACCACTGGTGCACATCTGCGAAGGCTATTTGAGGTTGCTTCGGCAATGATCCTCTGTGAATGTTTATGCCGGCGTGGCTCCTTCTATTAGCTCTGTTTAAAAGGCATAGGTGCTGCTGACGTTCCTATAAATTAAGTTACAGGTAGTCGATTCTAAAGCAGTTCATTGCTACCTCGGAATTCCGAAATATTCCGATTGGTTTCAATGCAGCCAGTTGTGGACATCACGGAAATTGAGTTTTAGAATTTTTCTGTCTTGGGAAGACATCTGAAGGATCCCATAAGAGGTAAAAATGCTCCAGGATTTCTGGAATATTGCCGTGTACATGACGATTCATGATGCAATGAATCTATCGAAACAGGACTACTCGAAGTGACGAGTGTTGCTCACTAGCACGAGAGTGTGTGCCCTCTTGCACCAAATACGTTTGCTCTGAAAATGTCCCATTCAGTTTGGTTTATCGAATTCTAATTGAATTAAGTTTTCATAGTTCCACGTTGCAGTAACCCACTTCGATGTTTCGAGGAGTTCATTGCATTTTAACTGGACGTACCTCATCAAATCAGAGGCGGCAAGAGTCGTCATGTACACATTAATATTCTACGAGCAAATACGAGGGTTATCGATGGGAAACCGAATCGCTCCTCTGCTGGCAATAATATTTTTGGACCACATTGAGAAGATGTCATTGACTTCCGGGATCTTGCTTTATAAAAGATATATTGATGATGTGTTTGTGATGGGCACAACTGAAATGGAAGTTGAAGCAACACTCGGAAGACTGAACGCTTTCGATCCTCAGGTGTCATTCACGATTGAAAGGCCTGATAACGAAGGTTATCTTCCCTTTCTGAACGTTAAAGTAAGAATCGTCGAGGGTCGAAAGGAGCACGTGTGGTACAAGAAGGCAGCTTCAGCCAACATTTTAGTCCATGCAAGGAGCGCTCATCCTCAATTCATCGAAGCAAACGTGGTGCGGAATTTGATAAGGACGAAAGACAAGTTATGCACGACAAAGGACTTGGAAGTTGATAAGACAATATCACGCATACTTGACGAAAATGGATATATTGCAAATCCCACCACAACATGGCTCCCACACAGAACACCGGATGGATTGCCGCTCATCCTTCCTTATGTGGGAGACCATCTGGCACGAGAAGTGAATGAAGTGGTGAAACAGTCAGGCTTGCCAATCAGACTAGTGTTTCGCCCGCCACCAACGCTGAAACATCTGCTGACCTCCACACGCATCTATGAAAATAAATGCCCCGAGCTGGATTGCCAGTATTGTACCGAAGAGGAGAAGATCTGCCAGCTACGGGGTACGGTCTACCTTATTAGGTGCAACGGCTGTGGGGAAAAGTATGTGGGAGAAACAATGAGACCATTACGAAGAAGATTGGATGAACACCGTAGAGCATTAGCAAACCCGTCCTCCTATCCGTCAGAAAGTTTCTCATGGCAACGTACCTTGAGACATACGAACGACCGCGCCCCCACATTCAGGGTTGCCATACTTCATCGGCACCTGACGAGGACTCTGGAGAGAAAAATCATGGAGGCGGTCGAAATAAGGAGACACAGCCCAGAAATTAATAATAAAGAAGAACTAAGGGAGGTGCTAAGGCTAATTGTGTGATCGGAAGTATAAGCGCTCCTCCTATCTCTATCTCACTTGGTGCTAGTCTCATTCTGTAGTAAAAACCGTAGGAGTGAGGTTTGCTTTACGTGTTAATCTGTGTTCATATGTCTAAGTCATCGATGTGTAGGTAAACGGATACCATTCGGCTCGGAGTCCCAGGACTTAGTCACTGACTGCCCATTGGTATTGTTAGTCTTGTTAATGTTGATGTACTTGTGATGAGGGGCAATTAATTGTAAGAATTAAGGTCTGAAGAAGGCGTTATCGCCGAAAGCTAACGAATAAAGAAGTTGGAGAGTCTTCACTTTATCAGCCGAAGAACTACATAATGAAGCTCAGAGACAGACAAATACTGAATGATCATTAATATTCTTTTAATACTTAAAGGCAGCACTCACGCTGAAAAAAGTTCCCTCGAATCCGTGCTCATTTCAAAGGTGCCATCAATTGGACTGTATCTGCAAAAGGAATCTCTCCAAATCCTGCAGTTGCTCGAGTAATAAAACTCGTACGCATGTACAAATGCGCCCAGTACGCTCAACCCCGCTCCATTCTCTCTGACCGCGTGCGGCTGTGATTCTCAGCTGATACAGGATCGATCAGGATTTTCCTATAGTGGTGATTCGTTCCGCAGCTCTGCGATGACATCCATCTCAGGCGGTAGATCTCGTACAAATGGACCTGTATTGGCAAATTACAACATAGTATTTCGCGCAAACCTTGCCTTTTTCGATGGCCTTTTCTCTACTAGGGGCACAAAAATAGCCTCCAGAGTAGAATTTCATGAGAAAATCGACAAGGTTTTTTATTGTGAGTGCTGTCTTTAAGCATCTTTTCCATTTATGAGAACGTTAATGTGTCTTTTTTCTCGAGTAAAAATCCCATAACTTATTTTTCGTGATGTGCACAATTGGCTGCATCGAAGCTGGCCGGAATAATTCGGAATTTCGGAGAAGTAATGCAGTGGATTGAAACGGAACACCTGTAACTGAACTTATAAAGCCGTCATCATCATCTTTCCTTTACAAACAGAGCCGGTAGAGGGAACCACGGTGACAGAAAGATCCATAGAGGATCGCTGCTGAACTGATCTCACATAGTCTTCGCAAGTGTCAACCAGTGATCAGCGCACGCACATTTCCTAGTATATACAGATTGAATCTGCTGCAAGGAACAAATTATTGGTCAGATACCAACGAAAGATGCCATTTTGCGGGATATTGCTGTTGGTGACAAATTACAGATTTAGACCTGTGCAAGAAAATAATTTCTTAAACGAACAGGAAGTTCACGAAATGAGGAGAATCTAACTTGCTTCTATCGTCCCTAAAAATTTGAACCTCCATGCTATACTTTGAAAGAAGTTATAGACGAAAAACAAAAAGTTGCAATCTTTTTGCTCGCTACTCCATGTATGTTTAAGTAGGTAAAAATACATATGGGTATCAGACTTTCGCGGGTAGCATGACTCAGCAACCGCCTAAATTCTGTGAGCTATCCTTCAATACGTGTGGGAGAGGGGCGGGGGTGGAGGGGGGAGAGGGGAAGCGGACATCACTCACATCGATAACTTGCCGATCCTTGCGCAGGACTCCTCTGTAAACACTTCCATACGAGCCCTTTCCGAGTCGTTTCCCTAGTGTGATCATGCTGGAAGGGAAACCCTTCAAATCCACATCGATGAACCCTTCAAATACACAAGCTATCTTCATGTGATATTCTCACCAGTGCCTTAGTTCCCATTGTTTTCGCCGAACTGGGCAGTTCAGAACCACTTGGGCGTCTTCAATTTGGATGGGCCTTTTCCGAACCTTGAAAATGAAAAGGTCATTTGCTGCTTTCCCCTAAATGTTAAGATTCTCACCTGTAGTTCGTCTATCATGTCCTTTATCGATGGGTATTCCACTCCGGCAAGTTCGAAGCCTCCACTCTCAGTCCGCTGTACAACGGCGTTGTATACCTAAGTGGAAGGGTTTCGTGAAGGTTGTCAGCTAGGGCTTAGTTTTGGTTTGCAATTTTGATCGAATCAAGTTTGCCGTTTCTTGTGAAGCAAATTCATAGCGAAATATTCTAGAATGAATCTACTAATAAAGCTCAGATATTTGCAGTTAACCTCGCTAATAGTGATGTGTCACAAATGACCGCACACGAAACGGATGGTGTTGATTGCTTAAAGAACCCCTCCCCATGCATAATTTCATTAAAGAGCAAAATTTCGTAAGAACATTAGCTCTCATTCTCTATAAACTTACAAGGAAAAGATTTTCGCAGCGTATGAACCATTTAAAAAACTTCTTAAATTCATTTTAGTCACCATCTCGATAGTAGTTATTTTTATTCATTTTTAAAAACAGTAATATTTCATAGAATTTTGTTACAGTGGTCAACAAACGCACTACAATTCTCATTCTTAGTGCGCTAGAGCTGAGACATCATATCGTTTCACTAAGAATAATTCGGGAAAGAAAATTAAACTCTAGGAAATTCATACAGCTAACCACTCGAGTATACGTGACTCACACCTCAGGTTCCTACTGGGTTGGCGAATAATTTCGTGCGGTTTTTTGGAGTGTTTTTTCGCGGTGATCCGCTTGACGTCATGCTTTAAACTATTTTGTAGCTCCTGTTTTGCTCTCTACCGTAATCACAACCGCGTTCCTCCATTCTCATCGTTCCTTGTCTCCGCCACCGACGGCCGTTCGACTTCAACTGTAGTCGAATGTGGATGACATGAATAGGTACATTAACAACGTCTACAGGGAGGCCTTTGCTGGTGAGAGAACAGCGCAGAAGTGGTATACCCGCTCCAGACAGTGCAATTCGTCCCTTGAACTTGGCGCTTGTCCTGGACGCCCGTATGTGGGAAATGGAGAAATGGAGACTATTATCGCTGAGGGTAGCGGACGTAAGAAAGAATCACTACTGATATTAACTTTCAGCAATGTATAGGTTTTGGTAAAGCATTCCGTGCGAACTGTAAAAATGCTTGATACGAGGCGATCCTCACATATTGGATGTGCTCGATTTTTCTACGCATATTTCATCTAAATGCTCTGAACTTACTGCTCGCAGCGGATCCGCGGTACGAGGTCAATCCGGGGTGAATCCGCGGTTGCCCGCGATAAATCCGCACGTGCCCACGGTGGACAACCGGGAGCGACGTCAGTTCCGCGCTATGCCTGCACATGCTCATGATGGACCCGTACCAGTGGCGGACGCAGGGGGGAGGGGGGCGGGGGGGGGGGCGCCCCCCCCCCCGAGAATGGGTCGCCAAATTTTCGAAATTACTTTACAATACAAATAAAAATCTTGTGTTAGTTTATTTTTAATTGTTTAATTTTATTATTATTTTTAATATATTTTTTATTTATTGTTTATTATTATAATTAATATTATTATTAATTTTATTTTCCGTCTGGGTCCCCAAAACGGCGGAGACCCCACTTTTCTTCCCACGCCCCCCCTCCCGCCCACTTTCTGCGTCCGCCACTGACCCGTACATGCCTGCGGTGCACCCGCAATAACATGGCTATCCGCGGTGGACCCGAACATGTTACACGGTTGATCCGGGTCATCAGTGCCAACAATATGTTCACGAACGGTACGGAGGGAGGGCCTTTGGGTCCCGTCGAAAAGTGGGCGTGGCTAACGATGCCCCACGGATATGCGGGTGCTACGCAGCTTCTGCTGACAGCCACGTGTACTCACAAGGAAGGGAGTGACTACTAAGCGTTTGCAGCACTTCTGCTACCAGTAAAGATGAATAACATCGAAAACTTCAATAAATGAGAGCAGGACGTCTTTGATGCTTCAAAGCTATTAAAATTATGGGCTCGAATTTATGGATAGTGCATGTAGAAGTGGTTTAACCGTTACTGCTCAAAAATGACATCATTTGATGAAGTAGACGGGGATTTTGTGACTAGCCCAACGACTAACCCTCTTCATTAACGGGAAAAAAATCCCGCAAAATTTTTCGTGAGTACATATCTCAACACAAAGTCTAATCACAAAATTTCCATTTTTCAAACCTAAACAAAGGTTTCATTCAAAATGCTTCTTAGTATTAATTCATAGTTTCTGGTGAGAAAGAGTGATTCAAATGCTCAATAGTCTACCTACCTGAGCTTACCTTAGACTGAGTAAAAGGCAATTAATTCCCGATAGTGTAGGATCATTGAAGATGTTGCTGGGAAACTCCCTCAGTCCCTCGGTTTATTAATTACCCCTTCCCTCGATGTATTTCTTCTTCTTCTCTTTTTTTTCAACTCCAAGTTTTCTGATGCTGCCTTCAGTTTTCGTTCACTAATATTTTGGTTTAATTAGGTATTTCGTTTCTTTTTGATTGTTATAGACATGACATGGCTCATGTATAAAATAAATAAATGATAGTCACTCCCTCCTTTGTGAGTGTGTGTGTGGCTGTCAACAGATCACCGTAGCAGCTACATATCCATGGGGCATCATTCGCCACGCCCTTTTTCCAACGGGACCCAAAGGCAACGCCGCCAACGGTACACGTATGGCCGAGTGGATAAGTGATGTGTAAATGCTTGAGAAGTGCCAATGTCATTGTGGATTTCCCCCTCCTCTTAACGATAGGTACTTCGACACAGGACTATTTCTTGAGGAAAGTAACCAGTCCCTTGAAAATGCGTGTTCCCGCGGTGGACCCGCACATGCCCGTGGTGGACCCGCAATACATCCGCGGTGCATCCGCACATGCCGGTGGCGAACCGACTCCCCACCTCGGGCGTACCGATCCACTGCGGACAGAAAGTTCAGTGTGACTACCAAGAAATTCGGATGTGGGTCATTCAAACTATTGTCGATTCTATAGGTCTGGAGGAGTCACATACCACTCATTTTGTTAAGTTTCTTTTGCATTTCGTAGATTTTTATTAAAGAGTTATGTTGCTGGCCACAAAATGAGTAGTCGTTTCAAACAACGCAATTTTTCGTAGACGTAGAGGTAAGAAGCTGCGTTGTCTCTGACAACTTAATGTGGGAGGAAAGGCGTCATGTAATCACTCAGTGTGATTGATACTGTTATTAGAAAGCATAAAAAACCGCACGAACTTATTCCCCAACCTATTCTGAACTTTCTGCTCGCGGCGGATCCGCACATGCCGCACGGTGGACCCGCACATGTCCGCGGTGGATCCGCAATAACGCTGATTCGAAAATCAGCGCTGTGAGAACCGCTCCAAGTTTCGACACGTATGGCCGAATGCATAAGGCATCGGGCTTGGAAGCATCAGCTTTGGAAAGAGGTTGAGTTCGAGTCCGGTGATGTGCAAACGCCTACAAAGTGAAGTGAAAATGTCGCCGCAGAGTTTCTTCTACCTTTCTTCGTCGGATACCCCGAAATAGAGTCGTTATTGATCGAAATATTAGATGCAACGCAGGCGCAGAAAGAGTTTGCTCACACTGGTAGCAATAAAATTATTAATAATGCCCATGAGCAATTTCGCGGACAGGAGACTCCGCTCCTTGGATCTGCAGTGGCCGGGAGCACTGCACTGTCGCGCCCTGCGGCCAACGGCTGCTGTCGCAGCAGCCATGAGCAACGCTATGGCAGCCCTGGCTCCCTTCTCTCCATAGGCTCCGCCCACTCCTCAGCAGTGCATATATAAGGGCGCCCCTCATAACGGCGCACGTTCATTGTCGCGGCCGCTGCAGTGGATGATGGAATGAGAGTTCAACCAGATCGATCGATGATGGAGCGGGAGTTGGCGGACTCCAAGGTCCTGCGTACTATCGATTGCCAGATGATGGAATGATGGTTTGAATATCTGTATTGATATCGATTGGAAACAGGTATGAAGTAGAACTGCAGCAGGACTGGGAAGAGCTGCGCCGTAGCTCTTGCCTTGACAGCGGCGACAGGGAACAAGAGGGCGCGGCCCTCTCAGATTCTTTCTCCTTATGAGTATTATAGTGGTACTATCTGTTATGTTCTCCATCTGAGCCCCCGTAGGACCCTCTCGTAGTAGTAGTAGTATAGTGTTATTGTAAGTAGTAGTAGCTTAATAAACTTATCCAATCTAACTAGCTGTAGTATTGTCCCTATACTGAGGTGTGCGCTCTAACCGACCGTAATCCGTCTTAGTACTGTACTGTGTTCTAATCGCAGTACGTTCGCAGAATGTCATGGGTGTACAGGGTGCGGCAAAAATATTGACCGCCTTTTGCGACGCATAAATTATATAGAAAATCGAAGTTGGATGGAAGACCAAGTGTGACCGTTCTGTTGCCTAGGATCCTGAGAACAATGTAAAACTAAGACACACATGTATTCGATCCATTTTATCCCTAATTTTGCCAGTCGTCAATAGACAAGACGAGAAGAGACTTCACTACTGCGATGCAAATAGTCATTTTTGACTTGATCCAAAGTTTTTCTGAGATGTTTTTGTGGAACGGAAACAGTGCTAAGAAATTGCATGTGTTGAGCCTTCCACACATGCGCTAATGAAAAGTGCCAGCTTCTCCTGTCTATGCTATGATTTAACTTCGTTTCCGTATTTGTTAACGCCGCAGAGGAGCTTCGCATCATTTCCTTTGGTTCTAGCGCTAAAATCACCGCATGGCCGTAAAACGATATTTGGCTGAAGCGCACCGCCCGTAGGATCGATTATAGGTTTAGAAGTGGGGCGTTCCTTTTCTGAGAAAATTTTTCTCCTGCTTACAAAGTGAAGACGGTGAAGGGGTTCTGCACAAAAAATCATTCCTGAGCTCTCCAGTTCCAAATTAGCGACCACCGTACTCCTCCAGTTTCGAACATTGGGTTGTACCACATTTGCGCTTTGAGGGAGCATTCATGTGCTATTCTGCACCACAGTATGGGCTTGCGTGTGGATTGTTCAGAAGAAACAAAGAATCAAATTGACAACGATCCCTGCGGTGCATCACCTATGTCTTCATTTGTGTTTTCCTTAGAGCTGCTCTCAAGAATGGAGATAAAATTGATCGAACATAGTCTCATATTTTTGACTATATTGTTCCCTGTATGCTATGAAGAAACTCGTCACATCTATGCCGAATACTGAGGTCGTCACGAGCCATTTCAAGCGGACAATACATTTGCCGCACTCTTTAAGCCTGTAAGGCGAGGAACCTTGGTATGGTCAAAGCATTAAGCCATGCATCATGGAGTGGTGAGGCAGGACCCCAAAGCTGTCATAGTACAGGCCACCACCAATCCGCAACGAGAAATGTCATTCAGTAGATTTAATGCAAAATGACAAACATATAGTTCAAAAGTCACATTGCACTGGTCTCTTTGAAACGCACACGCCCGCGCCGGATCCACACATGCCCATGGTGGACCCGCAGTACATCCGCGGTAGATCCGCACATGCCCGCGGTGGCGAACCGACTCCCCATCTCGGGCCTATCGCGGATCTACTGCGGACAAAAAGTTTATAATTGTTTTGTGGAGACCGGGGCAGAGCTGCTGTTCTTCGATTGGCCCCTACAAACCTCTTCACATGTTCCAGTGTCAGCTCTCCCACCCCCAAAGTCGGTTGGTTATGCTCACAAGTTTGAACTTATTTGAGGCTGACTTGAGAGTGAAGGGAGGGAAGAAGGCGGGGTTGGAACACACCAATTGTACAACAGTGGCACCGCCTCAACTGAACTGCTCAAGTTCTGTGAAAAGTTTAGCTGAGGTGTAGTAAGCTACATCACCACCATTGCTCTCATTCTGAGGCATTATGCCGAACTCCAGTGAAAGCTGTTTCTTCTTCCAAAAAAAAATTACCTTGGCTCCTTCCCTAACCGACACACAGATGGGCTTTGGCTCCTCCATCAACGATCTCACGAGGAAGTCGCCATCGTGTTTGAGCAGCAACGCCGTATCTTCGTTGGGAATGAATCCATGCCAGTAGTCCTGCAACGGAAACTCTGGGTTATAACGAGGTCACAAATAGTCGGCATGAGCCGAACCTCCTTACCAATTTATACTCTTCCGCGTTCACCTCCGGGAACTCATCTACGTCTTTCTGAAACAGCACACTTTTGCTAAAATTATTGGAGCAAAAGTTCTATTCCAGAAGCTTCAGAGTCACTCTAGGTGCATTCGGATATTGTCCGAAATTTGAGGTAGTGTAAATGGTACCAACGTCAGTTGAACAAAGGAGTAGTGCTTGGATGTGGTTCATTGCCACTGTTACTTTTCCAATTGTAAGAAGTCGGTGCTTAATTTGTGCACAAATTTGGGAGGCACTTCATCAGCCAGACGACTTTCATGTGCTTCAATCAAATTTTGAAAAAAAAAAACTGGAGACACTATTGAATGACGCTGTTTGTCTCTTGTATTTCTTACTTCTTCTACTACCCAGCGACGTACATAAGTGTGTGGGCAAAGATGTCGCGCAACAATTGCTTAAGAAGCAATTCGATACAAATTTGTAACCTTAAGAAGCATTCCTCATCAAATTGATCATCAGCAAGAAGTTTCAACTCAGGAAACCTAAAAACAATGCAATGCGTGAGATTGAAAGATGCAAATCCCACGATTAAGACTGCAGTCCTTTAATCAATAGTGCTATACCAGCAATGATCAAATCTATGCGAAACCCATGTATGCCCATGCAGAACCCATGCGTCTCCAAAAATCCGATGCAAATTTCATACCAAACGCACGAAAAACCCATGCATACCTATGCAAAACCTATGCATATTTATGGGTGTGCATGGGTTTTGCATGGATTGACCATTGCTGGCACAGAACTAACTACTGATTTAAAAAAAAAACTTGTTTTTGCACGAGCACGTAAGTCTTTTTCGTGGGATTTGCGTCTTTCAATCTCATGTAAAACACGGTTTCTAAGTTCTCTGAGAATGGGCACGGTTAGGCCTCTTCGGAACATTTCTAATCGGGAAGCGAATTGCGACCGCTCACGGCGTGGGTGGACATGATAGTTCATTGATTGATAGGTAATACTTATCAGACGCGCATATCCTTTTGTGAAGGATTCTCCATGAAGACCGGTCAAGACAGAATGTACATCCTCAATGAAAGGAACGGATGGCCGTCGCGATGCCAAAACGCGTTCGTCAGAGCTGCGCCAGCGATGCGGCTGACTCGGTCCTTCACCATATAGACGCACGCTCGTCAAACGCACTCATCTAATATGAATTCCCCTGGTGACTTTTACTTAGGGTACCCCTTGACCGAGCGATGCATCGTGGAAAGAGATCTTTTCTGCAATGGTCATCACTGCCGATTCATTTTGAGCCGACAAAGTCTAGGGATGTATCTACTCAGACAATTTTGGGGGGCAAATCCCGTTCCGAACGAGCGGGGGGCGAGGGTCGGAACGAGCGTTTGGGTGTTTTCGCCCGAGAAGTAGTCGCGTTCAGGCCGTTGTAGGGCCGCTGAAAACGGAGCTTGGATTCCTATCCGCCCGGGTACAGTCCGCGTTCAGGCCGTCATGGGCCCGCAAACCACCAGGTGCTACTACTCCTAATCCAGCGCACAAGGCGGTATTCTCCACAATTACCTGTCAGCTGGACGCCAGCACCGTGACAACCTCTGGCAACTTGGTCACTGCTTGGGCTCAGTCTCGCACGGAAGAACTCCGGCTTCGAAGCTGTTGTGGATGCAGCGTGATCCACCGGAGTATAAAAGCAACACGAATATGCAAATTCTTATCAGAAATACGACGAAAAGATGGCTGTTTGCAAGCCGTATCCATGGTTTCGTAGTACTAGCCTTCTTCTATTACTGGGAGGATTCGAACCAACCTGACCATTCTTTATGAATGACTGAGAGTCCGCTGCTTTATCCACTAGGCCATCCATGCTGCTGATCTCTTCCATGCCGGTGTTGCCTTCATCCTTTATCACGTGCGTACTACCACCAACCAACCATTCCAACCGAGCCATTTCCTTATTGAGCCGAAATATGTAGTCGTTCAGACCGCTTTTTGGAGATATTTGCCGGCGGTCAGTGGCCGCGAAAAGCGGGCCGATGCTCGACATTATTCACATAGCGGGCCGAACCCCAACGGTGGTGCTTTAGCTCGAATGACTCTGCGTTCAGCCCGCGATTCGCCCGACAGCGCGTTTGGCCCGCAACATGCGTGGTTTCGCCCGCTGTTTGTCAGCTATTGGTTCTCGTTCAAACGTTTCGTCGGGGATTTGCCGGCGCTTGGAATGGGATTTGCCCCCGAAATTGTCTGAGTTGACCGCCGGCAAATATTTTCAAAAAACGCTTTGAACGACTACACATTTTGGCCCAATAAGGAACTGGCCCGGTCGGAAGTTGATTGGTGATAGTAGGGACGTGATAAAGAATGAAAGCGACACCGGGATGGAAGAAATCAGCAGCAGGGATGGCCTAGTGGATAAAGCAGCGGACTCTCATTCAATTGATTGGAAGCGACCGCCATGATCATTCTACCAATAATCGTTACTGTATAAATGGACTGCATATCATAGTTAATATTAATTGGCATTTTATGTGTGTGTATGTGTATGTGTATGTGTATGTGTATGTGTATGTGTATGTGTACAAGAGAATCAGCCCCTACCGGAAATTGCATCACGACGTTCAACGTGTCAAGTTATGCAGGAAAAGTGTGCAAATTTTCATTTTTACCTTAATTGACAGGTGTTTTGGTCCACATTTCGTCGGTTGGAAGACCCACAGTTGTTTACATCACAGTAGAAATGAATGAACCTCGGTATTTATTTGTATATGTTTATCAAGTCATGTGTAGGATAACATCCGGATGAGTATGGTTTAGAGAGAAGGGGTCGAGGCAGATAGACGTGAAACAGCAAGGACAGTGGGGAGATTAGTGGAAACGGGCTACTGCTATAGATGTATGGAAGAGCTGCGCCGGCTTCCTTTAGTGGAAATGATGCCACTGTACGGGTCCACAGGTGCGAGTTTGATGTACCGGAGTCCAGCAGTGGGTAAGATGCCAAGGACGGATCCACAGCTGCAAGAGTGGTGCGCCGGCGTCGAGGAGTGGGAGAGATGCTACTGGAAGGTTCCACGTATGCGAGTGGTGCTCCGGCCAGTAGTGGAGGACGTATCACTCGAAAGCGTGGCGGGCGAGGCGAGCATAAAAGAAGCCTGAGAGTCTGGCATTAGCCGGACGATCAGGCTGGTGTAGTAGAAAAGGAAATCGGTTGGTCATTGAATATGCCCCGACATGACAGTGAGGCGACCTAAAGCCGACCGACCGGCCGACCTGCTAACAACAAAGCCTCTTCTGGATCATAGTTTTTCCTTAATTTCAATTTCTGACGAAACTTCTATTGACTTTTTACCGCCTTCGCTCGGAATGAAGCTGAAGGTCTGTAGGTCACTCAGTACATAAAACTTCCAGAACTTCACTGTCTCGGATCAGAATCGGAATGCATGTTAAAACAAGTGGTTGCCAACAAGGAATTTGCGGAGATGCACGACACATAATTTCGAGAATTCTTGTTATTGCCCGAAAATCTATCTGATGTGAAGGTTGGTCGCGCAACTTTATTTAATTACATTGTAGATTAACGAAATCACCAGCAAACACTGTGTGGTTTCTGCCGACAGGCGATTTCAGTGGCAAAGGTCTGCTTGCTTGGACGGGGAAGAATAGAAAGAAGCATGGGACTAGAAATGGAACGGTGATACCAGTAGAAGGTGTGTATAGGCAGGCAATTAGAGTATCAGTTCACAGGGTCTTCTGCAGGTAATCTACCGAAGCTATTCCCTCTAACTGCAGTTTGTACCACTTCCATCGAAGGATAGAATTTACACGAACCTTAGCTTTGCGTGCCTTCCTTCTCACCTCACGGAAGAGGCTTCCCATTGGCAGCTAAATCGTCCTTGTTGAGTTAGAAACTTGGAAACGTAGTGCTTCCACCGGTGAACTAAAAATAAGGAGCGCAACGAGGGGCTTCACAAAGGCCCACCTCCCGTGGGAGGAGAGTGCTTGAAAATAAACGCTCGGGAATGACATTGCTCGGAATGAAAACAGCTTATCGGCATCGTTCAACTATCAATGGATTATCGGTTTTGCATATCACTTCCAAACTTTAAACCAATTTAGGCTTGCATATATGAACATCCCCACTGGGAATCGGAACTGCTGTCAGGTGTTTGAACAGTTCCAAACGCTGCTCTAATGATTGTCCACATATTGAATCCTTCATGAATCCTCTACATATGTGCAAAGTGTTGAACCACCTGCGCTGCTCTTGTGCGTTTACCAGAGATTTTTCTGTGAGATTTATGAAAATGTTCTGAGAAAGGGGGATACACATCCCCTACGCTGAGTAGGAGATCACGAGCGATCACGCTACTTCGCAAGTCAACACCCAGACGATAGCGAATCCAGAGCCAACACATCTTCGTCAAAGTATTCAGGCTGGGAAGATTTTCAGAAAACTGTGAAATTTACGAATAATTGAACGGCACGCACACATTTAACATAAATCTGTCTTTTAGAGCTTCTTCTCCTTAATATCTGTCCAGCGCATTCGCAGAGTCCGCTGTTTTGGTTCTATTGGGTTGTTGCGAAAATAATTGCCGTTTCACGGTATGCTTGAAAAAAACTTTTTTCTTGCCCAATCCAACAACTTCAAGCCAACTCGTTCTAGCTCTTGGTAGGGTTTGTTCTGATCTTTCAGATGCTTCTTCAATAATCTGGCTAGTGCTTCCCTGGACGTTTTTATAGGGTCGCGAAAAATGGTGAACCGACGCGATTTTCGAGTGATCATGTTGTACGAGTTCAAACTCAGTCATTCTGCAGCGGAAGCAGCCCGTAATATAGCGCTTGCTTTTGGCACGGACTCTCCTTCCGAAAGGACAGTGAGGTGCTGGTTCGCAAAATTCTCTTCCGGCGATTTTGATCTCGAAGATAAACCCGATCGTGGTCGAAGGATGTCGCTGGATGATCAAGTACTGAGAGCAGCGGTGGAAACGAAACCCGGTACTACTATTCGTACGTTAGCGGCAGGCCTGAGGGTTCACTATGCTACAGTTTCAGAACATTTGACCTCCATTGGCATGGTGAGAAAAATGCGAAAGTGGACACCCCATGATCTGACCGATGACCAGCAATCCACCCGCTACGACATCTGTTCTAATCTCCTCGTTTGCCAGAAAAACGAACCATTTCTTGACTGTTTAATAAGTGTAGATGAAAAATGGCTCCTATTTGATAATAAGAAACGTGGTCATGTATGAGTTCTGCAACCTGGTCAGGCTGTTACATCAGAGTCTTACTGTTGTGACTTAGACCTGACGTATGAACGTTGTGAGAAATGTGGCCGGCAGTGGTAGACAGAGGTGGGCCTCTCCTGCTCCAGGATAACGCTAGGCCTCACACTTCAAAACTCACCCGGCAAAAACTGACGCAGTTAGGCATCGAGGTTCTCCCTCAACCACCTTACTCTCCAGATCTCTCCCCTACCGACTATCATATTATCCGAAGCAAACCTGCGTCAGCAGCAGTTTCCTGATTTGAAGCATGTTGAAACTGCCTTCCAAGAGTTTTTAGAATCTTGTGATCTCAGTTTCCATTGTAAAGGTATAAATGAATTACCGGATTGTTGGCAGAGACGTGTAGATTCTGAAGTATTTTATTCTGATAAATAAAATTGAGTTTGAGCAGAGTTACAGCATCTTGAACTGAGCTGTCTATTTTGGCAATTAATTTCGCAACAACCTGATACTTCGCCATAGGGCTCGATATTGGATATCATCCACTGTAATCCCTACTTCCTTCATGTCCTTGCATGTGGCGTAATTTTCATTCATGAACTGCTGTACTCCTACTCGTTTTTCTGTGAGATTTATGAAAATTTCCATTAGCAACGTAACCTTCCTCTAGTCCATGAGAGACGAAAGACTCCTTTGGCAAAAACTATTGTCTTTGGATGTACTCAACCTCCATTCTCTCAACTTGCTGTGATGAGATTCACAGATGAAGTGCAGCATTTGCGAAAAAAGGAAACATACCTTGTTAGATGCCTATGTTTCAGATGTATCTGACGCACCTCTGGCGAGCCCAGAGTCGCACATCAACCCGATACGAGCTTCTCTTATAAAGAGCAAAGAAGAAGATGATCAATGGCAAACTGTCAGGGTGTGACCATCAAAAATTTACCTCACTGCATCGCTCAGGGGTATTTTTTACACGCGTCTGACGGGCGTATGACGCACACACTCACAGATGCAATGCAAATTGATCGCCTGATCCGTCTACGTTGGCTTCGCCGCGTAGTCGACACACTCATTGAGCTCATCTCACCATTCAACTCAGAATTTAGTGCTAGACAGAAATGGGAATAGTTTGAAAGGTTGTGGAAGGTTGCCCTAAGTTGTCCGTACTCAGCTTGCGGGAAACCGAAGAGACATGTAAAGTTACACCGATGAATTGCACACAACTGAGTGACAGGAAAACTCGTCAAATACAGCAGAGGTTGTCTTGACGGAGTTTAAATGCCAGTCAGGCCCTATTTGTCCCTTACAGTCGATGAGTCGCGGTATGTTCATCATACAAGAGTCAAGATCAGATGTGGCTAGTGAAGCGATGAAGGTCGTTGCACAGCTCTACTGAAAGGTCATTGCATGGAGTCAGCTCAAATCACTGAGAGGATTACCACTGCGGCGAGCATTTCGCGAAAATCCACTGGTTTCTGGATGAATTTAGGCTGGATCTCGCGTGATTCAGCAGTTTTCCAACCTGCCGACAGCCCAAGAGATATATTATAACGGATTCCCTCGCACTTCTCCAGAAATTTGCATGGACACCGTTGGTGCAGAATTAGGGCGGAAGTGTATTCTAAGTGGTTATCCAAAATAAAAGAGGGTTATGCGTAGTTTTCCAAAAATAAACACCACCTCAACATTTTCACAATGCGCAAATACCCAGGTAAATCCCACCCTGCTGTTCCAGTCGTTCCTTTTATGGGAAGACGTTTTTACATTGTGTGAGACCTTGATTGCTGCTGTGAATTAGTGGACAGTAAAAGGCAGTCACAACTCGTTGGCGCTGGGACAAAAGCACACCGCAATCACCTCAACAAGCATTGTCCTCCCTGCAGTAGCACAACACCCCACTCACTCCACAAGCGGATCGCCCTCGGTGCGCTTGCGGTTTCGCCATCTTGACCGGGCGTCACTTTCGATTTCGTTCCGCTCGTTGGATTTGTGTTGTTTTCGGACGACAAAGCTATCGAAAGCCGTTGATGGAGCGCCGACTGCCTGCTTAGCTGCGCTCAAAGTGAGAAAAACTCGGCTTCTTCTGCATGTATCCTTTCCATCGTGCGTTGTGACATGGCCCATCTTCTTTAGTTTTCACTCATGCAAAAACTTATAGCGTGTAAATCCATTTCCGTTGGGAGGATGACATGCCAGTATGAAAACTGGGATAATGAAAAGTTCCGTCCAATTTGTCTACTTTTCTGCCTAGTTGTTGCATCACAAATAAGCAGACTATGAAATAAGTGAGGTTCAAGGCATATGAAAAAAAAACCAGTAAGTGAGGCTCAAAGGACACTATAGGTACTCTTAGGCCGCCCCGAGCGAGCTTGAATCATTGAGATTACCCATGATAAACATGTTAACGTACCCAAATTCATCTTTTATCCGGCATCCATCAGCATGTTTTCCCACACGTGATGTTGTCTATACTACATGAGTACAAGATTACCCATCCTTCCATTGGGTGCACCCAAGTACTGTTAATGAAACTGTCCTAGTATTGCCTTTTTCGCTCTGCAATTGCAGTGTGAACTGGCTATTCCATTGAAACTCACAAAAACCACTCCATAAATTAGTAGTTGTCTTTATTAACTTCATTCTGAAGGGGAGCATTTCAGATCGGCGCATTGAGTTGAATAAAAAAGCTTTTTAGGGAGAGAGAGAACGAGAAATAGAGAGGAGAAGAAAGAGGGAGAGAATTTATTGGAATGGTTGGACCCTTAGAGAAGGATCATTGGTATTTTATTCAAAAAAAAGAAGGTTATAGCTTAGAGCGCATTCTGCCTTTGTGTACCTGTAGCTCCACCCTGTCATGCACGTATACGTGAGTTTATGTGATTAGTAAGGGCAATTTATACTGTTGGATTGAGCAATAAGTTCGTGTGGTTTTCTTCGACTCAATTTTTACGAGGATTTGAACTAACAAGGGAAGGATACCAAATGTCTGTGGCACTTCATAATGGAATGTGCCTCATAATATGAAGTTGACGATGCTGATCTCGATTATGTTCTCCATTAGTGCCTAATACTACTACGCAAAAAGTTATAGCCTTGTCTGTGCAGTATTATGAGCAGTTTCTGCACCAACTCACCTTAACCCCACGTAGTAGGCGTTGCCGTGAAAAATGAATGCAGAATTCGTGATCAGCAGTCCAAGTAACCCTGTATGCAAAATCTCAGCGGAAAATGCATCACTACGGGTAAAGAATTGCGCCTTGATCAGTCGCTACTACTACTAATTACAAGGGAACTTTGCTTCATCGGAGACTTCCTCGTGGGGAGTGTACACTGCCTTGTGCATCTCGAAGCTCTGATTTCTAAACCATCTTGACCTTGGCCCAGCCTCGCGTCCGCAATGATTTATATTCATTTTTCCAGACGCAAGTGATAAGAAGGTGTACATAAAATAAGGTATGTCAGGTAGGTCAAGGAAGTGTGGCGCAGTGGTAAGTGTCTCCGTTCCCGTGAGTGCCCTCACGGGTTCAATTCCCCTCAGGAGTCGCACTTTTGCATTTTCTCCCAGTGTTTGAATTTCTCTAAAAATCTATTCTATGCAGTTTTTTGTAAGTGTTTCTACTTGCAAATACATATTCTAAAAGTTTGGAAGCGTTGTCAAAGATCTTCACTACCTTGACTTCGTCGACAGTGGAACTGCTGATGGACTCACGTGAGCCCAAATTTTCAAGGAATTCTTTTTTGCTGAAAATTTCCATAATAAGGTTATCTGAAGTGCTGAACACGAATATGATATCCATTTCGTGACGTCACTACATTCTTATAGGTTTGCGGTAGAATGAACAGCAATTACTGTAGAAAATCAAACAAAATTGTTGAATTTCGACATTAAAATGTTAGAAGCTTGCAAAATGATGCTGATAATCGTGATCAGCACCTGAAATTACCCCTACATGCGAAATTTGGATGGAATCTACGAGATGATTGAACTACCCTATATCCAATGACCGTTTCCTCGTGAGTGGTAGTAGTAGTAAATGATCAAGGGGTGATTGTCTAACCGTAATTCTTGCCTTTTCTCGCTGAAATTTTGCATACAGGTTCAGTTGAGCTACTGATCGCGAATTCTGCATCGATATTGCACTACAACGCCTATTTTGTGGGTCCACGGGAGGTGGATGTAGAAACTGTACCTTCGATTGTACTGCACAGACAAGGCTATAACTTTTTGCGCAGTAGTATTAGGCACTAATGGAGAACATAATCGAGATCAGCATCGTCGACTTCATATTATGAGGCACATTCCATTTTGAAGTGCCACAGACATTTGGTATCCTTCCCTTGTAAGTTTGATAACCGGTCAAAGGTCATCTTGTAGTTCTTGTTTCGTCCTTTACGAGTATTATAACCAAAATTCTCCAGTTCTTGCTGCTTCCTATTCTCTGTTGCATAAAATGTGTTTCTCGAATTCGACTAAGGCGTACATCTCCGACACCTAGAACTATTCCACTGCAGTAGTGGAACAAATGCAGGTCATGCTGCTGGGGATGTTAACAGCGTCTGAGTGGAAGCCATTACTGTTGGAGAGACAGCGCGGAGGTGGATGTCTGCTTCAGAGAGGTCGATTTTGGGCTGGAGGATGCACCCTTTCTGTACATGCAATTCGTAGAGTTATGAGACAATTTTTTGCAGGGAATACTCCAACATGAAGAAGAAGTGCCGCGGATATTAACTTTCAGAAAAAGCCCACTTCAACTAGTCCACTTCGTGAAATACTCTGAATGCTTTGAAAAACCGACGAACTCATTGCGCAACCTAATAGATGCGTTCTTCAGTCGCGCATCAGACGTAGCCATCTATGCGCGGAAGACTTTCCATAAAGATCGGCCATATTGCATGAACGTAGCAAATTAAAATATCGTATGTCCGATGTGAATAACCACACCGCCGCAAATGCGTGCGTCGTGCTTGCGTCGGAGCTGCGTCACGACCGCAACCGAGCCGATCCCTCGTCATACAGGTGCCCGTCGAACGCACGCATTAGGGATGAACTGCCCAGTACGTGCATAACTTTATTTTTGTTTGCAATGATTTTATATTTTAGTATGAGGAAGGCTTGAAACTGGCCCAATCGCTATTTCTATGACGCAACCTTGTGTTTGCTATGGAATATCTTTATTGGAAGTGAAAATAGCCGACAGATTCATTATCCAAAGCCAGCTTTCTGACGATTTCTTCCACCATTTGATGTAGCGTTCCTTAAAGTCCATTTAAGGTTTTGATAATTTCTGTTACGGTATAGGCGAGGACCTCATAACGCTGCCAGACCTTCGTTTTGATTTTTTTTGCTGTTTCTCAAGGCATTTTCTTGGTAGACAATATCACTCCCTTAAGCTTTGAATAAATGAATGAATAAATACACAAAACAAATATGGGCTTAATTTCCAGTTTATTTTATTGCACTTGCTGTTTTGCCCATAGATATACATTCACTGCCGCAGAATCTGAAAATATTTCTCCTCTTCTTTCGTTCTTCAAACCCCCTTCACTCATGTAGAAGTTACATGAGAAGTCAGCGCATCCCGTGAGTCCCTCGAAAAATCTCCGATTCTGAGGCTGCTATTGTAGAAAGCGTTTTAATGGGATGGAACATTTCTTCCAAAAAAGAATCTCACACATTCATTGTTTCCGTATTGGTTTTACCACGTATCATCTTGCGTGGAACCTCCTAAGAACCACATACTTTTTTCGCAGTCCAGAACAACTTGAGCTGGTCTGACCTCCGTCAGAGATACCCTACCTAGAGCAGCGTTTCACTTGCGGCGAAATGGTGCATCGGTCAAGTTTAGCAAACGAAATTTCACCGAAGTAATTGCTCTATATTGGTTACAATCCTGCTTGAAATTGTCCTTGAACTTTTTGAGCAGCGCGCAGAAGACTCACATTTGTTCTCCAATTTGTTTTCGGTTACACTAACTGGTGGAAAAGAAAAATCAAGGACATGACATCATACGCAGACTTGTAGGATTGGTGTAATGTTTGTAACGCTCCACAAATTCGGAGTGGAACTTTTTCGGAGCCTCTGTGGCTGCGGTGAAAAGTTACACCGGTCTCGGCAATTTTGAGCAGGGGAGTCTCATTGCCGTTGTAAACGTGACGTGCTGCTTGTCAAGGTAATTGGTACCTCGTCAGAGCGAACACAACCTCTCGACTATGGCTTCTTATGGAACGGAGCTGACGCGCAGAACCTCATAATCGAAAGCACAACACCTAGGAAGTGTTTTTCCTGAGCCCTGGACTTTGTGTCACGAAATTCCGTGCCACTAGGACAAATTATACTAGATGCGTGCGTGCGTCGTTGACGCACATAGTCAAAATGTTATAGGGAAGATTTGTGGACAAGTTTTCGTGATCAGCTGTGATTGAAGTAAACGCGCTCATGGCTAATAATACAGAGTGCGTCATAAATATTGACGCACTGAACTTATGCTGTAAAAAAGGCTTGGCTGTGGTGCAAAAGACAAAAGTGGTGCGGGCCCAGTTTCAAAACTCTACTTGAGGCACTTCAATTTGGCGGAGAATAGGCTTTCTTGTGAACCGTGTTCCAGTCTACGGATGACCCCATATGGACATCTTAGAGAGCAAGAGCTGCGCTATAATCCACAGGAACATCGAGCTCCCAAAGGCTTATCTATTCAAGATCTGAGACAAAGTCGACCTGAGTTAGTTGCGGCGCAGAGGCTGTGCGATCCCTCGTCATCTCTGTGACTGGTTCGGCGAGGAGGGAGCTTGCTGTGAACAAGAGTGCATTTATTCGGATCGCCAAGACATGGGCTTTATTCTGCATATGCTCATTTGGAATGTTTTTGAATCTTGCCTTTTTTACAGACTCATTTTGGGTGCGTCAATAATTCTGACGCACCCTGTACATATACCGATGATTTGTTGCGTAGCCCGAACTTCTCTTTTCTTCAAGTAGTGAACAGTATTGGGGTCGCATGCATCATTGAGATTACCCAGGGTGAACGTGTTCACATCCGTCGGTACCCTGGTAATAATCCCAATGATGCATCCAGGCCTCGGTCTAAAAAAAACCCAGGCTCCATAGGGTGACATCGCCATAGCTTTTTTTAGGAACATCTCGCTCACAACTCATGAGATCATTAATTTTTTTCTTGTAAATAACCTTGCTCAAGTGAAGCTCGTACGACGAGGCAGCGGCACCACCACGAACGGTCCGCGACGTCGTGAATGAGCTGCGTCAGCGATGCGATTGGCCCTATTCTTTGTCATACAGACGCACGTGCGTCGAACCCACGCGTCTGGTATAAAATGCTCTAATCGCAGCACCAACACGCTAATGTACTGGATATGTATTACACATGCAGATGCAGATCAGTGGTTTACTCGAGGCGTGGTCGTATCACGTCGCTCGTAAGCCAAACCTAATTCTCCCCGTTTGGACAATGTCCATAACATGTAATTTTTGGAATCAACAGCACAGATCCTATAGGCGTTGCTCTCGATGACATCAATGAGTTCTTTGAATTGTTTCCATGGGAGGAAGATTGTAGCGCTTTCCTAAGGCCTCTGACAAGAAATAATCGTCCTTCTCCCCATTCTTCGAAATCCGCGAAGCTTGCAGATGGATCACCCAACTAATCCTATCTGAACGCTCAGTTGCAAACCACTGTTCCGAGAAAACACGTCGGCTGAATGTGCGACAGTGCACTTCGACGCCCTCCAGTCCTTTGCACTTTCTCCTGCACGACAATTCTTGCATTCGCATCCGGTTCTGCGGCTGCGGTGTGCGGCAGACATTATTTATTATTATTATTATTTATTATTCATTACGCCACTTGAGGTAGATGTGAAAAAGACAATGACACAACATGACCTAATCAAGTAACATCGAGTAAAGCATAGAGAAATGAACTCATTGCACTAGAGACACAAAAGCTTTTTGGAGACCCATCGTCTGAAAGAAAAGTACTTCAGAGAGATGGGAGTAGTTTTATATCATAAGGTCAGATAATAGGATCCTGCCCGGCATGTGAAACTTTCCCGTCTAGCAGTTGTTCTTGGACCTGCATAAGAAATTTTCTCCGAACCACCTCTTGTTTTTGATGAAAGTACCTTATAAAACTTCATCACATCGGTCTTCACCATGCCACTTAGAATTTTATAGACAGTACAAACATCTCTTACCCTTCTTCGTGATTCAAGGGTATGAATTTTGCGTCGTGAATTCCTTATCTTAGCAACCGGAACGTTTGAGTAATGATACCCTCCACATCTGATTAATATTTTCCTGGTGAAGTTATTTTGAGCTTTTTCCAACATACGTATGTCTGTTCTTCTATGTGGGCAAAAAACTACAGAGCCAAATTCAAGTATGGGTCTCACGTATGACTTATAAGCTTTTAGAAGTATATATCTGTCTTTTAAACAGAGTCCTTTGAAGATCTGGTATGTGTAGGTTACCGCCTTTCTTCAGAGATATCTGTAATGATCAGAGAAGTCCAATTTGTTGTCATATCGAAAGCCTAGATCAACAACTTTATTGGCACTTTCTATCATATGACCTTGAATAATGTATCTATTAAGAAGGGCAGAACTACTTAAACACATGTTTACAGTTTTCTCAGGTGCTAAAGGAAGCTTCCATTTTAATGACCACTGTGAGATCTGGTCTATAGTATTCTGAACCTCATAAATCTGAACATCGGTGTCAATTCTGTTGTAAATTCTAATATCATCAGCAAACTGTTTGCAAGTGACACCTTTTTCTTTCCCAAGTCTTTCCAAGGACTGCGGTAGATCTGCAGTTTGGAGAGCAAACAGAACAGGCTACAGAACTCCCCCTTGCGGGACAACACTTGAGACAATTCTGCAGGAGGAGTAGCAGGAATTAATTTTGACTTGGAATGTTCTGTTACTCAAAAAAAAATCTGATAGCCAGTCGCGGATTTTCGGATGTACTTTAAATTGAGACACTTTGTAGAGTAACATCTTATGACTAACCATCTGATCAAAAGCTTAGGAAAAATCGAAATATATAACATCACAACGTTTTTTTCTCATCAAGGTATCTACTCCAGTCATTCAGACGTTCTAACAAATTTGTTTCTACAGATTTTCCTTGAACAAAGCCATGCTGATTGCACGGTATTATTTCATTCTTCTCAAAATGAGTCACCAAATGTGCTTTTAGTCCTTTTTCAAAAACCCTACAGAAGAACGAAGTAATGCTGACAGGTCTATAATTGTCAACCTCAGTTGCGGGCCGTTTCTTTAGTAAAGGGGTCTTCCACCTGTGTGGTGCTTCGGAAAATGCAAGCGACTGATTGAAAATGTATGCAAGAGGAGCAGCTACTATATGTGCAATATTCTGAATAAAAGACGGGGGTATAAAATCGGGTGTGAGAGAATAAGATTTCGGCCACTTTTTGATCATCTCATAAACAGTAAATTCTTCAAACCATGGGAACGTTTCCACAGGATATTTAAGTACACCTCACAAAATTTATCTGCCAGTAAGTTTGCTTTTTCAGCATCTAACACTGCAATCTTGTCGCCTTTCTTTATACATGGAATATGATGTGAATCCTTCAATTTTCTACTCAAAAACCTAAAGAAGCCCTGTTTGTTTTAACTGTACACAATTTTCTTCTCAAGGTTCCTATTATACTTGTCTAGATGATGAGAAAACTTTCTTGAGAATGCTCTGTAAGCTTCCCAATCAGTATCGTTTTGTGTTCCTTTTGCCTCATGGAACAAACAACTACGATGACTTGCCATATTCTGAAGGTACTGAGGGAGATGATGTCGGGTCCCATGCACTCTCTCCCAGGGAACAAAGATAGCTATGGAATGCTGAAGCATAGCTAGGAACATCTCATACCTCTCATTAACGGAATCAAGTGTTTCAAAGGAATTCCTCCATGCTATAGATGAGAGATAGTGGCAGACCTTTTCAAAATCACATTTGGGAAACCGCTGAGATAATGTGGAGATTGGCTCGTAGTAAGCAAGGGACACTTGGAATGTTACACTGTTATGATCACTTGATCCTACTGGTGGGTCTAAAGCAACATTAGTGAGAAGTGATTCATCATTATTGAGAAGGAGATCCAAGAAATGCATTCCTCAAGTGGGCTTGTTTACAAAGACATGGCTATCAAAAAGTGAGCAGATCTTGAAAAATGTTACTACTTATGCAGTCATGTGATGTCAGTACAATGGAATGTGTCCTATGACTGCTTCCATATATGGCGAATTAGTGAGTCAGAGTATAAGAAGTGGACTGAATAGATGTTCGCCAACTACGAGTGTCTCACAAGAATAGAACAATGAAAGGAATGTGTTCAACAGGTTGAGCACACGGTTGAGGCGCTACATCTTTCGTGACCAACCGAAAGGACAGTTTTGCCAGCGAGATACAGTCTTTCTCAGAAAGTCGGGTCGAGTAGGTCCCACCGCGGTTCTGCGAACGCGACGCTATGAAGCCGCACGCGCAATTATCTTAGCTTTTCGACAAGCACTGTACGTACGTAAACGATACAGTGGACAGGTTGAGCACACGGTCAATGGCGGTGGCCCATCCGCCGTCTTGAGAAGGACGCCGCGCGCCGTTACCGAGGTTTTCCGTTGCTGTTGTGCTTGTGCTATATCTAGCAGCTTTTCCACCTGAACTCAAGGATTTTCGACCAAATCGGGAAGAAAGCGCCTGGAAATAGCATTTCAGCTGCAGACGACACCGGTCCCGGTCGCGCTGCATCCTCCTCGAGGCCGCGGATGGGCCAGCGCCGTTGACGTTCACTGTACGTGCATACGCATTCTACCTCGAAATGAATCGCAGAACCTAACGAAAATGCTTGCACTTGTTCAAGGGGTGCCAGAGTGAAATATTGTTGCGAAAGCGTTTTCTGAACTGAAATTCTTTGTGGCCTTTAACTTTAAGTGCATTCATATGTGAAGGGGGTGAAAATCCTAAACAACCCTTTGGAAGAACGATTCTCACATTTGAGGTGGTTTTTTGTCCCAATGCAGGTGATCTATATTATATTCTGCAAAACTTTCTATTCATACATGGATACGTTTATTACGCTGTTTCAGACCAACGCGAAAAAGAAAAGTTATTACAACATGTGAGTAGGAATCAGTATTAACACTTCATTCAATGCTACAATTAAGCTTTGAAATTGCGTCATTACTTCATTTGTAGGTAGTTATACTAGCTATGGCCAATCTTTTGAAGGTAGCAAAAGAGTTCATAACAGGTGCATTCTTTCTCAAGGAGAGATAAGCCGCTCCCGCGCCGACTGCGAAACTCCTAGGCGTTATAGAATAGAGGTTCGCAGTCGTCTATAGAAAAACTCTCAAGTTGTGGATGTTGTGGATAGTTACGGATGTTAGTAAAGTAGAGAATAGTTTAGTTTTGTCACAGTCCTATTTGTGTAGTATTTTATAAATCATGCAAACGTCGAAGTGTCGCCGTCTAGATTCAAGAGAGGGTATAGCAAGATAACGATTTCTTATTGTTGCATGAGCGATGTTTGGATGTGAAAGACCTCTTTTCCTGATAAGTATCTTTCTAGTGAAGCTATTTTGCAACTTTTCAGTTTTTTGCAGTATCGTTTTTCTTGCATGGACTGAATGCGGTAGAGCCACACTCCACTATTGGACGAATGTACATTTATTCATTTACGTACTTTCTCCACTGCTAGAGCCGGCCGGAAAAGGTACTAATATGAGGTTGGTAAGAAATTAATTGCGTTTTGGGGTATGCACGAGTAAACTTTCCTCTTCTGTGGTATTTGAAGAATTTCAAGCCAACTTGTGTGAACTTCAATAAGGCTTTTCCTCCTCTTTCAAAAGCCGCTTGCATATCCTGGATAACTCTTTTCAATAGCTTTTTGTAGAGTCGCGAACCCACGATGAGCCGACGCGATTCTCGGGTGATCGTAGTTAATGACTTCATACTCGATCAATCTGAACCGGAGGTGTCCGATGATCTTTTTTAAACTTAGAACTTCCAAACGGACAGTGAGCCACGGGTTCGCGTAGTTTTCTTCCTACGATATTAAAGTCAAATGCAACTATGGTCGTAGTCGCGGGATGTCACTGGCGTTGAGGGCAGCCGTGGGACCTAAACTGAATGTTACCATCCGGACGATGAGAATAGAGATTGATGCTCACTATACTAGTGTTTCAAAATATCTGACTTCAGTTAACAAAGTGAGAAAGGTGCGGACGTGAACACCACACGATCATGGGTGATGATCAGCGTGACATCTTCTCTAAATTAATCTTTCGTCCCGAAAAAAGACTCATTTCTAGACCATTTAATTACTGCAGATGTAGCTTGGGTTTTGTACAATAACGTGAAATGCGAACAGCTATGGGTAGAGACAATTTCCCACTTCTGGTTTTTTCTACACCAGATTTTCTCTCTAGGGAGGTTGTGTCAGGAGCTTGGTGGTGCTGTAAAGGTGTGACTGACTGCAGCCTTCTTGAACCTAGTAAAGCGTTGACAACAGAGTCTTGGTACTGCAGTTCCGTGTTGATGTCCGAAAGTCTGCTGTAAATGTGGTTAGCAGTGCCGAACAGAATCAAGTTTCCCCCCGCTCTAGGGTAGCACTGAGACCCTCACTTAGGTAAAAACTCACCCGGCGAAAACCGGCGCAGTAAGACATCGAGGTTCTCATTCATTCTTTTCATTCCTCAGACCTTTTGTTTACTGAGTATCACTTTTGCCGAGTCCCACATGCAAAACTGCGACAGTAGCAGACTGCTGATCGTCTCTCAAAAGTTTTTAGATTTTTGCGATCTCAATTTTCGTTATAGAGGCGTAATATGTCCACCATATTATTAAGGAAGACTCAGCGAATCAAATGGGCATTAAACTGTTGAAGGAGTTTGCATGCAAGTGAAGTTATAACACTTTGGACTAGAATGTTCGCTTCGACAATCAACTTCGCACCAACCTGATACAAATGAAAGGAAAAAGTCCGGAAAACGTGGCTTGAGACACATCTCCGACAAAGGCGGTCTAGTTCTGAAGCCTCTTTTTGTGAGAAGCGTGGATCGGCGTTCCTGCAGGCAAAGCGCAGCTTTTCCTTGAAACACATTTTTTCTGCTACGATTGAAAGAGATCCAAAGTACCTGTGGTTATAATCTGGTTCTTCTCCGAAGTGAGAATCGAACCGGAACTACCATTAATCATAAAGGCAGGAAATACTACGTTAGGCCGCATAGGTAGATCCAGAGAGAAGGCTAATATCGACAAGCAAATGAGGAAAGCGGAAGGATGGGAAAGTGAAGCCAGCGAAAAAAGACAAATGGAAGCCGAGAAATCCATGGGGCAGCCAAGATCGCCACTGTTACTGGTCATTTGTTTCGTTTCCGTTCTAGTTATTGTCGTGTATATGCATTAGAAGCCACTCACCCCGATATTTCCTGCATAAGTGTCCAGGGATACCCCAGTCGGCCGGCTATTTTGTGCTTTACTTATTGGGAGAAAACTGGTTACCACCGATGGCAAATTGTCGTTGAGGCCTCCTCTCAAAAGCATACTCTCCAATCTATGGGATCGTTACCTTCTAACACTGCTTCCTGGGCTACATATTGCCTGTTTCTGGTTGTTTCATTTTGCGCCTCAGTGATTTTCAGGAAAAAGAGCGTAATTTGGGGATCGAGAAGAAGTAGCTAATGTAAGTGCAAATTTATCGCCATCAAAAAGCCGACATCGCCTGGAGAGGCGCTGCAGGGGAGAAGTGGACACAACGACCAGCACGTTCCTGCTTTCAAGTGCGGCCCCGTGTGTCCGCTACCCCCCCCCCCCCACACACCTCGAGGCCTATCCTCGTGAACGCGAGTTCTAACGGTCGATTTAAGCCAACTGCTGGATGCAATTACCCTAACTTCGATCTGCTGACCAGTTTTTTTCGCATTTGTCTGTTGTTTTCGAGCGCCGCCGCGGGTGCTTTATGGCCCAAGACGGGATTGGGGTAGCTTTTAAGATAACTAAGACATGAATTTGTAAACATCTAGCACGACATCTGCCTCAGTATCCTGCGTCTGAATGATAGATGGGAGTTCCAGGCAGAGTGGTGAACTGTGGAGTCCATTTCCGTGTCCGCGTCCTCCAAGCTTTTTGCGTCTCATGCTTTCTGTTTACTCCGAACTTTTTTCCTCGAATCGGCCGTCCCATCCACATCCAAACTGGACTTTTAGCCGATCGTAAGCGTAAGAGGATTCCACAACCTTGAATGCGTGTATGAGCCTTTGAGTACGTCCGAATGTTTGTACTTACCTCAATTACAAGGTCTCTGCAGCTTTTTCCCTTCTCCTCAGTATTTTGTTGGTTCGCGAATAAGTGCTCCACACTTCTTTATTTCACTTTCTCCTCCAAAAACAGAGTTCCGACAAAATTTGTCTGTCCGTTTTTTCTGCTTATGTACAATTGTATTAAAATATACAGTAGGCGCCACCTCGAAAAACACGCCACTCATGATGAAACCGTTGCCGCAGGAGCAAATCAGTGTTTTCTTGATAGTTGTTCATCATATTTGACTTAAAAAAAAAGAAAACTGAGTAACTATCAAGAAAACCCTTTAGATGCTGTTTCGAGCGGCGTGTTTGCGTCGCGTGCTTTTCGATGCCGTGAAAAACGCATCGCTATTGACGCTCACTGTATAAAGCGTCTCACAATTAAGGAATAATTATCGTTATATTTGATTTGCCTAAAATTCTCCTAATGACACTAGGACGAATGATTTGCTGGCGCTTCTGTCTTCTTGTAAGGCTCAACTCAGTGCCGACATTCAGTTTTAGTCCATTCATAGAAAGTCTTCTTATGAGAACTCTTCTAATGACATGTGAAATCTTCTTTCCCCGACTGTCGTGGCCAGGTTCATTAGTGTTGGATTCATCCTCCTGCGATTACAGTTTCCGATCAGGATTTCTCTATTCTTTCCGGGATTTATAAATACAAAACTTCTCATTTGCTGTGTCAGATAGTCTTCTTTTATTTGCCTTCGAAAAATAGCAAAATGAATCTGTTTCACATTCCGAAGACTTTTTTGTACGAACTACGGCACCTGTAACAGCAGTCTAGATAGCGGTTTCCACACCTTCGCCATCCCCATAAATCACTCACACTGTGCTTGTAAAAACTACTGAATTGTTGAATATCTCAGCGTAGACTGTCTGAAGCGTCTAGAAATCTCTGACAATCTAGGTGGTTGGAAGGTGTTTCACTTTTCCAAAGTAGAGAACCGTTAAAGGAAGCACTTACGCTAAGAAGACAGCATCGATTTTGCCACGACATTCTACTCTGGAGGTTATGCTTGTGCCCATTATAGAGAAGAAATCATCCAATAAGGCTAAATTATTGGAGAATCATTAGGTAGTATATTGCCAAAATGAGGCCATGTGGGCGAGATCTATCGCCGTAGATGGGTGTGACCGCTGGTGCGGCATTGATCACCATAATCGGAAAATCCTAAACGATGCCGTATCAGGTGATAAACACGCCGCACCACCAAAGAAGATGGGGCGGGATTGAGCTTGATGGACGTACTTGTACGAGTTTTATTACTCGAGTAACTGCAGGGTTCGGAGTGATTCCTTCTGCAGGTGCACTCCATTTGATAGTTGTTTAAAAATTAGCACAGACCTAAGGAAACTTTTTTCGGTGTGAGTGCTGTCTTAATGCATGTGGGAGGTAATGGACGCCACCACTTCACACCACGATGGACCTTTTCTGGAGATATGACGACGCCAGCGTCATTCACGCACACATGCTGCGGTTGCTCTAAATTAGCGTTTTCCATGATTAAGACAAAGGCTGCTTGAAGGTAACTCTTATTTACCTCTAGTACTAGATGTTCTAAGTGTCTTATCTAGTTTTACTACTATGTGCTCTTCAACAATCAATCCATCTTCAACACGGCGTAGATCTGTTGATGCTGGTAATTTTGAGCGAAAACGTTTGGTGAATAACTTCCGAGTAAAGTTTCTGTAATGATCTGGTCATCTCGTATCATCCTCAACCAGGCAGAGCATTGATGCGCGTATGGGAGACAGGGAAACATGTAGAAATTTATGTGCTCCCGACATCATTTCCTAGTTTTTTTTTTCGTTTTTATGGATATGTTAGGTGTTAACGTTAGGTAGGTACTTGCGCTTTCTTAGTTGCGATTTTTTTTTCGCCACATGCCATTTTTCTCTAACATGCACAACACCTTCTGGAAGCGCTTTTTTTCTCTACAATCCTATCATCAAGCTTTTTCACAGAACTATTGAATTACTCAATTCTTAGGTTTAAAAAGGAAAACGACAACTCGAGGAAAAAACCCAATTTCCTCCTTGTATTCAGTAGGGATCAGAAAGCATCCCATGCTGTTTGAGCGTGTAAGCTCTGTAGAATATGTATAAACGCGGAAGAACATCATTAGTGGAACTGCTGGAGCGCCAGTTTGACGATTTTTGGAATTTGGGGTCTGACGTCACCAGGTTGTAAGATGACTAGACCCTCGTGATTGGATTCTTTTAGCGGAATTGCCTCAGCCATTTGGTGGCTTCGAGAAGTATGATGTCCATAGGCCATACGATTTCTTTGGAGCAATTCCCGGGTCTTTGTGTAAAAGATTTTTCCTGTCGAAGTGGTTGGTGTCATCGAGGTCAAATATGTCTTCTTTGATGCCAGGAAATTGCTGATGACCAGTCATTTCAACCAAAACGTCCCTTTCCAAACTAGCACAGGGCAGTTGGCCAGTTTTGATGGATTACTTTTACTGATTTACTTCGCAGGCTTGAAACTCAAGCAAGCTATCGCTGTAAAAGACACTGTTCACAACATGCATCTAGAGGAATAATAACCCCTTCGAATCGTATATGAGTTATACCTGAAAGATTGCAAATAGGTAGAGAAAAGTGCATCCGAAAGAAGAGCAAGGACTTATGTTGAAACGTAATAGAATCAGAAGTAATCCTTTGTCTCCACTGTGTGAAGTGAGCTCCACTCACCTCTTAAGTCACTTCCTAGGGTCAGTTGTCTGAGTTACCGCAAAATTCTAGGCGGTATGGGAAGAGCCCTTAGAAAGTGAAGGCGAAGCAACTGGTTTCGTGAAATGAACTCTCCTCATGAAATAACTTTATGATTTGATTGAAAGGTCAGGATAATGCTATAAGAAAGTGGAAGAAATATTTTTGTCACCGGATCTGTTATATAGTGAACTGAAAATGGTTGCTTTTCTCCTTCAATTTTTCTGCCGCAACTATTCACATAATCTCCTTGCCTGTTTTTCTGCACATAAAGTGGCAAGCTCTGCTTCAGAACTATCTGATCTTGTATTGAACCCAGCCCAGTACTGGCCGAAATGGAGCGAACTGACTGATCAAATTCTTTCTCAACACGAGAACTCCCCGAGTGGGTTATTCTCACCGAAAGTGTGCTGACGAAACTTTAGCTACGAAAAACAACTACGGTTCCAGTTGATTCTTAACTCGCAGCGTCTCCACTTTCAGATTTGGTGTCCTTTTCAACCGAAAAATTCACTCTGTCGAGAATGTTTCTGCCTCTTATGAGTAAGATCTATCTACTGTTTAGAACCACTGAAGTAATTAATCGCTATCGCAACTACTGCTTTGTGGCTGCTGTGTCAGTACTTTTAATGAGGCCCAGTCGGAGAGCATTAAAAGAAAAATGTGTGTAGAATCTGAGCCTACGCGTTGCTAACTAGAAATGAGGTCCTCTCTCGGACCTCAGCTTGGCTCACGTCCAATTTGCAAGATACCTGGAGCTGCCAGAACTATTTGTAGTCCAATTTTCTGGCTTAGTTCCAAGAACTCGTTTTTGCAAAGCATGTACTGATATCACTAGTCGGAGATCATAAACTTTCGCGGCGCTTTCCTTTTCTTTCGGCTCGCCATGCCAATTGACGAGCAGAGTGATAGGCGAAGCTGGAACCTGTTCCGGGAGGATCTCACTGCCGGCGTCTTCCCAACAAGATCTCGAAACCTCTCATCGGCTACTCAGCCTAATGCTACAGTTAAGCGAATCCAGTGTTCGTTTGCTCCCCTACCGACTACGTGTTTTTGCTGTTGGATGATCCATTCCTTTTTAACTTCATCGCAGAGTCGATAGTTCTCTCCTTTTTTCTACCAAGCCTTTTTTCGGGGTTTTCCTATACGAGATCTGTCACATATTTCCGGGTTTTTATGTGTTTTGCAGTCAACGTTTCACATAAATTTACAAGCGGTCATACCTGCACCGCGTGGGGACATTACTTGTTTAATCGTTCAGGGTGAAAAACGTCATAGAAATGGGTTGCACTACACAGCTCAGAATCTTCTCGAAGGACGTTGCGAAATTGTTCTCGGCCGCTGCTCCTATTCTAACCATAGATTACCTCATCATTATACTCACGCCATGCTCATAGGTGCCCATGTCATGCCTATACCATAGCCATACCATGCCACACCTTAGTTCTGGTTTAGGTCACTTCTGCTCCTTTTTTTCTACAGAAACACTTCTGCACCCGGCTGCACCATTGATACATATTGCCTAGGGTAAGCGCTTCGAAGCCCGTATTAACTGCGGGTAAACTTGGGTGCATCACTGAGACTACCCAGGATAAACATGTTGACGCCCGTGATGAAGATGAGTTATTTTGTGTCGTGTTAGCGCGTTCACCCTCAGTAATCTCATTGATGCATGTGACTCTTGGGATATGTTGACCCGTTTACCCTGGATAATCCCAGTGATGCATGCACCCTGTGTATTGACCAGCTTTTTCCATGAATTTGCCTGCGTAGGCGTTATATTCCGTATCTTACCAGTAGCGATAACTCTTTTTCCATTTGTAAGGAAGTACTGTCGCTTCTTCATGCGCCTTCCAGCTAAGAAACTCCGCCCATCTATGAATGCTCATAAAGGTGAATTGAACCACATGCCTTACAATGAGCTAGCGTCAATCATGCAGAAATCATGCAGAAATAGCGAATAGGTGGAGTCACCGTTTTACGCGTTGACCACTTTGTAAAAACATTCACCGCACTTCAACGTAGAACCTTAGAGCCAACCGAATCCTCCCAATAGTGGAACGAGTTGGCTAAAAATATAGCCAGTAGGTTCCCTTCGTTGACTTTTTTCCTATCTGTACCTTAACTTACAACTTCCAAAGTCTAAATTTACTGCAGCGACAGTCATACTAAGAGCAGTAATTGCATTCGAATCGGTCGTACGTGACGGAAGAGCAGACCATAAAAAGAATGAGATGATTTATTGCGCAAAACTATTTTGAGAATATCACGCGCTGCACTTCTCGAGGGGATAAGGAATACTATTAGTGCTATCCTGTGAAGAAAATGGACGAGGATGTTGTGGATTTGGAGCCTTGTACCTGCTTGAACATTAGCGCAGTTTTATCCCCGAAGGGTTGAGCTTGTTCCGCCCTCAACCCCCCCCCCTCTCGGGCGGATGTAAGATGTGTTGCCACTTCGCATTTAGTTTTCCACCCATTCGGCAAAAGAAGAGGAGGAGAATTTAGCCGCTAGAGGCTCGCTGCCAGCTCTATCCCTAGGGCAACTGCCCAGGCAGGAAAACATCAGGCTTTCTTAATCAACACTGATTTCGGAGTGCTGCTGGATTTGCAGCTCTTTACGAAGTGTGACGTCTGTAGAGCTCACCTTCGACGAGGATTGAGCTGCACGAATGTCTGGGTCTGTAGAAACCCTCTTCCCCTCACTGCAAGTGGGCAACGTGTTGGCAGCATGGTGCAGGTTGGATGGTACCCAGGACAATATCTAATAGTCTTATACTGCAGATATTAGTAGAGATTAGATACTACTGATTTTTCTAGTTCTAATCAACATAAGTAGATTCTATGTAACCTATTTCATCCCTGTGAGCATTGGTCAGCATTCTGCTTTCTGTCCATGCTTGCAGTGTCAATGGCGACTTTCGGTGCGTACAATGTAATGATCTCTTTGGGTACCGGCTAGCAGTCACCTCATGCTGGCAGCCTAGCTGGCGGCAAGTAAGGGTGACGATAGAGTTAGTGGACAAGAGAGGCTCTCTCGTCAGTTGATCGAACATGCCCTTGGGCATGTCCGACATCTACCTGGTCGGGAACCCTAATTGTGTCTACAACCAATGTGGCGCCGAGAAAAATCCCATTTCGAAATGTCACGAACATCTGTTAAAATTCTTAAATTGGCTGTTATTTCAATTACAAATGTTTGCTTCCGTTATCTCTCATTTCATTGTTAGTTTGTTCGTTTTTTTTTTTTGTATTTAAGGAGTGTTTTTATGCTGCTTATTTAAACTTGTTTTATGGTTGCCACTGGCCTCTTGTCCTCTTTCAGTAGCCCAAAGAAGAGTATCAACAATGGAATACTTTCCAAAAAACACGACCATACCATTCTTCTAAAACACGCGGTTGGAGCCATAGAAACACAAATAAACGAGAAAACAAATCACCATCGCCTCGCGATAGTGCATTGACAAACACATGTACCAAATATCAGGAATATTATTAAGGGCAAATCAGATTTTTCACAACGGAAATTGGCTGGGAATGCGATTCCAGCATCTGTAACGAGCAAATTTGTAGAAAAAAGCAGCAGGTCGATAGCCATGTTGCACTTTGACTTGATTCTCAAAGTTCTCTTTAGTCAGCATGTGTTTACTGTTCCTTATTTTGTTTTGTTAAGAAGCATAATTATCTTCCATCCATCGTGACGTGGTCATGGTTGTCGCGCCTATCCATTCCCGAGCAACTCGCCCCAAATCCTAGAGATCGAAATTTAGCATTTGTACTATTTCACTAAGCTGCCCTGAGTCGTTCGAATGTCAGCTTAAGTACTTCAAATCGGTTGATTTTGGTTTGGAGGAGGCATTAGCCTTTAATTGTTGTTTTTGATGAGTATTGGTATTGCAAGACGAGTCGGGAACGCTCGCCTAAAGGTGCCATCGTTTTCGAGCACGATACGTGAGTTACTCCGACGAAGTTCTTTGTTTTCTCTCCTTAAAGAGCAATTTCTCTTTGTTAGCGTCAGCGTTATGCAAATTGTGCAACGGCATTGGCGGTGAAAAACCAATAAAGTGAAAAAAAAAAACAATACTCAATCTCAGTTCTTTCACCTTACATTAATTAAAGATAAAATCGGTAAATCGACGTTAATAAAGCTCATTTGTGAGATGCGACGAGCACTCGACTTCAACTGACATGGAAAGGATACTTGATCAGTATGGCTATTCATAGCAAGGTGTATATTGCATTATGCAGCTTGCGACACTGCTTTCGAATCCGAAAAAATTTACCAAACTCCTCTCTGCTATGAGTTATGCCCATGTTTGGTGTTCATGTAGAAATTCTAAGCTTTGTGTACCTGGATGGGTAGATAGGGCAAAAGTAAGCCTCTCCTTCTTTAGACAAGTCAGTACTTATTGGCTCGTATCTTGGCGAAATATATTTAAAAAATGATAGCAACATGGGTGCTTCTCGCTGAGTGCGTCATCCAGAACGTTTAATGCCGAACCATCATGTCGGTCTGTGGTGCAGAGGTAACTTGGTCTTCATGCAGAGTGTCACATTTTTGAATCCTGCTACCTCCACTGTTTTGCAATTTTTATTCATCGCTTGTTTTTTTCTTGAAAAGCCGTTTTTAGATTGTTCTATCGTGTTTTCGGCTCAAAATTAGATCATGGGAAGGCTTTGGGAGCTTCTGGAAAAATTCCCACTAAATCGATTTTTGGGAGCAGTTAAAGTACTTGAGTGTTGGTGTGGCTGTGTTTACAAAGATTAAATTTCAACAGTTTGTACGCATAGAATGATGATGAAAAGCTCCAAAATGGTTAGGACTTAGGAGTTCCTGATAGACAGAGTAGTGAACGAAAAAATTTTAGTCACGATTGTTGTTTCCTTAACATCGAACGAAATAATCTGGAGAGGAACAATATCCGGCTGGAATTAAAAATTCACTCGAATGATAGAGTTCTGAAATTTCTAACCAGACTCTCATACAGATGTTTTCCGTAATTTTAAGCTATAATTAAGTAAATCTGTAGTTGGGGTCGTGTTTTTCTTCACTGGGGCCTGGCTGGTCGTTGTGAACATAGTGGATGTGAAGAGATTTCTTTCAATTGTTGTTTTCATTGTAACGAACTCTGGAGCTCTCACCAATCTGTATCATTCTTCAGTAGAAATTGAGCCTGTTATTGCCTGTCTTGAGAATGAGAGACTTAGCGTTGCCCTACGAGCCCTCATTAGAAACTAATCTCAGCGCTTCCTCATGAATACCACAAATGGGCATAACTCATCGCAGAGAGAGGTTTGGTAAATTTTGGGAACGGATCCGAAATCAGCGTCGCAAGCTACATAATGGAATATACACCTTGCTATGATTGGCCGCACTGACCAAGTATCCTATCCTTGTGAGCTGAGAATCGCAGAGGCATCTAATGCATCTTGTACCACCAATACAATGTCTTGCCGGGGACATTTGATGTGTCAAGCCAGCTCTCCGTCCCCGGAAGGACAGCTGGTTGGCTAAAGGTGGGGATTGAACCATAGACCATGTGAGAGCACAGCTCTCCTCTTGTCATTGCGCCACACGCACCACACATGCGGAAAGTTGTGCTGGCGGGTTTGATTACCGCGCTGTACCTCCTAGCACTTCTAGAAATATCAATCGGCACTTGGAATCGTTGGCTCTTAGAAGGAGGAAACAAGGCCTACTTATGACCTACAAGGTTATTCATGGCTTTGTCAAACTAAACTTCAATGCCTTTTTTCAAGTCCGTGACTCCAATACTAGAGGCGCTGCGAATAAATACACCGTTTCTTCCATCTCGGGAGAACTGACTTTTTCGTTCACACGGTGGGTTCTGACTATGCGCAAGTTAGTAAAAAAAATTCCATACAATATCCATACGTCGCGCATCCATCAATTCAAAAATGTGAACAAATTTCTGAAGCAAAATTTTGCGCTCTATTCTTTTTTTGGAATCGTTATCACCATTGTAATGTTTTGTTGACTTGTCATTGCACTGTATTGGTGCAATTGTCGTTTTATTATTGCGTTTTATATTTGTCCTGTTTTGTTTTTTCGCACGCAAGTAACCGCGTGTACATAAATACTAAATACCAAATACATTAATGCGATAGTAAATTCGACTTCTCCAAGAACTCATCAGTAGTCATGGAAGATTAGGTCTTCAAAGTAAATATACAAATAACTTTCACTATCTTCTCGACCGAGAGAGAGAGAGCTGGGTAACAGTATAAGTTTTTGCTTTGGTGATGTTTCGTTAAATGTAATCACGTTGGGGATGGGTTTCACCATTCCCAGAAGAATGTCTTCCTCATTTGTCCTTCCCAGCTAATAGATGAAAGCAATATCGTGTATCCTCCTAGATAAATTATGAAAAAAAGTTTATATCCTTTCCTGATAGGTTCCATGTGAGCTTTAGATCCTTCGAAATTTCTTTTTTAGGTTGCTCCTTCCTTGCTTTAGTGGATCGCATAGATGTTGATGAAGTGTTCGTGAATGCCTCATCACTTCAACAACCATATTATTGGCTAAGTGGCCAAGCACCAGAATTGTTGCGTGAATTGGGCTCTTCTCTCATCACTTGCGCAGTGCTGCTTTCAGCGACATTAATCCTTTCTCTTTCTTCCTTCCTTTTCGCTCCTCCACTTCCTTTGTATTTCATTCATCCCATCCTTGATGAATTGCAAAGAATACGCCTAAGAGCTGTCGAAAGCAGCAGCATTACAGTGCGCGCCGGTGGCAATGCGTTCTTTGTGGACTCGGAAAGCACGTGCCGCAACAGCACCGTTCGTTCTTGGATCCTCGCCACGACAACAATCTATAGGGTGTTCTTTGTGAATAGCTAATTTTAGTGATAGTATCGCAACAAATATGAAGATAAACTATCAAGAAACCCTGTTTTGCCACTACGGTGCCGATTGCTGCGCAAGCGACGCGGCCGCGCCGAGTGCTTTCCGAACCCGCGAAGAACGCACCCACACCGACACTCACGGTACTTTATATTGAAGATACGACGCAGAAAACAATTCTGCAAAGCTGCCAGTTTCATCGTTTTTCCCCTTGACACAGCCTCGCTTCACCATTCTCGTTTGACAATTCTTCTACTCCTAGACTCATCCAAACGAGGTCTCGAGTTTAACGGAAGCTGTTAAAGCATTATCGCACACTGGTTATTTGTTTTTCAAAGCCAACTACTTCTCTGAGTACAACCTCGGGAAAAATATAAATAAGCCGAAGCTCATTCTTCCGTATTGTTAGGTGTATTCGTTTATAGAGCCAATACCACAGGCACCTCAAAGCCACATCCTGAGTGACTGTTTTGAGGAAAGCGTGCCAAGTTTGTGAGCTCTGAGAATCATGGGCCCTTCACTACAGTAGCTTTTCTGTTGACTATGACTCATACTATTACATGCTTTCTCAGACTTGTCTTCCCTCCACCTGTTTCGTTTTTTTTCCTCCTCTGCTCACACTCACCTTGTTTCGAACTTATTTCACGACGCTAATACTTCGTTTAGTTGCTATTGTGTATTCCCGACTACACATATGTATTACTTTAAGACACCCTTCCCAACAACTTTTTCTCCCGAGATGTATGGGTCAGTTAGCCTCTGCCAGCGAGCTAGCTGATCCTTTGTAAAATTTCAATTCTAAATGAAATAGCTGTCCTCTTTGATGGTACAACAATAGTTGCTTACCTGCTTATCCGTGCTCTTTTCATGTCGGTCTCTATAACCGGGAACTGAGGCTTTTCACCACTAAGTAAATGAAAAAAACGGGTCTTCTTACTCATATACTTCAATACTGTAACTGGCGCATTTCCACTACTGTCCGAGTATTTTTTGACACCAAAATCAATCTACCGAACTGGGCATCAAACGATCAAACGGTTCACAACAAGATATGTACCATGGACCTAGGTGGCAATTGATGCCCATTCACTCTAAGTAAATATAACACCAAAAGTGAATATAACAATCCTTCGGTTCCGCTCAGAAGAATTCCGAAGCCAGCGGAAAGTCGCAATTCAGCGCTGTCCGCTGGACAGGTCGCGTTTTGCGTGGTCCTCTCCACACGTGTCGTTTTCTCTGCGGGGCGAACCCTGTTAGGGTGTCGACTAATTCGTTATGCTTTACAGCGCGTTAGCCAAGCGAATACGGCTTTTTCGGCTTCGGCGTATCTGCTCGTTGGTTTCTCACGCGCTGGACGCGTTCTGCCCTTTCGGATGACTGGAACCAATTCACACAACACTTACATGCGACGAACACCCGCGCTATCGCTGAGCCTCCGCTGTCAGAACTGTCTGGCTTTCCTTCCCCTCGACCAAGAGGCGAAGAAAGTGTGAAAGATCTCTTGGGTCTCCATCACGACTCAACCACATAGATATCCCATCATCTTAAGATCCTCGATGAAGAATTTCTTAACTAATCGTGATCTATAAAATCCTTATGGATATTCTGATCTGATACTGGAGATGCTAACGTCAAGCCACATATTCCAGAACTCACCCGGCAAAAACTGATGCTGTGAGGCTCTCACTCAATGCCCATACTCTTTAGGCCATTTGCCAACAGTACATCATTTTTCCGAATTGAAAGGTTGCTTTTTTTTTCTACTGAATTGAATGGTTGCTAAACTAATGAACGAAGTGGGGTTCGAGCTGCGTCACAATACAATGAACTGAAAGATCCATTTTGACAATTAATTCCACAGCAACCTTATAACTAACAGAGAAAAAAGGGAGTGGGCCCGGTTTCGAGGTGTCTACAAGGAAGTCAATCATTAATAGTGGACACTTTTTAACATTTGAGGGCTTTTTGGCCGTCTCTATGAAATAGGATGCATTGTTATGTTTCCCAACATCCCTTATTGCCTATTCTTTTCTCTCTATGACTTTTCCTGATTATGTTGGTTACAATATCAACGTTCCAGTGGCGTCCTATGAGAGATTGATATCTATTTGTTTATTTATTTATTTATTCATTTTCTACACTTGAAGAGTGCCACCAAAACTCATAGAGGAGATATTGATATATGCACCACTACATAGTATATTGCAAAGAAATCAATCCAAAAGTTAATGTGGTACAGCAGTTGATATTTGAGGGCTTTTTGGTATTGGATCTGTATGTTGTTTGTTCTTTTTTTATATGTTTATTTGATCTTCGAGTAGTTTTGTCATTTGCGGTCGTTGCCCTTGTTAATAAACATCTAAATATCCCTCGTTCTTAGGATTCGACTGATACTGTCTCTGAATTCTTCCACTACAGTAGAGAAGCGCCTTTCACTTCTGCAGCTATTTCTCGAGTCCCGAACACTAGGAAAACTGTATAGCTCTGTTTTTTTTCTACATATCCACCCACACAACTACACAATTCCCTGCATCTCCTTGCAGTAGCGAAAATTTCTGAGCAAAACTAGCTCCTGGAAGTTTGCATCAAGAGCTAAATTGCTTGAATAATTTGTCGAAATTTCACAGTTTTTCCCTATCTTCCTTTCTATGTTCCAGTGTCCTTCACGATTTCTGGTTTCGTACTAATTCTGGTTCTCCAGCCTCATTTTCTTTTGCATACAACAGTAACGTCGATTTTTGTAGTGGCTCGAGTACCTCTGTTTTTCCATGATTTTGTTTATTTTCTTTGCTTCTAATTCTACTACCTCAAGTATACTTGCTCAACTCAGAATTCAATGCGAAAAATCACTGAAAATTGCAATTTTTGTAATTTGGCTCTGCTGCTTCAAGTCATGAAGAGTCTTATGTTTCACAAAGGTGCAGACACGCTGTTCAGGGCACCACCTATAAAAACTTTCGCTACCTAGCTGAGATTTCATCTGAGGCTCTGTTCACTGCGGGACACATGGAATTGATGACCTATATACCTCATTAGCCTGTCCATGAACGCTCTGTTTTCTGCGTCGGAAGAAGAACTGAATGAGACGTCACGAAAATATTCCATACAGGATTATGTAGTGTATAGTGTGAAAAGCTATGTTCTGTAGATGATGTGAGAATTTTAGCTCCCTCCTCCTCGGTTTTGAGACTTAACTGGGCCGAAAGTGAGACTTCCTCGGAAAGCATGCTCCGCGGCCGCACGGCTCGAATCGTCGCCACTATAGCAAATCATTATGTTCTCCTAATCATGATTTAGTTTTCGTGATAGTTGACATCAAATATGATCGGAAATAATTTCCAGGAAAAAGCGTTCAAAAAATTGCCGTTTTTTAGAAGAAAAATTCCAGCGCGAGAGGCGCTAGAGTTGTTGCTGTACCAGCAAATCAGCTCAAAAAATTTCCGGGGAATCCTCCGATGAGGAGAATTTCTACTAGCAAGTTTCTACATAGGCTGACCAATACGATATCCATTGTCGTTCTATCGCGATAGTTAGTAAGCTTGTCTGTTATGGCAAAAACCCAAACGCTGTCGACGTGCAGATGTTCCTAGTTATTGTCCCTGCTGAAGCAGCAACATTAATAGCCCAGCCTAGCACTATGAAAGCACTCGCAATTAAGATACTAGCACTCGTGGGTGGGAGAATAGTGTAGAACAAGAATGACGCTACTGTAAAAGCAGGGTTTTGTATGGCCATTCTGACACTGATTCTGTAGTTCTTCCAATTCTACACAGCAGCTCAGCGACGATACCATGTAGGGGAGCAGCGCAAAAAGTCTTCTGGGTCTTTTGTTCCTGGAGAAAGACAACAATATAAGCGCTGTTGCTTTTTGAAAGTGACATCGCTGGTATGGTTGTACCATCGTTGCATGTCAAGTGCACAGCTGTACGCACAATTACTTTACTGGTTGACCGTCTCAACATCTTGGGAAACCGAGAAAGTTCCTCTAAAGTTGTCAAGTGTCATGACCCAAAGGCACCGTTTTTTCGACTTGACACCCCATAGCAAGTTGAATGGCGAACCTGTTCAGAGATCACGCGTGAGTGTGTTGTCCTCCTTTCTTTTCTGTTTTTTTTTTTGTCGCATCTCGTCATATTACTGTCTCCCCTATTTCTGCTCACAGCAACTTCTTTCAAGTGGAATTATTGCCTCTATAGAGTGTTTCGTCGAAAGGAATGCCCTACAAATTGACACTCAAGTTAGCGTTTCTTGCTTGTTAGCAACTAGCAACAAGTTCTGCCCAGCTCTTATCTATAATACTTTTTAGGGTGCATTTATTTTTTCCTTTTTTTTTCTAGCCATTCATTCTGGAATCTTCGAAGTCTTGAAGGGTGCCTTGGTTTCTATTCTCACCCTCAGTTTTCTATTAAAATGTCAGTTTCAGCACGAAGTCCGCGGCAATCTAAGCTACTACCTTTTGTTTTCCAAGTACTTCATAGAATGATTTATGTCACATGTGTATCTTCTTGAGATATTAACATAGGCACTTTCTGTGTTGGTCATTTTATTGCCGTCGTTCTCACCAATTTCCTCTTCCGGAATCTCCTGTGTTAGTCCTAGCTACCTGTTTTTATGAAAATTCATTATTATTATTGTTTTAGAAAGAGTCCTCCGTTTCCTTTCTGAACACTTCCATGTCATTCACGCACATCATTTCATTAGTTTGTTGCAAAATGGATCTCGGATTTCGATGTGACCTTGAATTCTCATAACTCGACTGACACCGAAGCTTTTTTTCCAACGGTTTAGTGTCCCCTTGAATCACACCTTTAAACCGTTGAGCTTAGTTCTGGTCCCATTGAATTTAAAGCCAAGCTTTTTGGAGCCAGCATTATAGGCAAAGGTATTTTAAGCTGACTTTGCGGTTATCGGCAGGAGAGCAGTCCTTTGAGTGTGTTATATGAAAAAGTCTCGATTTTTGCTCACATTTGCTTCCGGATCGTCTGGGGTGTGGAATGTGGTCTTGTACTCTTGGCAGCACTTGAGGGTAACTCAAGGGAACTCTAATTGCCCAACTTTTCTGCCATGCCCACTCCTTCCACAGTACCTAAAATAGAAATATAATGAACCTCAGGAACTTCTTCCAAATCTTGAACAGATCTTCTGGGGATAACTTCCATCCGTCCCTTCAGAATGGCCGATGTCGTCAAATTTGAGTTAATAACTTTGAGATACGTGCATCCAAAATTGAATTTGTTGGTCCAACATTGGCCAACGAATTTTTAGAGGCAGTATCTCACCTGTCTTCTATGCTGAGATATTAATAGATTCTGGCCCATCTCGAAGCGTTTATTCCACTGATGTGCGCAAAATGCTTCAAAATGGCGAACCAACCTTTCTACAGGGGCCTGACCGATTGTGGATTGTACCAGTACATACTTGTTACTTGTTACTTGAACATGAACTTCAACATTCTTCTACGTCCCCGTCCCCCACCCTGCGTCAAAATTCTCGCGGGTTGTTGGCCACATACTGCTATGATCTTCCTAATATTTCATCAATTTTTCAACGCTGTATATATCAAAATAAGCAGGAGAATACCCACTAAGTGTTCCAGTTCTTCGCTCAAAAGAGCTGTTGAGTGTGTAGCATAGATCAGTATGATTACTATACTTTTTTCATCATAGTGGTAACTGCTCGACTAGAACTTGTATTCTATTAGGTGTTAACATAAGTCCTTGCGGTTTATTCAGTTGAGATTTTTTCCACCCCATTGCTATTCTTCCTTGAGATGTCCTATACCTTCTGAAAGCTCCTCCCTTGCTCTAAATCCATTCTGTAGTTCTACAGAGCTATGGAATCACCTAGATTTTAGACTTACGAAGACAAAGTTCATTTCGAGGAGAAACACCCCTTCCTCCTTGTATTCAATGGGCACCCGAAAGCACTCGACACTATTTGAACGGGTAAACTCTGTAGAATATAAGCGCGGAAGAACATCATCAATGGAGCGGTTGGAAGGCCAGCTCGGCACGCTGGCAAAGGTAGGGCCTGATGTTATCATGGGGTAATATGAGTAGAACCTTGCGATTGGATTTTTTTAGCAGAGCTGCCCCCAGTCACCTGGTAGCTCTGATGTCCATCTAGACCATACAGTTCCTCTGGAGCAATTCCCAGGTCTTCTTGAAAGAAATCAGTTTGGTAGAAGTGATTGGTGTCATCGAGACCAACACTGTCTTCTTTGAGCTTTGGAGATCACTGAAGTACCAAGCCAAACGTCTCTTTCACACTTAGCACAGGTCGACTGTGCAGTTTTGATGGCATTCCGAGCTTCAGCTAAAGGCCTGGACAGGCAGCTGTTAGTTGTGCTGTTTTTCATTAACCCATTGACGACCGCGCGCATTTTCGCGTGTCTGACGCGTGGGACTAACCCTTATTTCAGGAGCGCGGCGCCTGCATAGTTCCACGCTGTTATGATAAAATAATTTAGACTAAAATATGGAGTGTTGTGGATACAATCTAAAATCTAGTTCTGGAAGCTTACTAGTGTCATCGGGCTAGGAAATCGGAGAATAAAAACCCTTCTCACTTTTTAAAGGCCAAAAGAGGTTTGTTAAAGATATTTTGAGTATTATGAAGAAGTTTCCCGAGAGTATACAGGTTTGTATTGCTTTAGCCTGACAAATAAAGAAGTGCAAGATGCAGCGAATGTGTTCTTATGAAGAAAATATGGCTCTTTTACAGATTATTCCCAACCACTACACAATAATGCGATCTTGCTCGGTTTTGAAATATCATACTTTTCATGGTATTTGGCACGACAAAAGAGGATATCTTTCCCAAACCACAGTTATTCCAGCATTGTTTGGAAGTATTGTACTCGATTCCTATGGAAATACTGCAAGATATACAAAAAAATTAAGGGTCAGTAGTTGATAATAAGGGCTTGGCTCACGGTGAGCCGCGCGGTCGTCAATGGGTTAACTCATTGCTCCAGTTCGCAGGCTCGAAGCTCAACCGAACTGTCGTTTTAACAAAACATGTTAACAACATCCTTTAGAGGAAGATTAGCGCTCTCGAGTCGTACGTGAACTAGGAAAAAGCGCAAGGTCTTATGTTAACAGCTAATATATGAAATGTGTCTATAGCGTTGTAAATAAGACGCAATCAATCGAATTAATGTGTTCTCCAACGATCTGGTAGTCTGCCTCAAGGTCTGGAATAGTTCCGTGGACACCAAAATGTTACTCTTTGAGTCCATACGTGGAATCTGCTGGAAGGGGTAAACAAGGCAAGCGAAAATGTTGGACTTATCAGCGGGATGGAAACGAAAGCAATGCTGATAAATTGCTCTGAGAAAGAAATACTGCCTCGAAAATGACAGGATCAAAGTCGTGGATAACAACATATATCTCTGCCTACAAATCACAAATCATCACACGATCGGAAAAGGAGTTCGAAGAAGACGATGTGATGTGCGGCATGGTGAAAATTCAAAAATTCGGTGGCAGTCCTCAAGAGAACAAAGGGTATAAATACACAAGCACATCTGTTCAACACCAACGTTCTTCCTGCGCTACTGTATGGCTGCGAAACGTGGACAACACGGGAACTGGATAGAATAAAACCACTGACCATGCAAAGAGCAACGGAAAGGAAGACACTTCAGATCTGACTACGAGACAGAATCAGAAATGAGAAAATCAGGAGACGCAGCTCATTCAAAGACGCCTGCAATGATTCTAGAGAAAGAAAACTGCGATGGGCAGGTCACGTTGCAAGACGAGGTGACAACAGGGAACTGTACTAGTAGTCCGTGTTTCATATACTGGGTGTGCCAAAATACGGTAACAAAGAAAAGTGCAATCAAAAAAAGATTCTCAAAGCAAATTGGACCACTGTCACATGATCAGTGTTCAATAATAAGAGAAGGCATGCAGAAATATCATGCATCAGCTAAGAATGAGACCCTTACACGACAAGTGAAGTCGCAGGCCTCGGCGCGAAGTGGTTGGGCAAAAATTCATTTCCTATTTTTGAAGTTCCTTCCTGGAGATTCCCAACTCCTAAGAGGTTTTCGACATGCCTATATCCTAGGTAACAAGAAACCCTACTAACATATCAGTTTGAGCTCTGTGCAGTTGAGTGGCCAGTCGACAAAACCAATAGGCTCTAAAATTTATTGTTTCCCCAGTTCTAAACCAGACGAAACCTGAGTTTCTGATCACTGTCCTGGTGAAACGTCCGAAGACGGCCTCCCAATGAAACATGACTTCAAGGTGGAACATGCTCTTTTGAAAGCAAAACATGTCTTGTTACCGTATTTATGGCCCACTTCGTATACAATGAATGCGTGTTAACAAAAAAAAAAACAAATGTCAAAAAGAACACACCAGAAACAGCTCATTTCTGACGAGATAGCGATCATTTCTCAGAATTTTGAAGTTCTAGCCCAAACAACCGTTCATAATACACGACCTCAAAGGTTTCAAGACATTCCACTTCTGCCACCGTTCTCGAAAGCTCATTTATGTTCGATCACTGTACAAATCTCGGGGACGATTTCCCGGGGCAAGACACTGCCTTTTAGCAATTCCTCATTTGTACGTAATATTGCTCTTCCAAGTAGGCATTAGTACCGAGTTCGAATTCATGATGCAGTACAAGACGAATTTTTGCAAACAACTACTCTTCATTTCACCCTCGAAGAAGTCAACAGAAGTGGATAGATCTGCAAAGGAATATAAGGACAGAAGGAGGAAGAAAAGCTTCTAAACAGATATAAAATGTGTGGTCAAAACATCTTTTTTATTCCGAAGAATTATTCCAATGTTCGCGGTTCGAAAACGCGACATCGATTTAGCGCTTCGGACCTGTGCGCCACGCTACGCTAGCGCTAAACCAACTCAAAGAGAATCACTATCATCCACACAAAGCGCAGCTTTGCCGCTTGAGTTGGGGTAGCTCTAGGGTAACGTGGCACACAAGTCTGAGACAGAGCGCCGCTTCGCGGCCCTCTGGCTCGGGCTTACAATAATAAAGTGCACATCCATCCCGTATTTGCCAGAGGCATGAACTGAGAGAGCGCATGTCTTCGGAGACTTTGTCACACCTTCCTTCTCCACCATATGGGTATTCGACTTTTCACCGTATAATGCATACTTTCTCGTTAAGGTTGCGAGCGCGGTCGAGCTCGCTATTATGTCATTTTCAAGTTGGTGAATGGACATTTTGTTCAGTCTGGTTTTTTTTTTGTTGGAACCAGCTCTTCTAGAGGCGCTAATGTCCAGAATTCGGCTTCGTTTAGGCCTTTTTCCCTGAGATGCTTGGCTTCTGTTGAGCCAACTGCTGCTTTTGAGCAGAAGAGTTTTAGGACGTGTAGTTCAAGGTTGGGCTTAGCTAACCTAATGTGCAGTCGCTGGGAAACAAGGCACTTAATCAGCTTGTATTTGGCCGGTGCACCATAAAATGTGTTGGCTTATTGAGGCGGTTGGGTGGCGCCTATTTTCTTGGGAGGTTGGGAGAGTGCCATCTATACCGGCACATGCTAATTCGCGTAAAATCATCGTCATCCACGCGAAACATTGCACACGTGTGCGAGAGAAAGCCCGACGAAGCTACGCACTACAGGGTGACAACAAAGCCTTTGGCCAAGGACTTTGTCGCAATTATTCCTTGCACTTTGCCGGAAAAACCATGACTTTCTATCGCCGTTAACTATCCAGTTGTTTCAAATACGCATGCAAAATTTCATAGTCCATAGCTTTAGTTGAGTCTTGTATGATCTGCAAACATGAAACGAGGTAGATATGAAAATGGCCGCAAGTAGGGTCTCGGCGACATCTTCTCCAAGAACTTCTTTCAGTTGGCTCCCCAAATCACCACTTTTCTGCTCAGTAGTCAAGTGAGCAAAGCCTTTCCCCGAAGGAAAATCCTAGCCTGAATTAGTTTTCTTGAGCGGGAAAGGTCAGCAGATTGCCACCCTAACTTCTTGTTAATAAAATTCACAAAACAAAGGGCAAAAGTGGGCAGAGCAATATCGTAGAAGGTATATTATTTCTTAGGCTTGAATACATCTGGTAAAAATAAGATGGAGATCTGACGAAAGTTTTCCTTGACGTTATGAAAGAAAAAGCAGCAGAAGGTTGGTTCAGACCCCCCCCCCCCCCAATTTCTGATTCCAGCAAACCGGTCAAATCTGCTTAATAATTAGTAAAATAATTGCTCCCTGAAACGAAGACCTGTGGATCTTTGAGGTGCAGTTCTTAGAACGCAGGACTTGAGCTTACTCTTGCTGAGATACCAGCTTCCTTGGTTTAGACCGAACGAAAAAACGGGTGATAAAAGTTCGACCAACTTGCTGCCCTCCAGCGTTGCAGTTGCCGACGGTTTTTGCGACTCCACAGAGAAGCCGAAAGAATAATCCGAAATCCAAGAGGGGATTCTCAAAGCACATGAATTCTACATAAACCACATAGATTTTCAAATTGCTAGGCCATCTACTCCCATTTTTATAATTTGTTATATTCGGCCAAAGACTTTGTTGTCACCCTGTAGCACGGGATTATTACTTTTTGTGAGTTCAGATGGCCCAAAAGTGATGTGGCACACGGGTCTTTTGCTCGTATGATTATTTTTGGTTCAAACGGCCTAGAAGTAACCTGGCACACGGATCCAAGAGAAAGCGCAACGTAGCGGTGACTGAATATCCGAAGCTGCCTGACTTGGAGCACCTATCGAAATCAGGCAATTCTCAAATTGAGTTGATATTGATGGCCAACCCTTATGGAGGATTTCTCAATGCAGCGACATGGAAATAACTGGAAAACATTGATTATTTGTTGGTCATACCGGAAACTTTTCAACCCACCCTCGCAGTATGTCACTTTGAGTGTTAGAATTTACGCAACTCGAAACTAGACTGCGGATTCCTTGCTTATGATTTTAAAGAGGCTGTTCCACCTGGCGCCGCAAAAGTACTAGTAGCAAGTACAATGCGAGACAGCTCCTGTGGTAACAGAATAAGACTGGCATTGAACGTGCGAGTACATTTAGTCCCTCCGATTAGGAAAAACCACACACCCCTGCGCAGAATCTCATAGTTTTCGCAGAAGAATATTTCGAATATTTTCCGTTTTTTCCTTGAGCGATCTGATGTCGTTTGCCACGCCATCGATACGATTTTCGTTTTTGCGAAGATTCTCGTCGAGGAATTTGGGCGGCCCGAAAGAACGCAATGCACATTTTTGTGCCATTCAATGAACGACATCGCATTGTTTTTAGAGTGACCTTTCAGGGGTTCACGCTCTAAAGAGCGCGCCTTACTTTTTTTCACTAATTTTTCAAAGGATATGTACAACTCGTTCAATGAGACGCTGAAATAACATCTTCATTGAAGAGTGTCTGAACTGTTAGATTTTTGATGGTAGCTATTACGCTTTATCTGTATATATAAAAGTCAAAGTTTGTATGTATGTGTGTGTGTGTGTGTGTGTGTGTGTGTATGTATGTAATTAATAGAAATCGCGGAGGGTAAACCGATTGGGACCAAATTTTGCACGTAGGTTCTTTGGAGGCCGGCGGAGGTTATAGGCTACTTTGCACCTGGGATTATTGATTGATTTATCGATTATATCGATTTTATTGATTTTTCGCTATTTTTGCCCAAGGGTCGGTGGGGACATGTCTTCTGGGGTTCCTCAATACGCTGAACACGAATATGACATCCATTTTGCACGAAATATCGATTTATTGATTTTATCGATTTTTTCCCATTTTCGTTGGGGGCAGACAAAGACATGTCTTCTGGGGTTTCTCAATACGCTGAATACGAATATGACATCCATTTTGCACGAAATATCGATTTATTGATTTTATCGATTTTTCCCATTTTTGCTCGGAGACGGACAAAGAATGTCTTCTGGGGTTCCTTAATACGCTGAATACGAATGTGACAACCATTTTGCACGAAATATTGATCTATTGATTTTATCGATTTTTTTCCATTTTTGCTCGGAGACGGACAAAGAATGTCTTCTGGGGTTCCTTAATACGCTGAATACGAATGTGACAACCATTTTGCACAAAATATTGATTTATTGATTTTATCGATTTTTCCCATTTTTGCTCGGAGACGGACAAAGACATGTCTTCTGGGGTTCCTCCATACGCTGAATACGGATGTGACAACCATCTTGCACAAAATACTGATTTATTGGTTTTATCGATTTTTGGCTCTTCCGTCCAATGAAGCGGTAAGGACAGGTCTCCTGGGGTTCCTTGATACGCTGAATATGAATACGACAAGCACTTTGTACGAATGGATCGATTCAAATTCACCGAAATACCTTTGCTAGCTTTTCGCCTACAATTCGATGGAGAAGGGTCACTTGGGCTTCGCTAACATGCTGATCACTAAAATTATGGAGATTTTATTGAATTTGTCGGTGATAGTAATTGGCCTCAGCAGTGTGATGTAGCCAAGGTAGTAGAACACCCGAGCGAAGCCGGGTACGGCAGCTAGTTGTCCATAACAATGAAATAAGAACAACTAGCGGCGGTCTGTTCACTAGGCATATGAATCGATGGGAGTTTTCTCTCCAATACTCAGTAGACACTCAATTTTTGACCTTTTTCGAATAGTCGACGATTTGAATGACTCCATTTTCTGGGCATTTTTAAATAATCGAGGGGAGGAGCAGAATTTGCAAACTCCCGGAACTCACTGTGCTCCACCATCAGCTCAAGAACCTCTTCTTGACGTCCCACTATTCGTGCAAGACTCGTATAGTTCTGCTATAATTTTACACAAACCGAAAACATCGTCTCGCTTCACATATTAGATGTTCACGTTCGAAACATTGCTTTTCTTAACACAGTGAAAATTTAAGCTGGTAATAGCATTTCATGGGATATGCAGAGAAACTAGTTTGCTACTCGTCTTTTCAAAATTCCATGGTTATTGTTTTCGCGAAAATTCACGCATAGATCAGCCGTGACCTCCTACAACCGCATTCCATAAATAGTACGCGTCTGTAGCACACGCTTTAATAAGACTTGTCATGAATGCGTGAACGATTCGTAAGCAGCTTGTCGTAACTTGCTCCTCGAAGAACAGTTCCCATCCATTTCCTTCTTTTTCCTAGGGCTCAAAACAGCAGTATGTCTTTGAAAATGCACGTTTTGCCTTCATTTTATAAAAAAAATCCTCGAATGCAGTTGAGAAACCTTTTGTGAATGGAACAGGAAGTGCCAACTTTGGGAAAAAGTCAAGCCGGAATGTTGTGTAGACGTGACACGGATCTATTTTCCATTACAACTGGTTCACTTGAAAACATATTATTTTAATGTACATACAGACAAAAAAACCACATCTGCATAAAAGGGAACAGTCTTCGAGGTGCTCGCCATCGGCTTTGGCGATGCCGAGTCAACCGATGTAGGATTAGCGTTTGCGCACTTTCTCACTTCTTTTGAAAAGTTGTTTGCAGCCCTTGCGAATATGTTTAGGTCTACAACTAAACAATCAGTGAAAGAAATTGAAGTGGAAAATGTGTTCTACAGTTCCTCGTTAAACATTGTACAGGGAGCTCCAGTCACGATTGCGCCCGTCGTAATGGCGCAGCCCCACATCAGTTGTTAACCAACGTTGATACGCGTCAACCGATGTAGGATTAGCGTTTGGGTTAACTCGCATCAACGTGAATTAGCGAGCGATGTGACCTTACCTCAATTATGAGGAGTTCAGTCGTAATCAGGCTTGGCAGGAACTTGACTCAAGGCAAGCTTGACTTCGTGAAAGGTGAACTGAGCAAAGAGAACTTCGTAGCTGAGATTTGTATTATACTTTAGTCGGACAACCATCCACTCGTTTCCCAGTGAGAGTGAGAAGGGAGATTTAGCGAAAGAATTTTTGTTCCATCAATTCTATCAATTCTGACCGAAATAAGAGTAGAGTTGATACCTGTTTTAAAAATACACTTGAGAAGTACCTAGCAGTACCCACAGCATCCTTGATACTGAACGAATCCTGCTCAAACTTTGTATTTAGATTTCTGATACTACTCTTCCGCCAACCGTCAAGACGGAATGGAATTAATTAAATTTAAGGGGAGATATTGCTCTGAAATTCTCTGAACCCTAACTTTACGTAGGTTCAGCACCGGTCCAAAGAATCTTCGTGAAACAGCTTTCCTAAAAGCCGATTATTTTAATTTTAATTTATTTTGCACACTTAGCTTCAGTAGAGGCTACTCGTTCCACTGATTGAGAAAATTGCTGCGTTTGTCTAGTTACGGCAAAAAAAATAATTAAAAGACGATTTCCAACATCACTTCGGCATAGCTTCTTCGAATAACTTTTCACAAAATCAGTTATTTCCTATTTCATTTGAACTGTTGTGTTCAGGAAGTATTGCTATATCAAACTAATGGCAAAATCCTTCGAAATCTCCAACCTTTTCTGAATTTTTGCTGGGAATTTAAAGAATCTTGTGCCTGTGCTACCATGCTAACGTGTTAACACTTGTTAAGTCGTGTGGACGATGAGCATTGAAAACACGAAACCAAATAGTTTGTTCACAGTGGGGACTTCGTAGATTTTTCGTTAGCTCAAAGGGACTTTGTAATTTTTCTGCTCAAACTAAGCCTTTGCCGAACTCTGATGATGACTGACGTTTCCTGTACTTCTCGCATTATCACATACATATGAGGGGAAAAGAATCACGACATTTCTTTCGAAGGGGGACCAAAGCAACTATTATTATCACATCGCGTTTTTGTATTATCAATGATATTATCAATGATGTCGCAAGGGGTTCCACCCTTGCGAGATGGGAGCGGTAGCAAACCAGATCTTAAAAGAAATTTCACAATTGAACGAACGCAGTGAAAGAAAACACCTCACTTTCTAGCAAAACATCTCACCAGGCTTCCCCCAAGAAATTGAAAATCTTTTTTTGACCTACGTAGGCTGGAACCCGCCAAAGTGTGACCAACAACGGCGTTTCCCACTGATGACACATCGATCACTTTTTATTGCTAGTAGAAAGCAAACCCGCGGACTTCTTTTCCACATTTCCTAATCCTTTCACAAGTACCTGTAATGACGCCTTCAATTTAGGACATTGTTTCCTACTTATTTGCGATGACATTTCTGGAAAATCGGAAAAATGAAAGCGGAATGATAAATAAGAACATCGGCCGAAGCGGTACAACGAAGAACGGGGCAAGTCCAGAATGATGAATTGGCAAACATTTGGGGATAAATTTTCACGCAATCACAGGTGACACGACGCAAACACGTCTGGGTTACACTTTCAGAAGAATTTTGTCTACACCTCCATTGCTGTTGCATTGAGTAACCGACTATGGAGGGGGAAGTGCCGGAAAAGGTTTTCAGAATTCCGTTTCCATTGCGATTTAGCGTAACGGTATGGATGTGCTCATGTCTGCGATTAAGACCCAAAACTAGGCCCGAGTACTTTAACTGCTTCAAAAGTAAATTCTTATAATGAAATTCTTAGATCCAAAGAGGCAAGGCCAAAAATATCCAGTCAAATCGCGGATGAAATGCCAACGGCATCCATAAGAGGCGTCGGTTGGGCTGAAGAGAGAAGCGTTGCGTCGCATCAGAGCGGCAGACCTCTGTTATTGAGCAGATTTAGAGCACTTTGCCGCTCCGCAGCAACACGCGTCGCGTGCGGCCGGCTCAGTTTGGCTGCAGTCGCCTATAGATCAACGCTGCACTTTCCTGTTTGATTTCTTCTATCATTCTCTATGTATGTCCTAGAGTGACAATTTACGCGCAGGTGACAATCATGATTAAGATTATGTGATGTGACATGGAAATATGTAACATGTACTCTGGACACAATTTATGACTAAAAAAATACATTCGGAGCAGGTAAGGTGTGTGTTAGTGCTAGTTACTCGTTGACCGTAAATTAGCATTCATCCTCACGATAACCTTGTAGTAGTTCGGGCGGACGTACTCAGAAGTTCAGGGACAATACATTTGGCGAAAGATTTTGCTTGCCCAAACATCCTCTACGATATAACTTTGCTCGGCGATGCAATTTTCAGGGGAAGCAATAATGAAACTACTTGTCGATATAAAAGTTCTTTAGAGGGAGCAGGGAATTTTGAAATGAAGATTTTCTTAGCATCGCAAAAATCCACTTAATTTGGAACTAATGGAAGAGTTGTCAATGAAGATTCCTATGGTCGCTCTAGGATAATCAAGATTTTTCTGTTCGTCATGAGCCTCATCCTTAGCCAACATCTGCTGTCGAATGAGAATACCTCCTAGTTTCTCCCACTGCTTCCAATTCTCTTACGTCAATTCCGAGTTCGATCACTCCAGAACAATTGACCTCCCATTCGAACAATAAAAGTGAGAGCTGGACCACTGAGAGACTTTAATCTCTGGGTTAATTAAAGTAGATTTAGGATAAATCCAGTGGAGATTTGCAGAAGTTTCACTCATACAAATGATGCACCCCAGGAATGTGACAGATATGTAACATTAGCAGCTGTCTCCAGTCATTGCCATTTTGGTGCCGGGTTCAACTTAAGTGGACTCGTGCATCTGAGAACAGAATTGGAACCTGGGACTTGATGTTTCTGACGAGAATACTTTGCTACACGCTAATCTGGCAAGTCCTCTCCCGTCTACCATATTTGCTGGACCTTAGGCCATCAGATTTTCGGTGACTGAAGAACTTCCTGCTTCGAAAGGCTTATCAAATCCCGAATGACTTGAAGCTTTTCCAGCAGTTTATTTTTCTTAAATTACAGTTTCCTCAAAAAATCGCCAATAGTAGGGCAGAAATGTGTTCTATCAACATCTTGTCTACAAATCGTATTGTAAAATGAAGATTCAAGAGAATTCTTGGTCCATTTCCTTGTTTCTAATTTGTTATTGTTTCATTTTATGAGCTTATCATGTTTAAATATCTATATCTGATTTTCCCGAGCCCAAGACTTATAGTGTCGAAATCCTATGAATTCGTTTTTGAAATTCTAGCCACGTGGGTTCCCCATGTAGCGTAGGCCCTGGTTTTTCTTCCTGTGCAACCTACCCCTATCTCTTGGGCATCCAGCCGTGTCGCATATAGGAAAATGGGCTCATAAGCGGTTATCACGAGCTTCTGTTCTGTAGGCGGAGCTACTTCTGTAGCATCGCGAAGCTTGCGGGAGAATCTTAAAATAAACGCTGCTTCTTTGGAGGTACACGCCCTTCTGAATGATCGAGAAATGTGGTAATCAAAGCCTGTAAAGACTGGAAGTCAGCATACAAGAAGCAAATCGCCCCAGGTTCTCTTTTGATTCTCCTAATTAGATTTTGCCGGTGAGCGTCTTGTTCTCCACATTCTCCGGACGAAAATGCAATCGGTGGTTGAGCAAGTATTAGCACTCGCGACAATCTCAGTGATCAGAGCGGGTAGCCCGACAATGCGTCTGTTCCTAACCACTGTTTGCTACATTCCGAGGTCAAAACTCCGCTACTTGTCAGACTTTGTGTGTTCTCCGCTGGGGTGCCTCTTCAGTTTTAGCGCTCATCAGAGATGACCGTCTATTGGCTAATTAAGGACTCCTTGACATCTCACACAGCTCGTCCTTGACTCGTGATTTTCTTAGCCTTACTCTACTCTACTTGAATTCTCCTCACCTAGGTTTTGTCCGATGAATCTGATAACTTCAGAGTCCATTATCTTACAAAATATTCCGCCCGAATAGCAGTTTTCGTTCAAGGATAGATGTTCTGGCGAGATTACCCCATTCCACAAACGGTAAAGATACCCCGTTTTTAGCGATGGACAAGGAATGGCCCTCTGTCATTCCATTCGCTCCTCTTGTGGCAGTACGGAGAGGTGTTTTCACCTCAAGCTCTCACAAATCCTTCAAATTCTTTTTCTACGGTTATCCTTATGGGTTTTATTTATTATTCATCCTCTCAAAAAGAGACATAGATTCCTTCAGACATTTTCAAGCAATAGCCTTGGCTAGGTTCTCCAGAACGTTCTTGGATTTCTACAGTTTGCTTGATGTGCAGTAATCATGTGTAGAAACCAGTAAATAGCTTCACTCTCAACTCAGCCAGTGTAGCAAACGAAACCCCAAAAATTAAGCGAATTCAGTCACTTTCGGAAAATTAGTATAATTGTTGACTCAAGTTGTTTTTTCTCAATTTCCAGACTAGTCCTACTACTTTCTGGAAGTTTGGTAACATTGAAGGGTAACATCGAGTCATTTATTTTCATGTGCCTCCGGGACGTGCAGCGTATTACTCGAGTTGTGCAGAGATGCTTTTTGACCCTTGATTACTTTTCAAAACACCGCATGACGCCCAAGATGTCCACAAAGAGAAAGGATAACTTGCATGGGTATCCTAGCTTATGGCACGATCAAAGAGCACCTCGTTAAACCTCAACATTACTCCTTACTCTATTCATTAGGCAATCTGTATAGCGTACCATGTAAGTTGTCTACCTACCATGAAAATTTCAAAAAAACTTACCCCTTGAGAAATTCCCCGAATTTGATTGTTTATTAAAAATTCCCTGAATCTGATTCTTCATTAAGTACTTTTGATGAATTCATGTGTCTTGATGTTTGTAAAGTGGGTTAGCTAAGTCGAAACCTTTTCTCAGAAATAGTAGAAGATTATATATCACCAAAGGAACAGGAATGGTCTCATTCGTGACAGGTCAGCATACTATTTTGAACTGGATGTTAGCATAAATACTTGGGATTCTCTTCAATTGCATTTTTGCCGTTCATTTGTTATCTTTTATCTTCCAGCTATATTTTCTACAATGCTAAGAAGCGCTACTCCTGCCATTCTAGATCACTAATCTTTCATTTCGATGACAATAACAGTCTTCACTTCTTTTTCTCGTGCAATCCCTGCTATTTACAATGAACATTTTATATGTACCTGAAAGAACCGCACTGAAGCTATCATCGGAGATCCGATAAGGACACACTTGATTTAGAAGACACCGAACATTCCAAACCACCATCTTACTTTTATAAAGGCTGCTCCAAAAGGACTAGGCGGCCTCAACGAACCTCACTGTTCTCGGATGTGTCGTTGAGAAAAGAGATCATTCTGAAGAAATCATTCAATTCCAAGTACTAATCCTATACCTCACACCACGAATTCCTTTAATCATCCCCATCTAGCAGCATATTGTTCCTATGCGTATCCTACGAACCTTATATAGAACCCTACCTTATAGAACGGTTCTTCAATCGTATAGCACATTTCACTAAGGAGTACCCAACGTGTAAAGGCAACAACATCCAACAAGTCTCCTTCACCCATATGTACATTAGTCATATCTAAGATTACTAAGAGTCTGCAGTCACGAGCAATGGTTACAGCACTACAAACGAGCAAAAGCGCACCAATAAAGCAGAAGCGGCTCACTCATACATAAGGATAAGCCCGAATAAATCTTATCGGCTAGTCCGGTGCGTTCGCTGTTTCGAAAGTCACTGTTCTGACGATTTAATATGTGTCACTTCCCTATCACTGTTGATCGATTACCTCATCATCCCAACTAGTAGTACATACAGTCCCCAAACTGTATCCCGCGTATTTTTAACGCTTGACGAAGTGTATCGGCACATATTCGAAACTCCACTGTTTTCCAGGGCTCCCCGCTTTCGCTCGGTATGTGGCTGTGGTGGGCTGCCGTTTTCTCACTACTCGTCATAGGGAGCGGGAAGGTCTGCTGTTTTCTACAGAGCTCGCAATACTTACCTCATTGACACTCCTATCCTACAATTTTCACTTCAGGTTGAAGATTCCTCAGTGATATCTGATGATGACGTCAGAGAGTTCAATGGGAGAGCGTCCAATGAGGACACTAACGTAGAATTTGAGGTAAGCCGTGAATAATACCTTCGAGAATTGTGTTCCCAAATTTCATTTCGGCTGGCAGAGATAGAAACTTCTCCAGAAATAGTGCTTACCTCTTCACTAATCTTAATGATTCTATATTTTTAAAAGGCAATAAGCCTGGATGTTTGTGGTCTTTTTGGTCCATTTGCTCGCTTCTTGAAGAGTAGGCTAATAGGATAAAATCGACAGCACTATCTTTCTCGCTGATGTTTTCATGGCGGAACAGATCACAGCCTTTGTTTTACAGCATTTTGCTAGTTCACGAGAAGAAAACGGCACTGTTGATCCCTTCGATGTTAGAATCTCAACGTTTGATCACTTTATCTCGGAAGAGAGCCTCTTTTCGATGCAAGTCTTACAATGAAAATTCTGGAAGCGTTCTTTAAGTTCCGAATACTGAACATCCCAAACTCTAGTGAGGGATTCTAGTGGGTTCTGCCTTTAAACAGACATGAATGATGTTGTTTTCTTCATGACAGAGTGAGATCTCAGAGCAATGTTTTGCTTTTCTCTAGCGCTACATCCTTCGTAATGCATTCCATATGCTGTGACCTATCATCATCCATTAGAAACTTTCTAGTTCACGAGAAGAAAAACGGCACTGTTGATCCTTCTGATGTTAGAATTTCGACGTACGGAATAGTACGTGGTTTTATGTACTATTAGGTTGTCGGGAAATGATTAAGACACTTCACCAAAAATTCTTTCTTGCATCCCTCCCATGTGACCTATCTCCGTGGTATGTGAATATGTGACACATTGTCCTCTGATCATCTCCGCCATGGGTATGTAAGAACATGGCGCTCGTTATATAGGCGCAAAAATGGACAAGCAACCAATTTGAGGAATTTTCTTGTACGAGCTCCTATGGACCACCAATGGGAGCAAGAGGTAGGATAACATCATCACGACACAATCCCCGATGCTCGTCAGCTATGCAACCATGAGCCCTCGGTTCCAACGCTTCTTCTCAGGCGATACGTCTCCCCAAAGCTATTTTCCTAATCAGCGACCACCTGAGCTGAGGAGCAGAGTATGCTCCTCCGGAGTCACTGGTGAGCAATGCAATGGGAAACAACAACATTCACCACAGTCAGATTCGGACGAGGGCCGTCATCATGGGAGGAAAGAGACAGCAACGTGTTTAGGTGCACATTTTGGTCGAGAAAATGCATCCTCAAATGACTTTGTTGACTCGTCGACAGTAGAAGAAGCAGACACGAACCATAATGCCACACACGTCACCCTTGTCCGACCTCGTGCTTTCCATCTAACATCTTATTTGGTAGCTAGAACAATTGCTGACCGAGCAGCACTTCGTCAACTTTGACGATTTTCGATCATTGACTGGTGACTTCCTTGACCTATGGTGACATGATTACTGACCCACAGTGCTGGAGCTGTCCCTAATAGGTGGCTCCAGGTGATAGGTGTACATGGCCATGACGGCATGTGATGAAGTTTTCTAGTAGAAGAGGAGAAGTTTAAGGACTGAAAAAATCCAGAGTTTCTCAGTCATTTCCCAACAACCCAATAGAATGTATGTATTATATTAGAATTCAACCATCTTCACCACTCTACATCAACTTCAAATTCGCTCGCTGGTTGATTTTTGTCGTGCCCTAAGGCCGTTGGCAGTTTCGGCAGTAGCTCAGGTTAAACCCCGAGCATGAATGACCGAGTCCGTGGAGAATGGTTTACTTAATGGCGGTCTATCCCCACAGACGTACGCGGCCAGAACCTAGGTACAGTCCTTGTCAAAAAGATGGACGGATTGCGCGTGCTACTTCATATCGTCGCCGCCGCCGGATCGCTGCGGGACCTACGCGACTCTCTCACTTGGAGCATGCTCCCTCCGCATCAGGGATGAGCGCATACGAGTTTTCCTCCGATCCGGATAACGGTGCGGACAACGGATAGGCCAAAATGACCCGATAACGGATACCGGATAACGGATAAGTGATCCAGATGCTTCAAGGTACCACATCCTAGTTGTAGCAAAATCGATTTCGGATTTTTGTAGACGAGCTTTGGAATAATACTTTAAGGTGGAGATGTTTGTACTGCATCTCTGGTATACTAGGTTCGGAAGCTTATCTTTTTCTCTTTCTGTGCTTTCCCTCTATTTCCTCGATCCATTTCCCTCAGCTTTTTCGAAGGTGAATCGAAATGTAGTCGTTTACAAAAATTCGTCTCAAACTGATTCATGGGATCGGTTTTGGTAACAATTTTGCAGCTAGGAAGGAGACTCTTACAAGCACACGGGCTGAAATTTATAATGTCAACGCCCTTCTGAGGGCATTGGTGGAAGCTATCACGAGAAGATCTGCTCAAGATCTCGAAGGTGACCATAAGAATTATTATTCTGCTATTTTCGACACCGTGGAACGAATGGACCTTGTGGAAAACTTGGGCAAGTGGATCCCCTTCTGGTTATCCTCTGGTGTCACAAAAAGCGCGGCACCACACTTCGCACCCCAGTCAATATGTAAGAAGACACAAGCGGAAATCAAGAATTTCCTCTGTATGCCTAAATTGATGCGCTGTTTTCCTACAGATGACCACAAAACAAACCGCTTGGATGTATCTCTGTGAGGAAGAATAGGTCATAAAAATACGCCTGCTCAAAACACATCTGTCGCTCTCGCTGGCTCAGAAAAGTGTAATTTTTGCCCTGATAAATCAAATTTTAGCAGGAGGATGATGAAGACGTGATGATTCAAACTGCTGCTTAGTCGATAAAACAAATTCAGCATCTGACGCGGTATGACAGTTCAGAGCCGACTGCCAAAATCCGGCATCGATTTTGCAACAACCTAATACAATAATAGAAATGATAAAAGTGAAATACGATATAAACACTGGGGAGGGGAGAGCTGAAGGGAGCTGAAGCTTTGTTCGAGAATATTGCCTGACTTTGTCGGACGACCAAGAAAATATGAACAAGAACATCTCTTTTGGGCAGGTACAAGTCTGTTTTATGTACCTTCTCTTACCTTGCTATAAGACTGTAAACCACTGACGACGTAAAATGGGCTAGATCTAGTAATACTTCTTGGAATGGGAACTAAAAAATGCGCTAGATCGAGTAATTCTTCTTGGAATGTGGACTATCCTCTGTTGAGAACGTGAGAAATGAAGCTACTATTTTCGGCCCTATCCGCACCGTTATCCGTTGCCAAAAACCAGGATAACGGCTATGCCAAAACCTACGGATAACGGCAAAATGGACAACCGGATACGGACAATCCGCTCATCCCTGCTCCGCATCCATCGTTTAGGTCCCACGGCGTTTCTACACTCACAGAATTCGTCTATCTTTCTGAGAAGGACTGTATATATCTGTTTCCCATCTCCTTCACAAGGTACTCACGCTGCGCTCCAACCCCGCCCACATAGTAACTAACTACAGGTACAATGATGACGCTATATATAAAGTATAACACGATGCCGTAGATAGGTTAGTAGTTATCAAATCTGTCAATACGCTGGCAAATCGATAATGATACAGTTATGGTGCGCTGCCAAATCAACAATGATACAGTGATGGTATCAGGACCAGCCGAGATAAACAAAATTGTAGAAGGTACGCTCATGGAGCACCGCATCGTCAGCCGGGGGAGAACCTGCTGCTCTTAGATAAGCTTTTGCAACGAAAAACGACGGGAAAAACAAAAAAAACATGACGTGAGAGTATGAGTAGGACCGACCGTCCAGCATCACAGCCCAGCGAAGAATATTTCCGAAAATCACCAGTGCTCTTATAAGAGGATTTCTCTGCATAGGTTTCCCATGTAGTTTTTTTTTCTCGGAAACATTAATGTTTTTGCAAAGCAAAACTCATATTCAGGAAGCATTCTGAGAAGCTAAGGACGGTGCTTCCTCTTCATGTAGCTTTTTTTTATTTAAAGGCAGCAAGAGCCGAAATCCTCGACTCCGAGCTGAGGTGCCGATGGTGAAGTACAGGCTCAGCACATCATAAATGTGAAACGAACACAGACAATGATGGCTTACCTGCAGAGAAAATGGAACATTCGTCGCGAACACGCCTGGCCGTGTTCGTGCGCGGGCGAGTTTTCCCCGGCGCGAAAACCACCGCGGCGCGTGGTTTTGGACGAGTCCCGCCATGAAACCCTGTGAATTGAATGCATTTCGTTTTCCCTTTGCGCCAAAGCCCGCACCGCAATGGCTTTCGCGTCGGGGAAAACTCGTCCGCGCACGAACACGGCCGGGCGTGTTCGCGACGAATGTTCCATTTTCTCTGCAGGTAAGCCATCATTGTCTGTGTTCGTTTCACATTTATGATGTGCTGAGTCTGTACTTCACCACCTGCAGCTCAGCTCAGAGTCGAGAATTTCAGCTCCTGCTGCTTTTAAGAGTAACCGCTTTTCATTCATGCGAATAAAATTTTCGAGTAGAACCATAAAGATGCGATACTTGCGCCACTTTACTAACATGGGTTATTCGTAGTGACTATTGTTAATCTTTAAAAGAACTCATAGCTGCTCAAGATAGCTATTCAGTTTAGCTGTCTCACATTTTCGAAGTAAATGAAGTGACTTCTAACGGTGCCTTTTATTAATCGTACAGCAGTTTGTCTGTGAAGTCGGCTTTCCATTAGGGGACATGGCTGTACTCGTTGAAAAACGGAATACATTGAGCCCTATTCTTAGTTTCTTTTTTCTTAATTTTTCGTTTTTCATGCTCTTCCTCCAAGGACCATCGAACGTCGCGTGCTCACTGTGGACAGCGAGGGAAACGTCGTTGGTGAAAAGCGGTGAGGCCTGGTAATTTGCGCTTCAACAAAATCAAATTGTTGCAGTTCGCAGGATCATTAGCAAGTGTGGACAGGGTGCATGATATGTACTCACCGATTTGCGTCCTTGACAACAATTGCATGGTTTGAAGGGTTCATTTAACAAATTGCTGAAATTCTAGGCAGTGCGCATATTTCATAATCTGCATGCTAAAAGCAATAACAGTGTTTGGGTTACTAAATAGCTACTTGGGCCTAGAAAGGAATTCTGAAAAGAGTCACCAGTATACCAATAAAACTAATTCTGTGTTGTTCACTCATTGCAGAAATGGTGACGAGTCGCGGATAGCTCATCGACGGGTTGCAAAACAGATCAGCCGTAGAACACAACCGGGAACAAGGTCCTCACGTCCTCCCCAAACATTGCTTTTGCGCCGCCCACTTGCCCGTATCGAGCACCACAGGCCGATACCACCCAGAAAACCACCTCGTGTCGATGACATCTCGAGACGCACGTGGGCTCGAACACGGGTTCTCAGCCCAAGGCCTAACTCCGTTAACTTTCCACTATCGAGAACCACACGAATCCGCCCATCACTGACTGCCTTCACTCGGCCGCCGTTGCAGTTTCCCCGAATTCACACCACTCGCCGAATTGTGGACAACACCATGAGAGCAATCACACTTCCACTACCGATTGAGCCGCCTCGCTGGACGCCTCGACCTGTGATCCGATTCTCGCGTCCTCCCACTAATAACATATTAACGGCTCGTGACAGGTTACTAACAGATTCTTCTCAAAATATACCTAACTTTTTGGCGTGACTATCCAAAACTAACGCAGTTTTCGCCTCTAATACCGCCTACTCACAAACTCATGCAACATCTCCTTTCGTTGACAATTTGCAATCATGAATTGTTCCAGAATTCTTCCACGACCAAGAATCGGCACCGCTCGAGAATTTGTAGGTGGGATCGTTGAGTTCGTTCAACATTTCAAAGATTCCAAGCTTGTAACGTTGAGAGATACTTGAAGCAAAGATGTGCACTTCAGGAGAATTTGCATTGCTTACGAAATTGAGGGTCAGGCGCTTACATTGCCTTGCTGAATGTTTCATGCTCAAAAAGTTTTCATCCACCTTTAGAACATCACAATTCACTAACATTCCAAGAACCAAATGCAATTATATGAATATTCTCACTGACCTAATTAGTTTTTAGACTGATCCACATTCGCCATACTCAGCATAATTTTCTCAGTCTACAGTATTTTCTTATACTTCTGAAAATTTTCCAGCGCAACGAACATTCGAGCCATCTGAGGCTGATATTGAACAGGCTGTTATAAAAGCGATCTTAGGTAAGTTGATAACCCAAAGGATAGTGTTAGACCTCTTTCAACCAGCGTGTCTTTAGAATCATCAACGATCGCAAGCAGAAGGAGACCTGGATTACGGCGGCCAAATCTTCGTCCGACACCCGCGCTACCGGGAATCTCTCATTCTCAAGTAGCGCAAATGGGTTTCTCAACTCCAATTGTTTCAAACACAGCTCAGAGAGAGGATCACTTCACGAGACCAGTCATTGCTTCTTTCACAACCACAAATCCAAGACTCTCCAGCGTCCGTGGTGACGATAACATCGAAAATGAAGCGATCATTCCAGCTTTCACTACAACACCAATACCAAGCGTTCATTTGGAGAAGACATTGACAGCAGCTAGCTCTCTCCCTCCTTCGCAAGGGCGAAGAATTTCTCTAGTTTTCGGTCGCGAACAGATTCCTCGACAGAGGTCGAGAAGCCGCGGTCTCCACAAGCATAGCAGCTTCTCATCATCTTTCTCACATTCTGGCACTGCAAATGTCAACCGCACTAGATTCACTACAGAAACTCCGTTCTTCCGTAAGCAGCTGGGTACCAGCATGAAGCCCACAGAAATCTCATCAACAACTGTTTTATTCCGTCATCAGCTGAGTACAACCGTAGAGTCTACGCAAACGACCACAAGCGCTACGCTTAGTACTACAACATTCAACCAACCAAGAGATGAGACGTTGCAGCTAGCGCTGATCGCGCCGTTCCCAACGTTCCCAACAGTGGTAGAAACTACTAGGACAGGATTCACGGAGTTAACGACGCCATCTACGATCTTGACCACCGAAACTGCAGATATCCAACTGCTGAGAGCAACATTCTCCACCAGCACAGTACCTGACAACGAGGAGTTACAGAGCAGCACCACTGCTTTCGTAACAGTGCCTTTGCCTACTGTTACCTCAACCACCCAAGCACCAACAACTGATGCGACCTCAACAACTGTGACTGAGCACTCGATGGATTCGGATAGCCGAGAGCTATCAAGAGAGGATTCATCACCAGAAAAGAATTTTGCAGGAGCTTTGAAATCGGAAGACAAATCAGAAGAGAGCACAGTTGAAGAGACCACTGCAACAACTGTAGCAACTATATCACCAGAACAGGTAAGTAAGGCACCCTCCATCTCCACCCTTCATCTCCATCTTGAAAAAACCATTGAAGACGCGAGGACCACCTGCTACGCCTCCAACGGCGAACCCACCTGCTCCATCTCCAACGGCGAATCCGCAAGTGGATAATCAAACGACTGCTAGCGAACTCAGAGAAGAACTGAATAAGAACGTCATTGAAGGTCTGTGAAGTTGTTTTGCATCATCTCGTGTTCCCTCTGAGAGCTGCTCCATTTCGCCTATTTCTCAACAACTCAGTCACCCTTCCTCTCGTCTCAACTCAATTGCCGTGTTCGTCACGGATTACAGTAGTTCCACGTACCACTGATTGTTCCAGGATAATAAGAAATCTTCTTTAGGTGAACAGTTCACCGTATTACCGCCATCGCCACTACCGCCTACGACTACTCAATCCATTCAAGAAATTGGGGCCCCAGGAGCTGAGCCTCCGAGCGACTCGGTCGTTGCTGAACTGAACAACGCCGATAATTTCATGGAGGTTAGTTGGGAAGAGACAGAAGATTCCGTACTTACTCCGATTTCATAATCATATATTATCTGATATCTTACCCCAGGTGGCCCGTCGGCTGCAACTCATAAGGGATAACTTCGCGCGAAAGCGACACCGCAGATCAGGAGAGGACTCGCTTACAGATCGTGACCAGCCCTCAGTACATTAACAGTAGATCAGTCAATTTTAACTCCTTTCTATTAGAGCTGTAGTCAAACTTCTGGACGAATAAGCTTATTTATGCATTTTTGCTTTCACAATGGCAGTGTATTGTAATAAGTAATACACTCGCAACGGGTGCCTACACGCAGCGGCCTGCACAGTGTTTGGAACTATGAGCTCAGATGTCAGTTAGCTCAGTTAGCTCTGTAATGCAGAAGTTTCTCATATCACTGAAAATTTACATTCATGAAAAGAAACAACGAAGAGTTCATAGTTCTGTTTACCATGCTAGACACTGGGTGGATGGATTCTATGTCATAGTCTCAGAGCCATACAGCTTCATGTGCTAGCTCTTGACTATTCTTTTCGCGTGAAACTTTACGTTTTTTATGCTTCTGCTGCCTATTGCTACTGCTATGGTACATCATATGAGAAAACGTGTAGCTATAACATTAGCTTTTTATACGTGAGAATTCTCTCTAATCTTTTCTTCACTTTGTATAAAGATGTTTTCCCACAATGTAGACGTATGCGAATCGTGTCATCACTTCTGAAGGCTGTCAGTTCCACTGTAATTTGGTATTGAACGAAATGGACTGGGATACGGGGTGCTATATATAGTATGACTCCTTAGTTCCTTTCAATTTGCTTGACCTGTTTTTCCTGCAAAAAAAAGAAAATCACGGTGAAAGAAATTTTCTATGTCCGATTCGTTGCAACTTACTAAATGAATTTGACATTTTTATGAGTTTTGAATTGAACCGCGTCTACCGAGGAAAATTGATGGGATTTCAGAACAATGCCAAGGTTCTCCCCACCGGGTCCTGCAATAGCGACTATTCAAGCTAGTCATCCCCCTTCTGCCGGCTATTCGAGCTAGTCATCCCCACTCATCTCCCATCCATGTAAGACTATCCAAAATTCTTGGATAACGCTCACTTGAGGTCCAACTCCAGCGTGGCTGTCTTTGGCCGGTCAGAAGTCGGAGAAATGCTGATTTCAGCAGGAAAATGGCAATATCATGCAAAATTTCTTTGATAGTAGTGTTCACCATCCCAAATAACCGTCTGTGCGCAGTTTCATAGAGTTCTCCAGGATACCATACCTATCGTAATCCAATTAAAATGGGGACATTATACAAATTGGATGCGTTTTCAGTGTGGAGCACCCAAAATGACCCCTCTATACAAAGTTTCAGGCGATTTTTCCTGTATTTCTGACCACATCTGGCATCCTTTCGAAATGCGGCAAAATGTAGCAGTTATCGCGGCCATTAAAGGCTGGCTACTTCAGAATCATGTACGTTTTCCACCACTCACGGTATTTCCCCCACAACGAGGATATACTGCAAAATGAATTCTATATTTGTGTTCAACACATCGAATACTCCTATTTGCGAAATTTGAGGAAATTCTGTCAGACACCGCATCTACAATATATGTACATGTCGGTGGCCAAATCTGGCCGGCCAGGGGTGGATAGCAGCGGCCACGCCGGAATTCGGCCTTTGAAGGAAAATTTTTCAAAGCTCCCATCGATTTATTTTCAATCCATTCATAGTATAAGCGTGTTTCCCCAAGCTGAGATATAACCTCTTTTATTGGAAACTAGCTGCCCTACCCGGCTTCGCTCGGGTGATACATTACCTGCGGCGATTTTTTAATGTGGGCGAAAATCAACACTTAGAACCACGTGAACCAATGCAAACGAACACTGTTTGTAAATTTAAAAGCACAGATCAAGCATACATGCATATTCTCTTAAATACACACATCGTGCACACAAATAGAAAAACAAAAAAGGCTGTCTTCTTGCCCATAAACATGAATACGATACAATCATTTCTAACTAGCTCCCGTACCCGGCTTCGCTCGGGTGTTTTATTACCTTGGCTACATCATACTGCTGAGGCCAATTACTATCATCGACAAATTCATTAAAATCTCCATAATTTTGGTGACCAGCATGTTAGCGAAGCCCAGGTGACGTTTCCCATCGTCTTGTGGGCGAAAAGTTAGCAAAGCTATTTCGGTGACATTGAATCGATGTATTCGTACAAAGTGGTTTCCATATTCATGCTCAGCGTATCGAGGAACTCCAGGAGACATGTCTTTGTCCGTCCCCGAGCGAAAATGGGGAAAAATCGATAAAATCGGTAAATCAATATTTCGTGCAAAATGGTTGTCATTCTCCATGTCCGACTTTCCATGAACCTCGGCATTGTGGAGAATCAGTTTGCTTTTTATTGATGTAGCCACACGAGGTTGGTATCAACTTTATTCTCGGCTTACGTTTCGGCGAGATCGCCTTCTTCAGAGCCTGAAAGGGTGAAATCGGTTGCGATCCATCCGGACAAACGTCTATCTACCCTACAGACAGAATTCTAAGCCTACTTTTTGGACAACATGGTAAGAAGCGAGGGTGGAAACCGTACCTTAGACTTGATCCACTGAGTGGATAATAGCGGCCACTGCGAGCTAGAGTAGTAGGGTTAGTGCCTAGCGCAGATCAGAAGAGCAGCCTTAAGTACGGATAGAGTTCCCGCGTAATCGAGAGGCATTCTTCTTTGCGGTTCATCTTTGGATTCTTGGCATGGATCCAGAATGCCTCCAGGGCTTTGCGCGCCGCAATTTGAATGTCTGAATGAATGAATGGTTGTCATTCTTGTTCAGCGTATTCAGGAACCCCAGTAGACATGTCTTTACCACCCCATGATCAAGAATAGCGAAAAATCAATAAAATCAATAAATCGATAAATTGGTGCAAAATGGTTGTCATATTCGTGTTCAGCGCACTGAGGTACCCCAGTAGGCATGTTCTCGCTAGTCCCTGGTCAAGATGAGCGGAAAATCAATAAAATCAATAAATCGATAAACTGGCGCAAAATGGTTGTCCTGTTCGTGTTCAGCGCATTGAGGTACCCCAGTAGGCATGTTCTCGCTAGTCCCTGGCCAAGAAGAGCGAAAAATCAATAAAATCAATAAATCGATAAATTGGCGGAAAATGGTTGTCATATTCGTGTTCAGCGCATTGAGGTACCCCAGTAGGCATGTTCTCGCTAGTCCCTGGTCAAGAAGAGCGAAAAATCAATAAAATCAATGTAATCGATAAACCAATCGATAATCCCAGGTGCAAAGTAGCCTATAACCTCCGCCGGCCCCCAAAGAACCTAAATGCAAAATTTGGTCCCGATCGGTTCATCCTCCGCGATTTCTATTCGGAACACACAAACACACACACACACACAAACACACAAACAAACTTTCACTTTTATATATACAGATAATAAGATGCAGAGAAATCTTAATTATTGCAAATAATGAGACGGAGAGATGGATAAATGCTACAGTGCAAACATGTGACGATAATGGATAAATGATACAGCGCAAACATATATCGATACAACAATTTGCGACTTCATTTGATTGACTTGGCAATTCTTCCTGATCGATGCGTTTAGGATGCGGGTGTCGGAGGAAGATGAAAAATACGAAAAGATCCAATTATTACTGCAGGAAATAAGAACAGTGAGATGATTATCATTTGTATCCGGCTTTAGCAGTGGATGTTCCTGTTAGCCTGGCTCCTTCTTTCGGCTCTGTTTGGAAGGAATAGATGCTGCTGACGTTTCTATAGGTTAAGTCACAGGTGCTTGGCATGAATGCAGTTGATTATTCCCTTGAAATTTTGGAATGTTCCGGCTTGTTTCAGTGCAGCCAGCTGTGCATACCACGGAGAATAAGGTTTGGAATTTTTTCTGTCCCGGGGAGAAGGACACCGGAAAGATCACATAAGTGGTAAGGGTGTTACAGGATTCCTGAAATATTGTCAAGTATATGACGGTTCATGCTGTCTTGGATTTGATGAGGTGAGTCTCACAAAGGTGTAATGAAATCTACGAGACACCACTAGAGTGGGATACTGTAGTCTGGAATTGCGAAAACTAGCTAATTCAGTTTGCTTTGGATGAACCGAACTAAAAGAGGCATTTTTAGAGCAAAAGGCTCCAGATTCACTGTGGATCTCGTGGAAAACTGCAACTAAAACGACAGCAAAACATGAAATTCGTTGCAAAAAATCCGACGAGTATGTCAGATCAGTCTGGAAACGTTAGACCCGCAGATTCGGAGCGGTTACTGCTGGACGAGCCCACTCAGTCCGAACAACTGGCGTCGATAAAGGCGACTCATGACCATCTTGTGAGCGTCGTTCAGAATGTTGTGAAACGGAACGTAGCTCAGATAAATCTACCATCAAGAAACATTCACGACAGAATAAAAGCGCTACGGAACTTACTGTCCTCCCCGAAAGCCAAGTAGAAGGTAGAACACTTTCGCAGTCAAGTACAGGCGAGGAGGTTGCAAATATTGCACGTGCCTGTATCGACAGCGGATGTGGCGAAATCGACGGTGAACTAGGGGAACTGAGAAAAGTAGAAGAGCAGCTGAACAAGAGTGCCTTCCTTGTTACACAAGCGTTGCCTTTTGCAGTCAACGACGTATTAGCGCAAGGTTCGTCGTTGCACGTGGTTCCTGGTCCATCCAGCAAGACCAGAAGAACCGGTGATCAGTCATGTCCACTCCGATGACGATGAGCTCCAGGATGGGGAAATCCACCAGGGATCTAAACCCATAGCTGATGTATATTCTATATTCGGGATTCTCAGCGAGGAAAGAACGACTCTCAGTAACCGACGAGAGCAACGTCGAACTCATCGCTGTCGACCGATAGTCGGTCACAATTTTGATTCGACAACTCTGGATCTCGCTTGACTTGAACACATATTCGCAGTGGTGGCTTCACCAGAAGTGGAGCCATTTAGCGATCCACAAGGTAAAGGATTTGGCAAATTCGCCTTGAGATTTAGCATGAAATATGGTAACCTCGGCTTGTGTGACGATATACTCGTCCTCCTTTTCTTCTTCAAAATGGAAGGATATCCAAAGCGGTCGCGCAGGCGCTGCCCAAGAAAGTCAGAGAAGGAGCTTTCCAGGATATAATAGAGGCCCTACGAAGCAGGTTTAAAGTGAACGAATCTGCAAGTTAGATGAAGGCCTACATGGAGCTCAAGCATCTCAGGATGACGGAGGAGGTGACAAGGTATTGCCTGGAGCTGGAAAACCGCACGCGCAGGGCCTATCCTGATGCCTCTGAGGAAAAGTTCTCAAGAGCGAGGGCAGCAGAACTTGTCTCTCAGCTCATGGAATGGTCTGAATATCTGCAAATGTTCACCACGATGGAGTTGGCACCTAACGATTCCTTCTACGAAATGATGAAAGCGATGGCCCAGCGCTGCGCACGCAGTAAGGAAATCGCTGCAACAATGCGAGAAGCATTTGATGCGGGACTGCAACGCCATTCACACCTCGAAGGACGGCAAGCTCAAGTCGACGGCCAACACCTGGCGGAGACGTAAAGTTCGGCAGGTACTAGCAGTAGTATATTGACGAAGCAGCGGTGTTGTGTAGGCAGTGTCGGTAGATAGAGTTCATTGCCGGACGCAATGAATGAACCATACTCGGATGACCCCTTTATATATTATGCTGGGTCAAAGTACATCACACAGACAAACATTATCATCGGGAATCAAAATTCAACATAAACATCAGGGTTCAAAGTTCATATCTAACACCTCTCCTTTTTTGAAAGATCATATCACGACTTGGTTCCACGGGTGCGTAGCTCTTTTGAACTGGGTCGATGTCGAGACGTCGTGGTTGAGATACGTCCTGAGCAGTGAGCGTCGTCGATTCCTTGACATTGTCCGTGAGCGTTGTACTGGTGTGAGTCATAGATTGTGGTCACTCTAAGTCGAACATCTCGAACAGTATGTCCATATCGTCGGTTGTGTTGTGATCTCCTTCTCCGACACGTATTCTGAGTTGGTTTGTGTGTCGGATCCATGTTTCTTTTCCAACAAGGACTTCGTAGAGGGCTCTTCCCAGGCGTTGGAGTACTTGTCCGTTCGTCCAGCGTTGCTGACCCTGGTAAGTTTCCATAAATACGGGACCTCCTACCTTTGAGGTTCTCCGCCTGGCTCCATGTTTGAGGCTGAATTGTCTTTCCATAATCGTGTCTAACGACTTGTCTGGCACCGTGGGCTTCAACAATGATAGTGATGTTCAGAGTTTTCTTCCAAGGCATATTTCCGCAGGCGACTTAGATCCTTCCAGTCCTGGGTTCGGAGTCGTTCGATAGGTGAAGAGAAATGTCTGGAGGATTTCTGATAGGGTCCCTTTTCCTTTTTACTTGAGCAAGCTCCGTTTGAAAGTGTCGATGAAGAGTTCCGCCTGACCGTTTGACTGCGGGTGGTAAGGCGGCGAGAAGATGTGTTGTATCCGCTCTCCAAGCAGAAATTCTTGAATTCTGCTGAGGTGAATTGTCGGAGACAAGAGTTTCTGGCATCCCAAATCTAGCAAATATTCGGCGTAGGAGATGGATCGTGGTGCTTGAAGTTGTACGATATGTGGTGAGAATTCCTGGTCACTTCGGATAGGCGTCCACGACGACTAAGAAGTTGGCGCCTTCGAAAGGTCCTGCGTAGTCAGTGTGAACCCTTGTTCATGGCTCCTTCGGAATCGGCCATGAAGCGAGTGTTGCCTTCTTAGGGAATTTGGCGGCGGATGAACATCTTGTGCAACGGCGAACGGTTTTTTCGGCGTTCTTGTCGATTCCGGGCCAGTAAGCGTAGCTACGAGCGAGTGCTTTCATTCGCACAATCCCTGGAGGGCCATGATGTAGTTGGCGAAGTACCCGCTGTTGTAGGTTCTTCGGTATTACCACAGTAAAAGGCATCCGTTCAGCATGGAGAGAGAGTCACGGCGGTTGTAGAAGCATTGTATTTCGGCATTGTTAATGGACTCCGGCCATTTCCCTTCAATGTATGTCTTGATTAGTTGGAGGAGGCGATCGTTGGTTGTTGCCTCTTTGATTTCATCAGCCGCGACTGGTAAGGCTCGTATTTTTATTGGTGAATACGTGCTGTCCGCATCCACTGATATAGCTTCGATGACTCGATCCTCATCGGTTGTCGGCTGGGATGCGATGAGTCTGGAGAGTGCGTCTGCCTGTCCTAGGCTTGTGGTGGATCGGTACTGAGTGCTGAAATAGTATCCTAAGAGTACTGTTGCCCACCTTTGGAGTCGATTTGCAGTGTAGACCGGGATCCCTTTCTTCGATCCATCGGGATATCGGTGTAGGATGACTGCACCGGTTCCATAGTTGGATGCATCTGCGGCGACTACGATTTCTTGCCCGGGATCGTAGTGGGCAAGAAGTAAATCGGAAGTGAGCGTTTGCTTCGCTTTCTTGAAACTGTCGTTGCACGTCTTTGTCCATTCGAACTTGGTATTCTTTTTGAGGAGGGCATCGAGTGGAGCTTGAAGAACGTGCATTTCCTTCACAAACTTTCCGTAGTAGCTCAGGAGTCCGAGGAATGAGCGGAGTTGTGCAACGTCTTTTGGGGCTGGCATTCGCTGGATTGCATCAATTTTGGATGGGTTGGGTCCTCGACCATCCTTGTCGATGATGATCCGCGTTGTTGCGAAATTGCACTTGTCTAGGCGTACGTGCAGCCCACTGTCGGCGATTCGTTTGAAGACGGCGTTGAGATTGTGTTGATGTTCCTCAACTGAGCGTCCGACTACGATGACGTCGTCTAGGTAAGCGACTACTCCTTGAAGACCGGCCAGTGTGGTGTCCATGATTTGTTGAAAAATGGCAGGAGCCGACTTGACTCCGAAAGGTAGCCGGTTCTACTGGCAGAGTCCTCGGTATGTACTGATTGTAAGTAGTTGTCTTGATTGGTCGTCCACCTTGATTTGAAGATACGCGTCGGCTAAGTCGATGAGGGTGAAGTAGCGACCTCCGTTCAGCGTTGCAAATATGTCCTCTGGAGGAGGAAGTGGTTATTGGTGGAGATCCAGTGCGTCGTTAAGGCCTGTGGAGAAGTCTGCGCATATGCGTAATTATCCTTTCGACTTTTTGACGATAACGATTGGTGCTGCCCAATCTGAGTAGTTGACCTTTGAAATGACTCCAATTGATTCGAGTCGGTCGAGCTCTTTGTCAACCGCATGTTGAGCGGCGTAGGGAACAGGGCGCTTGGAGCGGAAAACGGGTTTAGCTCCGGGTTTGAGCTGTAGAGAGGCCGATGACATCTTTTAGAGTCCGAGCTTATCGCCGAATGTGTGTGGATAGTCTCGTTGTAGTTGTTTTGCTACATTGTTGCTTGTCTGGTCGGCGATACTGGCATTGATTTCTACTTGCTGACCTGGATCTGTGCTCGGGAGACAATCCATTAAGGCATAGATTCCCATTTTTGCGATCCATTCTGCTCCAAGTAGGTTTGACGAAGTGTTGGCCACGTAGAAATTTCCTTGGGCTGAGGCATCAGCCTTGGGAAGTTGTAGGTGCATTGGCGTTGCCCTAGCAGCTGGATACGACCTCCTGAGGCGCTGTGAGCGATGAGCGATGGAGGCCGGAGTGCCGGCTCGCCCATGAGTTGCCAGGTTTCTTTATTAATCACTGTCAGTTCCGATGCACTATCGACCTGGAAGTTGATGGGTTGATCGTCCACCTTAAAGGCAGCACCCACGGAAATTTTCATGGCTGAGTTTTTGATCGTTTTCGAACCTTAGCAACAGTCCTAACAATTTGACGAAGAAAGTAGCGCGGAAAACTCAACCGTTTTTACGATATAATCACTCAAATGTCCAAGATCCTGGATCAGCAGGATCAGCGTGGGGTCGTTCGATCGAGTTGTGGCGGCAGCGGAGTGTCGCTATCAGCTGATTTGGTAAGCAACCATTTCTTTTCATGCTATTAAAAAGCTATATGTTAGTCCTTTGCTTTCCTTTTTTTGCATTTTATAGCACAAATACTGAAAAAAAATGTGGTGATGGTTAGAAGTGAATTTCTGTCCTTGTGCACTCCCTTCGCAATTATTTGGGAACTCTAGGGTGTTCTACAAAGGAGCAGCTTTTCAAATATTTGTGAAAACTATGGAGTCTGTTCAGCCTAGGAATCATTATGAAGCAAGTTGGTGACACTATGAAATATAAACTTACATCGGGAGAGAGTCTATTGATTGTAAAATAAGTTTCCGCGTTTTCTGACAGCTTACTTTTCCTCCAATGTTATGCTATGGCCATTCGAAAGTACATTCCTTGCACTACAAGACCGCTTTCGTTGGTTCCTAGCAGTGGCGGATGAATTTTCATTTTCACAAACTTTTCTACTTGTTATTTTGCAAGGAACTTTCTTCTTGAGTTACCTGTGTGGCCGAATTTCGCCAATGTCTCGTTTTCGAATTTTTGCATGGTTCTGGAATCGTTTTACAACTCGATTGTGATTCCGGGACACCTTGGCTGGTCAGACTATCTTTTTCAAAGTTCGTTTTCTTCCATAAGCTTCAGAAACGCTGCAAAACGGAGCGAAAAACCTCTCCCGCCCGCAAAACAGCTGACAAGAAATGCAGCAGTATCGAATTTTTTGGATCGTCCACTTCGAACATACCGCGCAACTTGGCTCAACCTACTCGAAAGCGGTGAGCGGAGGGGTTTCAGAAAACGGGAATTTCGACGGTTCTGACTGTTTTTAGCAGTGTAACAGTGTCAAGCGCACCCGATTATCCGAAACTCTACCGAAATCTCGAGGTCGTAAATTTCCGTGGGTGCTGCCTTTAACTGTGGCGTAGCATCGATACTTGTTGCAGTTGATACTTGAGACAGTGAAGATTGCGTCCGATCGCACCGTCTCTCTTGTTGAGCGACCATTTGGACGGGAGGGGCGCTGTCGTTTGGATCGGCGTTTGGATAAGTTGCAGTATCCTTCTTTGTGTGCAATAGTTCTGCAGCGGGAACATTTATGATGTCGATAAGGACAGTCTTTGATGAAATGCATCTCTCCACAGAACCAGCATGCAGATGGAGGTAACCTGGGTGGTATTTCTAGATGAGTTGCTTGAGTGCCGGTCTTGAAATTGACCTCCTGCTGTCCTTGTCGGGAAGGAAGGAACTGTTTCATTGAATGAACAGCCGGAGTGCCGTTTTCGATCATCTTCGTATCGTGGCGGAGGTTCAACAGGCGTTTGCGTTCTTCAGCCAGGATCTGGATGGTACAGTTGGGATCCGATTCAATTTTATCAAGGAGCTTGAGTCGGATGAAAGCGTCTTCTCTTGACTGGAGACCACACACGAAAATGAGGCATTTGAACTGGTTTTCACTGCATTCTGGTATCTTGAATTTGGCGCACTCCCGATTGACTCGTCCTGCGTAGATGGCAAAGTCGTCTTTGGGGTCTTTGGTGAGTTTCAAGCAAGTATAGCGTGTACTGAATAGTGACTGTTGTGGGCCAAACAGATCCTTGAGGGTACTGATGGCGTCATCGAACTTCACTTCTTGTGGGGTCTGTGGCAGTATGTAGTTCACGTACTTCTCGTAGGAGGGTGCATCAACTTTGCCAGGAGAAGACGGACACGGGTAGCTTCATCCAGCGATCTGGCATCTACTCTGAAGATGTCGGCATGGCGGCGGTACCATGCTTCAAAGGTGAGGTCCGCTTCGGGATCGTAGCAGAACTGCACGATTCGTCCCGCCAGCGTCTCGAACTTCTTTGTTGAATCCGTTGCAGGGGTTGAGTGAGTGAGTGCGGCCAGTAGTCTTTGAAACTGTTCCTCGGAGATCATCGTTACTTCGTTGTCGCTCTTCTTGGCTGCTTCTTCTTGGCTCCTGATTGCCACTGTTGTGTAGGTGGTGTCGGTCAGTAGAGTTTATTGCCGGACGCAATGAATGAACCATATTCGGATGAGCTCTTCATATATTATGCTGGGTCAAAGTACATCACACAGACAAACATAAACATCGCGAATAAAAGTTCAATATAAACATCAGGATTCGAAGTTCATATCTAACAAGCGGACACTGTCCAAGAAACAAATGAAGTGCTACGACTGTAACGAGTAGGGGAATTTCAGGCGAGAGTACAGGAAAGGAGAAGGCTGAAAAGCCCACGGCGCAGGAAAACACAATCAGAGGAGCGCAGGAGCAGCGAGGATTTTCACTGTATCACTGAGCAAATGGATCTGCGGCTCCGTTGGTGCAGTGAAAGGCCACGATGGAGTACTTAGACGCCAGATAGTGACCAATGTGCGCTAGGACTCACTAGAAAGGCTCTACTGGACACCGGGTCCCAGATCAGCATTATTGCTGTCGGAATGTTCCAAGCAAGATTTGCGAACGGCGTTGATCTGGATCTAGACGTGGAGGAGGTTCCAATAGAGCACCCGTCTACGACGCTTCAGGAAACAAAATGTTTTTCAAGGGATAAGTAAGGCTAACCCTTCAGCTTGGGAACGGTGTAGAGAGAAGGATCGATTTCTTCGTAATGGCTGGAGGAGATGGCATGTTAGTTCTGGGAACTAATGCGCTAGCCATGTCCGGAATCGGTCCGACATCCACTCTTGGAGTGTTGATGACGGCTGACAAGAAGGCGAAAACGCCGGAAAGACATCTACTACAGCGAAACGTCGAAGACGGAAGTAACAGACAGAAGTTGCTACGAGAAAGGAAGAGAAGAAAACCGATTCTGTAGCTCCCAAAAGCAAAAACTTATCAGGAGCCAAGCTCATCAAAGTTGGGGAAGGAGTCAGGAAGCACGAGAGATCACATGTCGCAGTGAAATCCTCTCGAGGACGGAGGGGACAGAGGCAGCAGACAGAAGCTGTTCTCGAATGAGCGACGTGCTACAGACGAATCGCATGAGTGTTCTGAAGGCAGAAACTGTATGTTCAAGATGTGGAAGATTCTCTGAAATGGTTACAGATGAAGGACAATGCTAGAGAGAACTCCCTATCACGCGTGGCAGGAGCCAAGCTATGGAGAGCAGGGGAGGTGGATAAGCGAGGTGAGCCTATCCGTTGCACAAATTCGTAAAAAAGGAGGCCGTCTTAGAAAAGCGTGACGGAAAGAGCGTATGCAAAGTGATAAGATCCTTTGCTCCAGGACGATGTTGGCTGCAGAAGAAAAGCTCCAGTCACTCTGCGCGTGCGACATCTTAGGGCAGATGGATGAGGTAGCCATCCCGAGCCTCAAACACCCTCCGACACGGTCAGATCAGATGGTAGAGAGCAGACCTTTGCCTCAGCATCTGACAGTTCTTGACCTTCACCAAGGTGGCGGAGAATTAGCGTTCTTCAAAAGCCCATGCCAAGGTCGCAGTCAGTACAATGATGACGTGTTGAAGCAGTCGCACACTCACTCCTGGAAAGGCTTAGATACGGAACTAAGAATGAAAACTGATCCGTTCTGAATGCTGAACTGAATGCTCTTTCCCTCAGAGATCGTAGACTGATTATAGATATGTCATTCATGTATAAGCTAACGACCGGGGAAGTAGACCTAGCCATTTCTGACCTTTTCGAAATTTCCCCGTTCAAAGACTTCACGAGAGGCCACCCTTTCAAAGTTCGTCCGTTCAGGAGCAACTGTAGTGCCTATGACAAATCATTTGCTTGCAGAGTTCAGTCACTGTGGAATAGTTTGGATCCGAAACTGTTCAGGTACAGGAGAGCAGCTACATTCCAGGAACACCTAATCGAGCATCTACGATTGCGAAATATGTTGGATACGCGTTGAAATTAGACTGAAAGATTCTCTTCCCTGCGTTTTTTTTTGCTCATATCTCTATAAAACCGCTTTTACCTTCATTATCCAATGTATTACTCGCTATTCACAGTGTTTCCCTTTTCTAGAAGTGCTGCATCCTTTCCAACTCCGGGGTAATTGGCCAGCTAACCTCCGCCCGTAGGTTCGCTGGTTTTATCTTTTAGGTTTTGGGGTTATGTTGTAGCACTTTTTGAGGAGAGAAGCAATTCCCTGTCATCCTGTGTGTTTTGCGGCCGTGATTGCGCCGTGTCAATCTATATCAGCCAGCGTATGTCTAATTTTTATATCCTGTGATTGACTAAATAATAAATATAAAGTTCATCAGCGGTCCGTTTGTCCTTCCAGGGTGTGGTTATGCTTCCACCGGGCAGAAGAATAGAGGACAGCGGGGCGAGACCGCTAAGGATGAGCGCAGCCGAGACGAAAGAAGACGGCTCGTCCAGATGAACAAGGACACGTCCGCAACATCCCGCCTGAGCCCAAGCAAGGACGCCACGAGAAGACATCACCGAGTGGATGCCCGTACAAGATTCCGACCAAGAGGAACCGCCGACACGACTCCACTCCACCACGAATCGACGACCAACTCAACCTTGAACGCAATGACGACAAAGGCAAGGACACGATGGAAGAAGGTTCAACCGCAGGCTGCCAAGAATCAAGCCCAGCATAGAAAAAATAGAGTCGGTACGAGCCATGTGATGTATGACATCATTTTGATGTGATTGTAATTGTGATTGTGATTGTGATCGCTTTGTTTGACCATTGATTAGATCTCTGCTGTGCTGTTTTTATATGTGCTACCCGTTAGTTCGCTCCGCCTCGAGACCGTCACTTTGAGTTCCGTTCCTTGCTATAAATGGGCCGCCAACTCCATCCACAAGTTCAGTTCGATCTTACGCAACCGGAGGACGACGCGAGGGCAGCCGGCGGTGGAATCACTGGGCCCAAATAAAGTTTGAAGAAGAAGAGGACCTTCGTCACTTCTAGACGTCCGCCCGGAGCCTCAAAAACATCATACTTCAATCTCTCCAGCCTAGAATCCAGGGGGGGGGGAGCTTTACGATGTCTGCATGGTACATCAACTATGAAGTGGTGAAGTCCAGAAAAATTTTCCACATTTTTTAACACTAACATTGTCGATCACTCGCGGGAGGAGGGAATACAAATTCGGTTTCCACGACCTCAAACCACGGTCAGAGCTAAATCCTTTACCATTAGATCCGGCTCGACTTTTGTTCGTTTGATTAAGATCACATCAGCCACGGATCTCCCTCCTACGAGGGATCCCAGCCGATTTGCTGCGAGGCTACGTGGCGCGACCCCGGGTGGCGGATAGGGGGTTTACCGCGGACCAAAAGCAGCCATGCGCTTGCCCTGCGACGCGGGTAGATCTAGGGGGTGGACTCCTTAGTTCGGCAGTGCTGGATTCGATTCATACGGCCGGCATATGAGTGTGAACATGCACTCACGCGCGTGGGTGTGTGCAAATGCTTTGTGTGGGCTGTATCCTGCAGTTCGGATTTGGCCAAAAGCTCGCATTCTAACGACTGGGAAGCGCATGAGAGGCGAGTAGGGGCCGCCTCTAACAAATAAGTCCCTTGTCCACGGGGGGAATCCTTCTCCTCGTCATTCGAATGCCGGCGACAGGCCGTAGTGACAGGCCGGCTGACGAACACCCCACGTCACATCTAATGGATCATGACGTCAAATGGATTCAAGAAGAAGGCTACGGCGTACGCGGGAATCGACGCCCACTCGCGGGGCCCGGTGAGTGTGGACAATAATATGCGAGGGTCCCCGATGCTTCGCGAACGGCGGCATCGGGGGGCAAGCAGGCGAGTCGTTAAGGATAACAACGTGGCCAAGACGCGTATTGCTACTTTGAACGTCGGCACGTTGACAGGCCGTTCATTTGAACTGGCAGCAGCACTGCAGCGCCGTCGAATCGACTTGTGTGCGGTGCAGGAGACGAGGTGGTCCGGCAGCAAATCCAAGGACATCGGGTGCGGATTCAAAATCGTCTACAATGGTAGCCCAGGTACAAGAAATGGTGTCGGCACATTGTCTCCGAACGGTTCAGGGATTCCATAGCAGGCGTGGAGCGTTTTGACGACCGTCTTATGAAGATTGTTGTCGTCACTTTGGAAAGGCGCATCCATTTTTTCTCGGCATACGCCCCGCAGACCGGATGTTCAGACCGAGCCAAAGACGACTTCTGGGCGCTGATTGATGAGAAGACCGCTGCAGTACCACCAGAAGATACGGTTATTATTGCAGGGGACTTGAATGGGCACGTGGGATCGACGAAGGACGGCTACAGATGCCACGGCGGCTTCGGATACGGGATGCGTAACGAGGATGGCGAGCGCATTCTCTATTACGCCGAGTCTCATAACCTTGTTATAACGAACACGAGATTTCGGAAGCGACCATCCCACCTCGTCTCTTTCTACAGCGGCAGCAACACGACACAGATCGACTACGTGCTTGTGAGGTATCAAGACCAGAAGCTCGTCACGGATGCAAAAGTTGTACCGTATGAGACGGTCGCGTCGCAACACCGGCCGCTAATTTGCACAATGAAGATCACGCCGCCAAACAAGAAGCGCGTCGAACGATGTGGGCCGGCTCGAATCAAGTGGTGGAGATTAAGAGAGAAAGAAATAGCAGTCATCTCTCACATTCAGTTGCCACCCATCACGAACGTCGACGAAACATGGCAAAAAGTAACTGATGCTGTCCTCGCAACTGCTCGCTCCGAACTCGGCACGACCAGACCTGATCGAAGGAAGATTGACAGGAAGACCTGGCTTTGGACAGAGGAAGTGAGGGCGAAAGTTCGCGAAAAGAAGCGGCTCTACCACTCCTTCCTTGACAATAAAACGACAGACAACTGGAGGAGTTACCGCGAAGCGAAAAGGGCTGCTAAGAAGGCTGTAGCCGCAGCGAAGGCGGCTCATCACGATGAAGTCTGTAAGAAGTTAGACTCGAGGGACGGTGAGCGCTTCATCTACCGACTCGCGAAATCGCGTCAGCGCCAAGCAGACGACGTCGAGAAGTTTCACGGCGTCAACGACGAGCAAGGCCACCTCCTGATGGATCACAAGAAGGTGATGCAACGATGGAAGGATTATTTTGAGAAGGTCTCGACGGAAGAATTTGCCCATCCATCCGTCCCAGAAGTTCCGCCCACCTCCGGACCAGTGCAGCCAATCACCATCGAAGAGACCATGTATGCACTGAAGCGAATGAAGCCAGGCAAAGCGACTGGTCCAGATGATATGGCAGCAGAATTGTGGAAGTCGCAGTGCTGGAACTCCGCTGATTGGTTAACGAAATTTTTTAATCTAGTCATAGCGGAGAAGAAGGTGCCCGTGGACTGGCAGCGAAGCACTACCATCCCAATCTGGAAGGGCAAGGGTAGCCCCGCTGACTGCGCGAACTATCGACCAATCCGTCTTTTGTCGCATACCATGAAGATCTTCGAGCGTATCATTGATCGCCGGTTTCGTGAAATTGTTCAACTATCCCCGAACCAGTGCGGTTTTGTACCCGGATGCGGCACTACCGATGCCATCCACGCCGCCCGTCTCCTGATCGAGAAGCATCGTGAAAAGAAAAGACCATTGCACCTAGCTTTCCTAGATCTGGAGAAGGCCTTTGACCGCGTCCCCCACGAAGTCATTTGGTATGCTCTGCGGCTTCACGGCATTCCCGAAGAGCTGATCGAATGGGTGCGGATTCTTTACGCCGATCACAGGAGTAAAGTGCAGGCGGCCGCGGGTACATCGACGGAGTTCCCCATAACCGTGGGCGTACACCAAGGCTCAGCCCTTTCCCCGCTTCTTTTCATCGTAGTCATGGATGCCATCACAAAGGAGCTTCACAGACCAGCGCCGTGGACGCTGCTGTACGCGGATGACGTAATGCTTGCATCCGAAGACAAGGGTGAACTTGAACGACAGACGCAAGCGTGGAGTGACCAGCTGGCACGGTTCGGCCTCCGCCTCAACGTTAAGAAGACCGAGTATTTGACCACCGAAGAGCACGAGTCTGGCACTATCAAAGTTAATGGCACGGATCTTCCGCGAGCCGCTACGTTCAAATACCTCGGCTCAGTGGTTTCATTAGACGGCAGCCTCGTCCATGAGATCACCGCACGCGTCGCCGCTGCGTGGTTGAAGTGGCGCTCGCTGACCGGTGTGCTGTGCGACAAGGACATACCAGACCGGCTCAAGTCGAAGATCTACCGTACCGTGGTACGTCCTGTCGCGCTGTATGGTGCCGAGTGCTGGCCCGCCACTAAAGAAATGGAACGCCGAATCAGTGTCACTGAGATGAGGATGCTGCGGTGGATGGGTGGCTTTAGGCAGCTAGATCGCATATGCAACCAGGACATACGACAGCGATTTGGGGTAGCTGCGATAGCCGACAAACTCCGTGAGGCGCGTCTGCGATGGTTTGGTCACGTTCTTCGCGCTGATGGCGACAAAGTCTGTAGGATTGGCTTCGACGTAGAGGTACCAGGAAAGCGGCCCAAAGGACGACCAAAGCAACGATGGCTTGACACCGTACACGGTGACCTCAAGACGGCTGGGATCCATCCCGACCAAGCGCACGACAGAGCACTCTGGCGTCAAAAGATCAGCAAAGCGGACCCCGCTGCGAAACGGAAAAAACGCTAAGAAGAAGAAGAAGATTAAGATCACATCAGGGTCATCGGATCCTCAGCCTTTTCCAGTAGGAGAATGGCAAAAAACTTATTCAAGTCATAGGTTTCCTCAATTTTATACTAGATTCATGTATGTTCTACTTTTTATATTGATTTTTTCACGATTGTCTTATACGTCGTATTCGAAGAAATAAATGAATAAATTATCGCTACCACACGATCGTCGTTGTTGGGAAAAACCTTCCCACAGCATTAAACGCCGCTCAAAGTGACAGGATCATTGGTAAGCCTATCACTCAGATCTACTCCAAGGTAGAATTGTTACTAGAACAGGTCACCTCAATCTTTGACGCCGCTTGTTCCCTAGTTTTTGTTGACGTCGATTCCAACATTTGCACGTATGTTTGTGGAAAGAGAGTTCTTAACATTTTTAAATTGTGGGGAGCTGCATCTTCTGGAAGCGGTATGTAATTCCTGCTACAGGACTCCACTCGTGCTCACGAGGCAAAAGTTGTTCAAAATTGAGCATGTGAATAGCCCCACAGTCGATCATTAGATAGGATCATTATTTTGCTTTAATGTAGATTCTTCTTTGTTATATTTATGTAATTCTGTACATTGCATTTATCTTGTTTTCCCTAGCGAGCTTTACAACTCATGTTTACATATTTGTGTACTGTACATAAGCCTGTATTCCCCATGCTGGGGAAAGGGGCTCGAACGGTTGGATTAACATATTGTGAGTAAATCTCTGAACATCTGAACAAGTTAAACAAGTTTCCCTGTGATCTGTGCTAAAATAGAAAGCCTGCTCTATCCACCACAAAAACTTTTGGAAGAAGTCCTTAAAAAGGCCTGGTACAGTTCTTTTGCACCAAACCTAATATTTGCTCATGAGTATTTTTGTGTGACAAATTAGTACTACATAGTATTTAAGTGGGAATGTTGGGCTGAGTCACAAACTATTTTATAGACAGTTCTGCTTAAAAATTTGTATCGCTGACGTAAATAACAGCAAACTCTTCAAATGAATCCTTTCTATGTCTGCGCAGCCTCGAGGAAGCCTGACCACATCGCCAGTGATGGTTACTGCTCCTTTCTTTTCCTCTTCTTCCTTTCATTTCAAGCTTTTCTCACGGGGGGGGGGGATAAGATCAGATAATATAGCGGAACCAAAATCAATGTTGCGACCACCAACTGACGCAATACCAATCCTGTCTAAATTTTTATTACAACTTAGTTTACCTACACTGCTGACCAAAAAGATATTAGCTTTTGAACTTTAGTTCATCTATGTAAGTTCTGGTCTTGGGATAAGAAACTTGCAATCAGTAGACAACCCTTTGTTCAAAAGAGATCGATCTGACTATCTACTGTAGGCTGGGGCGCTAACACTATCTTTAGAGTGCACTGGAACATCTTTACTTCGAAGTTCAACTTGTTGAGCTTCGACGTTTCGTGCCATTTTGACTGTGAATAGAAAAACTTATCAACCAACTAATTAATCAAAGAAACAAATGTGTAATAATGAATACATACGGTGGTCTCCGCAGCCAGTAGCAGATGGGTCGCCCGGGGCGACCCGGGGTCACCCCTCTGCGTCCCTCTACTAAACACTGAATTAAAGAGGTTAATACTGAGAAAACAAATTGGAGTGGTGCAGCATATTTACAAGCTACTGATAAGAAAAGCCTCTGCATTAAAAGCAGCGGGTACAACGGTTTTGAAAAACTGACGATGAAACGATTTTTCATATATTCACATTTTCGCGGAGTTATTTCGACCGAACAAGACCAGTTGTCCAGAAATGCGCATGAACGTTGATCAGAGCAAAACGTGTCCTATCGAAATCCTCAATATGGAGAGATTCAACTAAATAGAAATATACGTTTTAAGAGAATGAACTGAGCATCAAGCTCTTTGAGGGCTGGACAAATTTTTTGTGATCAGTTTTATTGCGGATGTTGAACGAAAATAGCGATGAAATTGCTTATTATAGCATCGGTGCCAAGTGATGCGTCAAAATACAGTCTTCTCATGAAAGTTCATTAATTTAGAAAGCTTTCCAAAATGGGAAGGAAGGGGGGGGGGGTGCAGTCCAAGAATGCACAAGTTCGTGACAGTCGTGTGGCAGCTGAAGCAAAATGTCAGCTCGAAATCAGACATCGAAAATTTAACCAAACGAGAATGGTTTGTACATAAAAGTCATTGGAAATGATAGCGCATGTAGAGACGAATGATGTGAAATGAGTACTAGCGTTTTAATTTGTATTCGAGAAGCTTTAGAATCGGAAGGGTGAATTGACTTCGAAGAAAATTGGTGAAGTCATAAAAGCGAAGTGTGGTAGTAGATTAACCGTAGTCCTTATACCAACTACTGAAGTATCATTCCCAGAAGCATATTGCCGCAGGGCCTGTGAGGCTAGTAGTGTAATGTCGAGGGCTACTAATCAGCATCCGTGAAGGTCATGGCAACCCTTCAGGTATCTCCTTTTTACATACGGGATTGGAGAGGCCGCAAAGTGTTAACTCAGAGTAATTGTTCTTTGACTGTAGAGTAAGATGACGATCAATAAGAGGTAGTGATCGGGTTAAGATCACCGAATCAATTTAAGAGTTATGCCTCCTTTATTGTTTTTGTAATCTCTTCACTCAGCTGCTTTCTTTGGATTTCATATTTTCTTCCCACATAGCTTTTGGGACTCACCAGTGGCTACGTGTTAGCATTGCGCAAAATTGTTGCAATTTGGACAAATTTTCGAGGCCTGATTTTGAGCTGACATCTCACTTCAGCTGCCACACGACTGTCACGAACTTGTGCATTCTTGGACTGCACCCCCCCTTCCTTCCCATTTTGGAAAGCTTTCTAAATTAATGAACTTTCATGAGAAGACTGTATTTTGACGCATCACTTGGCACCGATGCTATAATAAGCAATTTCATCGCTATTTTCGTTCAACATCCGCAATAAAACTGATCACAAAAAATTTGTCCAGCCCTCAAAGAGCTTGATGCTCAGTTCCTTCTCTTAAAACGTATATTTCTATTTAGTTGAATCTCTCCATATTGAGGATTTCGATAGGACACGTTTTGCTCTGATCAACGTTCATGCGCATTTCTGGACAACTGATCTTGTTCGGTCGAAATAACTCCGCGAAAATGGGAATATATGAAAAATCGTTTCATCGTCAGTTTTTCAAAACCGTTGTACCCCGCTGCTTTTGATGCAGAGGCCTTTCTTATCAGTAGCTTGTAAATATGCTGCACCACTCCAATTCGTTTTCTCAGTATTAACCTCTTTAATTCAGTGTTTAATAGAGGGACGCAGAGGGGTGACCCCGGGTCGCCCCGGGCGACCCATCTGCTACTGGCTGCGGAGACCACCGTACATACATGCCAGTGGAGGACGCAGAAAGTAGATGGGAAGGGGGGGGGCGTGAGAAAAAAGTGCGGTCCGCCGCCTTTTTATGGACTCGGATGGAAAAAATTAATGAAAATGTCATTCATAATAAACATTCAAAAAATTAATGAAAATGTCATTCATTCATATACAATAAAAATGCATTACAACAATAATAAAAATAAACAATTGAAAATAAACTAAAACAAGATTTTTGTTTGTTTTGTATTGTGATTTCGAAAATTTGGCAACCCATTCTCGGGAGGAGTGCCCCCCCCCGCCCTCCCCTTTGCGTCCGTTACTGATACAAAACATAAATAAGCAGTTGAACGGTCCATTTTTGCTTCCTGTGCTTGCTAATATTCCCTTCCTTCTGCACTTCACGGAACTGAAGTTGCATGATGAAGAAGTTATAAGTTGGGGTCCCCCTCCACCTTTTTTTGATTTTAGTGAAGATAAGACTTTTCATCGCGTCAGTTGTACATTTAAATCTATTCCTTTACTCAAATAACGAGTGCTGCTTCCACCTCAAATTCCATTTTCATCAGAACTGAGTTCATCAATGAATTGGTTTCTTGGAGGTCCCCGAGGATAGCTTACCACATCGCCTGGGTTGTCTCCGCACATTCACACGATCACTTAGACCATTCACGTGCCAACTAGTTTCCGACTACAGTTCTCTCGATAATCTTCTGGGCCAATGACCTTTGTGGCAGGGCTGTGCCAGCACGAAAATTGCACCTGGCGTTAAACGACATCGCTGCTAAGCATTTCTTCAAAGGTAACACGCACAATAAGAGGTAATAATTATGCTTAGGACCGAAATAACCGAATAATTAAGCCAATTTAACTGAAAAAAATTCAATAACTGATTTTTGTATTTGGAAAATGAGGAAGCCAGCCCCGCTGCCCTTCTTCTTTTTTTCCTCTTTAGCGTATTCTTCGAATATTCGAATTATACACCTATTTGAAATCAAAAATTCGATTTTGAACATATCTTATTCGTCATTCGATCCTAAATGTAACAGTATACCCATAGAGATCCATGCTACAAAAGCCCTGATCATGGCCGTACAAAATTCAATATAGGGTTCAAAATAACCGCACAAACATGTCAAAAAGCACGACCTTTTTCAAATGAAATGGAGTATGAGTTTTTATTCATGGAAATGCAACTTCTGTGTTGAATGGTGAGCGTCTGGGCCGGAATTGCCGAGTCAATTACCACTTATTTTCTATTTTCTCTACAACTCCCTTCCTGATAGAGCAAGCGTCGGCACAAAATTTTCCAAAGCGCCTACTGTACGCAGAAAACAGCAAAAGGCAGCCTCCAATCTCTTTTCTCTAAATTCTCAACCCAGGACTCATTCCTCTTGCCCCCTCCCTCCTTCCCTTTCCCTCCTACAAATTTGCCGTTGCTTGGTCGCGATCATACACATCATGAAACAGGTCTTACATATCTTGAGTGTTGTGCCAGCTTGGTGTTCGAACAACTTCATGCAGAACCTGATTTCTGCCGTGAGAAAAAGTCGTAAACGTAGGTCTCTTGGGCAAAAACGTAACCAATCCTGTGCTAATCATTCGTACCCTTAAAGAGATCACTTGAAAACGGCAACGTTTTTGAGTGGTAGAAGTTGCAAATTGCTCTCTTCGGACGTAGTCACATGCACCTGACATTCTAAGGGGCCTAGTACATTACTTTTACCACAATTACAGCTGCCCGTGGTTAAGCATAAGCCAGTTTAATTGAGTTAGACAGTTACATCTACAGTCTTCAATGTATGCTAAGGCTGCATGTGACCGTTCTCATTTCTCAAAAATTTATCAAAAATCGAATGAGGACACGTGGTTGAAACATAGCGTAGAGTATGAGACCAAAATCGAATAATACAGGTTTCAATATGGAAGACGACAAAGCAACGAAAGAAAGGCTTTAGTGGCAATGCTGAAAGGTAGAAATGGGCGAAAACAGCCAATATTCGCCTATAAATAACCAGACTGAGGAGAAAGTGAGAATGTATATACGCAATTGCAACCTAGAAAAGCATCAGAAAATATTTAAAGGCGGAGACCAACTGGCGGTCGGGGAAAGAAAAATCTTGAACATGAAAGTGATAAGTGAGCAAATACCGCTGATAATACTCATTAATGGAAAATTAATTTGTGTGCACACATTGAGGTGAATGTCACCGTTAAATTATTCGATGAACCGTGAGAGACAAAGTTCGGCTATGATTATCATGAAAAAAAGAAGTAGAATGCTCAATACGACACAATATTATGAGGAATTAAAGTCATAGTGAAGAATAAAAATTAGCAAACGCAGTGACACATCAAAAAGAATACGCGAATAAAAAATACCTCTGAAAACGCACCCAATTTCAATATATAGACAATAGTTCGTGACTAATCATCACATACTTGTGATCATTTGCCCTTTCCTCGCGATTTCGGTGCCGCATCAGCACTCGTTTGCCGCTTATTTCGTCGATGCCCCCGTCGTGGACCACCAAGGGCACTACCAGGATCGGCAGCAGCAGTATATGGAGGAGGTGGTTCTACCACCAGAACAGCGGCAGGTGGTGGTGGAGCTGAGCCTGCTGGAATGAGAGGCACAGGAACAGGTGCCGGTGGCGGTAGTGGAGGAGCGGACGCTCGCACTACAGGTCGGCTCGCTGATGGTGGTGCTTGAGCACTTGAGCGAGAAGGTGCGCCTCCTGATGTGGGTACAGCCATCGGAGCGCGACTTCGATGGCGACGTTGACGCTGAAAATGAGCATCTATTCAGAGTGACGTGCAGAAATGATCGCAACGGTTGCGTAGGTTTGCCTGTTGCATTAACGCTTCTTTATAACTCAGAAAAAAAAGACGAATTAGATTGTCACGCTTGAAACTTGTAAAAAGCATAAATTTCATTTAGCTAATCGAATCGAACATGGGCTTGTATCGCATACCAGGTTGATTCTGTACAAATAAGCAATCGGATGACTCAGTCAAAAACAGTTGAGCGTCATCGGCTGTGCAGTTCTTGTTTTGAAACAAAACGCGTTATATCTGTACCAAAAGGTCGCATACGCATGTACCAGTAGGCTACGCATGGTTCAGACTCAAGTCATGCCGAAATATGTCTAAATGTCGCAGGAGAAGCTTTAGATGGAGAAATTTCCCACAGCTTCATGAATGGGTATGAATTTGTTCATAGCCCGATCGGTCTCAGTGTAAAACAATACCGTACGAATGCATAACCGTTACATTCGAAAAAAAGAAATAAAATATCAAAATTTAAAAATAGAAACCACAAGTAAGGAACTTACAATTAATGTTGACGGCCTTGTGAGAGTTTGATACAAGTTGAGGGCTGGTGGTTTGTTCGGATTAGTGCTTGGAGTATGCACCGCACAGCATTTGATAAACAGAGCCATGAATACTAGTAGAGCCAACGCACCACATACGACCACCCACCATTTCTCCTGAAACTTTTTCTTTTTCGTGTATGAGCATGTGTTTTTCAGCTGAAAGTGGTCTCTCACCTGCACCCACTGTGTCACAGTCTCGATGGTCTTCTTATTAAACAGAAGATTTTTAAGGCGAGCAAGCGGGCCATTAGCATCCACACTGCGACACTTGCGGAAGATATCACAATAGCCTGCAATGCAAAATGGCCATGAAATTAGTAAGGGGAATCTGATTACCAGTTTGTAAAACACAAAAGCTATCGTATAATGCACGATAACAATAGATAGAACACACACACTCCAAAATAGAACCTTGCTGGCACGAAATTAAACAGAAAACATTTAAAAAGAACGGCTGTAAATACCAACACACTGAATACAATTCAAATAAAAAAACCAACCTTTATAGTTATTGCATGGTGATCCTGGATGTAGAACCAGCCCGCTCTTTCCCTTCCTTCCAGACTGTAGGAATACTGTTCTATTAGCAGCAAACTCCGGGAGATTAACACTCGATGTGCATTCTGGATGAGGTCAAAATTACATCAGTAGGTAATGCAAGTAGTGAAAAGAACCGCCTCACTTCCATCTTTTATACAAGCAAGGAAGCATAGCTCTTCAGGTTTTCCTTCAGTGAGGAAGCAGTCTTTAAGACCAACAATTTCACAAACAGATCCGTTGCAGTTGCCACCAGAACAAACCTACAATATCAGTAAATACTATCGACTGTTTAAAATCACGCATGAAACTTTAGAACAGACTTTCGTGCTATCCTGACAGGGTAACCCATCTTCTTTCGGCGGAGATGGAGGGCACTGAGCGGTAAAACCATCACAAGTTTGGGTATGACTGCATTCGGATTCCTTAATATTAGAACAACGCATCAGAATACTCTCACAAATATCAAGCAGAAGTCTATACCTGCCGGCAAACTTTGTAGTCGGTTCTTTGGTGAAGTGAGCAGGTTTCAGGATTGCAGCAGTACCCTTCAGAAGGTGAGCACATGGCTCCTTTCTGTAAAAGAATTCACAATTAACCAAATAAGACTTCAACAGTAGAGAGTTCTAAAGCTTAGCCATTATAAATGATGGCTCTAAGGATTCCCATACTCATTAACTCACTTTTCGCTTACAAGGTCCCGCAACGCTAAAGCCATTTCTAGCTGATTCATGCGGCATGCAACATTTATCTCCCATTTGATCGCAGTCAGCTTGTGAGAATCCACAGTCACACTCCTCCCCTGGTTCGTGTATCTGATTTCCACAGAACGCAGACGTCCGCTCTGAAAATATTAAAACAACTTTGTGGTATGCATAACACTATAACACTGGTCCATCCTACTGCAATCCAGGAGCTCATCGTTCCTTGTAAACTAGTAAATCAATTCTTGCCACATCATAAATGATCGTTAGCAAATTAATAAACAATTCATCCGACTACTTCCACATCTCTACGAAATTTGGCTTAAGGTGCAAAACTTTCACCAGAAACCACTTTAAATAACTTGATGTGGGCACTGCTTCGGTGATATACAACTAAGGGACACATTCTGGGCTTAACGGAATCGAAAGCGTGCTGGTGATTAAATGGGATGGTATAGGGTAGTGTCGCGATGACTGCGTTGGTCTAAGTTATGTTTTTCTTTCCTATTGCCCTGGCGCATCTTTTATGCATTAAAATGAATAAAATAAATTACAAACTACCCTAACTAGAAGAAAGGGAGCTACAGTACACTCAATCGTAAAGGATTTCCTTTAAAAATATGCGTGTAGGCGTCCATAGCATTGTTTTCTTGCCTCAAGGAGTAACTTTCAACACCTCAAACTACTCCAGATAAGGGACCACGTTTTGATTTCCAGTTGGAGACAACCCCATTTGTGCGTACAGATGAATCACGACTTGTCTTATACGTGCATTGTTACAAAGACACAAAATGAGTCCTGGGGTGGATGACCTCACACCTCTAATTTAATAATAGTATATCAGTGAGGTGACTCTCGCTAATCCACTTTCCGCGAAATCATGCATTTTGAATACTGCGAATGAGAAAGATAAAAAAAATAAATACCTTGGAAACAGTTACGCTTCATCAAAGCACCGACTGGCCCTGCATGACGGGTGGGATCGATGGGAACGGACTGCAGAACCACATGCAGCACACTAGAGATGTTGGCCACAGAACAAGGTGAGAATTTGGCGTTATTCACTTTGTCGCCGGAGGTTGCGGAGGCAAACATAATGAAGTTGCCATCAGGTAGACCTGGCTGGCACTCTGCAAAAATGAAAAAAAAATTGGTATTGGAAACCAAAACTGATAGACTAACTCGTAATGGCGGTTAAGCGCCACATCGACCAGTGAACAAAAAATCAAGCCTATGAGCAATTGAGGGCACTATTCCACTTGTTCTGCCCCAAAATCTCAAAACCAAAAAATTTTCTGAAACGTTGTCTAAGGTGGTTATTTGACATGCTGATCACGAATATCACACTCGTTTCGTGCCGTAACCCCACTGGGATAGGGTTACGGTAGGGTTAGGGGGAAGTACAGTCCATAGGAGAACTTCAAATTGGCGTCAATTTGCAAAATCAATGTGGTATTCGTAATCAGCCTGTCAAATAACCCCCGTAGACGAAAACTCAGGTGATTCCGTGAGATACCCCACTCACCCTCACCCTAACGTACCCCTACCCAAATGGGGTTACGGTACAAAATGTGTGTGATATTCGTGATCAGCATGCCAAATAACTCCCTTAGGCGAGATTCCAGAGAAATTTTTGACTTTGAGATTTTGGGGCAGAACAAGTGGAATAGTGCCCAATTGAGAAAAACCAGTGAACATGAAAAACTTTCCGTGGACTTTCCATGACATGCAGAAAATATTTTGGATCGTTTCCTTATATTTCAGTGGTTTTATGAGGAGACAGGTGTGGCGCACTGGCAATAGGCGCAGTGCTTGCCGCGCACACGGTTGATGGTTGAATCGCGCCCCTGACCAACCAATCCATCCCTCCAGGGTCGGTAAATTGGTAATAAAGGGATGAGGGAAAATGAACGGGAGGATTTCTGCACAATTCAAAACAACGACATGAGGATCTCAAGAAAAAAACTAATAAATAAAAACAGACATTTGCTTCGTGCTAAAACTGAAATAGTGTGGAAAAATGTAGCAAACGAGTAAACCATAACACAGGACATCATCACTCAGATAATTAGAAGATAATGCCAGCTTTCTTAAAACATGTAAATATTTCCCTTGTATTAATAACATAGGCTGATACTATATGTGGCCTGGTCGCGGACGAAAATTTCGAATATGGGAACAACACTTAGAGACATCGCATTTATACACATGACGAAACATCCGCCAATGAAATAAAACTCACCAAGAGGATAGTCGTGGGGCGATCCAAAATTGTGGCCAATCTCATGAGCTAGGGTGAGTTGTGAAACCCTCGTAGGCACACGATTCCCATAATTCACCAGAGTTACGATTCCTGTATTTAATGAACGAAAAACCCAGCCTCTCGATCCTTCATTGTACCGTTGGTACACTTGGCAAATACCACCCGCCGTGTCTGAAAAAGCGATAAACTTGAACATTTGGGAGTGCTTGAGGAAGGCAAACAAATTCAACAAACTTACTGTATTGCGGGCTTGCCACCCATGCCAATCCAAGTGTGCCCCCAACGAAATCACGGAATGTAAGAGCATACGCGAGGCAAAACGCCGAATGGTTGCGTTGTGAGTTTAAATTCAAGAAATTGGATACGTCGACATTCTCTTCACAAAACGGGTTATCGCTGCCAGCAACAGGGCGACCTCGATCGCACGTTTCTGGAGTGTAGATCTGAAAACACTTGGAAATTGTCAGAAAATCAATAATCAACTTAAATTTCTTGGGAGACACGTTAGCAGGGACGAAAAGCAAAGAATCTGATAAGGTGGTGTTACTTTACTCACGGAAGTTCTCTGAATAACAAAGTGAAGTCCTTTAATTCCATTGAAGTTAGTTCCCTCATAGATTTCATTGACAGCTTTTATGTGGTTGTAAAACAAACTAACAATTTCCTCTCGAGTACTGGAAAAAGAAATAAGGTAATATATGTTATAGATCGCCAACCGTGAAAATCAACGAAAGCATAAAGTTCAAAGTACAGCTGAAAACAAACCGGATTGGATCGTTGTTCCCCTCTTTCCGTTTTATGTGTTCATACAGTTTGTGATCGGCTTGGAGATACAGAGAGCACGTTCTCACAGTATATAGTCCTTTTTCATCACGAGTTGCCCTTTTCGATCGCCCATGCCTAGGTCAAGCAATTTGCAATGATAACAACATAGACATATGAAAGAAAAAAATCATGGAAATATCCATGGACAGAGGAATGGGCGTGAAAAACTAATTAATGAAGAAAATCCGTATGAAAATCTGAAAATGTATGAATTTCACTCACATAGTCATGTAATTAGTATACACTTCCGAAGGCATCTCTGCTGAGCGTTGAATGCGGTCCATTTCACGCTTCACACGATCACTCAAACCACAACCGTGCAAGTCGTGGTCCTGATACGAAGATATCGATCTGGAATACTCAACGATCATCAAAGCTTTCAAGAACGAACAGGAACGTTATAAATGTTATGAGAAAAAAGACAAACCGCTTGGATCGCATCTTGCCGTGATTAATTTCTGCATCATGATAGATAATTGAATGATAGTGTGAAGGTCGAGACTGATGATCGAAATATTTCGCTGCCCGATCCACGGTATATGAATGACCATCTCCTGACATAATGTGACCGTCGAACACTCCATCAAGTATAGACCCGTAAACTTTAGATCCAGGATCATCTGGAATGAAGAACTCGAACGTTCAGCAATAAAAATGTGCACGGATAAGAAACTGCAAAAGGAGAGCCTAAAAATAACAGCATTTCATAAGATTTTGCAAAAAAAAGCGAGAATTCAAACATGCTGTCAGCAACAGTAGTGACGACTAACCTTTGATATACCCTTCATAAAGAAAGTTGTGAGGTTGAATCTCCTCATATCGCCCATTCTCGTCTAGAATATGATCTGGGTGGAAGTGATCATTAAATTCATCCAGCGGAAGCAAGTTGAGGTGAAAAGTTCTGTAAAAGAACCAGTTCACGAAGAAACTAAACTCATTCACAGCCTCAAATCCGTTCAACAAAATCACGCCGAACGGGACTTTTCAAATTAATCCCTAGGCAATTCATTCATGTGTTATCCATGGTTAATGAGCGGGATATGTAAATTAAAAAAAACAAGCGAAATAGTTGTGATAGTAACAAATTGTGAATTCATGAACTCCGAGAAAGTGGAGTAGTGCAAAAATGGAAATAAAAATTTGTCAGTGCCGCCCCAATCTAGCGATATAACACTTTCAAGACACATACTTGCACTTTTCTCCCATAAAAATCATAAATATAGATTTTGAATAACCTGAATGGCTTTCCACTTGTTGTTGTGACAGATGCGAAAACATATGAAAAATCGGTCTACTGTTATAAGAAAATTAATAAGACTCTAGCTTTTGATGGAATTGCACATCCGTACTCCAAACTATTGGCGCAAACAACAGATCAATGCTTGTACGATCTCCATAGTTCCATCTATACGTTGGAACCCGCTCAGAAAAGCTGTACTCTTGTAATTACTGTACATTTTGAAACAACCAGTGCAATTGGAGGGATGTTCCATCAATAATGATACCCGTGTGAATTCAGCTAGCCTGGTGAGTTGATAGACACAATGGACGCGCACAGGATAAATTGTGACAAAATGATTGTTAACAAACCTGTTATATGCATGAAACCTTAAATTTACAGGCTCCCCATATCCAAGTGAACGTTTTCTTCGTGCAGTATTGACAGTACGATAGTTGAGAGTCTCGTAGTTGTCCACGAAACTATTTAACGAAAACACTAAATGCATTACGTTAAAACTGACCAGCGATCGTAAACAACAGCGATAAAACCAAACCTAGTGAGGGAAGAAGAATCGAGAATAGGACTGGAAACCCCGACATTTTGTGTACAACAGAAGCAGGACAGGCAACTTAGACTTTAATGTTTTCCGCTGCTGACTACTGCGAATCCATGGGCGTGGAGGGGTAAATTCACCTGAAACCACTAACATTCGAATGGAGTGAAGATAAAGGAAGATAACAAACGGCTTTTCACGAACTCATATTCACAATTTGGTGGGCATTCCAGTTGAAGTACTCAACTGGTAAATTCATGGAAACGAAAAATTACGAAGGTCATCGGAGAACTCAGACAAAGAGTGGAGGAATTCCATCATCCAAGGACGCTGCACTATTTATGGGCGTGGAAAAACTACCGGGTGTACGTAGCACGATCGAAAATCTCTTGCTCTTCAGAATTGTGAGATATCTGTGGCCAAGGTTACAACAAAGCTGAAATTAATCACTAAGACACACCAATAAGGGGGAAAATAACCGTTATTTTCAACGACAACTCCTGCGCTCTGTAAACCGGGCCCGACGGAAAAAGATGAGGACTCTTCAACGATCTTCAAGAAAAAGTTGCCAAACATACGTGAACAACTGCGACACACGTCCCCGAAATTACGCGAACCTGTTCAACTTCAACCTATTTAAATTTGTTCTAACTCACGCTCACATACGATGTTAATAGCAATTATGAACAGTAAAAAGTTGAGAATAGATCGCTAGACGGTACTGCGATGAACAGACGAGCAAGAGAGAAGGATAGCGTGAAAGAAATCAGTTGATCGCTTCAATAAACAGAAAATGTGTACTACCGAGAACAAAACACACAAAGCTCCAGCATTAGGCAATCATATGGTATTTATTATCTGTACCAACTTTTTGGACTGTGATAGAAGAAACAGACGACAACAAAGTTTGAGAAAGGTAAACACGACCAAAAAGTTCCAACCCATAAGTCATTAGCATGTCTTCATTTGCAGACGGAGAACCCCGAATTCCACTGAAGAGAACTATCACTGGATGCCCAAGCAACAGAGTGGAACCTGAAAACTGCTCAAAACGCTAACATAAGAAATGGCAGAGAGAATGGAAAGGTTTTCTGTCGTGTGAATGGGGCCAGCTGGTTATACATGTACGTGATATGGCACACTGAAGCCTTTGAGCGGTTATGATTCCCTTGATGATTCCCGCTCATTTCCATTCCCAGAAAACGAAAAAAGGACGACTGATCCGTAGTTCAACCGAGAACTATCTAGTAGTTCCTTGTACTTCCGCTGTTGGTAAACTTTACTTCTCAACAGTTGCACAACAAGAGCGGGACGAGCGACATTTTAGAGAAAAAGCATTAAAAATCATATTTCGCAGACTGACAGTCCCTCCTCCAAGAGCATTATCAGATTTGAAGAAAATACTCACGACAATAAACAACGTCATCGCTTTCTTCGCCGAAAACGGTAAACGTGGTCTGTTTGCACTCACGATCCGGCTGTCAAATACGAGAAAATTTTTGTCTCATATATTGCGGGAGAATATCCCAGAAGTTGGAGCTTGAATGAGGCTTGGCACTTCGAGTTCAAGCTCGAAAAGGTAGCCCATCAGGATAGCAGAATAATATGCTGTGACACATGCACAACGATTTATAACTACTGTACAAGTTAGACAAAATCAAAAGTTCAGTAAGGTTAGCAAACGCGCCTATTGTAATTTCCAGGCGCAAAATAAAAAGTGGCTCGCGCTCAACTATAGTAACTAGGACAGACAACCAAGTGATCAGGGATACCGAATCACATACCGGCGCTCGTTTTGAGTTCAGTTTCAAAGAAAGTGATCTGGACGTGATCTGCTTAGGAGTTACGGTAATATTGCCTCTTCACAGGATTGAACTTTTCATCTTGTACATGTTAGTGCAAATACTAGTTAGACATGATCCCTATGGGTTCCCATAGTTGCAAATTTAGAACAACAGGAGCCAACTAAAAGCCATTACAGATAGCAGCTCCTTTTTTAGGCCAGTTCCAGCCAAATCCAACGAATTATTATGTTTGTGAATGTGTTCCATGAGGAATATACTCCCATTAAAAAGGATTTTATATAGAAACCTTTGATCTTAGTAAACGTGTGGCCCTTGTAAATATGTGATACATTCCTAACAAGGACTAAAAGAAAGGAATACTCATGAAATATGAAACTATCAGAATGGACTGACAAATACATGGCAAACCTCACCCAACCTAGTGTAAAAACCAGCTATAGGCATCCTATATTCAGCAAAAAAAATTCATGAAAAAAAAACAGTGTAAATCACTGATTTACGCTGCATGTCACACCAGCACCACAGATTCGCGGAATGAAATGAGAGAGCAGGCAAATACACTTTTTTCTAGCCGCACATCACCTCTAGAGAGGAACTAGTAAAGAGTGCAGTGATAGCATTGATGCTGAGCGAGGCGGCAGCGAAACTAGAAAAAAACATCTAGAAACCGTTTGGAACGATAAGACAAATGGGGAAACGAGAAGCAGAGGAAGGCACGAAGGAAGGAATCGACGAACCAGGCCCTGTGCATGATGACGGCAGAAACCTGATGCGAACAAAGCAATACCCACTTGCATCAGCCTTATCGGAGGACTTCGAAGGCTTCTTAGGAAGCGGAAGCCGTCGCCAAGTGTGTAGTAGACGATGAATCAGCTGTTCAGCCAAGCGGCGCCAGGAACCAGCCGGCGCGGCTGGTCCCGCGCTGAACGGGCGCAGCTCCTTCGCGGTGGAGCGCGACTGCCGCTCCCTCGCCCGCCTGCTGCCGGGTTTTCAGGATTTGCTCGTTTTTCTGTTGCCTAAATCATTAGCCCATTTCACCTTCTAATGGACTTTCTAATTCTCCACTATTGGGAACGATTAAGCAGTCGCTGCTTCAGCTTACAACGTTTTCGTCGTGCGTGTAAAAACATATTGGAAAGCACTGAAAGTGACTGAAACACCCAATTGGGTAATTTCACTTTGTTGGAGTGAGAAGTGAATGCTATTTTTTGAAGGTAGGAATCTGGTTATCTCAATATGAACTCAATTACTTGCAAATGGCACATTTTTCCCTTGATCCTACTCTGCTAAATGTGCGCTAGGAACGCAGCTCGAGCAGCGTAATACGCCGAGTAGAAACCCAAGCAGCATCTTTTTCCAGTTGCTGCCATCATCTCTTCGATTGCTTCTCGAGCTTTCGTCCTTTCAGCAGCTGAAAGATGGCAGCGATTGAGGGGAAGGTGACAGCGACTAGGAGATGCTGCTAGGGTTTCTACTCCACTTATTACGCTGTTCAATCTGGGCTCCTAGCGTCCGATCTGATCTGCGTTTCTAGCGCTCATTCATCGGAGTACTAGCTGTAGTATCGTTTCGTATAGATCTCCATGAACAGGCTACGTTGGAAGAAGAGTACGATTTTAGTGATCAGGGCATCAAATAACTTCAGGGAATGAAGTTTGGGCAGAGTTTTCTTACGCTAACCCATCCGATGACAAGTTTTAAATCCTCCACTTGCCTCCGTCCTCACCTCGCTTGCCACCTCCTTCCCCTCCACTGCTGGCAACAGGATGCGAGCTAGCAGTTGACGGAAGAGGATAGGATGGCAACAAGTGGAGAGGGAAAAGGAGATGGCCCCAGGCATTGGACTTCACGTATTGCGCTGTTTGGTCTGCTTTTTGCTGCACCGTCTTCAAAGCTTCTTAAACATTTATTTTTTTCAGAAAAACAATCTTCGATGTCGCTCAACAGGAATAGTGTTCAAAAAGTGCAGTTGAACAATGAAGAGTTGCAGAAGTTGCTGAATAAGTTGTCCAGTGATGAACGCAAAGAGCTCACTGATACACTCAAACAGTGTACCACAGAGGTGGGTTTCCTATACCCTTTCTTCATATATTATTCTTTGCTCTTCCAAGGCGCAACAAATCAACTTAGATGGGGACACCGTATTGGAGGATGTCTTCGACACTTTTGTGACACTGTGCTCAACCGATTGACACGCGTAGTGCGAGGTGTGAGATCGGGTGCGCAACGGTCGTGCACAAACACATGCTTGAGCGAGCGTGCGTGGCGAGTGTGGTAACGCATGCCAAAGAGACCTGTTAGAGTTCACACTCTGACGATGCGTCACTTCACGCAGGGCCGATCTATTATAGCCCGCAGCGTATGGCATTCTTGTTCCGTGTCGGGATTCCCACACGTGCAGAAGGAACAACCGCACGCACATGGAAACGTACTGGAACATCACCCGGATTTTGAGCAACGCGTCGCCTTAAATACGTCCCTCTTGCTTCAGGGCTGGGTCACAAATGCATTTGCGTTCACATGCGGCACGCTTCTGGTATAAATTGCCTTTTAGGCTTTTTTAAATATTCTGCTAGTGCTGACTTCTAGTGTATTACAATGGACGGGTCTCGTTTTTGTTATTAAGCATTTCAGATGACCATGACTCGTGGGATTCCAATCACCGCAGCCGTACTCGGATCTTTGTACTACGCACGCACGCGACTTCCTGCTCAGTATCATTTTGGGCCGAAGGGCTGGCCTTTTTATGCTATAATGGGTATTGGCACCCTAACCACTGTCAATATCTTTTCTATGGGAAAGTGCCGGGATCGGGTTCAACCTCTTATAGGCGAACTGTGGCAGAAGGTTAGAATGTTTTTACGTATTTTCCACCATTGTTTCAGCTATCTAGTATTTATTTCCATTTAGTGCACTCCAAATACAGGGCCGTTTCGCGGCTACGTTCGCATTGGGCGAGGTGATAGGCTTACCAGCTGTTGACAACGATGACGAAGAGAAGGGTAGTAGATCTATCACCTCGATGCAATGAGGACGTTGTCATAAGGCGAGCTGGTGCTTGAAGTGCACTGCCTAAATGAGTAGACTATATTGAAAGAATAAATCTTGTATTCATAACCCGAGTTCCGGAGTGTAGGTTACAACCTGACCCTGATTTAGTACCACATTGGTGAGTCGTCTACCAGCTATGATGCAATCAGGCGACGTCATCGTGAAGAGTACGGATTCACTACTCCAGATTCTACGCTTCCTGCGCAAACAGCAAAGAAATTTGGAGAGGTGCCGCCTCCGACTGATCGAGCATATGTAAGTACTTTGTTATTCTCAAAGAAACTTTCTCCACTTTTCTTCTTTTAAATATTTTTTTTATCATCCACAATGCCCTTGTGTTATTCGCATGAATAGCGTCTAAGATACATAAACTACCAGAATTTCCTCTTTCCCAAGTAGTTACTTAATTGTTGTTTGAGTACTCACTGTTCGCATGATGCCGCAGCAATTGTCTTCAACCTGAAAACCATTAAAATATTCCCTTCACGTCAGCATTTGCCGACTGGGACGCTCGATTCTCTTTTATGGTATACAGATCGCGTTGACCTCGGTACCTGTTCCGGCATGCATCGTTGAGATTACCCAGGGTAAACGTGTTAATGCTTCAAATAGCAGGAGTAATTTTGGAAGCGTTAACACGTTTACCCTGGATAATATCAGTGATGCATGTTGGCCCAAGAGTCATTGAAAACCCGACGCAGGTACAGTCTTTCTCAAACATCCTTGCTTCACGCCGCACCGCCCTTCAGCTCATCCACGCCAGATCGCATACAGGAAGCTCCAAATGTCCGCAGTCAAGCGCGGCATGGCCACTGCGCGGTTCCTTGATCAGACACAGCGCCCTCTATGCTGCCTCCTGCTTCTTTGACTCTGTGTGCATTATCATACGTGATGTGGCGTGGATGAGCTCATGGGTGATGCGGCATGAGGCAAGGTTTTCTGGGAAAGACTATAGACGCGCGTGTTTGACGCATCCACACGGCCATTAAAGGCAGCACTCACGGAAATTCTTGTGTTGAAGATTTCGCGGTATATCGGGGTTTTTAGGGACAATGAACTCATTGACAACGATGACGTAGCGTGAAACACGCGAAAAACACAGAAAAAAATATATTTCATGTGTGCCCACAGCGCAGACGAGTGTTCCGTGATGGGTCCCGGCACGGAACCCTGCAAATGGTACGAATTTCATAGACACGCCCCCGCTGAACCACATGCAAGGGCGTTAGTTGGCGCGACGGAACCCCAATGTCCAGAGCGGCATATATGTCCACGGCAGTATCTTCGCAGGTAGGTGGCCATTCAAGGTGTTCAACTTACTGTTGCGATTGTCCAGCGGCCAGCTACATGGTAAGTGACTCATTTCAGAAGTGAGAATTTCCGTGAGTGCTGCCTTTAAAATTGGCGTTGTCGGTGGCGGGGCTTGTATATTGAAATATAACTGATCTATTCTTATAGTCCCTGATTCCTCAACTTTTGGATGTAAGAATACTTATACTGCTTCATTCAGATTGATCCATACAGCCCTGGTACTGAAACAATGCAACCGATGAATTCTGGGATGCCAATTGATAACTACGAACGAACATTCGATATGACTACGGAATATTCGGATCAGAGAAAGCCTCCCCCACAAAATTACATGTACGGTATGGATGCACCGTCGTACATGTCTGGAACACCCACAACACCGCGATCGTCCGAATTTTCTCGATGATAAATTTTGCTAGCTTGCTAGTTAGGTATACGGGAATTAACAGCCTCTGTGCTCATAGTTTGTCACAGCCTTTCGCAGTACCTGCACATTCTGAGTTCTTATTTTATCACCTTATTGTATTGTAATTTTAAGCTCTTATTGATTGTTGAGGTAGTTAGGGTTCTTGTTCTTAGTTTCCGACATTGTGCAGCTAGTGATGATCAGTGCTAGCATAAGACCATTTGGCTCCTAGACAACAACTTATCATTGATGATTGATGATTCGCAGATGGTGTGTTATATATGAAACTGCCGATAAACATTTACTCACGATTTAGCGTCACACATTACTAGCAGACTGGAATACTTCCATAGTATTCACCGTCGCAACTAGCATACAGCTCCAGGTGCTTATCGAACTACACACCAGGTGCAGGGCTATGTGTTGCAGATATCACTGGTTTCGTAGTCCGCAGTACGTTACGTTGACGAAAAATTGGGAAGTGTACGCAGTGAGTCAATTCATCTCCAATGAAGTTGTGTTGTGTATCACTACCATCTAGGGCTGGAATCCATGGTTGCGGGACATCTAGTACCCAACTTGTTGCGGGGCAGCGCCTGCCTCATACAATCATCAAGCGAATAACTGACGATTACAAAATATTTGATCACAGAAGTCCATTCCGACACGTGTCAAACTTCGAGAAGGCCCACCAAGATCGATTGAACCAAAAACCTGCAGAAGAAAGAGTTCTGGTTGAGATCGTCTGTGGACTCTCTCCTGCATCGCTAGCTTGCCTGCTGGAGGCCTAGCGGTCCTTCAGCAAATTGATCGGCATAGAATTAAAAGTCCTTCACACTTTCAGGATATTCATAGAACTCTTTTGAGACTCTGTCAGGACATGAACACGTTCATTTGAGCAAGCAGAGTGTCTTTCAACGTTGTTGCCGTGTAGAAAATCCTAGGAAGGACCACTACGCGCGCCCGCCGCGATTGGCCAGGGATGAGGTTGGGTATTAGATGTCCGTAAACGAGAATCCATGAACCTACAACCCTGCAAGCTAGGCTACAAAATCAAACCTACAACCCTGCAAGCTAGGCTAGCAAAATCAAATTGACGTTCTGCAACTCATAGCATTACGTAGTCTATACCATAGTCGATAGTACTTACGTACTTACCACTGCTGAGTTGTTTGTTAGCGCTTTGTGAATCTCAGTGTAGTAGCTGGAGGGCGGGAAATTTGGTGTGGAAAAAAATGGCATACCCGCCAAACAAAGAGCGCGAACTGTTGGAATTATAGAATTAGTGTTATTGAGAATAGTGACGTTGAACTCGACTAATTGAGAACAATATTTCTGGAAAATAAAGAATAAATTGCTTGGCGTTAATTATGAACATCGAAGAGGCATTGAATGCGTATTTGCCTCATTTAGTGACTTGCGGAGGGCAGTCGACGTACACACCCAGTTAGTGCTTCATCCTCCTTGACGCCTCTGGTACCAATTTACCTACCGCGTTGGGACAGAGGGCTTGGTTGCACAGGGATGGGGATCGTACCATCAATGGTGCGGGCGAACAGCTGGCCTCTTGCCACTGCTCTACGCGCGCCCATTTCCAAAAGATAACAATGAAACTAGGAAAGCGGAATTAGCTGATTCAAAGATTTCACCTATTCTGTGAATTTCCTGAAATCGACAGCGCCCACTTCTGTTGAAGGAGGAGGGAGGGGGAGAGGGTGGGTCTCTCAACATCCGCCACCTATTAAAACTTGTGTGCCTCCTGAATTCCCCTCCCAGCTTTCGATCGCGTCTTGGTAATTCTAAGGCTAGATTAACCAGAGCTAGGTCGAGTGTTCCAGCACAAGAACAAAGAATTCGTAACTTCGGACTAACGATCAGGTAGGGATGGGAAAGGGCGGGAGGGGGGGGGGTCTTCAGGAAGGGATCTTTCGCTACTCTCAAGTTTATTGGTGCAATATTTTCTATCAAAATTGCATGCCAATCTAGGATAGACATCCTTGGAATGCTATGACTTACGTTTCTATGAAATTGCTGCTTTTCGGACCATCATTTGCGAGTGAGCTACACTACAAAAACTACGCTCTAGCCTTAGAGTTGTCTCGTGAATCTGTATAGGGTAGCCCAGCTGGTCATGGGGCTTCGCTCCGTCAAGGCATCTTTCTTATAACCAATACTTCGCCTCTGAATGCGTGCGGCTCTCTCAAGCGCAACACCAACGAGTTACATATGGTAACGATCTATTTCGTCTAATTATACGACCCGCACATAGTAGAAGTGCTATTGAAATCCACCCTTCATATTACCAACCGAACCATTACTGAATTCCTTAGAAATGATTATCATTTTTAAGGAATTCAGTAATGGTTCGGTTGGTGGACGAGGTGGGATTTGATACTGAAATGAAAAGTTCCACCGTTGATAAGCGGTCAAATAACATGTGCCATCATATTCCGGTATAAAAGCAACGGATGGAGTAGGTATGATCAATTACTCGCATAACCATGGCTTCTGTCTACTTCGGAGCCGGGGGTGGTGGTGGCGGAGGCGCTCAATCTCAGTACATTGGCGTTGGAGGAGGAGCTGCACCTAAAGTTGGAGGTGGCGCCCCCGCCCCGGCCGGAGCACCCGCTGGCGGTGCAGGTGCCACGTCGGCCTACATTGGTGTGGGAGCTGGCGGTGCCGCTGCTCCGGGCGCACAGTCAGCCTATTTCGCCGTCAATCCAACAGCAGCCGGAGCTCCGCCTGTTGCAAGAACTCCACGTGAGTTCTCCCTTTCCGCTGTACCGCCTGCATGTATTAACAGTGTTGTGCTTCAGCAATGGCAGGAGCCCCTGCCGCCGGTCGATCGACGATGACAGCCGTTGGAGCAGCTCCAGCTGCCGGAGGTAGAGCACAAATGTCAAGCATAGTGGCAGTTCCTTCGAAATATAAAGTTTAGCGTCCACAATGACAGCAGTTGGTGGAGTCCCAGCAGCACCAGCAGGAACTGGCGCATCCACGATGACGGCAGTAGGAGGAGTGCCAGTAGCTCCAGGAGCTTCAACAATGACCGCCGTTGGTGGCGTTCCGGCAGGTAACTTTTAGGCGATATCAATTATAAGGTTCTGTTGGGAGGAATGGGAAGTAGGGTTATTCATGAAAAAGGCAATTTATTCGAGATGCGTGCTTTTGACGCTCATACGTCTACATGTTGAAGGATAGGCTCAGTCGAAACTTTGACGAAGTTTGGACGCAGGTGAGACGCGCTCGCTTTCGGGCTCGTAGCGGCCGTGCAGCATCTTCTTTTAGAGCATGTATGCCACGGTGACCAGCCTTCGTGATAAATCCTTCGCAAAGGTATGCGCGAGTCTGATGCGCGATTGACGCACTCACGTAGTATAAATTGTCCTGAACTCTATCACGATACCGGTTCAGAGTAGCTACGACCTCTCACGACTGGATCGACCGTTACGTTTGCGACTACATCATTTTCTTCATCATCAGAAGGAGAGGCTCCTAGGGGGATGAAATCGAGAAGAAGTGCATACACAAGTCAGACGCACGTGAAATGCTCAGTTTGCTGGGTCGCAGCCATTTGCCGCCGTAGCACGAATATACAGACGCGGTCTCTGGAGAAGTACTCTCTGAAAAAGCACGAAAATCAATCTTCAGTTTATGCGCGTTTATGGAAGAATAATACAAAATGCTCAAAACGGAATAGTGTTCCCACAGTGTGAGCAGAGAATGAAAAATACCTCGTGACAGTCGTTATGTTCGCAACTTCCCATCAAATCTGGAGGAAAACAAAACTCAACTGGAGTTGTGAATTCAGGGTGTTCGTCAGCATATCCAGCTGCATAACAAGAGTAGGCGGGAAATTCTATAAATCTAGGTGGTGCACTTGGTCAAATGAGCAGTGTCACCGTTTCCAAATTCGGTGATGAGGATTCTCCTAAATGGTTCCAAACTTCCAAAAGATCAATTTGTAGATGGAGAACCCCATAAAACTGCATAGAATGGATTTTCAGAGGAAAACAGTAGGTGGAAGGAAAATGCTGAACTGCAGTCACTCAGAGGAACTGAAGCCTCGTTGTTGATCCTGAAGAGCGAGACACATCACATTGCGCCACGACTCACCTGCTACGGCCACCTTGTGCGCTGTACGTGAGCGTTCTGACTGGAAAACTAACTCCTCACAGAGACAAGATTGGGGATAGATAAAAACAGATTTGAAATCGGCGTAGCGAGCTGCTTAGGGTAGTATACACCTTGCTACGAAAGGCGACACTGATGAACTATCCTTCCCTTGTCAGCTCAGCTCAACTCAGCTCAGCTCACCTCACCTCACCTCCCCTCACTCAGCTCGCCTCAACTTACCTCACCCCAGCTCATCACCTTGTCTCACCTCACCTCACCTCCCCTCAGCTCGTCTCACCTTACCTCAGCTCAGATCACCTCACTCGGCTCACCTCACATCATCGAATTTACCACGTTTTCGTACATAACTCGATGTGCTGGACACAATGGTGTAGGTATTTTCGGTTTGCGATGGCTGGTTCTCGTGTGCACACACACACACACACACACACACACACACACACACACACACACACACACACACACACACACACACACACACACACACACACACACACACACACACACACACACACACACACACACACACACACACACACACACACACACACACACACACACACACACACACACACACACACACACACACACACACACACACACACACACACACACACACACACACACACACACACACACACACACACACACACACACACACACACACACACACACACACACACACACACACACACACACACACACACACACACACACACACACACACACACACACACACACACACACACACACACACACACACACACACACACACACACACACACACACACACACACACACACACATGAACTGCCAATTAAGAAGAAGTAAGATATATACATGTGAGGGGACGACTACAGCACGCCAGGAGTAGAATAACAGCAATCAAGGTACGAACACAGTACCTAAGGGGGTGGAATCAGACAGGCCACCTCCACTATCTTTGACTACTCAAGTTCTAGGCGGTTAGCATTTTTTCCTCCCCATTAGCGCTGCAAAACTCACTTTCAACTCAGTTATTTTACGAATAGTCGCTTCTTAAAAGACGAAATATTTAGATAATGAGTGAGGCAACTGAACAATTCATGGTATTTTGATTAGGTTAGCTGTCATTTTAGGACGATCAACGATGACGGCTATAGGTGGAGCACCAGCAGGAGCACCAGGATCGACAATGACGGCTATAGGTGGTGCTCCTGGAGCACCGCTGGGTGCATCAACCATGACCGCTGTTGGCGCCCCAGTAGGTGTGTGTTTAGTTTAAATAAAAAAAAATCGAATAGAGAGCTACCATGGAGCAAAAAGCAGCTCAAACAAGATTAGGGCCCGTAGTAAAGTGTCCAGTGCGATCATCGCACATCATCTTCGGGGCGATGATCGCTCTTCGCGTTTGAGAGGAGTGTAATGATCATAGCCATGGTGAATCGGACGGGCCTTACATGAAAATGATCGAATGTACGTGTTTCATGTATTTCCACATCACTTCCGAGGCTGTTTTAGCGTGTGAGACAGTCATGAACCATTGCGGCCAACAAGCTGGAACGAGTACGACTTGTCAGAAGCACCAGAAGCAGCTCTGTGCTTCTGACAAGTCGTACATATTCGAGCTTGTTCTATGCTGTTGGGCGAAAATCAACATGCCTGAGTCCGTAGGCTCAGGTGCATTATGTGCAATTCGGGCACCTGATCATACGTACCTTTACATCATCACCAGTGAGTGAGGTGCTCCGTGTGTTTCACTCGGCGTCTCTCCGCTCCGCATACTATCTAGTCACCAAGCGATGGCGATCATCGCCCTCCAGGGCGATGAGATCAACGCCCCGCACATACGTGCTCGCAGTAGCGCCACGGATGGTGATGATCTTCCATTCCTCAGCGTTAGAAGGTCATCGCGCGTGCGATCATCGTCCCAAATGTGGCGACGAGTTGTGCAGGCAGCTGACTCACCCCCATGACACTTTACTACCGGCCTAGGTCCTACATCTGCATATACAGTCCTTGTCGAAAAGATAGACGGATTCCGTCACTGCAGAAACGCGGCGGAACCTGAACGATGGATGCGGAGAGTGCATGCTCCAAGTGAGAGGGTCGAGTAGGTCCCACCGCGATTCAGCGACCGCGACGATATGAAACCGCACGCGCAATCCGTCTATCTTTTCGACAAGGACTGTATAAAAGTGAAAGTTTGTATGTAAGTGTGCGTATGTGTGTGTATGTATGTAATGAATAGAAATCGCGGAGAGTGAACCGATCCGGACCAAATTTTGCTTGCAGGTCCGTCAGGGGCAGGCGGAGGTTATGAGCTACTTTGCACCTGGGATTTTCGATTGATTTATCGGTTATATCGATTTTATTGTTTTTTCGTTATTTTTGCCCAGATTTCAGTGGGGACATGTCTTGGGGGGTTCCTCAATACGCTGAATACAAATATGACAACCATTTTGCACGAAATATTGATTTATTGGTTTTATCGATTTTTCCATTCCCGCCCGAGGACGGACATAGACATGTCTACTGGAGTTTCTCAATACGCTGAACACGAACACGACAACCATTCGCATGAAATATCGATTTATCGATTTTATTGATTTTTGGCTCTCCCGCCCAATGGAGCGATGAAGACATCTCCCCTGGGGTTCCTCGATACGCTGAGTATGAATATGACAACCAATTTGTACGAATACATCGATTCAATGTCACCGGAATAGCTTTGCTAACTTTTCGCCCACAAGTTGATGGGAAAGGGTCAACTTAGCTTCGCTAACATGCTGATCACCAAAATTATGGAGATTTTAATGAATTTATTGGTGATAGTAATTGGCCTCAGCGGTGTAATGTAGCCAAGGTAGTAGATCACCCGAGCGAAGCCGGGTACGGCAGCTAGTACCCCATAAATTATCACGTTCACAGAAGTATAGTCTTTTTCAAAGGCGACAATAGTTAAGTACTTGTGCGTGGTGCCTGCCTTTCTCGTCACCGTCTTCACTCGCTACACACTTTCCCACTTTTTTTCTCTTTGGAGTCTTTCCAACGATCTTCTCCAGTGGAACAGACTGTAGCACTTCTGTGGAAATGAGAATTTGCTGCAGTGAAGTTGTCCTCTCTGTTTTGTCGCTGTCATGTCCAACACTTCTCATCCCTTGCATCCCTTTCCTATTCACTCAATACCTTTCTCGATGAACATCCTTCGAGAAGTACGCTTTTGGATCATTCGTAACGCGCATGAAAACTCATCGATTTCTACGAAAACACCAGTTCTTGTTCTTGGGAATTTTCACAGTTCAACGAAGGCGCTCAGGAAAAAATTCGACAGCTTTTGCTGAGAGGAGATGAGTTTCAACAGGGCGATCAACTATCATAGCAGTGGCAGCACCAGTAGGAGCAGGACCTGGACCAACGATGACGGCTATAGGTGACTTCACCCTTTTCCTTCGCATTTCTCTTGTGGATACTTTTCTTGTGGAACATCGGAAGCTGAGAAACTGCTAACTGGGCATTTTCAACACCACAGTGAGAAAGGGCCGGTGCTGCTAAGAATGACAAGCGTTCCCAAAGCTGCAGTGCACGATAGGCGTGGAGAGGAGATTGCAGTTCTTTTCTGATTCGTACGTGTTATTTCGTGAAACGTTCACATGGGATTATGAAAAGCGGAAATGTGACGAAGGAAATAGTGACAATACCAAATATAAGATCTGAACTGGAAAGCCCAATCGTAACGAAGATCGAACTATTGAAAAAATTTCAAACAGTCTTCATGCCGCACAAAGTAGTTCGGTGAATTTGAGGAGTGTGTTTGTTACTTTTTTTCAACTGACCACTTGAAAAAGCGTAATGCTGTGAAACTCATTCAAACTCATTTCAGCCGGACGATCAACAATGACGGCTATAGGTGGAGCACCAGCGGGAGCACCAGGATCAACAATGACTGCTATAGGTGGAGCACCTGGAGCACCAGCGGGAGCACCAGGATCAACGATGACAGCTATAGGAGGGGCACCTGGAGCACCGCCGGGTGCATCAACCATGACCGCTGTTGGCGCCCCAGTAGGTATGTGTTTTGTTTAAATCCAGAAAAGAAATCGAATAGAGAGCTTCTATGGAGCACTGCTGGAACAAGATTAAGTCTTACATACCCCATAAATTATCACGTTCACAGAAGTATAGTCTTTTTCAAACGCGACAATAGTTAAAGGCAGCACTCCCGGAAATTTTCACTTCTGAAAAGTCGCTTATCATGTATCCTGCCGCTGGACAATCGCAATAGTAAATTGAACACCTTGAATGGTCGCCTACCTGCGAAGATACTGCCGTGGACACATCTGCCTCCTTGGACATTAGGGTTCCATCGCGCCAACTAACGCCGTTGACAGGGTGTGCGCATGTGGTTCAGCGGGGGCTTGTTTATGAAACTCGTACCATTTGTAGAGTTCCGTGGCGGGACCCATCACGGACACTCGTCCGCGTTGTGGACACACATGAAATACCACCATCATTTTCTGTGTCTTTCGCGTGTTTCACGCTACTTCATTGTTGTCAATGAGTTCACGTCCCTAAAAACTCCGATATACCGCGAAATCTTCGACCCAAAAATTTCCATGAGTGCTGCCTTAAAGCATTTGTGCGTGGTGCCTGCCTTTCTCGTCACCCTCTTCAATCGCTACACACTTTACCACTTTCTTTTTCCCATTGGCGTCTTTCCAACTATTTTCTCCAGTGGAACAGACTGTAGCACTTCTCTGGAAATGAGAATTTGCTGCAGTGAAGTTGTCCTTTCTGTCTTGTCGTTGTCATGTCCAACACTTCTCATCCCTTGTATCCCTTTCCTATTCACTCAATACCTTTCTCGATGAACATCCTTCGAGAAGTACACTTTTTGATCATTCGCAACAAGCATAAAAACTCATCCATTTCTACGAATACATTAATTCCAGTTCTTGGGACCCTTCCTCGTTTGATAAAGTAGGTGCATATGAAAAATTACGACAGCTATCGTTTAGAGGAGACAATTTTCAGCAGGACGATCAACCATGACAGCAGTGGCAGCACCAGTAGGAGCAGGTCCTGGATCAACAATGACGGCTATAGGTGGAGCACCTGGAGCACCAACGGGAGCATCAACTATGACTGCAATAGGAGCACCAATGGGAGGAACAGCACCATCGACGATGACGGCTGTGGGAGCACCAGCAGGTATTTTTAAAGACAATAGTAAAAAAGTTCAGTACACCTAGATTTAAAACCCACGTAACAAACTTCTTTTCCATATAAGTTGACAAAAATCCTATGTGAAGCCTTAGTTTGGCGATGTCGCAGTCTACGGGTCAAGAGTGAGTAGATATGTGTGAATATTAACAGCTATTTCGAGTATATTGCATGCGTGGGCCTGAAGAATAAGTGCTGGGAAAAAGATCGCATCACCTACAGCAGGTTATCGCTTAGACAGCTGCGAGTTGACGGAAAAGAATGATTTTGTTTTTGATTCCCTGCCTCTTTCTTACTTCATTTGAAATAAGCAAAATCCAGTCTGTACATTCTTGAAACGAGGAATTTCTGGGTCATACCTGCACAGGTGAATCCCACTGGAGACAGTGACATGCCTAAAGCTGCTCAACTCAATGATTTTACCTTAAGTGAAAGTTCAAATGAAGTGACCAGTAAACCATCCTCTGGAACTACTCAACTGTGATCCATTTTAGCAATATCAAGAGGAAATATGTGGCGGTCAGGTACCATGAGACCATCTGAGACCATCTAGAGATAGAACACGTTCGGAGTATTGTCAATGGCAACGTTCTGCGGCCGGTGATGTGGCCCCTGCCTGCACCTACTTTTCCTTGAAAACCCCTTAAATAAATGTGGTTCTTTACATTTTTGTGGCGTTTCTTGCGCATCATGATTCTCGGAAGATGCTTCAAACACCGTCAGGGTCTCAGAGTAAGAATCGATTTGACTCTGTCTTCAGTGTTCGTTTGTCGAGGGGATCTAAACGTCACCTGTTGCTCAAAGGGACTCCTCAATGAGAAGAATTTTTTAGTGATATGAACAGTTAATGAATTAGTAAGCTTCAGTCTTTCGATTACTATAGCTAGTGCTTCAAAATTATTCACAATTCAAGCATATTAGCTCCGATCTTGCAGAAAGACCACTTAGGAGTTGCCATTTTGATGCTAGATGAAGGAAACCTTCAGTCTTATCCTCGCTCCGTTCTGCGAACCTGCACGTTGAACATAGAAAATTCTGTTTTAAAACTATGAAAATCGATTTTTCCCTGACTCCTTCTTATTCGCTCGAATACACCGACAATTTCGCAGAATTCGGCTAGCGATTTTTCACGTAGGTACGATAGTGCTCTATCACATGTAGAGGGATATGGTATGAAAATGATGACTATCCGATGTGGTCACACTGAAATCCTCAGCTTCCCTAAAACGGAGGATGTGCTGTAACCTTTTCGCTCTCTCCTGCTATTGATGCAAAGTTCAGTGCAGTTGGGAAAAATGATTTTGAAAAATGTGTTTGGTGTTTTTTGATCATTTACTTAACAAAGCAGGATGTTGTAAAACTCATCAAACTCCTTTTAGCTGGACGATCAACAATGACGGCTATAGGTGGAGCACCAGCCTTAGCACCAGGATCAACAATGACTGCTATAGGTGGAGCACCTGGAGCACCAGCAGGAGCATCAACAATGACTGCAGTAGGAGCACCAATGGGAGGAGCAGCACCATCGACGATGACGGCTGTTGGTGCCCCAATAGGTGAGGTCTTCCTTACATCTAAAAAAAGAATAGAGAACTTTAGAGAACTTCCATGGAGCACTGTTCAAACAAGGTTAGGTCCTAGTCCACAAATCATCACTCTTTCACTCAAGGCGCCTCTGTAGAAAAGAATTTGCTGCAGTGAAGTTGTCTCCTCTGTTTTGTCACTGTCATGTTTAACACCTCTCATCCCTTGTATCCCTTTGTCATTTACTCAGTACCTATCTGCATGAATATGCATTTTCGAAAAGTACGCTTTTGAATCATTTGCGGCGAACATTAAAAAAACTCAGGGATTTCCACGAATACAGTAGTTCTTGTTCTTGGGACCTTTCACAGTTTAGGAAAGTAGGCGGTTATGAAAAATTACGACAGCTATAGTTTAGAGGAGACAATTTTCAGCAGGACGATCAACCATGACAGCAGTGGCAGCACCAATAGGAGCAGGACCTGGATCAACAATGACGGCTATTGGTGGAGCACCTGGAGCACCAGCGGGAGCATCAACAATGACTGCAGTAGGAGCACCAATGGGAGGAGCAGCACCATCGACGATGACGGCTGTGGGAGCACCAGCAGGTAATGTTTACCTTAGAAACAAACAAAAAAGAGAGCTTCCACGTAGCACATTTGAGGAAGAGTCGGGTTCTTCCCATAAATGACGACATTTTCGCTCTACGTCATCGCCAGTTTACAGAAGTAATCCTCTATAGTGATTATTGTTGAAAAAAATTGACGCTCAACCAAAATTACGACAGATATATAGTCCGACGTAAGCGTTGTGTCAAAATAGGTAAATGTTTTTTAATTTTAAAACAGAAAAGGCGAAGCATCAATTGCTCTACAAAATTATCGTATGGAAACGTGCAACTGGTCTGCTTTCACTTTCGTAGCAGAGGTAATACGGGCTGAATTCACAACGTTTGCTGCCCACAGACAATCTCCACTAGCTTTCTGCTGCTTTTTTTTTTCGAGGAACAGACCTTCATTCGTGGCACTGGTCTGTTAATTAGAGCACCTTTACACCTCTGTGATTCCGCATCTACACCTTCAAAGAAGTTTTCGGACCATTTCTTTGTTGACATGGATTTGCGGAGTTGGCTTCGTACTGCTATCCTGACAGGCATTTTTCGTAGGACATTCAGCCGCCAGTTCTAATGCCTTGTACTGTCCCAGATTTTCAACAGTGATGTTTTCCCACTTCCTCTGCATAGAATACCTTAGGTATTTGGTCGCTTTCGGAAACACTAGCCTCAACAAATGTGATCTGCATGAGATACCTCCCTATTACATCGGATTTCCTGGAGAACTATCCTCTGTGCTCTCCTCGCTGGTGGCGCTCAGCTCCAGAACGAACTGCCTTCTCTATACCCGCTTTTCATTGTGGCCGTGATGTTCCTGGTGGCTGTAGTGTTCCGTGAAGACTTGCTTCCCCAGTAGTAGTGCGTGTCAAAACTTTACGCCCACCCTAAAAATTCGTCGTTTCGGGCAAGGATCAAGCCTTCTCGAGTAATGGCGTTCACTATCGTTCTCAGCGTGCTTGAAAACCCCCAGAAACGTTCACCAAGTCTTTTCTGGGTGATCCTCTAATTTTATATTAGTTTTCGAAAGGAAAATGCCGCGGTTCAAAACTTTACGCCCACCCTTGAAAATGTCGATTACGGAGTAGAGGAATTGCGGATAAGCAGAGAAATGATACGAACTGATGTAGTAGCGCTTAAAAAGACCTTAGGTAACCTTATGGAGCAGTCGAAATTAATGTCGAAGGTATTTTACCTGTCACTGACTGAGCAAACTCTCCCCCGAGCAAGTGCGAACATAACAAAATTTTTTAAAGGTTTCTGGTGGTCGCAGACACTTAGCTGATATTTCGATGAATAATCTTAATACGCATAGATGGGAAAGGACACACTAGAACACATTTCAAGGTCGACACGACGGCCATATCATCTGTCTGGTCCTCTTCGTCCACAGTGTCGGCCGAGAAAGAAGCCCCAAGTCGTGATCCTGGCGGAGTTGTGGACGCTGTGTTGGAGAAAATATGAGAGCAAAGGCCTTTGTAGAGCACTGCTATGAATAGCTAAGTCCATCGGAGTCCTATCTGCGCAATTCCGATGTTAGTGGTCTGTACTGATCATCGATGTTCAACCGCCAAAGTTGCGGTGAAAAAGAAACCTCCCATTTCCCTCATAAGATTCGGTCTGGAAAATCGTTGCCTGTCTTCTACTCCCATAAATGAACAGCGCATTCAAAGTTATGAGTGACATCTTGTATGTTAATAAACACTATGAAAAATGCCGCCCAAGCCTACATGCTATTCATGTTGTGCTTAGTAAAATCATTCGACCCCAAGGGTGGTGTGGCGTCTGCCGGAGAACAGGCATTGTGTTCTTGCTTCAAATGTTCTCAAATTCTGATATGCGAAGAGACTGGTCAATTTTAAAACAGTTAGCGGGAATTTAATGCTGATTTTCTCGGTCGACACTGTGAAGGAGAAGGACCAGACGGGTGTTATGGCCGCCGTGTCGACCTTGAAATGTGTTCTAGTGTTCCCTTCTCCATCTATACGTATTAAGATTATTCATGGAAATATCACCTAAGTGTCTGCGACCATCCAAAGTCTTTAAAAAATTTTGTTCTGTTCACACTTGTTCGAGGGAGAGTTTGCTCAGTCATTGTCAGGTAAAATACCTTCGGCATTGATTTTGACTGCTCCGTAAGGTTACCTAAAGTCTTCTTGAGCGCTACTACATCAGTTCGTATCATTTCCCTGCTTATTCGCAATTCCTCTCCTCCGTAACCGACATTTTCAAGGGTGGGCGTAAAGTTTTGAACCGAGGCATTTTCCTTTCAAAAACTAGTAAAAAATTAGAGGATCACCTAGAAGAGACTTGGTGAAAGTTTCTGGGATTTTCAAGCACGCTGAAAACGATAGTGAACGCCATTACCCGAGAAAGCTTGATCCTTGATCGAAACGACGAATTTTTAGGGTGGGCGTAAAGTTTTGACACGTACTGTATATTCATGACTCTGCAATACCTATAGCTTTTTGAGCAGTTCACAGCCGCACTTTTGCACTGGATAAGTTTCTCATGAAATATCTGAAACTGTGATACGGAGCATCAGGTCAAAAACAGTCCTTCAACATGCTTCATCACAATGAGAAACGGGGAGTTTGGTGATGTTGCTAAATGAAGAATGACATCTCGAAATCGCATTGCACGAATAGAGGAGGGATTGAAGCTCTTTTCGGATTCGTACATGTTATTTCGTAAAACGTTCACATAGAATCAGGAAAAGTATAAGTGCGACAGAAGAAATGGTGGTAACATCAAAGTTAGGATCTAAATTGGAAAGCCGCTTCGTAACGAAGACTGAACTACTGGAGAATTTTGAAACAGCCTTCATGTCGCACCCAGTAGTTTAGTAAATTTAAGAAATATGTTTGCTGTTTTTTAATTGTTTACCTAACAAAGCAGGATGTTGTAAGACTCATTTAAACTATTTTCAGCTGGACGATCAACAATGACGGCTATAGGTGGAGCACCAGCGGGAGCACCAGCAGGAGCATCAACCATGACTGCTGTTGGTGCACCAGTAGGTAATGTTTACTTTATAAACAACAAAAAAATATAGGAAGGAGGAGAACACCAATGGATCGTATTATAGAGAATTGGGTTCTAGTTTACGAGTAATCGTTTTTCACTTTACGACATGAATGTTCTACATTAGCAGTACCTGTGTGGAGAACATCAGTGGCATCTGTGAGGTTGATCGCTGTTCCACACCCTTGAGAAGCTCTCAAAATCTCTTCAATTTCATTTCACTATTCTGCTAGAATGACTGGCAACTGCAGAGTACCGGAGTCTCCCGACAAGCCCAGTTGCTCACTAAACTGTCAAGAACATGGAACTCGTTTTATACACCGAGTTCCACCCATAATACCTGAATCTACCCCTTCCAACTCGGCCACTCTTCTCAACCACCGAAAATGTGGTTCTTGAAACTTGTCAATCTTCATCTTCCTTTCATTTATGAAAGTTCAACAACCTTTGTTGATATGCCCGTGGAAGTAATTTCGATCTTTTCTTTGTTTTCTGGGTTTGTGATGTGATTTGTTTAGCAGGACGATCAACCATGACAGCAGTGGCAGCACCAGTAGGAGCTGGACCAGGATCAACAATGACGGCTATAGGTGGAGCACCTGGAGCACCAGCGGGAGCATCAACTATGACTGCAATAGGAGCACCAATGGGAGGAGCAGCACCATCGACGATGACGGCTGTGGGAGCACCAGCAGGTATTTTTAAAGACAATAGTAAAAAAGTTCAGTACATCTAGATTGAAAACCCACGTAACAAACTTCTTTTCCATATAAGTTGACAAAATCCTATGTGGAGAGGTAGTATGGCGATGCAACAACCCACGCGGTCAAGAGTGGGTAGATATGTGTGTGAATATTAACAGCTACTTCGAGTATATTGCATGCAAGGGCCTGAAGAATAAGTGCTGGGGAAAAGATCGCATCAACTACAGCAGGTTCTCGCTTAGACAGCTGCGAGTTGACGGAAAAGAATGATTTTGTTTTTGATTTCCTGCCTCTTTCTCTTTCAGCAAGTAAGGTTTATTTTAGTTACGACGAAAAAAATATATAGACCAAAAGAACTACCATGGTGAGGAGTTGATCTCGAGAGTCACCCTCACACGCACTGTGACACCACCATGTGGCCACTCTTGGAAGGTTTGTCACTGTGAAAAGAACCAAAGAATCGAATCTCCCCAAAACCCACTATTTCGATAGGGGATATGCTCATTCATGAGATCTTTTGGAATGCGTAGCTCCTGACGCTTTCAGCGATCTTCTGGGCCTGTTACAGATGATTGTTGAAATGGGGTGAAAAATTCCGCAGAATTGGTGCAGCCCCAGCCAAGGAATGAGGGAGGCTAGGGCAGAAAAATCCACATTTTCCTGAGGGACACAATGTACTTTTCTGCACATTTTTTAGGGGAGGTCAAGAGTAGGTCTCACAGGTGAGCTGCAGCACGCGCAATATCGAGGTTTTCGTATCGCACAGCAAAAACTCTGCATTTTGAACAAGAACAGAATCCAAACTAATGGGTCCGCCGCAGCACCGCTTCAACGGCTTGACGAGCAGGAAGAGAAGTCTCGAAATTGCTAAAAATTCCCACTCATGTACCATTCTTCTGACGGAATGGTGTGCTCTTTCAAGCCACGTCGTCTGAAAATCAAGAATTTTCGGATTCAGCAAGACTGCGCAAGAGTTTGTATCAAGGTGTTATGGAAGAGACTGCGGCGGTCTCTTGCAAAAAAATCTGAAAAACTCCTTATCTGAGCCCATTTTGAAGACGCCATGAAGTCCGCCGCGCACTCTGCTGCGCGCAATGTGCGGCAAAATTGAGGTAGTATGAAAAATTTTCAAAATTCACCGTCCAAATCAGAGATTCATAGATGATTTTGCTAGGGGTGATAGCCCAGGCCACCGCTGTTTTTGGCATCTGCTTTGGCGTCCGCGTTCTGAACGTTCATTTTTAACGAAACTAGTGCGGGTGCTGTAGCGGAGGGTGCATCGCGTTTATGGCAAGGTCCAGCGATCCAGATACCGAGGCCCCGATAATAGCCTGCCAGGGATGTGGGTAGAACTCGGAAGGAAGAGACAAAAGAAATGAAATGAAATAAATGAAATGGAAATGAATTATAATGGATCTATTGCCGATTAAAGGCAGCACCGACGGAAATTTTCGATCTCAAGATTTCGGTATAATTCGGGATAATCGGGTGCGCTTAACACCGTTCTAATGCTGAAAACAGTAGATACCGTTAAAATCCTTGTTTTCTGGAACCCCTCAGTTCATCGCCTTCGAGCAGGTTGGGCCGAGCTGCCCGATCTGTTCGCTGTGCGCCGATCCGCTTGAGAAGTTGGTTGGTCCACTACACAGCTTGAGGAGGTCTCGCTTACAAAGTCTATACACTGGGCTCTATCTTTGGGAGCTGTGCCGCAGGAACGCAACCCGAGCAATGCAGTACGTCGACTTCAAAGCTTAAGACCATTTTTGACCTTTTGCTTTCCCTTCTACTGTTAAACCTTTGCTCCCCTTGACAGAAATTGAGGAAGAATGGAAGAAATTCACGACAGAAAGAATCAAGAGACGCTCTTATGTAGAATCGTATATTATGCTAATATTATGCTATTCGGGCGGCATTTTCGCTGCACAACTGTCAGAGACATCCACTTAAAGGATGCAAAAGCACGATGTGGACGGTAAGATGATTTGGGATGGGTCAAGGTCATGTGAGAAACCAAGTGATGCCCAAATAGCACAGGTACAACAAGCCTGGTCTGAATTTAGGTAATTGGCGTAGATAGCATAGGCACTGGCAGGTTCCCGAATTTAGTGAGGATTATTCTCGTTTTCCTGTCCTAGAATGTGCCTAAGGGTGCAAATAACAGCGGCTGCTACGAGGGTGTACATGTCGGGTATTGTGAAGGCGTCTAACATGTCTATGTTGGGTGTGGTGTACCTATTTGGAAAGAGCTTACCGAGAGCTATCTGTTGGTACCAGAAATTGTTAATTTAGTCATCATTTAGCAGGTTAGAAAAAAAGCGACGGTGTGCGACGGTGACATCTGCCGACATACCGTCGTTTTTACAAAGTCTCTGCGCAGTATTGTACATGGTAGTTCAGTGACACAGTCGACTCCTGTTCTCTTGTTCTGGTCTGTCAGATCTCGTGGAACGTACGACTTAGCAGCATTTCTCACGTAATTCTTCAAAGCAGGCGTGCTATGGTCGATTCAGAGCGTTGTAGATTCGTCATCAGCTGAAATTTTGGTTCCGTTGACGTTTTGGACGATTTGGAGTGGACGACACTCTAATCCCAAGGAAAATTGGCTTTCCGCCCGCAGCATTTTGAAAGTTGAGGCGGATTTAGGCCCTGTTGTCCGAGTTTGCCTGAGATTGAAGATTGAAAATGAAAAGGTATTTACTATCACAACGCTCAAGTTTTACGATCATTCATTGGGGTCGCACTGAAAATTCCTACCTTTTCACAATTCTTTAATTGCTGTTTATGCAATGCTGATGTATTTGAAAAAAAATTAGAAACCGTGCTAGCAACAATAATATGCAACTCAAAATGCTCAGTGCGAAGCACAATATGTTTTCAGCAGGACGATCAACCATGACAGCAGTGGCAGCACCAGTAGGAGCAGGACCTGGATCAACAATGACGGCTATAGGTGGAGCTCCGGGGGCACCACCCGGATCAACTATGACTGCAATAGGAGCACCAATGGGAGGAGCAGCACCTTCGACGATGACGGCTGTTGGAGCTCCAGCAGGTGCAACTTTTCAGGATTTCAAAATGTTTAAGACTTGGAAAAATTGTATGAGGAACGTTGAGTAGTCGTTTATGCTGGTGCGAGCTAGTCAGATCTGGTTATTTCAGAAGAATTTCTGGAAAAAAAATGCGGAAGTCTGGTTGAGTCCAGAATCCAATTAAAGAAAGTTTTTCTGCAGGAAGATCAACAATGACCGCTATTGGCGCTCCAGCTGCTGGTGCTCTGCCATCAACAATGACTGCTGTTGGTGGCGCTCCAGGTATGCGGTTGCGATCCTCTCAGTCTTTGTCTATACGAAGAAACTCAATCTGGGCCTTTTGCAGCAGTAGGAGGAACTGGCGCATCCACGATGACGGCAGTAGGAGGAGTGCCTGCTGCTCCGGCACAAGGAGCTTCAACGATGACTGCTATTGGTGGTACACCTGCAGGTAACAGTAGATTCATCACATCATTGTATCAGTGCTGTTCTCGATGCTCCTTTTAGGGCGCTCGACAATGACTGCCATAGGAGGCGCGCCTGGAGGAGCTGCCCCAGCACCAGCACCAGCAGCGCCCATGTCACCCGGTGCGCCAGGAGGAGGTCCTGCTCAATCGGCTTACTTTGGCGTTGGCGGTGGAGCTGCAGGTGTAGGCGGTGCTCAATCAGCGTATTTTGGCGTAGGAGGAGGAGGAGGCGGCGGCGGAGCTGCACCAGTAGCAAAAACTCCACCCCAAGGAGGTGGCGGAGTAGCTGGACAGTCAGCGTACTTCGGTGTTGGCGGTGGCGGAGCCCCAGGAGGTGGTGGTGCACAGTCCGCTTACTTCGCAGCTAAATAACTTGTATAACTCGAATAAACCACTATGAACCCTGTTATACCGATGTGGTTTGTCAACAAGAACAGTGAAACAGCGGTATAAAAAATTTCTCCGATCTTCACTGGTAACACAGCATTACTACACGAGTATTTATTGCACACATGTATTCTGCAGATATGCACAAAAAATGCGGTGGATTGAGCACAACTCGCCGACAGTATGTACATTCACGCTTCAAACAAAAGCTTGACTTTGTTTCTAAAATAACGCGATGGCGTAGAGTGACATAAAGATCCTGAGGGGGAATTACCAAAATGAGGTTTATTAGTTAATTCAAATGCACTCACTGTGCTCCACTAAAAAGAGATAAAACAAAAACTGGAACAGCACAAACAAAAACTGGAACAGCTACATATAAGACAGTGCCAACTAAATTTTTGTACCAAAACGTACTTTGCCTCCAAATTATTGTTTTTTTGTCAATCATTGACATCCTTTTGAATTGTGATCATGCAAGTGAAATAACGAGGAAAAACTGCTGTTGCTTTCCACGAAATCTGCAGCACCTTCCTCTCTGTGTAAATTTTGGACTTTCTGTTCCATTATTTCAAATTCTTCGTGGAACTTGCTCTTCCGCGGTATGCGATATGCTTCGATGGGACCGAACATGTTCAATATTTCCAAATTCTGTATCTGCTCAGTTCGGAATTTCAGAATCGACATATGCTGATATTTGATTTTCCAAAATCCACACGTGCAGATGTTGGAAAACCAGCGTTGATACAGAATTTCCAAAATTTACACGTGCAGATTTTGGAAAACCAGCAATGATGTAGAGTTTCCAGAATTCACACATGCAGATTTTGGAATATCCAAAATCCACACGTGCAGATTGTGGAAAACCAGCAGTGATGTAGAGTTTCCAAAATTCACACGTGCAGATTTTGGAATATCCAAAATCCACACGTGCAGATTGTGGAAAACCAGCAATGATGTAGAGTTTCCAAAATTCACACGTGCAGATTTTGGAATATCCAAAATCCACACGTGCAGATTGTGGAAAACCAGCAGTGATGTAGAGTTTCCAAAATTCACACGTGCAGATTTTGGAATATCCAAAATCCACACGTGCAGATTGTGGAAAACCAGCAATGATGTATAGTTTCCAAAATTCACACGTGCAGATTTTGGAATATCCGAAATCCACAGATGCATATTGTGGAAAACCAGCAATGATGTAGAGTTTCCAAAATTCACACGTGCAGATTTTGGAATATCCAAAATCCACACGTGCAGATTGTGGAAAACCAGCAATGATGTAGAGTTTCCAAAATCCACACGTGCAGATTGTGGAAAACCAGCAATGATGTAGAGTTTCCAAAATTCACACGTGCAGATTTTGGAATATCCAAAATCCACACGTGCAGATTGTGGAAAACCAGCAATGATGTAGAGTTTCCAGAATTCACACGTGCAAATATCGAAAATCAACATCTGTAGCCTTTGGAATTTTTAGAATTTTTCCCTAAAAACTTCTGAGCATTCCTCCCACGACCTTCGAACATCTCTGTGTACTAATCTTAAATAATATTCAATGCAATTAATGGAGATTCCTGGCATTTTTATTTCGTGAAAAAAAAACAACTATAACTAGGGCTGGTTCTTCATACTCAGTCCGTAGCCTGAGTGTCTAAAGAAGAAGTATTCTCTCCTGCGACAACAATTTCTTTTGTTATTGTGGAGATGCGGAGCCCGGTTTCTAAAATAAATGCAGTTGGGTGCAGATGATTGTATAGTCGTTGTTTCAAGAGCATGAAATGCATACCGGGCCACAGCGACTTGGCCACATTAATGTAGACTGTAGGCGGGTTATCGCAGGTGAGATTCAAGAGACTTTCCAAAGACGTAAGAGTGTCCATTACAATGTCTTTCTCTCTTGCGATCTTTTTCATTTCCGCCTCATCCAAGAACAACCCTTCCCTCCTCCAAATTAGAGAGCAGGAAAGGGTAGCTCTCTCAAAAAGCTCTCCTAAACAAACTCAATAAACTGGAAAAAAATCATCCTACACTCAATTCGGGTTTTTGATGAGATGGGGAATAAGTTTGTACCTTTTTTATATGAGAATAGAAACCACTGTTATACAAAATGAATTTGTTAGCACTTCCTGCTTCAGTTAATGATGGCGTAGTTTGAGGTCAACTTTGCGCCAAAAATTCGATCATGCTCAATGTGAACGACCGCTTCATCAAACGCATTTCAAGGTTCTGCACGTGATGCGTTAAATAAGCTTGCACATTGCTAAAATATAGAATCGGCACTGAATCTTCCATACACGTGAATTAGCTCCAGTGGATATTCCTTGCTATGTCTCGCAAACGGGGATCCTCAAAAAAGAGGCAATTTTGAACCCTAAATCGCTCTGCATAGAGTGTACAAACCAATTCAACGTTGTCCTAACAGTAATAATCTTTTCTCCATAGGGCACGCTTATATCGCTAACCACTTGAGCGTGTTCTGATCCGCGACTGAATACGAACGGTAGTCGGTAACGGAGAGGTTCATTCATATTGAATTGGAGCGTCCCATTCCATGCCATTGGAATGGGGGTGCAACGAGAGGGAAAAACGCAATTGTGGCAGTAGTAAATTGCAAAAGAAGAGCTGCAAATTAGTATACAACATGCAATCCACTGAAGACCAAATGATCGCGAATAAAAACAAGTTGAAATAACCGTACAAACTTATTCTCCAACCTATGTATTAACTAGAGGTCAATCGATATGAGCAAAAATTTAGACAATTTAATGAAAATAAATAGGGAAAACTCAACCACTCATGTCTTTGCTTCTCTTTTTTTCCAGCAGAAAACGGGCGTATTGCGATGCAACACCACAGTTTTGAATTGAGCGCCGGATATGGGAAGATTTTCCAATAAAAATCAATGCGCAATCATTTGGTGCGCACAGAAACTCTTCGACCAGTTCTAAGCCCTGTCAAAAACTCCCACTAGAATGTTGCTATCACATTTAAGACGTTTAAGAAAAGTCAAACACACATTCTTATCAGAAATAACAAGATCCGCATCGAATCTTCCCGAAGTGTATTCAGAGAATACACTTTTTCGAGGGGCTTCCATCTGGTTTTTGTTCAGTTTTTCCATTACTTTTTGAATGAAAACTTCAATTGGAAGCAAGCCTGCTCTTCTGATTCTCCACTTCCTGAATTTTTAGTCTGACCCATCTATTCAACTAACTGTGAAAATAAATTAGATGTATACGCACTGTATTACTGTGCCGACGTCCTCATGGTCGGGTAGTCGACATGAAATTCTCTTGGCGTCAGTGGTCGAATAGCCTTTATCTTTTATGGCAGTTAACTTATCTATTTTCACGGCTTTTAAAGCCTGTAATCTCGTAAAATAATCCTAGAAGTTCACATACTAAAATTTGCTTTCTTTGCTTACAATGAAACTTTACAATGAAAGGCCTGCACCTGCACATTTCGTACTTCTGCATCATTGAATGGTAGTGTTTCATCTCATGGTAGGCATCGGGATATAAACAGAATCCGGTCCTGCGCAACCCGCTAATTCCAGAGATGTGCTTTAAATTATTAAAACCCGTCAATAGCCCTATGTCAAAGGCCGAATTTGATGTTAGAGCGGACTTATTTCTTTGCTAGAGAACGAAGAAAAGCAGATGACAAGTTACGACCGCACATTAAATTGAACGACTCAGTACTAGCCACGTGAACAACCATTCCCGTGTTGGAAAACGATGCCGTACCCGCAGTAGGCCTTTGCTGCGGAATGAAGCCTCTCGTCCACTGGCAGAGAATCTAGAAATTCTCAAAGAATAACGTAACTTATGGGATTTTCGACGTTACCCTGGGAAACAATGTACCTCTTCGCTTCCAGCAGCTCGCATACGTTCGAACGAGGTGAGGATCTCAAACGCGATCTTTAGAGTGACACACTTACCTTTAGGGGATAATTTCGAGAAATAGCGATTGAAGTTTGATAATAGTCTGAAGAGTAATGGGTAAACTGGGGAACACCAATTGCATAGTTTGTTCAGCGGGATTTGCAGTGGTCGTAACATCGGGTGTGGCTTGACGTAGAACAGGACAGCGTGGCATTTTCCATCCTATGTACAAGTGATTCCTTCAAGACTCTTAGCTTAATCCAAAGATAAACAACGACAGCACTGTTTGTTTTCGCTGAGTTTCACAGAGAGTTCGCAAAGGGTGGAAAGTTAACTGGATGATGGCATCTGATTGTATCTAAATCGACATTGGTTTTTTTTTTCGTGGTTTTTGCTCCACAGGCCAGCACACAATGATATGCAGTGACTGGCCGAAAGTGATCGGCGTCGAAACTGCGTCGTGAAGCTATCGAGGTAAATTAAGTGGAATACACTCGGTCTTGGGATAGTGGGACGTTGCACCTTCTCTGCCCTCCAAGGGTGGACGAGAACGCTTGCACTGCACAATTGGTGGAAGCATTTAGTACATCATTCATTCATTCACTTCACAATTGGTATAACTCTCTCGTATTAGTCTATAAAAGCACTAATACCTACTTATTTGAACTGACCATACCTTTCTGTGCAGGAAATTATATTGAAAATACTGAAAATTGATGCTATTTAAACCCAAGAGCACCGACCTCAACAGAAGAGTTCATATTGATCTTATCTTCTTCTAACTTCCTCAAAATATTAGCGGCCTCTTCAGGGCTTTTGAGGCGAGCCGTCAGATAAGCCCGCCATAAGCGTGTTCCAAAATTTTTCTTGTTCTGGATGGTAAAGAATATCAGAAAATACAGGGTGCGGCTTATGTTCTCGAACAAGAAATTTCAATTTCATATTTGTCCTTCATCGAGGGACCGCGAGGCCCACTTGGTCTTAAATTTTTTCCCATCCCAGGTATTCTCCTGCACCTAAGGTCTCTACAAGTATCGAGACAGGAATGCCAGGCTACGCAGACGAAACCACTTTTGACCATGGGCAAAAAGCTGTTCACAAGTTATTAAGGAAAGAAGGTGTAGCCGCCAAACGTATCCTATTCAAATCCTACAGAATTCCTCTAGCCTACGAAACTCCCATTGATCCATTTCCATGGTAGAACCGCTGCCAAACGCATCGCGGCCTTTTCATGAAATTCAGGGAGGTGCCTAATGGCTTATAATGATTCTAAAACTGAGCGAACATCAGTCGTAATATGTGTTTAAGCTCCATAATTAGTGTTATCAGAATAAAAATCACTTTGATTGGATCGTTTTCACATGAGATATAAAGAAAAGTTTTTGTCCGGGAACATAGGCCACACCCTGTATTAGAGCGTTTACTAACTTGTTCGCCTCACCTGATACCTTTTTTTCATCAGCAACTTTTGAACTAGGTTTAGTTCAACTTCAGAAATTGCTGCTAGGCGAATACACCACATGGGGTACATCTATGAAAAAATATAGTCAATATTGACAGTTATTGAGACAGAACATCATGTGAAAACTTCTAACTTCTGCATCTAACAGCCGGTATATGATTTTCTTTACATCTTCCTGAGGTATCTCCTCTATGTCACAGTTGGGTATTTCAAGGACTGTAAGCAGGTGTCGTACATGGTGCAACTAAAATCTCCCGTTAATTTGGCTATATTTAATCTTCTTCTCCTGTTTTGATGCGGTGAGATTCAATACGGTAGCAACATCTCATTTTAATATAATCTGCGCACCTTGTCAGACAGTTTGTATGGTAATGTACCACACTCCTTCTGGACAGGTTTAAGCTTCCATAGTCCTTTGGATAGTTCATCTGTTGCACCGCATACTTGTATGCGTAACTAAAAACGCAATCAGCTAATTAAATCGACTAGCCCAAAGGACAAGTTACTATACGCCATACTTTTTTATCGAAAAAAGGTCGGCTTCCGTTTTGCTGTGCTTCTTTGTTCAGTTTCAAAAGAGCAGCATGCCTGTGTTGTCCATCAAGCAACTCGTAATAGCTAAAAATCGGTCCAGGAAATCGCTTGAGAATACTCGATTGCGATAGTTGCAACGATTGCAGCACCTAGCACTGTTAACTAATTGTGTTAACAGAACGCCATTTTTTGAATACGTGTGGTCATGCTAGCCTGAACGAGTGATATGTGCGCACATTGCGCACATATCACTCCAACATCAAGTATCGCTAACGGGAGCGAGAGCAAGAGCGGGTGAATAGCGGTTCAAGCCACGAACACCTTCATTCCGCTAGTGAATGAAGCGATTCCCGGCCGGAAGCAGTTTCATTCACTGAAGGAATGGAAGTATAGCTTCACAGCTACACCGTCAACACTGTCGCTGAGAAGTAAATGAATGAAAGTGATGGGAACAAAATACTTTTACAAGTTCTCGAATTTTACCACACAATTTGGGTGATAAACGTGTTGGAGTAGGAGCAACTTGACGAAAGCTATTGATGGTGAACGGTCGGAGACCTTCTCTCTGTGAAATATGCCATAGGCCCAGTGCGGCCGTTTTCGCTCCAGTTCGCGTAAGCGATGCGTGGTATTGGAGTGATATGTGCGCAAATCAGTCACGTTTGAACTAAAGTAACCACGAGCATGCATCGATCCCACATATTAAAATCTCACCCGTCGCTTTCATAGGCAGTGCCTAAGAACTGCTCAGGAAGTAACGAGGAGGACCTGTACGCCTCCATGAGTTCTGCCACATGCTCTCCATCGACTTTGCGCAGAAAGTTACTTGCCTTTATTTTCGATATGTCCACCTCAATTTCAAGGACATCATGTCATGAACGGTCTTGCAATTGCTTATGAGTGCTACGTACCAATTTCGTTAGTGGTTCTGTCTTGCTGTTCTTCACTTTCTTTACAGTATTTGCAAATTCCATTCTCTTTCTTTTTTTACGAAGATTTTCAGTTAAACCTTCATCATCGTAAAACGAGTCGATGTCATCCGATTCATCCGAGGACTAAAATAGCCGTGACTAGTACCAGCCTGATCGTCAGGGTAATATCGTAGCATTAAGGCCGTCCGGTTGACGCAGCAATTCCAGACTTTTTATCGAAGCTGGTGGACGTAAATAGTAACGAAGAACCGAATTATGTCATGTCTGAATTAAACCCAACTCTGGTCGTTTTCCCACTTTTGAGAGTCGAAACCCCATTGTCACACGCTTGGACTTGTCTCCGAGCGATTCCCCTTCTATAGTCGCCAGTATATTCTCACATCTACTGATCCGTTCAGTGACAACTCTCCCACTACAAGGTGCCAGAGCACCTCAAGAGGTTTTAACATATTTTGCGAGCAGCGGCGCTCCTTTTGCTTAAGCATAGGAAAGACAGCGCGAGCTGGGCGCTCAGTACTCAGGCAATAACACAGGGCGACCCGACGGCGATTACCCGGTGACCCGACGCGTTATCCTCGGGTCGCTCTATAGTGGCTTTCGTACATTTGCCGCGGCGGCAGTCGCCCATGGTTAAGCATAGGCCGGCGACGTCGCGGCGGCGGCGCCGCCGCGACAAGAGCTTGTTTACTTTTTTGCCGCGGCGCCGCCCGGCGACGTCGCCCAGCGGCAAGCGGCAAGGAATGGTCGAGGGGGTATTTTGTCGCTGGGCGACGTTTGTATGAAAGCGCGGCATGCCGCTCGGCGGCAACTTTTGCCGCGGCGGCGGCGGCGCCGCCGCGGCAAATGTATGAAAGCCCCTTATAATCGCCGTCGGGTCGCACTGTAAATGCTGTCGGCTCACCCGCACTTCACCTGGCAGTTAAAACCAAAATCAACCCTACCTGCGCTTACCTGCTCGTGGCAGCTTGTAGAGAAGCAGATTTCAACATAGAATGTCCGGAATGGAAAATGTAAACTTTTCGACCTCCCAACCATTAGGATTAGGAGCAGTAGCGCTTGTTGATTTGTGGGGTCATGGCGGAGTGAACGCGGACAGTACTCGGGCGGATAGGAATGCAAGCCCCGTTTTCAGCGGCCCTACAGCGACCTGAGCGCGGCTACTTCTCGAGCGAAACACCCAAACGCTCGTTCCGACCCTGGCCTCCCGCTCGTTCGGAACGAGATTTGCCCAAGAAATTGTCCGAGCAGCTATAGACCAGTTCCTCATCATCTTCTCCGACATCCTTGGCAGTCTTGTCTGGTAGATTTGTCTGCTCACAAACACGACTTGTTAGTGTCCAGGCAAGCCCACCATCGTGTTAGTTACCAGAACTCACCGCAAACAGTTGCAAGGAATCAACTTCCATGGATTCGCACCCGCTGCCTTCCATCGCTCACAAGGAAATGAATCAAACTCAGTTTTAAAATTGTCTGAGGTGATACTACAGCTGATATGCCAATATCAGCTGAACATTGTAAACATATTGCAATTACAGGTGGGCTCATTTCACACCGAAAGGACAGCAGGTGAGTCCTACACTCTCCCTTTTAGTCCACACACTCATACTTGGTCGTACTGGTGGCGCGACATTCGTCACAATGGCATTGTAGACCTCTCTGGGCGAAAAGGGAGTTGGGGGGTGGCCACCCTATAAAAGGACATAAGCTTCACCTTGTAAGCCTAAGTAAAAGCAATAGCCCAAGCCTAAGCTTAAGCCTAAGCCTAAGCCTAAGCTAAGCCTGAGCCTAATCCTATGCTTAAGCATGCGTTTAAGCCTAAGCCTTAGGCTTAGGCTAGGGCTTCAGAGGGGTGGACCCCCCAACTCCCTTTTCACCCCTCTCTGAACTTTCGTACCACGGTTATCCACCTAGTTATCCCACGAATACAGGTTCTCCGCATATAGTAGATCCCGGATCCTAAGCGGGTAGGGAAGGCCCCATTTGCATGGGACCACGTGACGGTCCCACGGTGTCCTTGACAGTCCTCAGATACATGACCGCGTAGCCTTATCGTGAAGATTCATGAAAAAAAAAAGCCTGAAAATTTTGAGAGCAAAGATATTGCAGTGCGGTGAAAAAGTGCTGCATTGCGACTGCACGGTTCAACATGAAATCGTCATCCTGTCTTAGATTTCTACTTGGCTATATACCTGCAGGTGTTGAACACTGTGAAACAAGCCTACCATGCCCTTGTGGCACACCATCTGATCTTCTGTAGTGCCCACGAGATCCGAATCCATCCAGCTCAAATTATACTCGCGGTCATCCTGAATCGGTGCTGTTTTCCTTCCGACCATATCACTATGTCTTCACGCATCTCTAGCGCGAGCTAATGCAAGAGCGGTTGCGTAAGCACTGCTGCCCGATAGCAGCTTCACTCATGCTCTGAATGAAACATTTGGAGACCGGTAACAGTTTCATACATTGATGAATGAAACCATTCCAGGCTTATACCGCTACGCTCCTGCCTTTGCATCAGCACGCGCTAGTGATGCGTGGTGATATAGTGATATGCCTGCAAAGGAACAACACTGAATCAGAATGACCATCACTATATACCTTTTCCACCGTCCCCATAATTGAGGTCTGTTTATGCAGAATCGAAATGAACGACTTCGAATATGTGCAATCTCTTCGCGAGAAAGAGAAACTCTTTACCATGAGGGGTTCTACTCGGAAGCCCGTGAGATCATCCGCTAATATTTTGAGCATCGACTGCTGCAGAAAGAACTGCACGATGTTTTTGACACGGTACGCCAAAGTTTAAAAAAATTGGAAAAACTCTATCTTCTCAATTTCTTTAGTTAGAATATTTTTTTGAAGAGAGCAGATTATTCAAATGCGAGCGGTGATCATTGAAAGCGCTCCGGAAAAGTGCACTCGCTCTCAATGGCTTCTGCACTTGTCAGCGTGCATCACCAGCTGTGTCGTCTCAAGTGAAAGTGACGAAGTAGTGTTTGCGGGACACAATATGTGTCTTCATCTACTTTCACTGGTGATGGGAATAAGCTTAGAAAGGTGATGTTTCACCCGTCTCAATTCGTTCTTCGCAATTTCTCGAACATTCCTTGATAAAAATAACGGACTTCATAGCTATACGTGTGAATAGAGAAATCTGAAGTGGAGTTTGTTGGGAAGAAATTGCTAGAAATTTCATTCGCCCGAACCAGAAATGATGTTACAGGCTGGTTACATGGAAAGAAAGAATTCTTTCCGGTGATTGTGCCGTGCCTCCGCATGGCCGCGTAGGCATCATCGCACCTACCCAGCGCACTGTAGCTGCTGTTGCAGCTGCAGTGGATGTGATAGAGGAAGTTGGTCAACAACATCCATCTGGTGGAGTCATTATGCCTCCAGGATATAGGTTCAAGTCAGATACTACTGCAAAATTAGAGGTAGCAGATTCGCGTGCAGGTCGCTAGGTATACGTCGCTTTTAAGGGATCTTAGAAAAGATGCCGACCCGGCACTGAGGTTGAGGAGACGAACACTAAAGAAGTTTGTTAAGCCAAAAATTATGTTCAGGAAGGTGGGGTATGGAATTGGTTGATGTTGCGATTAGTTTCAATAATGAGAATATCAGTGCTTTATAGTACGACAAGTTGACGCGATGTACAGTATGTGTTGAGTTGAGCAAGCTCATTAGACGCTCTCCTCCTGGTGCGCAAAGGGAAGACGCAGTCGCACTTCGAAAACAGCATTATCATCAGATCAGGTATAGCACAATTGATAAAAATAAATTACCAATGCCGAAATTTTTTTAATTGTGCATTACAGTGTAGAGCGCATGATTCACATGAATGCGGACAACAAGAGTAGAAACAGCCCAAACGAATTATTGTTGATCCGCATCGACTCGATGAGTCGAGATCGAACAAAGATCCCGCATGAGATCATGAGGTCCAAGCTGATAGCAGATCGTGACCTTCTAACTTTTGATGTGACTAATGTTCAGTTGTCCAGAAGATCAGGTTAGCCTTCAATGATAACAAATTATATGTTTTTTTTTTCGGGATGTCGTCTCAGATAAATCCATTTTTAGTCCCATCTGGTAGGGGAAACGTTAGCCTAAAGTCTCTTCAAAGTCTTAGAAATTCAACGTTAAAAATGTCATCCGTTAGCTGTATATCCGTCGACATAACACTGCCGCTGTAGTCGTCGAGAGCTGTGGCACCTTTTGTCGCTTTTGTTGGTGACCGTGAGACCGGGGCGCATCGATTATGGGCGGGACGTCGCACAGATCATAAGATCTTATCCCCCAGATAATCATAAAAATAGTGCAATGCGCTACCGTACTTGCTACTTGATGACAAACGACCACACCATCCTTGCTTTTTCATCCCTTTAATCCAAACTATGGTTTATTACACTTAATCAGCTTATGTCTAATAAGGTCAGTAGTGCTAGAGATTGAGGAACTTGTTGTTAGCAATGGTGATACCTAGAATAGCTCAAACCCCAGGCCTAAAATATTTTTAGATCATCTTAGTGCGTTTTAGGTCACGGTCACGACTTTGTAAATCGTATCTATGTAAATTTCTGTGAGATGAATGAAAACGGGGCTGCCGCCTACTGCTCCTATATGCTTGATACTCTATCCCAGGTGACATATCGAGCCTCTAAATTGGTGCCACGTAGGATATCAGTGTAATCTTTTAGTTGGAATCCATTCCTCCAACGTTAATTGTATCATTGGATAATTATGGACCAAACAAAAGTGAAACATTTTTTTCTTTTATCTCGTGGCTGCTTTTGAAAATAGACAATTTAAAGGAGGTGAGCTAATATCCGGTTTTTTTGCAACAACGTATTTACGTACTTGGACCCAGTATTTTATTTAGATCTTAGTGTGGTACATGCCTGTAGGGCACACCCACAGCCACATTGACGCTTTTTTCGGGTCTATTTCGCAAAAGTTGGTCAATTACGAAGCGCGGACACCCACAGGTATAGAAGAGCACCTTAGTAAGAATTTATTTCCGGATGTTGTATGAATTTTTCTACTCAGAAAACATCGATTGTTACTCATCAGGTGAATACGCTAACTATTGGGATCGTCGATTTTTGACGTGGACCTATCCAGCGACATCTCTCTCACTTATGAGAGCCGGCGCACCATTCATGCAGCTGTAGACTCGTCCAAGACACCATCCTCTCTATTGAGCCCCGTCGCACCACTCTGGCAGATGTGGAATCGTCCAACGACACCATCCCCTTTATTGAGCCCTAGCTCACCATTATGGCAACTGTGAACCTATCCGGCGACGTTCTCCTACTACTGAGCGCAAGCGCATCGCCTCCGTAGTTGTAGCCCATTCCCCATAATTTCCCCAACCTCCGTGTCGGCACCACCCTCACCCGTACCATTCTTCGTCCGTGTCTGATGCGATTCTTTCTGTCGTGCGGTGTCTTGACGAGAGACAACAAAACTAGACGTAATGGTAGATCATGGATCGTCATTAATTGGGAAGAATAGATCCGCATATTAGCGGATACCTTTTATTGGAAAGCAGATTCTGTCAAGGAGACCGATATCAACTAGAGCACGTTTATCTGACTAAATACAATTTACTGGATATGGGAAACGACATCCACAGGGGAGATAGAGAGGATGCAAATAGATCCTGTAGACTCACATAATTTATCGATTACAACAGAATTAGAACTTTATTTTGAAAGATGAAATGGAGGAGGAGAACCTTAAAGGCAGCACCCACGATAATCTTCATCTCTGAACTCTTCCGTGTTTTCGACCCTCAGCTATAGTCCCGTTAATTCTGCGATGCAAGTGCATTCGGAGACCCCACCTTCGCTGAGATATTACAAGTAGAAGTTCAGTGCAACAGTACAATCCAATCGGCTGGTACGAGTTGTCGCGCTCATCGAAAGTGGCGTTGGAGCGCGACAGTATCACGTCTCAGCTGATTGCTTTGTTGAAATCAGCGTGGATCGAGAAAGAGTGAGTTTTCAATATTTTTTCTTCTTGTATTCCAAAATTCATTGGGGTAGGGGAGGATATTTTTTGTTTCTATCCTTGCTTTTGTTGTTTTTCTTTGTGTTTCTTCAACAGAACCGTGTCCAGGCACGGTTCTGTCATTTTCTTTTGTTTTTCGCATAGTTTTTCTTTTCTTTTAGGTCCATTCCATCGCGCCGGCTGCCCCCGCCCCATCATTTCCTCTCCGAACGGGTGAGTCTTCTTTCTTTTTCTTTTCATGCGCTCATTTTCGTTATTAAAATGGTTTTGAATGTTTTTATTTCTTTGCTTTTGTTGTTTTTCTTTGTGTTTCTTCAACAGAACCGTGTCCAGGCACGGTTCTGTCATTTTCTTTTGTTTTTCGCATAGTTTTTCTTTTCTTTTAGGTCCATTCCATCGCGCCGGCTGCCCCCGCCCCATCATTTCCTCTCCGAACGGGTGAGTCTTCTTTCTTTTTCTTTTCATGCGCTCATTTTCGTTATTAAAATGGTTTTGAATGTTTTTATTTCTTTGCTTTTGTTGTTTTTCTTTGTGTTTCTTCAACAGAACCGTGTCCAGGCACGGTTCTGTCATTTTCTTTTGTTTTTCGCATAGTTTTTCTTTTCTTTTAGGTCCATTCCATCGCGCCGGCTGCCCCCGCCCCATCATTTCCTCTCCGAACGGGTGAGTCTTCTTCCTTTTTCTTTTCATGCGCTCATTTTCGTTATTAAAATGGTTTTGAATGTTTTTATTTCTTTGCTTTTGTTGTTTTTCTTTGTGTTTCTTCAACAGAACCGTGTCCAGGCACGGTTCTGTCATTTTCTTTTGTTTTTCGCATAGTTTTTCTTTTCTTTTAGGTCCATTCCATCGCGCCGGCTGCCCCCGCCCCATCATTTCCTCTCCGAACGGGTGAGTCTTCTTCCTTTTTCTTTTCATGCGCTCATTTTCGTTATTAAAATGGTTTTGAATGTTTTTATTTCTTTGCTTTTGTTGTTTTTCTTTGTGTTTCTTCAACAGAACCGTGTCCAGGCACGGTTCTGTCATTTTCTTTTGTTTTTCGCATAGTTTTTCTTTTCTTTTAGGTCCATTCCATCGCGCCGGCTGCCCCCGCCCCATCATTTCCTCTCCGAACGGGTGAGTCTTCTTCCTTTTTCTTTTCATGCGCTCATTTTCGTTATTAAAATGGTTTTGAATGTTTTTATTTCTTTGCTTTTGTTGTTTTTCTTTGTGTTTCTTCAACAGAACCGTGTCCAGGCACGGTTCTGTCATTTTCTTTTGTTTTTCGCATAGTTTTTCTTTTCTTTTAGGTCCATTCCATCGCGCCGGCTGCCCCCGCCCCATCATTTCCTCTCCGAACGGGTGAGTCTTCTTCCTTTTTCTTTTCGTGCGCTCATTTTCGTCACCAGTATGTTTACTTGATTGTTTGTTTCTTTGATTTTGTTACTGCTTTACTTTCTGTTACTGCGTTTTGTTTTTCAATCCCCTCCCTACCCTACTGATGAGCCTCGGGGAGGGGCTTTCTTCCTTGTTGTTGCTTGTGTCTAGGGTTCAGAGGCGAAACACACTCATTTGCATGTGTGTTCATTCGAAATGATTTTTTGTCTATTTGTTTCCAAACTTTCATTTCTGATTATTTGTAACGAATAAAGTTATCTTCTCGAATAAATTCTTTGTTGAACACATGAATTATGTAGCATGGATGACCGATATCCCATGACCATCATTTATGTTGTTATGGACGAGATTCAAAATAGATCATGTTCAAAGTTTAGTTATTCGTGAACGTCATGGTTACTTGCAATTTGTGCGGTAAGAAGTTGGCGGACGAGGAGGCTCGCTTTATTTCGACGGCAAGGCATCAGAGGGCTGTCCTCTTTGCGGCTCTTCTTGCTAGATATAACGTCGATGCCGAGTTTTTGAAAGGACTATACAGCCTCTCCGCTTCGAAAAGGCTGAGAATTTGCCACAACCATTTCATTGAAGCTGTAAGTGCGTTTAAAATGCTAGGGTACACATTATCAGGTTGCAGCTTTCTCCAGGCACAGTTCATGGGCGCTGAAATGATGCTGGCAGGATACAACTTCCACCACTTCGAGGGTGTCGCATTTGGTAAGGCCGCGAAAATAGTTGTCCCGGGCGACATACCTGCATCTCTCTTGGACCAGCTTAATCGCTTCGTTGGAGATTTTGACGTGAGAATTTCGAAAATATACAAGGCATATAAAGAGTTCCTACAAAGACTATGTAGGGGGAGCTAAGGCTCACACCGGAGCAGGTCGCGGCATTCATGAAGGATGCGATTACGAGGTACTACACGGCCTCAGGGTGGGAGCTGACAACCAGAAGGGAGGATCGACGCCGAAGTGATGGCCTCAAACAGGGGGTTGATGGAGAGGTAGTGCCTATCTCGCGTCTTGTTTGATTGCCACAGTGCATTCGTTGTAGACGGCTCATATGGATTGTGAAGAAGACCTTATTGCAAGCAGGGAGGATGTGCAAGGGCCCACTGCTCCAGTGTTTGATGTGGAAATGGAGGAGGAACAGGAGCAGCCACCTAGTTTTGCATCCCCTGTAAGAGCCCAAGTAGTCAAACTAATCGAACCATTTGCTGTAATTAGACAATAATTTCTAGGTGTTTTCAAATTTCTCGCCGAGAGACGCGTCTGGCTCCGTCGACGACATGCTGGATGATGGCGTGGACCTCCGGGGAACGGATCCCTCTCTCTTGAATAGTTTTTTTCTCGTGCAGGGTATCATGCTCTTGCAGCTTTTTGCACTATGCCAACACTGTGGTGCCAAATTGTCCCCCCGAAGAGTTCAGCTAACAGCATCAGGAACAGCACCAGTTGTTCATTACTACTGCACGCATTGCTCGTTGGGGAAAAGGGGGCTCAAAAGGTGGGAGGGTCAACAACGCACTGTGGAGCATACCCGTGAAAGATCCTTCCTGGGGAATGTCCTCGCCGTCGTTTCAGCTGTGACGACAGGAACACGCTTCATTGTAAGATTCAATTCACAATATGATGAGTATTAGAGGTTTCATTGAAAGAAAATAACAGGAATTGCAACGATGGGCAAAGCAGCTTCATCTCGCGTTCGTGTCAGACTCGCTCTTCTGGAAGTGGTTCCTATGGTGCAAACCGGCAATAGAGAAAGTCTACCACCAGCACCAACAAAAGGTGTTAGACGTAGTTCGACGCAAGTATGGGGTAGGAGCTGATACAATGAGACACACTCCAACGAATTACCCAAGTTTCGTAATTCAGGAGTCGCAGGGCCTTCATTTAGCGGCTGATGGCGCGTTTGACAGTCGAGGCTATAGCGCGTTGATTGGTAAGGTGGTGATGGTCGATCTCGAAACGAGTCTGATCCTCCATACAGAAGTACTGCATCGATCGGAAACTAGTAGACTAACATATGTTGCTTGCTGTGAATGGATAGTCAACTCTCACTCCGTTTAGACGGTAGCAGTTCTCAGATGGAAGTAGAAGGATTGCGACGCTTGTTGCAGTGGCTGACCAAGGAAGGTTGGAATATAGCCTCCATCACAACCGACCGAAATAGGTCGTTTGCGACTCTTTTGGCTGAGCTGGAAGGCGAGATAGGCAGTGTTCAGCACTTCTGGGATGGTTGGCATCTGGTGAAGTGGTTCGGAAACAACCTTCGGAAGGTAGGGCGAACTAAACCACCACAACTAAATAGGATTGGCTGAAATTGCAGGAGGCCAAGCACAAGGACTGCGTTCCTCTCTCTGTTTGGTATGAAAAGCTAAAGACGCATCTATGGAGAGCCATAGAAGTCGGAGAAGGAGAGAGAATTAGGCACATCTTCAACACGTGCCTAAAGCATGTCCAAGATGTCCATGCTTGGCCAAAGGTGATCAGTGTTTACCATACTTGCACTCGCAACTTTACTGAGTTATTTATAGGACGAAACGACAGGCAAGATCACCAGGTGCGGCCATCCTCCTCTGGAAGGTCCTCGACCAGAGACCATGATGGAGGGGACTCCAGCGTTCGACCGGCTGAGCCGTCTTGTTCTGAACAGGAACTTGCAGAAAGATTTGGCAAAAGCCAGTCCACGCGGAGGAACCTCCATTTGCGAGTCGAAAAATGCGCTGGATAGACTTTACTGTCGGAAAGAAATTTTCTAGTAAGTATTACACTCTAATCTTTCATCAGTAAATTGCTAGTGAATGTACTAATTCAGCCCTCTCTTCACCTACAAGCTCTACACCATGCTATCAACGATGCATTTCAACACTCTTAGATTTGCTGAGATGGCTGGTGAGAGGAAGGTGCAACGAGTGATCGACGTCCAGCGCAAGTACTTTAGAAGGACTACTCGCATGGTCTTCAAAACACCTGTCGAGCATCTGTGGCGGGATCAAATAGCACAAGCTGTTCTCGACTCACGTCGTGAACACCACGAGCTCCCGCCTGAAGATGTGGATCTCCAGGGGATGATTGATGCTGAAGCTGCCTTCGAAGAAGCGGAACCTGAGGATATCCTTGAGTTCTGTGAGTCGGATGACGATGAGTATGAGGAAGAACTCTGATCTTTCAAAAATTGTTTTCTAACAGTTTGTGAAGGTTACTAATGAATTTTTTCACGCTCATGTGTAACAAACGAAACATCGGTAGGAATCATTCTTTTCTGTACCAATTTTCCTTGTTTCAAAACTTTCCATGATTGAAATGAGTTGTTAACCCGAGTGATCGTCATATCTAGGACAACCGTGCGTTATAACTCATCGGTAGAAGATTTCCAGGACGTCTGAGAAGTGTGAATTTTCTACAGTATTTCTACCGTAACCCTACCAATATGGGTCACATACAATGTAGTACCTTCGTCGTCTCGAAATCAGTCCAACTGTATTCTTGAAAGAAGCGAAGAGTCCTGAGAGAACCAAAATGAAGCAGAAATCTTGTTGCATCCCCTAATCAGCTGATAGCTGCCGGCGGCATCGATCATGTCCATCGCTGCCGACACCACATAGGGCGGATCACTCGTCCAACGCCTTTCGCCTGACCAAAGGTGGAGGTCTTGAAACTGGTGCATTTTGCAACTTCTGGTGAATTTCGATGTTGGATAAGAACTCAGCCTGGTCAAATACCCCAAAAACCGTTAAAATATCAGGTGCAAAAATTTGCGTGGGTGCTGCCTTTAATTTTTTTGTGAAGTTTGAGTGGCTGTCGTTTCGACTAGTGCCAGCTCTGAATGAATCTGTAGATCTGAACTAAAGGCAACTTGAAAGAAAGAGTACATTTTTAGGCATGGTAAATTTGATCAAATCAATTGGAGCCACAACTGTGCAGCCGCTTCCAGTAGTGTACTCATTCAAAGAATATTTCAAAAAGAAAGTGATGACCTATCAGGGGCGTTTGGCCCAGCACTCTTATAAATTTTTCAAAAAGGAAGGAAGTATGTAAAGCTGATTCTCAATAGAACTTTCGATGAATTAGTGGCTTTTGCAGACGTATTTTTCTCTTACTCACAATATATCAGATATAGTAGTTACTATATGGAAGAAGGAAGTGAAGGACCAGCAGAATTCAAGGTCTTTGAGGTCAGGACTGTTTCTGTTATGATAATATGCTAGTGAATTTGGAGTGTCGCTTCTAACTAGGAAGAGAAACTGCGCGAACTCCTCTCTTCCTATCCATGTGACATGAAGCTTTCCATTGCTCATGCAAGAAAGAGGATAGAAGCTCTCTTGAAAGTTGCGAGGGGGTCTCTCTCCTCAGAAGAAGCAGAGGACTATAACGCGATGTTAGATGCAGCAGAAAGAAGGATGGCAGGTTCTCTCCACCAGAAAGAAAAAAGAAGTGATCTACTTCTCATGCAATATCTTTTAGTGAAAGCCGAAGAACTTGTAGAAAAATTGAAGGAAAGTGTAGTGGTTGTGGACCCAGGTGTCAGAGAAAGAAGCATCGACGTAACGTCGTTTTTGAATGATCTGAGGATACCAACTGGAAGAGCATGGCAAAAAGTCAAAGAAGTAAGTGCCCATTAATGGTGGGGCAAGTCAGCGATAACTTGGATTCCAAAAACCGCTCTCTGCCAGAATATGCACGTGCATATTCTGGAAACTTGTGATAACCGGAATGAGGGATACTAGATTTCCAAAATCTGCATGTGCATATTTTGGCAAAGCGCTCTCTGCCAGAATATGCACGTGCATATTCTGGAAACTTGTGATAACCGGAATGAGGGATACTAGATTTCCAAAATCTGCATGTGCATATTTTGGCAAACCGCTCTCTGCCAGAATATGCACGTGCATATTCTGGAAACTTGTGATAACCGGAATGAGGGATACTAGATTTCCAAAATCTGCATGTGCATATTTTGGCAAAGCGCTCTCTGCCAGAATATGCACGTGCATATTCTGGAAACTTGTGATAACCGGAATGAGGGATACTAGATTTCCAAAATCTGCATGTGCATATTTTGGCAAACCGCTCTCTGCCAGAATATGCACGTGCATATTCTGGAAACTTGTGATAACCGGAATGAGGGATACTAGATTTCCAAAATCTGCATGTGCATATTTTGGCAAACCGCTCTCTGCCAGAATATGCACGTGCATATTCTGGAAACTTGTGATAACCGGAATGAGGGATACTAGATTTCCAAAATCTGCAGGTGCATATTTCGGCAGAAAGCGATCGTCCAAATTGTGCAGCTGTAGATTTTGAAATACAGGAGGTGACGGAAAGAGTTTACTTGACGTCACTTTTTTTCAGGGTTTACGTCACTTTTTTTCAGGTTGGTCAACGTGTTAGAGAAGAAACCGTAGAAGACACTAAATAATCTGTCATTTAAAATTTAAATAAATCTTGTACAACATGAGAACAGAACAAAACACGTAAAGCATGTAAAAATACGTAAAGATAGAAGCGCATTTCAAACATGTTTGAGGGCCTGTTCCACTAATTGCAGTTGTAGGCATGTTTGAATGTTTTTGGGAAATGGTTTTCCCCTGATTCCACTATATTTCATTCTGTTGAAAAGAGGTAACATTTGTGCCACTATGTCATCTAATGCACTTTATCCTCCGCCAGAAGCGTTTGGTGCAGAAATTTAGTTGACACTGTCTTATATGTTTGACAATCACATGTTCGCTAAGTCATTTGTTGAAGACCCTGGCAACACCTCGATGTATGAAGCCAGAGACTGCGAGTATAGATAGAGGATTCCTCCAGGCAGGTCTTACTTGCCATGCCCGAATCCAGGCAAACTATTTAAGCAGCTATGCTCTCGCTCACCACGGTACACAAATTTCCTACTGCTGACGTGGGTCATTTTCGAAAAAAACTTTTACCACACAGAAGATATTAAAAGTTTTCCTTCTGACCCATAAACACTGCTTATCGATTCGAGACGGTTTGCTTAACCTGCTCATCATTTCGGAAACAACTTGAGAGGAAAAATTAAGATATTTAATCTCTAGATAAATGATAAAGTTACTAGTGGTGTTACCATGCCTGTCTTATATTATATTTTTTTACTGTACTATCCGTCGTGAAGTTATCACCGCGACAGACTAACAGTAATTCTGCGATTGTGATCTATAGAAGTGGGAAAAACGAATTAAGAATAACAAGCAAGATTACGGTAGAGCTTCCTGTAGAATTACTTAATTTGGAGCGTTCAAGGATGTTTCAAAGTATATTTCCTCATTCGCTCCTATTTTGATTTCTCTTCCGCAAAACTTTTGACAATCCCTGTGAAATTGTCACCGAGCCTTACTTTTTGAACTGAAATGTTCACAGTATTCGAAATTCAATCAGAATCGTAGTATCCTATTATAATGGCCTTTTAAAGTATCAGATTGATGCAAAAATAATGCGCGTTTTCGTGTCTTTGAATCTGAAGTGGGGAAACGCCTGACGATGTGACAACAGACGGAGGGGTGCACCGGTGTTCACTATTGAGAAAAGCCATGAGTTTGTACATCTTTGCTCGGTCGGTTTGCAACTCCAATTTTCAAGGCCATTCTTAAAGACTGGACTTAACAGCAGTTCCTTGAACTTTTCGGAAGCAGCGTTTTTCGCGCATATCTTTCGTGCGGTACATAATTTTCGGTCGTCCGTTCGAACAATTGTAGTACACTATTGGTTCTTATGTCAATGAAGATATCAAGTCATTTGGTTGCGTCTAGACTGCACAGTATTCCTCGGAATCCCACTGTGCCTGAATATGTGCTCCAATAGGAATATTTGGACCGGTCATTCGCCTGGTCGCTCAATGCACGAGAAGCCTCTTTGCAAGTCGTTTTTCGACCTTAGTCGCCCCCATTGCGCCGCTCAAAGCAAGAGCAGCCTCTCCAAGCTCAATAAATCAATCACTCAACTTATTCGGTACCCCTATCTCGCCTGATGGACGCGATGCCTTCCTTAGAAGTACCTAGCACACAATTTTTTCCTTTGGGGTTCCGCCCCGCACACTAGTACGAGACATGGGCCCGTAGTAAACCCTCTCTCAGCTAAGATAATCTTAGCTGAATGGCTCCGCTGAATAATGGAGACATCGCCTGAGCAATCGTCCATTCCCACAATGAAAGGTGGGAGCACCTTCTTAAAGATGAAACTCATCTGAGAACAATTGCAAAGGTCAGGCTGACTCACTCAGCCCGCTACTCAGCCAACACTCCAAATCTTGGTCATAGACGCGAAATAGCGTTCACTCTGAGGAGAGTGTTGGCTGAATGGTTTTAAGTTGCTGCGGAGCAACTTAAAACTTTTCTCAGATGGTGTAGAGTTGCGTCTCTTCAGTAGCAAAAAATGCACCACAAGCGTTTTAAATGGCGTCTATGACGTGCAGAAGCACCTCCGCGTTTCATGCGCAGTTTTTCGCAACATTTTTCAACTTTTAGAGTGAACCAACACTAGAAAGCGCTTCTTCACAGCTGTATTCGTGCTATTTTTTGTTATTTTGTGGTGCGTCTACGCTCTTTTTGAGAAACATGCAGTTTAACGAGCTCTGGTTGATTCTCTTGTTTTTTAAGGTGAAGTGGAATATCCAACCAAAAATGGACACTGAAATGGTAGAGGAGCTGAACGCTTGCCATTCTCAAATGGCAACAGTTTTTATTTTCACGGTTAGTAGGGAAACTTCCTTGTATAATTGTTTGGAAGAATTTAATTGAGTCTAGTTTTTTTTCTTTTTTAGAATGATGCAATTTTGCGCTTCTATGTGAAAGCTCGATGACTCTGTCGTACACAAAAGGAAGGTGAAGGGCAAAACAATGCCAAGGTTTGCACTCACGTTCACTATTCATACCTTTATGATGGACCTAATTGATTTCAATAAAGGTATCATTACCTTGGTGTGACGATACATAGACGAGGTGCAACTGTTTAGGTACTGTCTATTTGGTGACACAGTGAACACGGCGAGTCGCATGGAGGGCAACGGAGAGCGTTAGTTCTCGATCTCTTTCTTATTGAATTCTCTGAGAATTTTTTTCAGCACTAAAAAATCCACTTTTCGCAACCCACCCGTGATGTGCTATCTGCTATCCCTGGTCCCGTGCTCGAGGAACGTGGCACCCTATCAAGGTTGGACAATCAAGATACTTTTTTTGGGAGCTTTCTACTGAAAACGGCGAGGGGCGACTATGGTGTTTTGAGCTTCACCGATTATCGAATATCATCTGCGATATTTGATTAATGATCATGTGCCAATGACTTGTTTTTTTTTTTGGGGGGGGGGGGGCGCAGTGAAGGCAATATCTGGCGTGGTCTTAAAAAGGGCATAGATTATTATGGGTCCATTATCACTGCGGTTTAAAAATTCCGTTTTCACACGGTTACCAGGACTACTAATTGCACTAATACCACTTCATAATTTCATTTTTTTTATTGAACTTATGCTTTCTCAATATTCTGTTACATTTACGGAGTGCTTGGCACTTCCTATGCTAAGCGATCGTTTTGTTTCTAACGTCCTCTAAATAAACACTTTTCCAGCCAGCCGCTGCGCTCGTAATAGCACAAGGTCTCGCTCGTCATGATGGGATTCCTCTTATTCCAGCTACACTTAATGAGTGTATGAAACATGTAACAGAGAAATCGAATTCATCAAAATGGTCCAGAGACTAGCTCTAGTGGTGTTGAGACCAAGACTGGCTGCGTGGAGATACCGGTACGCTACATTGAGTCTGTAGTTTGATTGAATATATGAATCTATGATTGAATATACGCTTTTCCATTTAGTCGAGGAAAGCGACGACTTGAGGAAAATCTCAAGCCGGTGAGTAACTCCGTCTGTGGTGCGGCGGCAGTTATTCGATCTAGCTCCACTGGTGATGGATTAGGAGGAGAAGCGCCGATTTTTGATGACGAGCAGGATGACTGTCCTGACGAAATGGTTAGTTTTTTTTTCTTCTACTGCAAACCAAATAGTTTCCAAGTTTTTGCAGTTGCATTATACCAGTAATACTAGTAGAACCTTTTTTTTGTAATTCTTAGGACCATTTTATCGCCGGTTTTTTAAAAAATATTCCTTCGACTCTGAATGTTTGTTGACCAAGTTTCTTCATTCTCTGTGCCGTTTGTATCGTCCATATAATTGGCTGTATTGGGAGCATTATCGAATAGAGGGGGTACAGGTTTGTGCTTTAGTTTTTGATGCGCGTTTGACAGGAAAATATAATAATATTTCTTGAAGGGCACTACTGCGTCGGCTACGTTCAGCTTCACGACTGTGCAAACGAGTCAGCCGGCTTCTTTCCCCAAATTTCCTCCTATTGGACGGATGTGTTGATTCGAGGTGGGAAGTTGCAGCTGCATTCGGTGTAAACCCTCATGAGGATATTATTTATCACTTAACTTGCAATGAATTCAGCCCATTTGATTTGGCGCGCCTGGCCTAACTATGGGCTAGCTTTGTTCTCTCGTGGAGTCTTGCTGTTGGTACTTTATATGGCAGCCCAGAAATTGGGCGGAGCTTCGGAGAGATCATCTCGGTGCCTAGATAATGGACAAGAGTTTCGATTCTTTCCATATTACAAGCGGAGCTGTCTATGTTTCGTCAGCGATGGTCAAGAAAAAAGATGTGAGTCCATAGTATTGCAGTTCTTTTCAAGCTACTAGGATTTTCTTGTTTGCATTTGTTACATTTGCTATCTACATGAAACTGATCTCAGCGTTGACACACACGATTGCTCGAAATCCTTACTTCTTCGCTCTTTCATACGCGCTCACACAAGGTGTTTTGCATAATAAATTAGGAATTTCAAGTTTTGCCACGATGCAGAGGGCGAAGTCTTGCCCATTATGGGACGTTGCGTTTAAACTACTATTTTTTATTGACAGACCTTGCAGCTTATTCCAATCGTTGTGCGGTGTAAGCTAAAATCATTCAAACGTCAAAGAAGAGGTTTTCTATGCTTTCTAATCCATCTTTGCCCCGGAATGTCAAGCACTAATAGACGCGGAGCGACGCTGTTTCACCTCACCAAATTCGCTGTCGGAAGTACAAGGGATGTAATGCGAGAGCTGTTAATCGAAATGAAAAAGGTCTGTTTATTTTTTCTTCATTTCTTTTTATGGCTCACGTTTTATTAGTTCTTCAAGGTACATTTGCTGACTTATTAAGGCTGTCAAACAGAAACATTCAATTTCAATCGATTTCTTGGCTGAAGACAACAAACGTGTGTGCTTATGCGGGATCTCACCAGCGCTGTGGAATCTGATTTGGGGTGCTCACACTAATTTGTATGAAAGGTTAGCGTAAAAGTTTTTTCTTCTGTTCTAGTAGTACCATTTGTTTCATTACAGCCCCGCACCAGAGCTGGTTGTCTGAAACATTTGCTGGTTTTGAAGGAATGCTTATAAAGTATCGATTGAGGATCTCCATGAACGGATCATTCGTCTGCTAACTCACGATTTTTCCTATTGATGTCTTTGACATGGGGGAGATGTTGGTTACGTGGCTTTGTCACTGTTGTGTTGCTGGGTTTATTATGAGTTTATAGCATGCTGTTTCTTTTAGGGATTCTGTTGTTATGGTGTAAAACTGGTCTAGTGTAGAGTTTTGAATTCATGTTTTCCAATTATTCCTCATTGTTTACGGCTATATAATAGAGTTTTAGTTTGTTACTTTGTTTTACTTTGTTGTACTGGGGAGAATGCCGGCAGCCTTAAAACTTTGCGCCGTTTCGCCCGCTCGTGGCCACCTTATGCACATGACACATCACGCGAAATGTGCTCTTCATGTCCATAAAGCTTTCCACTGTGGTCAGGTGGTGCAAATGTTGAGTTATCAGAAAAATGCAATCTGGCCACCCGCGCTCGCCATGCAAAAATGTGCTTGGTCCGCGGTGTGTTAAAGGCAACACTCCTGATAATTTTATAGCCGAGATTTTGAGTGTCTCGGTCTCTGAACAATGGTCCCAATAATTCTACGAAACTTGCACCGTCTTGACACCACTATTCTCGAGATAAAGGAACGTAGAGTCTGTTAGCTCAGAGATGACACCTGGTTAGACTTTGGCCGCAATTACGACCCCATCACGATTTTGGTCAATTTTTACGCCTTTTTGATATGCATGTGGTCTGACTTCTTCCACTTTGATGTTTCCCGACTGCCATCTAGTGAAATCTCCTTCCGGACGCATTCTGTGGACGAAGTCGTAATTGCAGACAAAGGCTACCCTGGTGCACTCACTAAGCTGACAGCCCATAGTTTAGTCCAGTGATTGTGCGCCCTACACTATTTATGGGTAACGTAGCAATCGAATCGTCTACGCATCCACACATCCCAATGGCATCAGTGTTATCGTTGTAGTTAAGTACAATAGTATGCGAGTTAGGTCGCACCTCTTCATTAGCATTCATATGGCATCTTGGAACTGCTCCCAACGCCACGTTGCATTTTCAGTCACATTTGATGCACAAAACACTTTCTCACGCCAAAGACTTGGTTGTTTGCAAAACTACAGATGCGATCGGGTTTCGAACCCTGTACCGACTTTGTCACTGGTAAGGAGCTTATCATTGCGCAACGTACACTACTAGTAATGCTCATGGTTGAGATGATGTCAGCCCAGTACGGAGTGAGGTAGTTTTCGCTTTAGCTGGTAGTGAACCAGACAACGAGTATTCATCGCGATGAACAAAAGGAAAAAACAGTACTGCAGTATAACAAGAGCAAACGGGAAGAATACAAGAAAGACGAAATGAGGACCAGCCAGTGATCTACGTAGTGATCATATCAATCGAACCGCGCTGGATATCGTCTGAGACCGTTCGTCTGAGAACGATGTTAGACTGACTTTTTTTTCAGCAAATCTCTGCTGAGGGGGGTTTACTACGGGCCATGCTTTCGTCGACCCTTGTTCAAAAATGGCGGAATATCAATTAAATCGATATAATCGATAAATCAACCGATTGTCCCAAGGGCAAAGTAACCTAAAACCTCCGCCGGCCCACGGGGGGTGAGTATGCAAAGTTTGGTCCTGATCGGTTGAGTCTCCGAAATTCCTATAAGGAACATACATACACACACAGACATTCTACTTTATTTATACAGATATATTAGAATTTATATTTGGGATCAAGAATCGTCTCTGTGGCCATCTCGTGGTCCACTTTTGGCGAAATCAAGGCACTACATTCTTCTCGCCAATAAGTCTCGTTCGGCAAATGAGAAGTCCAAAAACTGCGACAGAGCAAAAATTAGGTGAGCCGCCATTTCTGGTGACAATTCAATCAGATCTATTTCAGCAACAATCGAATCTATTGGGTTGGGGAATAAGTTCGTTCGGTTTTTTGAGAGCATTAAATTTATTTACTTCAACAACACAAACAAACAACAACTAATCAATTAGATACTCGCCTTCCTTGTCAATTACTTCTTGCCATCGTTTGGGTAGCTTCTCAATTCCTCGTCGGTAAAAATCTCCATTTTTTGAGACGAACCAATTTGTGAGCCACGACTGCAACTCCTGGTCGTTTTCGAATCTTACTCCACAAAGTGCATTGGAAAGGGATTGGAACAAGAAAAAATCAGATGGAGCAAGGTCTGGAGAATATGGTGGGTGCGGAACAATCTCCCAACCGAGCTCCTGGATTACCATTTTGGTGATGTTTGCAGTGTGGGGGCGGGCGTTGTCATGCTGGAGGAGCACTGCATGTCGAGATATCGAGCGTTTTTCGTGGACTGCTACAGCCAAACGCCGCAGTTGCTCACAATACACTTCTGCTGTGATCGTCTTGTTCCGTTCAAGCAGTTCCCAGTGTATGATACCCCCCATGTCCCACCAAACACTCAACATGATCTTCTTTGGATGAAGATCTTGTCTCTCGCGTGGAGTGGCGTGTTGATCCTTGCCCACCCATTCTTTCCGGTGCCTTAAATTCACATATAGACACCACTTTTCATCTCCAGTAACAATTTGGGAAGGGAATGGACGATGTTGGCTCAAAGCGAGGCGACGACCTGCGAGTAGGGAAGCGCAAACAGTCACCCGGTCATTCCTGTTGTTCTGGTTGAGGGCATGCGGCACCCATGCACCAAGTTTTTGCACCTTTCCCATGGCGTGCAGGTTGTTTAACACTGTCTTATGGTCGCAAAACATTTGCTCTGCTAATTCTCTTGACGTCTGTCTGCTATCTTCATCAAGGAAGACCGTTAATATTTTTTCATCGAGCTGAACTGGGCGTCCGGAACGATGCGCATCCTCCACGGCAAAATTGCCCTCTCTGAAGCGAGCATACCACTTTTGTGCTGTCCTAAGCCTTCTTTGATGTTTCTAGCTGCCTGGGCAGCACATGATCCCCGATTGAAGAAGAAAAGTAGTATATGTCGGAGATGTTCATTCTTGTCAACTTGAAGGTCCATCTTGTATGCGACAGAAATCGTTGTGTGACGAAAGAGCGAAGCAAGAGCTTCAATATAGTATGTTACATGCTATCTGATGAAGTTCGAATTGTAGTAAAAAAAATCATGATGAAAAAACCGAACGAACTTATTCCCCAACCCAATATTTTAGAAACACGACAGAGTTAAACCCACAGGGTAAGTGAGTGAGACTGCTATACACAACTTTCCCCTGAAACGACATGCCCAAGAGCAGGGAAAAAATAGACTTCATACTTATGAGTTGCAGCCTAATCTTGAGGGATGAGAGGGGTGGGGGAAGGGGCTCGTGCTGCTTATTGTTCGAAGAGATAAACTGGATGGGTGTATTTTTTTCTGTAAGTTTCGCCTAAGTTCACGGAAAGGAGTAGATTCACAAGGTAGGAGATGTAAGGAGCGGATGTATAACTTGTTCTCTAGACTTTGAGCTTGACGAGGGAAGAGAAATGACGTTGATGCGTTACAGGGGTATCAAAAAGTTTCCGGCCTGGACCACTTGCACATTAGCTACCGCAGTGAAATTTCAAAGGAAATAAATGTGCATCCCTCGAAGACCAAAACACACTTCATCTTGCCATTTTACTAGACTTATCGAATTTTATATGAATTTTTGTCAACCGAATATAAACACTCAACGTAGATTCTTTTTCGTTATTCGTTTTGTTCTGCTGAAGTACCGTCTCAGATTTTCGCACGGATTCTAATGGATAGTCCCTAGACCCCGTCTATGAACTGGCTGAATTAGCGAAATGCATTCGCATTGTCATGGAGTAATATAATTTTGTGAAGAAGAATGTCTCGTTGAAGAGCATGAATTCCATGGATGAACTTCTGCAGTCATTTTTTTGGCTCGTTTCCGAAAGGGGTGGAACGTAGAAGCAGGATTTACATAGAAGACTGTACAAATTGTAGCGTTTTAATCGATTTTGAATTTCAGCATTCATATCCTCCACTTTGTGATGCTTCTTCCATAAGAGTCGGCGCCTCCTCCTGCGCCTGCCGGTGGAGTAGCCGACGGCGCAGAACCAGAATGCAAACTTCCACTGCGAGGAGGACAAGGACAGTAGGCGGCGTCTGCGCCTGGTGCACCATCTCCTCCAGGTGCACCAGGACCGCCGGATGTACCAGCACTTCCTACTTTTCCAGGCGGTCCAGGTGGGCCTGCTGGTCCTGGTGCTCCGGGTCCTGAAATTTTAAGTAATTTATTCTATCGCTATTTTCTTCATGGTATTGCAGCTTGGGAAAATATATTTGAATTACCTGGGTTGCTTCCAGGAGCGCCAGCGTTTCCAGGTGGTCCCGGTGGCCCAGGAGGTCCAGCGATTCCTGGCAGTCCTGGTAAGTGGTTCTCTCCAGGAGCTCCTGGGTTCCCAGGTGCTCCTGCAGCTCCGGGTTTCCCATCCGGCCCAGCATCTCCACGTGGTCCAGGAGGTCCAGGAGGACCAGCAGATCCAACAAGTCCATCTCTGCCGGGTTGTCCAGCAGGACCCTGAGGTCCTGCAGTTCCGTCCGGGCCAGGAGGGCCTGGCGGTCCAGGAGGGCATTTCACACACTCCTTCATCATAGGGTAAATGTCAGCCATTTGTGACATTCCAGATATTCCTGCTTGGCCACTTGGGCCGGGCTCTCCATCGGCTGAACATTACGCAAATATTTTGTGAACAATTTTCAAAGTTACAAGAAGTGCGTGACTCACACCCAGGTTCTCCAGGTTGTCCGGGTGGTCCTGGTGGGCCTGGTGGACAATTTGAAGCAGGTGGGGCACAGTTGCACTGCCCGGCTCGTGCTTCTGAACAAGGGACATTAATAAACGCTATGACTCTGCTAGTGAGTGATAACATAAAATAAATTTGGCAAGAAAAAGATGGAGTGAGCGAGACCTCCTCCTGTTTCGTACTGCCTCTTTGCTCTTCCGAAAATTGACTCTATTGGTGGGGTAACGATAGAGCGTGTTGAAGGCATCAATTCTCGCCAAGCATCATCAGACTTCTCCTGCAAATTATCGCGATAGCGTCTTGATTATGGAACATCGAAAAACTTCTGACCTTCATTCGATTCATTCCACCACTCTTCCCAGCTCTACAAAGCGTTCAAAAAGGTAGAGGTCTTATTAAATCTAAGTCTAATTTAGAAATTCTAGAGAAGACCTGAAGGGCCTTTGTGACTTTTGTCGCCACGAAAATCGCTCACAGTTTGTTAAGCGGCGATGCCGCTCAAAAATCAGAAAGGCCATTGAAGGCAAGACTCGGCCAAAATCTTACCCTGTAGAACGTACTTCATGTTAGAGAGTTCTCTTTAATCTTACGATTTCTCTCAATCGTAAGATATGGGGTAGAACGTTAGAGGAAGTCATGGAAAACATGCTCCAGATAACAAATGCTGCGCGCGTGCATAGTGAACAACTACGGACAATCTGCGCGGATATAAGCAGATTGATGAACAATTCCTGACGCCGTGGCCCACCCCATCGAGGGGATCATGTGCAATCCCTTCGATATGTACTTTATCCTACAGGGGGCGCGCGAATTATTGGAGCGTGGTTTTTTGAGCCCCAATCAGGAAGGATTGAGTGAAATCACAAGTCATGTTATAGATGTCCTTCCTTGAGTCATCTCTACTGTAGACATTAGCTGGTTTTCCAAATGACCCTTTTCCTGTGCCTACACAGGCTTCGGGAAATCTCCTGGTCAAATCGCTGGTGGCACGGGGTCCGTGACAGCGCCCTTCCTTCCAAGATTTTCTGAAGTAGACTTTAGGAGACTCCAACCATACATGTATGATAGGTCACATCTAAGTTTCAGCTACAATGCGCTCACCGTTAGTTGGACCACCAAATGATTATCATGCCGAAAACAGGCGTTGAATCTAGCAGACCGTTTTTAGCTTTTTTTGCGAACTCAGGACTGCTAGTCATCAGAAGAGCAAATATAATAGTCGTTTCGGAACCGTGGAAAACTCCCAATTCTACTAGTAAAAAGTGGCTTTTGCAAGCTCGTCCGTCCCCAGTTTGCAAGACAAAATTCGTTCAAAATTGGTTTCACGGATGATTTCCTTGAATTTTAGCTTGAAGGGATTGTCCACGTAACTCAATTCATTGGCATTCTTATGAGCTCCGCTTCGGATATGTTAGTGAGCAAGATCTGTAGTACTAAATGGATAGCAATAGACTGGCTGAATTTCGTCCCTGAAGAATCCTGAGAAATTTTTCCTGAAATAACACTAGCGTGTCAAGGGTGGTCGGTGCTGGAAGCTTCCCCAAGTCTTTACAGACCCGGAAAGAGGTCACTCGGCAAACTTGCTGATATTTACGGTAGGTATTCCTCCCGCAAATATACCCACAACACGACCTATGAATTCGCTCAATCACCGCTGATTGAGGCTCAAAAAATCACGCGTCAATAATTTGTGCGCACCCTGTACAACGCCGTAAAAGACAGCAGGTGATGCACGTGATGTAGCATTGTTCGAGGACACGGACTCTGCGATCACTCGAACACCGTACCAAAATTGGTAGAAGCCGTGTGTTGTTGGCCTTTCTCAGGAATTTTTTTATTGTTTTTGTCCAGGAATTCGCCATGGATGACGAGTTCAGTGGAAATCCATGAAACGAAATTTTGCCCAGGCCTTGCCCTTACGGCCTCCCCTACAGCTTTAGTCCCCTACAAGCTTAACTATTTGTTTCTGTGAAACAACGAAGTTCTTTATAGCTACCCCCTCCTCCACCCCCGTCCCGTTAGGTTGCGACGCTGCCGAGTGTTGCAAGTGTACTACGGTCCTAGATTTCAATTAGCTGACATAAGGTTCCATGAGCAAGACAATTTATGGGATTTTCGGAAACTGGATTTTATCAAAAAGACCTCAAGCTTAGGCGAAAACTAAATAGACAACCTACTTTGAACACGTGCAGGTCTTCCCTCACATGGTCGACGAAACTGTTGATGTCATTCACGAGCGCGACTATGTAGAAAATACAGACGGATACTCCAATTGCACACACTGCAGTAGCAGTGGCAATTGTGCCGTTGGACACCATTCGAAGGCCGCGAGGATCGAAGAAGTCTGAACTCACAGGCAGGCGAAAAGCAAATTAGCCGTTGCGTCCGTGGCTTTATACTGCGCTAGCCCGCGAGATTTGCACGCGATAAAACTGCCTCTTACAGCAGTTGAAGATGTGACCGATTGCAAACCAGGCGCTTTATGAACATACACGGATGACTTGTCGTTAACGACAGATCGCACACCTGATGACGTAGATTTCCGCCGCTATAAAAGCAAATCTGCCAACAGAACGAAGTAAGCTCCCAAATCCAGCACCAACTGCTCATTTGGATCGTCCACGCTTCAGATGTCACGCACAGCGCTAGCTTTCGTTGTGGTTAGCAGCTCAGCACTCCTCGTGACTGCGCTCCTGGCCACTGCCTGGATGTTCGTCGATATGACACAGTTCGAAGACGACTTTATGAAAAGAATGGCAGATTTCAAGGTGAGTTCTGTGTATGTTTGCAGGGATTTCTAAGGATTTTTCTTCATCTATGCGTTCTATGGGGATTACGCTAACATCCAGTAACTTTGTACCAGGGCGTAGGAGCATCATTGAGACTTCCCGAGGTAAACATGATGACGCCCGTGTTAACGGTAGGCGTATTTGCAGTGTGTCTAAGCATTCACCTCGGTTTATCTCAATGATACATACTGACCCAGAGTAAGAATCTAATACAAAGTATCGGTAAGACTTCAGGGAGGCTATCGCAACCTTCAGCTTCCATCTCAGGAACGCGTTCAACGCGGATGAGTGGATTTTTCACGATTTTGTCTTTTTTTTACCTCATCGAAATTTCGTCCTCAAGCTGATTTTCGAACTCTCCATGCAACATGAATTCGGCTCGCAGATCCAAAAATACTCTTAAATAACGGCGTACAAAATTTATTACTATCAGGTTGTCCCACAATAAATGGCCGCAACCTAGCAATGAAGTTTTCGGAAGTTCGTAAATTTATAGCTAGATAGATAAAGGACTTAACAGGATAAAGACTTCCCGAGGTAAACATGATGACGCCCGTGTTAACGGTAGGCGTATTTGCAGTGTGTCTAAGCATTCACCTCGGTTTATCTCAATGATACATACTGACCCAGAGTAAGAATCTAATACAAAGTATCGGTAAGACTTCAGGGAGGCTATCGCAACCTTCAGCTTCCATCTCAGGAACGCGTTCAACGCGGATGAGTGGATTTTTCACGATTTTGTCCTTTTTTTACCTCATCGAAATTTCGTCCTCAAGCTGATTTTCGAACTCTCCATGCAACATGAATTCGGCTTGCAGATCCAAAAATACTCTTAAATAACGGCGTACAAAATTTATTACTATCAGGTTGTCCCACAATAAATGGCCGCAACCTAGCAATGAAGTTTTCGGAAGTTCGTAAATTTATAGCTAGATAGATAAACTTTGGATTATTATAAAGAGCAAGACCTGGTCTATCTATATCTCAAAAAGACTTCTTGAACATGGTTCCTGTGCTCTACCAATTTCTAGACTATTTTTCTGCCCTAATAGAACAGAAGCCAGATTTGGTCTTAGCTCTGCATTTGGCCAGGTAGTCGTGTTATAAGGACACAGAAGCTGTGACTAGAAAAGCACTTTCAGAACGATACGAGTTTTCAACTTTGACGTGGTGATTGCCATGAAACTTCTCAGAAACGAAAACATAGTTCTGGAAGAGGGGCGAGAATTCTGAAAAAATTCATAAATATGTTAGCAGCTAGGTTGGGTGCAACTGAATCACGGGTCGATCTGCCTTCTTGACAGATGAACTTCGCAAAAAATGGGCAAAGTGGATTCTAATTAAAAGCGTTGCCGGTCAATGCCTAGCTTGCGACAACATTTACTTTAATCCCTTTAATAAGCACTGCTGCGAAATTTTGCGGGAAAGTGGGCCCCTCTGACTGGACATTGCTTGATAAAATGAAGTTTTGTTTGTATCGCTGAAGAAGCTCTGGATATATTCAACGGACTTCAACATCCCAGAAAAAGGTGACTTTTTCTGATAGATGGAACATTGCTCGAAGAGTATAATTCACTAAATGCCTCGCCTGTTACCATTTTGCGTTTGGCTTCGAGATTCGGTTGGAAATGCCTCCGTTCTGGTGGGCCGAAGAAGTGCATGTCCACTGGCAGGGAGGGCAAATCCATACAAGTTCACATCCAACCAAGGAAAATTTCACTGAGTGAGGCGCCGGATCTCTCCTTGTAAGACTATGTTAGCCAGACCTTTGGCTAATAAAATATCCTTTTGAACTTGCAGTGAATTAACTTTTCCTCTAGAAAATTCATGCGAATCAATGTGCTGCGAAAATTGACCTTTCGCACTTCGTTGACTGTGATTTAAGCTTTCTTCTTTACATAAATTTCACTGTACCGCAAATATCTGCTGAAAATGCTGATCATAATACTTTTATTCCATAGGGAAATCTCAAGTTTGAGGTGAGTAACGCGTCTTGGAATGTGCCCCTCCAAAACGGCCATTATTTGTGGGACAATCTAATAGAAATAGGCTGCCGCAAAGCATAATAAACTAAGAGCTGAAAAAATCCACAGGTTCATTTTTAAGTGATTATTTTTATTGTTCTTCTAAATATCAATAGTTTTTCTGATCATCTACATAGATGTAAGGCTTAGGTTTTAATATTTTCTCTTTTGAGATTTCTCATTTGTTCACCCCCTCCACCGCCATTCCGCTCCATCTGCATTTGCCATAGTCGCCTACAGAAATTAGTTCTCACAATCGAAACCTGCTAGAATAACTGCAAGTCTAAGTGCTTAACTAAGGAATGTATCCAGGAAGAGTCGAACGACATCTGGAAAAAGATCATGACGGAAGATCATCATCGATCTGCAAGGGCAGCTGGACGTTTCTACCACCGTCGATTACGCCAACAAGCTGCTCGAACTGCTAGAGCGCGTGAGCTTTTTTAAAGACTTTCCGCTGGGTAAAATTCCCACTAACTTTAGTGAAAAGAAAGCGAATTATATCAGAGTACGGAGAAGCACCAACTGGCGTTCAAGGAGAAGCTTCAGCAGGTGCTGGCGCTTCAGGCGGTCCTGATGGCGCAGGGGGAGGTCTCAGTGGTGGAATCGGAGATCAAGCATGTAGTGAGTAATAATTGCAATTAGTCTGATGCAAAGCCTTTTTTCTGCTGAAGGCTTAACTTCTCCAATTGAAAGCAACCAACAACAACACTTCTTAGTATGCCCCACACCATCGTGTCCACCAGGTCCACCAGGTCCACCCGGATCCGACGGAACTCCTGGAGGTAGGGTCATTTTTTTCGTGAGGGATGGTAACATTTTTACAAATAATGCGTATTTAGATGATGGCTTGCCAGGACAGGATGGCAAACCTGGCGTGGCAGGCAGCGAGATGGACTTCGGTGACGTGCCTAAGGAGTGTATCAAGGTGATCATCAACTTTGTACCATCTTCATTTGATCTTGAAAATGTAAACCTCTTTAAGTGTCCTCCTGGTCAAGCAGGACCACCGGGTCCGGATGGGCCAGCTGGAGCACCAGGAAATTCCGGCGCTGCTGGAGAACCGGGCTCGGAATCGGGACCAGGAGAAGCAGGACCAGCGGGTCCTCCAGGTCCACCGGGACTTGATGGAGCGCCAGGAAACGCTGGCCCCGACGGACAACCAGGAGCTGCGGGAGAGAAGCAAATGCCGGGAGAACCAGGACCGCCTGGTCCACCAGGACCAGCTGGGGAAGCTGGAGGAGGTGCTCATCTATATTTCTATAGTTATAAGCACTCATATATTGAACACAATACTTAAGGGGTTGTTGAAATTTGCCTACTTCAAGCCAGTCGAACTCCTTCTCGCACTTGTTTCATTTTATCACTTTCTTCGACTGTTACCCATCTTTTTTATCCGCAGATCACTAAGATCTCCGAATTCCTCACTATCTTTTGGCTCATTTCCAATGGCTCAGAGGGACTATATATATGTAACCTATGTCAACTTTGAATGCGGATTCACGGAAATTTTCTCATTACAGAAGGAGAAGCGTACGCCCAGCCTCCTTCAGCACCCGGACCACCTGGACCACCCGGCCCTCCTGGAAAAGACGGCACTCCGGGTCCTGATGGACCACCAGGATCACCAGGAACAGATGGAGCACCAGGCGCAGATGCTGCATATTGTCCATGTCCTCCTAGAACTGGTGGAGAAGCAGCTTTGGGTGCTGGAGCCCAATATGCTGCTGATGGTGAATCGAAAGCTGAAGCTCCATCTGCTGGGTCCGCCGTCAGCGCAGGGTCTGCAGTTGGACCAGCTGCATCTGCAGCAGCTGAAGCGCCATCGACGGGAAGCGCGGATGCAGGACCTTCTGGTGCAGGTGGAGGAGCAGACCCCAGTGGTGGACCATCATCCAGTGGAGGTGCAGGATCGTATACATCCGCTGGAGCAGCAGCGGCAGACCCTGCTGGGGCGAGCGGAGCAACATCTCCGGTTGGTGCTGGAGCAGCACCCACCCCGGCCGCAGCTGCTGGACCAGCAGTTGTTGAAGGTCATCTTTCTACTCCTGGTACTGCCGCTGGGGCAGGTGGCCAAATAGATCCTGCTGCAGCAGCAGGAGGACCAGCTGCTAGTGGAGCAACCAGTGGAGCATCAGCTGCAGCACCTACTCCGGCTGCCGCTTCTGCAGGTCCTGAAGCGGGTGGTGCCGGCGGTGATGCTTACTTGGAAAAACCACCCATTGGGGCAGGTAGCCAAGGGGCAGGGTCGGCATCTGTGAGCATCGGCGGCAGTGGGGCGGCAGCCGGCTCATCCACTGCTGGTGGGACCACTGGAAGTGGAGGAAGTTATGCACAGGTCACCAAGAAAGCGAGAACAAAACTCGTCACCCGCAACGTGAAAAAACGAGCGATGTCGAGGAAGTCGACCGCTAAGGCACGAGGAATCATACAGAAACGAGGACGCACCAATCCGGCCGCTACCAAGACAAGCACCAGAAGGAAGCATTAATCAGCGGAAATACATTGATGTGAATAAATTCCATCATCTCGTCCATCATCTTTCTATGCGAATAGATAACGTATTGAGTCTTGTAGTTTCCAAATAAACTTTTCTTATATGAATTCTACCGCGCAAATCATGAGAAACTCATAGTTGCGGGTGTAATCTAACCTTTCTGACCTGAAAACAATGGATTACCTCTCAAGATGAACATTCCACTATTCACTTAAAAACGCAGAAAAGCTTATGAAGGACCCCTTCGCTTGCACCGGCCTGTACAGCCTGCTTTTTCCACACGGCCTACAGTGTTCAAAAATTACATCTGTTCACATAACTTTGGAAGGTATCTCAAATTAAAAACGAGTCCTAATGAAAGTAATCGTATATACAGAGAAGGTATGATACAATTGTCTTTTGAGACGAACATGAATAGATATTTCATTGGCACTGGATAATTCGGAAAAAAAAGACAATTTACTAGGACACTTCGATTATTCAGTTTCTAAGACGATTTTTCCTCAAGGCGCATCGCGACACGAAAACGTTGTAGAGAGAAGTTCAAATGGTTTGAAGTGAGTTGTATAATATCAGATGTTTAGAATCCGTATAAGGATAATGGACGGAACGGAGTCTAAACCTACTCAAACATTCGGGCGCTTGGAACGCCGGCCCACACCGTTTCTCGCGGCATGACACCTGCGTACAAACGCAAAAGTGGGCGGAGTTGGCGCGCCTATTCCTCCGTTAGTTACGCCTTATTCTGCGTTTGACCTGCCGTGATCCTGCTACGGGGATGGCAGGATGAAGGCACGCCATGTTCTACTGCAACCGATGACTAAAAAATAGTACAAAACTGAGCTTGCCGGGCACGTATGTGCTCCCTGCGCCAGCGCTCGACGAGTCGGACATCTGCGGCGAGGCGGATTTTTCCGTCCGCGCCGCGTCCGCACGCGACCGCATCCCACACATCTTGTCTGGCCAAAGGGTACACTGGGCCACACTTTCAACCGGGCCTCAGTTGGCCAGACGAGTCCCATCGGCTCGTCTTGACTCCGCCACAGCGGAGACTAGATAAGCTTTCACAGCCGTTTGCTGGCTCATATACACTTTCATTTCGAATGCTTCCGAAATGATCTTTTTGCGGGCGCCTACAGCTGTCGCCATAATTTTAGCCCACCCTGTATATTTATGCACAGGCCATTCACCTAGGAGTAAGCATCGCGTAGCGGCTCTGGCGCGAGTGGCAGACCACGCTGTATTATCCTTACAGTGCAACCTTGTCAAAAAGATAGACGGTATGCGCGTGCGGCTCTATACGCTGCGGCCGAGGAATCGCGGTGGGACCAACCCGACCCTCACACCTAGGGCGTGCCCTCTCGGCATCCATTGTTTAGATCCCACAACGTCGCTGCAGTCACGGAATCCGTATATCCTTTCAAGAAGAACCGTACTTCCACCGTATGCGCGCAGACATTGTAAGATCAGACCACTGCGATCGGTTTGCCACTATTGAATCGCCCCTGCATATAATGCAATTTTCAGCCTGTGGCAATAGCTATGCAACAATTACCAATTTTTCTAGCTGGTTTTTTCCAGTTTCCCCAACCGTATTCATTCACCTAAGAGGACACCTCCTAAATATGAAAATAGTTTCCTATCATTTCTCATTTCTAAATTTTGCTCTTACTTTCTGAACTTTCCCTTCAATCTTCCCTGTTCGTCTTTGGTGGAGACGTCGAATGTGGGCCCATCGCCTACGCTCGGGGAATCTGGAATCACTAATTGTGATTGAGAACCTCTCCATTTTTTTCCGAACTTCTCCCAAAACCGCAATTACTGGGAAAATTTAGGAGGAGGGGGGGGGGGTATTTCAGGAATCATTTCTCTCGAGAAGAGCTTCGTTTTGATTTAGACGCGGAAAGCAGATCGTGCTGAATCTTGGTGATAGGGTGTAGAATCATGACGTCAGCACCAGACCAGCTGTGAAAAGAGATAGTATGAACGCAGTTCATTCGCGCGGCTGTCGCCGAAGACAAAACTAGAAGCGTTTGCTATTTGCTAGGAATTCTCTTCTCCCTGTTCTTTGTTGTATGTTTCGCCGCGTCAAATTTGACGCGCCTCAACTGTAAGCGACTTCTGAACGAAAGCACTAACTGTTGGAGCACATCAGGCGATAAAGCAGTAGTCGAGCTTTTTCTCTGGATTTAGTGTCTGATGACTATGTGTATCTCACTCCTGTTACCTTATGGGCTCATTCCCTGTAATTTTCTAGTTAATACAGTCATAAACTGCTCTTTTTTAATACATAACGGACAATACGACCCACCGGTGAGTCGTACGGGAAGTTACGTAGAGGACAATACGACCCAACGGTGGGTACCTCGTACCGTTTTATCCCTTTTTCTTCGGTGGAGCAACACCAAATTCTGCCCCTAGGGGTTATTCTACCCGCTGAACACGGAAATGGCATCCATTTTGTACCATAACTGCGATACTGTAGGACTACTGTGGTCATACTGTAGATACTGTTGATGTATTTTCTCACAGCATCTACTGCAAATTTGAACTTTGGGGTTACGTGACATGCTGAACATGAATATGCCATCAGTCCTGCACCGTAGAGCAGTACTGTAAGTCTACCGTAGCGCAGTACTGTGGAGTTACTGTAGGCATACTGTAGATGCATTTTGTTCACCAAATTCTTGGTGAACAACTTTGGCAAGTGGGGTTATTTGACACGCTGAGCATGAATTTGACATTGATTTGATATATTGCCTTAAACTTCCGCAAGTAGTGCTGCAAGTACTCTAGACAGAACGATTCTCGCACGCCATTTATCTATTCTAATATCTTCACACTTGAAAAGTTACAGGATCTACATGTTTCATATCCTAACATAAAACGAATTCAAACTACACTATCTCGTAAATTAATTTGAGCACTTATGATATTTTTGTTGAAGCAACCAATACAAAAATGCTTATAGCACTTATTGCAGCGCGTATTGAATTTTTGGGTATTTACATCTGCAGAGTGAGATCCTCCTTCCTTAGAAAACAACTTAAAAATCTGTGAAATGACTGAAGTAGTAGCGTCGAACAATCCGTTTATCACTGCATGCATAAGGTTGATCTACAGGAAGACTCTTCTGTGGTAAACGGATGCCATATTTGAGATCAGAGTGCGAAATAATTCCATTTTCGGGCAAATTCTGATGCAAACCCTTTTCACAGTTCCTACAGTATGATTACAGTAACACCGCAGTGATGCGATACGATAGACAGTGGATATCATATTCTTAATCTGTATGTAAAATAATCCTCCTTTGCAAATTTTGGTTGAATTCTGATAGAAAAAGGTCTTTCTACAGTTTCTACAGTATGCATATAGTAACACTACAGAAGTGCTCTAACAAGTAAAATAGATGGCATATTTGTGATCAGCATGTCAAATATGCCATAATTCCCGCAACTCCAGTGAGAAACAAGCGCAAACTCGCTTTGGTCCAAAGTGGCCCTGAGCGGAAAATCTGCGTTGTCGCGAATGTGTTAAAGTTGGGTGGCCAAGCACCTGTCCATAATCAGTGTATTCACCTTTATCGGACGACAAGCAGCGATTGATAACGAAAGCTTCTTCTCGAGAGTCCAAACCTGACCTGTCTTATCGCTCACATGTTCATTTTATGCCAAACCCCTTATTGTAACTGCATGGTTCCCTTTATCCGTGTTGTTCATAGACTGCGTAAGAGACCTAGCGGTGGAGCCGCGTTCGCATGCGCTGCATCATAAGGATGCTGCATTCTAATTATCTGTGCATCCACGTACTTCATTGATATCACTCTTTTAACTCTCATCCAATCCTCCTGTTTCCTGCTCTAACCTGTTCAAATGGGCGAGGAATGGAGTTTTCTGCATGCTTACACTATCTCGAAATAATTAACGGATTCCATGCGTAGTGTCTTGAGGGGTGCGGCGGGACCCAAATGAATACGGTAATAGCTTCGCTGCCATTTTTTGTATGCTTGTGGCACGCGAATGCAACGATTACGCATTCTTCTGATAAGTGCTTCTTGGTGTTCATAGAAAAAAAAACAAAGAGCTAGGAAACAGAGCTAGGAAACGTTCAGATCGATAAAATCCGTCCAATGCAAGAACTCTCCACTCTTGTCGTTTTTGATACAGACAATAGCATAAGCATCTCTTACCCGCGTACACATCCTTCAGTTTATAGCTTGTTCCAAAAAGGAAGATGAAAGGCTATAAATGTAATCTCCAAACTAAAATGCAAGCACCTATGGTCCTTGTCAAAAGACAGAACGCGCGTGCGCTTTCAGAGCGTCGCGCCCACAGAATCACGGCGGAACCTACTCGACCCTCTCACTTGGAGCACGCTCTCTCCGTGTCCATCGTTTGGGACCTACCGCGTTTCCACAGTCAGTCACGGAATCCGTCTATCTTTTTGAGAAGGGCTCTACATCTGGTTCAGAATATAAACGCAAGATTCGCTAGGCAGCCACGATACCGCGCTCCGACTCGTCGCCTCCTTCCAGAGCTCGCGAAAAGCGTAGTTTCATCGACGGTCACTGTGACTTGTTAGTCGCAGTGACTTTCAAGTGCAAGGCCAATACGCCCCATCACTGTGATACCCACTCCTTGGTGAGTGGAGGTACACTGGTGCAGCAGGAACGCAACTTGAAGACCATATCACATCTAGGTCAAGGCCTATTTTTGAGTTTTTTTTTTTGTTTTTTTTTTCAAAAAGGCCTTCACTCCTCACTTGCTCTAAAGTTAGGAAGCGGCAGATGGGTGGAGGGTGGCAGCAAGAGAAGGGATTCTTATTGCGCTCGAGCTCCTGCTGCACCATAAACCATAGTGCTGCTACCGTCCTTGTAAAAAAGATAGATTCCGCGCACGCTTTCATAGCGTCGTGACCGCAGAATCGCGGCGGGACCTACTCGACCCTCTCATTTGGAGCATGATCTCTCCGTATCCATCGTTTGGATCCCACCGCTTTCCTGCAGTCACGTAGTTCGTCTTTCTTTTCGACAAGGACTATACAGTGTGTATCATACGCTACCAGTGGCGGACGCAGAAAGTGGGCGGGAGGGGGGGCGTGGGAAGAAAAGTGAAGTCTCCGCCGTTTTGGGGACCCAGACGGAAAATAAAATTAATAATAATATTAATTATAATAATAAACAATAAATAAAAAATATATTAAAAATAATAATAAAAATAAACAATTAAAAATAAACTAACACAAGATTTTTATTTGTATTGTAAAGTAATTTCGAAAATTTGGCGACCCATTCTCGGGGGGGGGCGCGCCCCCCCCCTGCGTCCGCCACTGTACGCTACAATCCCCTCTCCCCTCTATATAATAAACGGCGAAGCTATTGCGAAACTGTCTGTCTGTCGCCGGCGGGCTCCCCTGCTCAAGCACTTCCCAGCTGAAATTACACAAATCTTCTTCATTTCCTTACCAATCACCTTTTCGGGAACATCTTTTATCATGCGGCATTACTCGCGCAGAATTTAGACTGAAGACCGATGTATAGCTTATTAAGACAGTCTTTATATAGGAGAATAGGTCCCAATTTTTTCAAGCACAAAAGAGAAGGGGATCTGAGACCTGTCCACACGAGAAATTCGAGTTCTTTAGACTACTTCAGGGTTTCAGAGGGACTAATGAGCAGGAAGGGGTTGGGGGCTGTGAAGTAAAAATTTAAATTAACAGAAAGAGTCACGTAAGGTGACAGCTTATTCGAACAAAGCCGTTGAGTTGAGATAACCCTCAGGTAACGTGAAGCACCGGTCCGAGACAGAGCACCGCGAAGTGGCGCTCTGCTCGGGATGGTTTTTTTTTCAGGTTGAGGTAGCCCTAAGGTAACGTGGCGCACAGGTCTGAGACAAAACGCCAGGAAGCAGCGCTCTGGCTCGCTTTCTACATAAATCATTAATCGGACATTACGATGCGTCGTAATGACGATTCTGAAATGTTGCGCTGACGTTTTCGCATACTGTAACCTCTCCGAGTCGCAGCCAAGCAATCTCCTTTTTTCTTTAAAGGCAGAACCCACAGAAATGTTTGACATTAGGACCTCAGCACATTTCAGAGGTATCGGGAGAGCTCAACACTTTTTCGACGGCAATACTTTCTTTTGGTCTCAAAAATACTGTTTTTTGACGTTCATTATCTGGTTAAGTTCAACAGGAGTGGTCGAGTTGAGCGGGCCATGGGATGAAAACCGATGGCAAAAAATCGATAAGGCCGTCTTTTTTACAGGATAGGCCCTCGTAAAATCACTTGTTTCTTCTGAACTACAGCCTACTTGCATCGTAGCAAAACAAGTAACATTAGGAAAATTAGGCCACTAAGGCCCATGGCATACTTCACAGCGACACCGTAGCGGTGAAGAAAATGAATGGAAATGATGAGAATAAAGTGTTACGAGTTCTCATATCTTATCACACAGTTTGCATGGAATACCGTGCTGGCATAGGAGCCACTGTGAGAAAACTTGTGGTGGTGAACGGTCGCAGCGACAGCGTCGCTCTGTAGTATGTCCTAGGGCTTAACAAAGAAGTCACTTGAAGATCCAAACGCCACCGAATTCCATAATAAGGAAGAAATTAGAGACAATTAAAATTTCTCTGGAAACTAGCTCTAACAATAGTCAAATAGCTACAATTACTGTAGAATTCTAATAAAAAAGCGCAGTTGGCAGAAAGAAGAAAAAATTGAAAGGATGAGGAAATCTGTATAATTCTGGAGGCATAACGAAGAAATTCTCCTGAGAAGGCGATGGTTTGACAGTGGTCGGCACTTAGTTACCCGAGATGTTAGGTGCAGCCGGAGCGAGGCCTGCTGCATAGACCGATCATAGCAAATATCCTTCCGCTCAGAACCATCCTTGGACTCTCAGAGCACTTTAAGTTTTCTTTTTCCATTAGATGAGCATTGGTGAAATCAAGGATTCAGGAAGGAAAATGAAGTCTAAAAAGGTTTATCATCGATAATAGTCAAAGGTAAGGGAGAGATTCTTCAAAACATCGGGACTTTAAGCTAATTTTAGTTGCTTCAGTCAGGTTTTTTCTAATTAAAATCCTTTAATAATTTCAATTCATTAAATAGTTGCACATATTCGTCAATTACTGGGTCTTTTACAAATGAGCACAGTCCCAGAAAATCGAAGATTTTGTAATTTGTGAAAAGATGAAGTGGTGAAAAAGAGTGGCCAAGAACAATTTTATCACTCTATCATGACCATCACTACCGAAATTAGAGCATTGTGTTGATGTCTTAGTGCCGATAGCAACTTCAGAGGGCACTCGCTTCCCTCCGTGCCAGATGCCATGGGTAAATAAGGACCCGCATCCAGTTTTGACACACAGATGAGCTGTTAACACAGTCGCGACAACGCAGATTTTCCGCTCAGGGCCACTTTGGACCAAAGCGAGTTTGCGCTTGTTTCTCACTGGAGTTGCGGGAATTATGGCATATTTGACATGCTGATCACAAATATGCCATCTATTTTACTTGTTAGAGCACTTCTGTAGTGTTACTATATGCATACTGTAGAAACTGTAGAAAGACCTTTTTCTATCAGAATTCAACCAAAATTTGCAAAGGAGGATTATTTTACATACAGATTAAGAATATGATATCCACTGTCTATCGTATCGCATCACTGCGGTGTTACTGTAATCATACTGTAGGAACTGTGAAAAGGGTTTGCATCAGAATTTGCCCGAAAATGGAATTATTTCGCACTCTGATCTCAAATATGGCATCCGTTTACCACAGAAGAGTCTTCCTGTAGATCAACCTTATGCATGCAGTGATAAACGGATTGTTCGACGCTACTACTTCAGTCATTTCACAGATTTTTAAGTTGTTTTCTAAGGAAGGAGGATCTCACTCTGCAGATGTAAATACCCAAAAATTCAATACGCGCTGCAATAAGTGCTATAAGCATTTTTGTATTGGTTGCTTCAACAAAAATATCATAAGTGCTCAAATTAATTTACGAGATAGTGTAGTTTGAATTCGTTTTATGTTAGGATATGAAACATGTAGATCCTGTAACTTTTCAAGTGTGAAGATATTAGAATAGATAAATGGCGTGCGAGAATCGTTCTGTCTAGAGTACTTGCAGCACTACTTGCGGAAGTTTAAGGCAATATATCAAATCAATGTCAAATTCATGCTCAGCGTGTCAAATAACCCCACTTGCCAAAGTTGTTCACCAAGAATTTGGTGAACAAAATGCATCTACAGTATGCCTACATCAAAAAAAAACGATCACTTTGCATCCCCAAGCTATTCATACACATTTATCGCGGTGCGGTTTCGCGCGCAACGTGAGCGGTGACTACCGATGATGGACGGTCCACTCAGACAATCAGTGCGTGCGACCCGCGTGCAAAAGACGTTCAGCGTGCGATCCGCGTACTTTGCCTTGTAGCGTGACAAACAAGCGTGCCATCGGCGTACGTAGTGCATCCAAGGCCGATCACCTTGGATGAAACCATGGCTGCGCTAAAGCGGATGAAACCAGGAAAAGCGACGGGTCCTGATGACGTAGCGGCGGAACTATGGAAGTCGAGACACTGGAACTCAGCTGAATGGCTGACGTCATCTGGTACGCGCTGCGGTGGCACGGCATTCCAGAGGAGCTCATCGAGTGGGTTAGGATTCTCTACGCGGACCCGAGGAGCCGAGTGCAGGCGGCCGCGGGCACGTCAGCAGAATTTCCCATCTCCGTAGGTGTACATCAAGGATCAGCCCTCTCACCGCTTCTCTTCATCGTCGTCATGGACGCTGTTACGAGAGACCTCCAGAGACCGATGCCATGGACTCTGCTGTACGCAGACGACGTCATGCTCGCATCTGAACAAAAGGAGGACCTTGAACGACAGACACAGGCCTGGAGCGAACGTCTAGCGCGGTTCGGTCTTCGGCTCAATGTCAAAAAGACTGAGTATATGACGACAGATATGAATGAGCCCGCCACCATTCAGGTTGACGGCAATGATCTTCCGAAAACCGACTACTTCAAGTACCTCGGCTCAACACTCTCAGCCGATGGCAGCCTAGCCCATGAAGTCGTCAGTCGCGTCAACGCTGCATGGCTGAAGTGGCGCTCAATGACGGGAGTGCTGTGCGACAAGAAGATCCCGGATCGCTTCAAGTCGAAGGTGTATCGAGCAGTTGTTAGACCCGTCGCACTGTATGGTGCAGAATGCTGGCCGGCCACCAAGGAAGTGGAACGCCGCCTGGGTGTGATGGAGATGAAGATGTTACGATGGATGGCTGGCATCACGCGTGTGGACCGCATACGCAATGAAAAGATCCGAGAGCGGTTCGGCATCGCCACGATTGCTGACAAGCTCCGCGAAACCCGTCTGAGATGGTACGGCCACGTACTGCGCGCCAACAAAGACACCGTCTGCAAAGTAGGCCTTGATCTGGAAGTACCAGGAAAGCGACCAAAAGGACGGCCGAAGCAACGGTGGCTGGACACACTGCATGCGGATCTGAAGCATGTGGGCGCCCACCCAGACCAGGCTCACGATAGAGCTAAATGGCGTCAGAAGATCAGAAAAGCGGACCCCGCCAACGAACGGGACAAACGCTAAAGAAGAAGAAGTGTAGGTGAAGTGTAGCTGACGTAGATAGCCAGACATGCTTGTTTGATGGTGCTTTTGCTGTTCCAGTGATTTTTCATGTATTCTAGCAGCTTTAACATTATAAAGAGTGGACAAATAACGTGTGGACAGTGTTGCAATACAGTGTTCCATTAACTTTTTACATTACTGTATAGTAGAATAGCAGTCGCTTCTTGCAGAAGATGAGATATACCCCTAGAATAAGGTGATACGAATCGCATCATGTGAAATCAAAAGCAATCGTAAAATTTGCAAATTATTTCCTGAATTTCCTCGTACTATAATCTAAAAGTTTTACTAGTTCACTCCTCATTTTGTAGGGAAAAATGCTGCTTCGTCAGCAGCATACTGAATTGAGAAAAACTGAGTGAACGAATTACAAAGAGAAGTTTCTTGCCCATAGCGGCGCCATAAACGTATGCGTAGCACGGATCCTCGTTCTCGGTGTTGACCGTCTGCAGTGGACTGTCATCAGGATCTAGCCAGTTCACTTTTTTTCTTCAGTTCCATTTTTCTCAGTTTTGTATGCTGCTGACGAAGCAGCATTTTTTCCTACTAAAGAAGCAGTGAACTAGTAAAATTTTCAGATTTTAGTACTAGGGAATTTAGGAAACGACTAGGGAATTTAGTTTTACGGTTGCTTTTGATTGTAAATCATGCGACTCGTATCACCTTATTCTAGTAGGTATATTCCATCTCCTGTAAGATGCTACTACTATACTACTCTACAGTAATGTAGAAAGTTAATAAAACATTGCATTGCAACACTGTCCACATGTTATTTGTCTACTCTCTCTATAATGTTGAAACTGCTAGAATACATGCATAATCACTAGAACAGCAGAAGAACCATCAAACAAGCATTTCTACCGAGCGGCGATCTTTTAACGTGCCGTCGGCGTGATTTTCGCCGCTCGCACGCTGATGGGTGCACGAGCCGCACAGTGCGGAAGTTAGTCAGCCAGCGGCGTGCATCTGCAGTGCTATCGAGCGGGACTCGCAAAGCCGGGTCGCACGGTCATCGCTTCTCGCTGGCACGGGAATTATGGCCCGCACGGTTCGCTCTGGTTGTCGTTTACGGTGATCGCTCTTATGGTAATTAATGAGTAATATGTATATTGTCAATAGTGTTCGGGATTACTGGTTTATTAAGTCAATATTTCAAAATTTACAATAACAAGCCAGCGATATTATTATAGAAGACAGAAACTACTGTCTTTTTCACTAATCTTGCCACTTGGCCTTCCGCCAAGATGAGGTAAGTTTGGCCACGTTGTTATAGTCAAGACATGTTTTGGCGCGCTTCCAGCGATCGATCGTCGATTGATAGCGCCAATTTCCATGATTTGGCGTGTGATAAAATGCGCGCTGTGCTGTTAAACAAAACACATTGAATTGCTCTGATTTTTGAAACAGACAGTACCTTTCCCATACTTCATGCGGGGACTGGATGACAAAATGAGCTATCATCAGAAATACTCATGGGAACATTATGTATGATACTTCAATGAAAAGTCCCTAAACCTATCATGATAGACTCGAAAACACTAACTCAGACAATGGAACGGGCTGACCGCGGCACCAATAGTTGGCGGACCGTAGCCAACTCCGCGGTCAGCCAAATAATTAAGCGCGGTCGGCCAGATTTCTGTGCGCGGTCAGCCCGCGAAAGGTCCGCGGTCAGCCCGTCGAAGTGACGTCGTGGCGTGCTGATAACGGCAGTAATACTCAGACAATTTCGGGGGCAAATCCCGTTCCGAACGAGCGGGGGGCGAGGGTCGAAACGAGCGTTTGGGTGTTTTCGCCCGAGAAGTAGTCGCGTTCAGGCCGCTGTGGGGCCGCTGAAAATGGGGCTTCCATTCCTATCCGCCCGCATACTGTCCGCGTTCAGGCCGCCATGAGCCCGCAGACTACCAGGCGCTACTGCTCCTAACCCAGCGCACAAGGTGGTATTCTCCACAATTACCTGTCAGCTGGACGCACCGTGACAACCTCTGGCAGCTTGGTCACTGCTTGGGCACAGTCTCGCACGGAGGAGCTCCGGGTTCGAAGCTATTGTGGATCCAAAGTGATCCACCGGAGTAAAAAAGCAACACAAATATGCAAATTCTTATCAGAAATACGAAAAGATGGCTGTTTGCAAGGCATGTCCATGGTTTCGTAGTGCTAGCCTTTTTCTATTACTGAGAGGATTCGAACCAACCTGACCATTCCTTATGAACGACTGAGAGTCCGCTGCTTTATCCACTAGGCCATCCATGCTGCTGATCTCTTCCATACCGGTGTTGCCTTCATCCTTTATCACGTGCGTACTACCACCAACCAATCATTCCGACCGGGCCATTTCCTTATTGAGCCGAAATATGTAGTCGTTCAGACCGCTTTTTGGAGAAATTTGCCGGCGGTCAGTGGCCGCAGAAAGCGGGCAGATGCCCGACACTCTTCACATAGCGGGCCGAACCCCGACATTGGTGCTTTAGCCCGAATGACTCTGCGTTCAGCCCGCGATTCGCCCGACAGCGCGTTTGGCCCGCAACATTCGTGGTTTCCGCCCGCTGTTTGTCCGCTATTGGTCCTCGTTCAAATGTTTCGTCGGGGATTTGCCGGCGGTTGGAACGGGATTTGCCCCCGAAATTGTCTGAGTAGTTGCTGATGATGTGTGGCTGACATTTTAGGTATCAAATTCAACATCAGACAAGAAATTTCCCCTTTTATATCTGGAAATGGCGCAGCACAAACCGTTCTGAAAAATAGAAAGGCCAAAACCACCAGGATTCATTCGTATTCTTCAGATTATGTGCATGAAGGTTTTCGCTTCTGTGGCCATTCACCAGATGCACAATATTAATGGCCAAGCTCTCTTAATGAGAGCTTCACTCCAAAAATGTCTAGGTAATGGCACCCAATCCCCGCAAACTGCGGGAAGTTCCACTGCTTCATCAAAAAATGGATGTGAGATACTTCTTAATCTCCTCAACATAGAGAAAGACTGTCGTTTCATATACATACCACCCATTATACTGTCAGTATGTTGACAAAAGTTGCACCGTACATTGTGCGGGTCCTACAGGCCAAATTTGGCTGACCGCGGACAGTACCGCGGTCAGCCAAATTTTCGATAAAGGGCCGCGGTCAGCCAAACTTTCGGCTAGGGACCGCGGTCAGCCAGCTTTCTGTGCGCGGTCAGCCCGTTCCGCATCTCATGGTACCGCGGTCAGCCCGCGGAGCATACTTTGGTACCGCGGTCAGCCCGCTCCATTGTCTGAGAAGTTAAACAGCTCAAAAGGAAAAGTGAGACATCCAATACTTATACTAGTAACAAACATCAAAAGCTGAAAACATCACAGCTCCTGTAAAAGAAATCAAACATAATCGTGGTTGATGAATTGCATCAGATGTTTGGGAGTGTTGTAGAAGTACTTCGATTGTTTATGAAAGCATACCTACTTGTTGCTGTCCATATCTGCAAAACTTATTGATATTGAAACATATCATCGTGCCGATGATGCTCCCCGCGACCTCATTCATATCAAGGGCCCCTAGAAGGCGGGGCCCACCTTTTGGCAAACACCCCGATTAGCACAGTCGTCTATTTAGCACCCACGGTGCGTGGTTGTGAGGAGCAATAAATCGCTTGTGTTCCCTTTGTGTCCTGTATTCAAAAACCACTGAACCACTCGATAAGAGTAAGCGGGCAGAAGACCCAAGAGACTTACGCGCCCACTGAACAAAACATCTTCAACTCAACAAAGATGTACGACTCACGCGCGAGCAGCTTCTCTTTCACACAAATGTTTCGGTACTGAATCAACTTTTTGGGACCAGATTATCCTTCGCCTGAAATGCGCTTTCATCGCCACATTGAATGTTCTTCATTATTGAAGACAGACCGATTTGGAAAACAAAACAGTGTTAACCTCTTGGCATTTATTCCACACCTAGAAAAGTACGGCAAGAATGCCCATGACAGTCCTCATGGGCATTCTTGCCGTACTCAGCTTTTCATCTTGCGTCTGCAACCGTATCCGACATTTTAAAAGCTTCATAAACCATATCTGAGCGCACGACGCGAAGTGAGTGCTGTCAATGATAAGGCATAAAATACATATAAAGAACAATTTCGACAGTTACGCAAACAATCAACTCTTCTTGCAACAACAAAAACGACAAAGAAGCAAAACTCGACATTAATATGAATACAAACCAGCATGTATAAGGTATCGAAAAATTCTTGTTTTCACTACCTCTTACAGGCCCCAGCGCAGCTTGTCGGTGGGCAAGCTGGGCTTCGTAAAAGGGTCGAAAAGCAAAAGGGGCTTCGTACGGGTTCGGGGCCGAGCCCCAGGAAAACTTTGAGGTGTTTGTTGGTCCAAAGAAAAGAAATGCGTTGATAAAGGCGATGAAAGACGAAAAAGGCTCGCAAAAGAACTGCTCGTCGCTTTAGCAGAGCAATTGCGGCGATTGATGTTGAGAAGTTCGATTGGAGCAGATCATGTACAGGTTCCCATAATCCGGAGGACTTAAACGACTCCTGCGCCGCGGAATCTGCATGGATTGAGCTGGAATCTTCAGTGAGATAAGAACTAAGGGAACACTAGAAGATTTTGGGAGAGACAATCAAAACTTATGTGAACTAGAAAAGTATACGCTCACATTCTGAGTCTGAGTGATTGCAGGGCTCTCCCGTTAAGTCGAGACTTAACCGATAGAGACCAGATTCGGGGTGAAGAAGCGTCATGACACTCACAATAAATGTATGATGTCAGATCACAAAACTTATGTGAACCAAGAAATTGTATGCTCGGTAAAGGGGCCAGCCTATTTTCGACAGGCTGGGGTACAAGCTGAGCCTGTCGGGGGCATAATTTCCCTATTCAAACACATAAGTTTCCAACCTCCTACCATGCCTCCTATACTTTTAGGCATGTGCTATCATACACCTCACATACTATCACTTATCATCTCCTATCTTGTGAGTATTTGCCCTTCTCCGCTCGCTCCAAGGCACTATAGCAAGCCGTTTAGCCGCGCTCCAAAGCGGAACGCCGACCCAATCGAGCCGGCGCGGGAACTGAAGTCATTTGAAAGCCCCTTTGAAAGCCTCGGTCCTTTTTTTTCTACGAAGGCTACTGTCATTAGTGTGGTCTCTACTTTTTTCCAGAGTTTCTATTCCTTTATTCTCGATTAGTTTGTTGTTCTGTTCGGCTTTTGGCGACTAATGTCGACCTTATCGTTTCCTGATTCCGTCAGTATAATTTCTGCCGCAGTGTGGAATGGTCGATTCATTGATTGCTCTTAGTAAAGAATTATAGTTATGTTTTGTCGGTTTACACTGGTTATTGCAGTTATGTTTTGTGGTTTCACAATGGGTTATCGTCTTTTAATTGCTACTAATTGCTTTAATTGCAATCACGGAGAATGCTTGTAGAATTGCTATCATTGGATGCGGTCATTCCCTTCTATCTATAGTAATTTTCAGAGGGGGCTTCGTAAAATCTGCATTTTTCAAAGGGGGCTTCGTTTTGGCTACGACCCTAATACAGGCTCGTGCCGGGGCCTGACCTCTTAAGGCTGGATGTGCACATGCACGCACGCTCGCAGAATATTTTTTGTGCAATTGCTCGTAGTTGCAGCGTCTGCTCACGCGCTATTTTAATTGCAGGCCGCTCGCACGGTAACTTTACTTGTGGCCCGCTCGCCCGGTGATAGGCTCCGCCCACAATTTTAGGCATCCCGCTTGCACGGCACTTAGCCCGGAGGTGTTGGTGTGACCCAGCGGGAATTGCTCGGCAGACGGCATCTGAATCTGCCAGCTCTACCCACAGGCAGATCTTCGGCAGCGCCTAATTATCTCGGGTTCCCAAGTGCTACGTCCCACACGGACAATAAACATTTCATCACGCAAATGCACAAAACACTTCAAAATGAACAGAAAACGCGATGAAACAGAAAAAAAACACTATACAACAAAACAACAAAAAACCCTATATTTTTATGAGCGGCGTCCATTTTATTGCGTAACATTCCGTGCGGTGTATACTCAGACATTCGGGCGCGAGTCCCGCCTGACAAAACGCCCCTTTTTCATTTTCGCGACAAAATCCGGTGCATCGGCCGGAGACATCATTATGGTGTTGTGGGATTGATCGGAAAATATTGCAGGATTGTGATCGTCACGTGGCGGTATGCGCCTCCAGCGAGGGGTATATAAGGGCGTCAGTTTGCAAGTAGATCTTAGCCTACTTTCCGCCTCGGCGGAGAGTGGAGTCCTTGGCCCACTGAGGCCCGGTTAAAACCGTGGCCCACTGCAGGGACCAGGCGAGATGCGTGGGGAGCGGTCGCGCGCAGATGCGGCTCGGATGCAGAAGTGCGTCCTGATCCGCTAGTAGTGGCCGGCATCGGCGGGTGGAGTGCGTGCGCTCCTGAACTCGACGCGCATTTTTGCTTTCTTGTGCTTTTCGGTTCCAGGACAAAATTCGATGTCCTAGATCATGATGCTGGGTATCATCGTTGGGACAAAATCGGGCCTCCGCCGGAGCTCGCGGGACAAAAACGTGCAGTTTTTAATGACTCCCACTCACACTCGAGCGGGAGTCATGATTTTTTCAGGTGAAACTCGCGCCCAATGTCTGAGTAGTGAAGTCGTTTTGACAGTGCACTGTCCGCAACAGCGGCCCTCTTGCCATTGGAGCCTAAGCATAAGCCTGAGCCTAAACCTAAGCTAAGCGTAACTCAGACATTCGAGCGTTTGGAGCGCCGGTGAGCCCGCCCACTTTTGGCCGATGCAGGCTTCCGGCAGGTAGTCGTGGGTGGAGGAGGAATACTTGCCGAAGGTGCGGATGGAGCAGGAAAACTTGCTATGAGCGCGCATAGGCAAGGGATATGCAGGTTAACCTGCACCCCGTTTTTTTTTTCTCCATTGCCACGTGGCAGTGGAAGTGTATATGAGCCGGCAGACGGCTGTGAAAGCTTATCTAGTCTCCGCTGTGGCGGAGTCAAGGCGAGCCGATGGAACTCGTCTGGCCAACTGAGGCCCGGTTGAAACTGTGGCCCAGTGTACCCTTTGGCCAGACAAGATGTGTGGGATGCGGTCGCGTGCGGACGCGGCGCGGACGGAAAAATCCGCCTCGCCGCAGATGTCCGACTCGTCGAGCGCTGGCGCAGGGAGCACGTACGTGCCCGGCAAGCTCAGTTTTGTACTATTTTTTAGTCATCGGTTGCAGTAGAACATGGCGTGCCTTCATCCTGCCATCCCCGTAGCAGGATCACGGCAGGTCAAACGCAGAATAAGGCGTAACTAACGGAGGAATAGGCGCGCCAACTCCGCCCACTTTTGCGTTTGTACGCAGGTGTCATGCCGCGAGAAACGGTGTGGGCCGGCGTTCCAAGCGCCCGAATGTTTGAGTAGGTTTAGACTCCGTTCCGTCCATTATCCTTATACGGATTCTAAACATCTGATATTATACAACTCACTTCAAACCATTTGAACTTCAGCTGCGTGTACAAGGCATTCACCCCAGAGTAAACATCGCGTTGGAGACACGCACGCGAGCTGATCCATTCCATAGATCAAATTCTCAGTCGAAAGGCTACTTGCGAGTGGTTTTTAGCGGTCCGGACGTAGCCTTTCGATTGAGAATTTGATCTATGGAATGGATCAGCTCTTGTCTCCAACGCGATGTTTACTCCGGGGTGAATGCCTTGTAATGTCCAATTGTGGCATCTGCCTTTTCGACTGCCTTTCAAGACATGAATATTCTTCTTAAATAGGTTTAGTCACCGTCCACTTGTTAGACAGGTTAAACTGTGGTTTCACTATTGATTTGCCGTCGAATATGGAGCTCGTGGTGCAATTGCAGTCCGCCACTGCATTTAGTTTCACGCCTAAATTACGGTCAGACTAGTCGCGAATGTTGTGCAGAATTCATTTTGTGTCTTTCTCTCTGTCAGTCTTTCTAAAGGAATCGACTGCTGCACTTGGTTCTCATGTGAAAGTCATTTCAGATGTCTTTTAGCCGAGGCGCCAACACCCTAAAAGTATCAGCAAAGTTATTCGCTGAGAACAGATCTCGCCTTGTTGCTGCACTGAAGGTATTGCTACAATGTTCATTGCTTCTCATATCAGTAGTATAGCACATGCCGCAGCGGCAATAACGAGCGTGACACATGATTACAGGGGAAAACAATTCCTGGCAGTGTTGTCCTGTTACAAGGGGGAAGCGAGAAGAATCGGTACAATACTGACGCAGAGGATCTACCTTTCAGACAGGTACACATATATGTGTGCCTTTTCTAACATTGTATTCCAAGCAGTTCTACATTTCTCAGGAGTCTTATTTCTTCTGGGCTTTTGGTGTACACGAGAGCGACTTCTTCGGTGTTATCGATGTTGATTCGGGGAAGTCATGCCTATTTGCGCCTACGCTAGATCCATCTTATGCTATTTGGGACGGGAAGTAAGTTGAATGGGTTTCTTTGCTTTGGAGATGAAACTTCTCTGCGCCTAATAGTAAAACTCACAACATTTCATACATTAAGATAGTTATGTAGGACCTGTGAGAGGTAGATTATCTTGTAGTGGAGTTTTCGGGACATTGTGAAGCGTCCCTCTTTTTTCATTTGATCTTCTGGCTTTCTAAGTGATGCTAAAGTGCAGGTTCTTCTTGCATTACGTGCAGGGTCAAGCATGACGATGGGAAAAACCGACCCTCAATACGACCCCCCTCCCTTCTGCTCCCGCATGTTTTCTCTGTACACTGAACAGTTTCAAGGAAGAAGACACAAAAGAAACATATTGAAAATCCGAAATTGGAACTAAAACAATCTTGAAGTCGATATGCATCCTTTCTTATCCGATAGGACCTGAATGCCAGCAGGAACGATCATGCCATTACGTGTCAAAACAGGACTGGTTGGCAGCGCATGCGAGGAATCGGTTCCAGCGTTGGCATTTGCGCGCCCACGGGTTCGATTGCCGGCGCCTTCAAGAAGTTTTTGCACGGGTTGGAACCGCTTCGGGATTTAGCGTGGAGTAGAGAAGATTTAAACATTCGAAAACGAAGTGAGGGAAGCGAAGTCGATCGATTACACATGTGAGAGTTCGCCTACAGGTGAAGCCAGTTTGTGGAAAACTAGGGTTACTTAGACCTCGTACTGAGGTTCTCTGACTTGAAGTCAGCAAATGCTTTTCTGTCTATCGATAGAGGACTATCAGCTCTATCTTTTGCCAGAGTTTCAATTTTCTAGACCTTCACATATCTTTGGGAGCTCGATGGGAAATTTGGCGAATTTCCCATCGAGTTCCCATCTAAATTGCGGGAAAACGAGCGAGCTTCGTACAGCCAGATTCTGTACACAAATGGGAGATTTCCTCAGCTAAAACTCGTAGAAGAAAATTCTTCGTGATATCTGTAAATTGCTTCTCAGTGATTTCCTAAACAGTTTTACTCCATTTTCACCATCTGCTCAAATTGCGAGATTTTCACTTCTTCAACTCACATGAAGAGAGTTTGCCTTTTACCGAAATTTCACTACCTTTATGTAATGGAACTCCAAGCATTGATTATTCATCCCCATTATCGCACCCCAACGATTGTTCCTGCTTGAGTGAGTTAGATGGGAAATTCCCCTCGGAGACTCGAAAATTTGAAAAATTTTCCCATCGAGCTCCCAGAAGCATATGAAGTTCTAGAAAATTGAAACTCTGGCAAACGATAAAGCTGATCGTCCTCTATGGATATGTAGGAAAGCGTTTGCTGATTTCGAGTCAGAGAACTTCAGCACGAGGTCTAAGTCACCCTACGTTTCCACGTTCTGACGGGCCCTGGAGGCGAATCGTCGCATGTGCAATCGATTGACCTCGCTATCCACACTCTATTTTTTAACATTTCCACCCTCTTCACTCCACACTTGATTCTGAAATGATTCCGACCCGTGCAAAAATCTATTGAAGGCGCTGGGATTCGAAACCGTGGGTGCGCTGAAACCGATTTCTCTCATACGATGCCAAGCACTCCTGCTTTGACTCGTAATGACGTGATCGTTCTTCGGCGGAACGTCATTTGTCATGTCATAAAACAATCATGGATTTACATTCAGTGGTCAAGCCACCCTCTACGTACTTACCCACCCACACCTCTAATAGGACCCCCCTTCCCAGCCCCCTCCCATACTCCCATACGACCCCCTCACGGGAAATTCCCATTGGAAGCTTGACTCTGATTATGTGGGAGAATCGAATTGTCAAGACTTGTGATACGCGTTAACCCATTGACGAGACCAAGATGTAACAAAAGTGATTCTGTGCACAAAATGTGGCTTCTGTGCAGATTGTTCCCATCCACAACACAGAAAATTTAACGCAATCATTTAACTGAATCAAAAGGTCATTGAGAATCATTTAACGCAATCTTCCTCGATTTCAAAATCCCATGGTTTTCATAGTATTTACTACAATAGAACAGGAATCTTTCTTGGACTTAATATTTGAAACATTGTTCAGAATTTTCATATGAAAATAGTGCAAAATAGTTCAGAAATGAGGTCCAGTAGTTGATAACAAAAGCGTGGCTCACGGTGAGCCGCGCGGTCCCACACGATCAAAAAAGTGCTGCTCACCGGTGAGCCACGCGGTTGTCAATGGGTTAAACTCCATGGGACATGGCAGTCTGGGCTAGGACGCACGAACACATAACCACAAAACCGTACTAAGAAACCAACCTTTGCGTCGTGCGTCTCCTAACATTATGGGATAACCACTCACATTAATCATCGTTGGTTTTCGCTGATAACGTTCCGTGAATCCAAGCCCTGAGTGTGCCCATCCACTCATTCCACTGAAATTACCGTTCTTTTTCACGTCGTGTCCTCCTGCTTCCTGTTTTAACCTGTTCAAACAGGTGGAGAGGTGCGTATGTGCGGGTCCCGCTTGCTGAAGTTTTCTAAAATCGGTCAGCTCACATAATAATATGTCAGCAACGACATTGTTTGCTTCCATTTAGCACATGAGGTGTTTTGATATCACTCCGATACAGAAACTCAGCTGTGAATCATACGCAACTTTTATGGGTACATCTCCAAAAAAAGCATGTAGAAATTATTATCAACTTAATTCAGGATAAACGATGAAGCTTGGTTCAAGAGTAAGTATGAAGTTGACGACGTTCACTTCAATAAGGAGAAGGTCATCAGTGATTATCTTCTCAAGCAAAACACAAAGAAACTTCTTCTACTTGTGAGTGTCGCCATTCTTTCCATTCTCTCCGTACATTGATTGTGTGAAAGTTGTAAAGATTACAGAGAGCAGAAAATACGGATAGTGGTAATGTTCTTGAGCCAGCTACGTTTGCAGGAAAAGAATTGTGAGTCGAGATAGCCATTCTTTGCGTTTTAGACATAACAGCGGTACATAGTCCTTCAGAATCAATTCAAGATTAATTCAGATTTAACGTTGATACCGATTTGTTATATCCTGTAATCGCGGAATTGCGTGTTTTCAAAACAGATCGCGAGTTACAGGTAAGGGACGCTTACTTATCATACGAAGTATGCACTTCATTCAGGAACCTATATACGGTAGTCACTGCATTAAGGTTATGAGATACGCTTGCAAAATTGCATCTGAAGCTCATCGTGCCACAATGAAAGCTATTCGGGCTGGCCTCTACGAGTATCAGATGGAAAGGTGGATTTTATCTCCTCCTTTATGACTGCATTTGTTAGAATAATAGTTGCCACTTCAGTGTTTTCCGTCACACATCCTATTACCATGGTGGATGCCGTCATCTTGCGTACACTTGTATTGCTGCATCGTAAGTCCATCATTTGATGTTATGGTATGATCTCACACAAAAGTTACAATTTTTGTAGCGGTTGTAATGGCTCTATCTTACATTACGGACACGCTAATGCTCCCAACGAGAAGCAGATAAAGGATGGTGATATGTGCCTTTTCGATATGGGACCAGAGTACAATTGCTACGGTTAGAAGAAACTTCTTTTCTTAATTCCTCGCCGTATACCAAAATCGTGAAAAGCTATTTCTAGCATCCGATGTCACCACATCATTTCCTGCAAATGGCAAGTTCACGGAGAAGCAAAAAGTGGTGTACAATGCTGTTTTAGATGCGAATCTATCAGTTTTCAAGTCAGCTAAACCCGGTTGGTATCCTTGGTGGCCTATCTGCTTCTTATGTATTCTTTCTACCCACTCTTTTTTTGGAATCCCACAGTCCTTTTGTAGGTGTTCGATGGACTGACATGCACATTCTTGCTGAGAGAGTTATCCTCTGTCACCTTAAGAAAGCAGGACTCCTTAAAGGTCAGTCATCTATTTGATAAAATGCAATGTACTATTTCATCTGTGCAAGGTTATTTGAATAAGACCATGAATATTCCAGGCGAGGTCGACGATATGTTAGCCGCTCGCATTGGAGCCGTGTTCATGCCTCATGGACTGGGTCATTTCCTCGGCCTCGATGTGCACGACTGTGGAGGTTATCTTGGGGTAAGGAAGTTTTGTTGCACCATGTGTGCGTTTTGTTGTTTTCACTCTTGAATCAAATGCAATTCCGGGATGCTCTCCCACGCTCCAAACTCGCTGGTTTGAAATCGCTACGAACAACTAGGACGCTGAAGGAAAGAATGGTACGATCATGTTGAATTCTTTTTTGTACTCCAGTAACCCATGCTTCATCGTGCTTTTTCGCGTCGTGCTAAATAGAGCACGGTTTGAAATATTTTCTAGGCACGACCAGGTTTTGCAGGAGACCTTCACCTTGGAAAGTTGAATTTGAAGCACTTTTTTGAGAAATGCGGAGTCTTTGCGACAAGATTACCGGCAAAATCCACAAAATTCTGAATGGCTCCAGTTTTTAGATTACTCTTGAAGCGCAAAGAGTGCTTTTGAACTGTACTTGCGGTTTTCCATGAAAACGGTTTAGAGGAAGTATGAGAAGGAAAAACTACGGCTGCTGCTGTTCTTTCATGCTCTCATGACAGCTATTTTTTATCAGATTAGGTTTCGAGGACTTTTTCTTTGGGAACAATGGGACGACAGCCATCGAGCAGATGTGTTCTGAGAGCTAGACTAAAAGTGCTGTGCCACGGCCGCATAAATCCATAGATAGGCTCGAGTGCGGATCAACTGTGATCGTCGAATGTGGGACTTCGTTTTTTCACTCAACCAACTCTTGAAATGACCATACTCTGCTCTAAAAAAAAGCTACCCAGTATGGATTTTGCATGGTAGTATCGTAAGCGTAATCAGGAAGACTAGTTGACACATTATCCCACCTGAAACAGTTCTCGAAAACCGTATTTTTCGCTATTTTACTCAAAGGTTGCGAGCTGAGACGGTTCAGGCACCGAAAATCTGCACTGAATGCTCGCGGTTTTTTTTTTCTTGTTTCCCTCTAATTTCTAGGTTGATTTTCCAGTTAAAAAATGGTCTGCATCCAGCAATATCAAAAGAGATTTGGCTTATCGAAAACTAGACGGTGTACCCGGCTTCGCTCGGGTGTTCAATTTCTCCCGGCCATTTTAAGCTGATGCCAGCATTTGTTGAACCAAAAAATTCTTTCGAAATGTTCATTATTTCATGATCAGCTCAAGTGACCTTCCTTCAGCCTACCCCTCCTTCCCTCAAAGAAATGGGGTGAAGTTGTTTGACTGGTAAATAAATTCTTATAAAGTCTTATCCACGTTCAGCATTTCGGAAAGTCCCAGAAGGCACGTCTTCACCGACCCGTGTGCAAGAATGTCGAAAATTCAATATAACAGATAAATCGATATTTCGCCCAAAATGGTTGCCATATCCGTATTCAGCGTATTGAGGTGCCCCAGTACATGGCCTCATCGCCTCCTGGGCAAGAATGGCGAAAAATTAATAAAATTAATAAATCAATAGTGTCATACAAAATGGTTGCCATATTCGTGTTCAGCGCATTGAGATACCCCAGTAGACATGCCTTTACCACCCCGTGGGCAAAGATAGCGAAAAACCAATAAATCGATATTTCGCCCAAAATGGTTGCCGTATTCGTGTTCAGCGCATTGAAATACTCCAGTAGGCATCCCTGGTCAAGAAGAGCGAAAAATCAATAAAATCGATATAATCGATAATCCTAGGTGCAAAGTAGCCTATAACCTCCGCCGGCTCCCGAAGAACCTACATGCAAGATTTGGTCCAGATCGGTTCATCCTCCGTGATTTCTATTCCGAACATACAAACAAACAAACAAACACACACACAAACTTTCGCTTTTATATATATATATATATATATACAGATGTGCCCATAGAAAAAAATGAGCGAACAAACGATGTACAATACAACTCATTCCCACCCCCCTCCCCCGCCGCATAGATCGAATCACTTGCAGGTTTTCTTACTCTAATAATCCTTCCATTAAGGTAATCACAATCGAACCCGGTTGCTATTTCATCGATACCTTACTCGACGCTGCGTTCAAAAATCCAGAACAGGCCAAGTTCCTCGTTAAGGAAGAGATCGACAAGTACAGAGGGGAAGGCGGGGTATGTGCATTCAGCGACACCATTTTTGCAATACATTACCGTTGATGATTTAGGTTCGAATAGAAGATGATGTTGTGATTTGGGAGAAGGGAAACGAAAACATGAACGACGTCCCCAGAACTGTAGAAGAGATTGAGCAGTTCATGGCAAGTGAAGTTGTCAACGACTCCACCATACAGAAGAGCATAGCTGATCACCTGAACAACCACTGACCTTCGTGTGTTGGCTCGTGCTATAAGAATCTACTAACCTAATAAGTGCCTGTATTATGCTATGTACAGTCTATTAGCTCACAGAGGGCGCCCGATCCGACTTTGTCCGCAACTACGACTTCACCATTTTTAGGCTAACCGATTTATTTTTTGCTCTTTTTCTAGTTTGTATGTCGTGTGATTCCTTCCATTTTGATGTCTCCCAACTGCCATTTAGTAAAATCTACCTCCAGACGCATTCGCAAAGTCGTAGTTGAGGCCAAAGTCGGGTCAGGCGCCCTCTGTGAGCTAATAGACCATGCTAATAATATTAACTACTATCTCGTCTGCAAGCTTACACTTAAGTGACTGTGATAAACACTTGGAAACATTTTTCCTACATTCTACCTCATAACTAATCTATACAGGAGGTAACAGCGGGAATCTAACCTCATTTTTGTTATACTCCAGCACTTGAACAAAACTGGTAGAAGCACTTAACGATCAATGTGCGCCTTTATACATTATTCATAGTAACACTTAATTCTGGTCCGTCACCCTCTCACAACCATTAACGTCCCCAATACCTTTATGTAATGATAATTTCGTGTCTTTTGGTTTACAATGTGAATAAACTGCATATTTACGTATTTATTAGTACCGAAATAACATCTTCCTCAAATCAAATACCGCGGGATAGAGGAAACCAATAGTTTAAAGGATGGAATTAGGTCCTTCTGTACAGTCAGTTAACAATTACAAAATAGGAATGAGAACAAAAAGAAAAGTCGAGATGCAATTGATGTACCGGTTGCAGAATTCGAAACGGGTTCAAAGGTAGCCTCCAAGCTGTTCTTGATACACCTGAAAGGACATATTAATTATGCCTGAATGAAATCGTGTAAAATGGTGCTGGTTCTAAATTCTGTTTATCTGACAGTCTCTAGTAAGCCATGTCAGGAATAACACACGCTTGGAACTAATTAGTTTAGAATTTACATGAGCAAAGAACTGAGAAGATTAATAAAAAACCTACACCTAACTGAACCACATCTATGGAGAGCGTCACCTTAGACTACGCGCAGAGTTCCCGACGCCGACGTCGTGAGCGTCGATCAGTCAGGATTGGATTGACACGAAGTCAACTTTTTTTTGCGCCTTCACGCCGCCGCCGTCAAGAGTTTGTAAATGCGTGTGAAGGTGGAATGCGACGTACGCTGTATTTTTGCAATGGAAGGAATGCGCTGCACAAACCGCCGCAGCATCGCGTCCGCAACGACGTTGTCGTCGTCGGCATCGGGAACTCTACGCCCTGCCTTAAAGTATCCCCTGACTTCGCCAGTTCAAAATGAATAAAAATGAACCGGCGATATAAGACATAAGGGTCGTGGAAATGATACATATCGATTGTCAAGTTACATCGCCATGGATCGACTACATCGCGTGCTGTAGCACACTTCATTTACTGATTGTCGACGGCATTGAATCATTCACTGGGTTCACCACACTAAAATTCTGATATTTAAGCTTTATTCGCATTTGTTTTCCACACCGCTATAGTAAGCTGTGGTAAAAAGCTTTCTACGTTTGAATTATGGCTTTTGATTTCGAAGGACTATTTTAACGTTTCAAACTGGTTCTAATTCTCTCTTTCACCTAGGGAGCATAATTATTACGTAATTTCTCAGAATTTTGATGGAACATTCACAATTTGAAGGCATGCAAAGTCGGTTATGGAAAAAGAAAAGGAAATCACTCTGAAATACTGGAAGTTGGGAACAAATTAAGGGGATACTACTCGGGTAAACGGAAAATTTTACCTATAATCTAAATAATTCTAGAGCAGGGAGTCCGTTACAGTGAAAAACCCGCACAAACGAATAGAAATAAAAGAAATTTCTAGGAAAAAGAAGGAAAAAAGTGAGCGATTCAGTCGCATCGCAACGTCGAGACGTAGCGACGCGACTGCATGAAAAATAAGGGAAATCGATGAGGACTTACAAAACCAAGTATGCCCAGTGCGCGACTGACTAGCGATCTGGTCGCCACACCAATCCTCGTGAGATTTTGTAGAAATCGGCCGCGCGTCTATGTAGTGCTTTTGAAAATGAAGGCGAGTGGAATGACCACGGCAGCTTCTGTGATGTTTGCAAGTCAAATCGCGTGGCGACCAAATCGCCGTCGCTGCAAGTATGCCCAGCCCTTATCGATCGTCACACCCAATTTATTATCATCCTTCCGACGTCTGGGCTCTCCCCATTCACTTTATCCATGTGGCGATCGCGACGACAGCCGGCTGTGGTGGCGATCGCCACCATAGGTGCGATAGTCGGAGCCGAGGCTCTCCCTTCCTTCACTTCGAACGAGGGGTGTATGCCAGGAAGAACGATAGCTGGTAATACCTGGCTGCTATGAACCCGTGTGTCAAAATCCCATGCAACTGTAGCCACGCCCCTAGATACATATAGAGATCCACAGGGGCCAACAGCTGCATGTTTGTTAAATATCTTCCATCAATGAAGGAGATTATGACGAATTTGAACAAGATTTAGTGGTGCAAAGGCAGTTGAAGCTTAATTTTCATTGAAATAAGACACATCACCGTTACGGGTTATTATGTTTTTATCGTAGAACCCAAAAATCCACATTCGATCTAGCCCTGAACCAAATAGAGTCTTCGGTACTTCATACAGAGTAGGCTAGCATGCGCATCGTGCGAGATGGGCGTGGCAACCTGTACATGGGGTACGCGGTGCGGCTGGCATCTGTCACGAGCTATCGTTCTTCCTGACCGCCACCCCGAACGAGGGGCCAGCAGACCCCTTTCACTTAAGCGAAGGGGAGGAGACCGTGGCAAAGCCCCGGTACAAAAAATTGATAAATTTTTTTCGGGTGATGGAAACGATAAAGGAAATGAGAAGAAGAAGAAGAAGGACGCAAATGAGGGGAAGGCGAAGTAACATAAGATAATATCAGGAATAGCATGGCTGTGAGTGAAAATTTCCATGGAGTGAAGAGTATCCTAGGATAGCTGAAACCCAGGAGATGAACAAGTCACCCTGTTTGCATAGAAAAGGTGAAGACTTGCGGAACTCTTTGCGTTTTTCTAAATCAATACTTTTCGCGTCAGTTTCAGTTCTATGATTAATAAAAGTATTAATGGAGAGTGAATCGAAAGTGGGACAGTCCATGGCAAAAGAGGAGGAAAGACTGTATAATCTGAAACCAACTGCAAATATTCTAGTCAATATCTTAAGGAAACCAAATTGAGATGTTTGAGACCGGTGAAAATAGCAAGAAACAGTAGGTTTTTCACGAATTCTTCCTTCATACACAAAACCAAATGAGATGTTCAGGACATGATAGTGAAGTAGAAGAAATTATCTATCGATCGGTATATGATATGATGGGTAAAAATGTGTCCTGCGCTGTGCAGGAGGGGGGTGGAGCCAAAACCAGTACATTGGCTCCGGCCAAAAGCGAGACAGTGCAATGAGGGAGGAGGGCGCAGAGCGAGAACCGGAGCCATCCTTAAAAGGCCGGCTCCGGTTCTCGCTCTGCTAGGTTTAATTTCACAAAGAGTGATCACTATGTACCTTTCACTAATACGTGCACGTTCCAAATAAAGAAGTTATAAGGGGAAAACAGCCGTTTTGTGGCACTTTTCAGTATTATCAGAAGGGAAAGGGTCGCTGTGGGTGAATTACAGGTTATTGGACATGAGGAGGTAGGACAAGAAGTGCTGATATTCCTCGGACCATCCCATTTTGGAAAGAACCGCAATTTGAATGTTTTTTCATGTTGAAATCAGTGTCAGATTTTCCTCGTGGAGGCGATGACTCATCGCGCCGCCGCCATCAGTTCGCTGCAGATGGAAGGGTTTACCTGAGCTTGCCTAAATAGATGAAGGCAAACGGCAACTGAATAACTAACACCTACGTCTGTAATGTGCTGCCCCCCCCCCCTGTAGTCCGGTCGTCGCCTTTTTTTTTTGACAGCCAGTTACGGAAGCTGCTGCTACCCCCCCCCCCTCACCCCCGGTCTACGACCACCCTTCACTTTTGGCCTCGCTGACAGCCTTCAGACCCTTCAGACCACCTTCAGTTCGCAGACCCCCGACTCCCCCCCCATCGCACCTCTGACCGCCACGATTGCTGGCGAAATCTGGGGATACTCTATGAAACTGCTTTTTCACTAATGTGTACATCCAGACAGGAAAGGAAATGCAAGGCCAGGGCTACTCACCACAGAACCCGTAGCTCTGCGCAGGGCAATCGTGGCTGGACCACACAGTCCGTTTGCATGCTTGGACGTGTCTGCATGTTCAGACATGTTTGGTATATGATTACGATGATATCACCACTGCCAATAGCATCTGTGGTCAGTGAAAGAGAACAGTATCACAGATGTAGATGGTGTGAACGTTACGTTTCATGCAACAATTGGGACGAGACCCTTGTAGACGGGCGGACTCTTTACAAAATACTCAACATGTACACCTTCGTTTGTTAGCAAGGGGACCATGGAAACTAGGTAAGTATCGCCACAGCGTGGCGCCTTCACAATTCGGTGAACGAACTGACTAGTAAGCTGAAGAAAATATCGGCCCATTCCGAACTGAATCTAGCCCTGGAATGGGTAGCTCGTCGCTGTAGGTTCGCCCACACTCACCAATTTTTTACCTGTAAATTCCTACACGACCTTTTCGGATTCATTAGTTTACAAACAGTAAGAATTTGTCTCCGCAAGCCTAATGTTCACTTACTTTTTCACTTTGACGTGCATGAAATATACTACATTGAGATGCATCAAATAAATCGATGGTCCGAACATGTCTGAACACATAGGTAATAGGCCCGGTGGTCCCACCACGATTGCCCTCTGCGGGTACTGTAATGAGTAGCCCTGGCCTTGTATTTCCTTTCCTGTTACATCCAGTCCTTTTTTTTTCTGTCTACATCCTCTCCGTGATACCCTAAAGAGGTAGTACAAAAAAAAATACAAACAACAGCAAGATATAAAACAAACGTAGGGGATCGTTTGCGCAGAAAAAAAAATGATGAATTTAGAGGCGGAGGTGGTTGGTGAAAACCAACCTCTTTATGCTATGCGCAAAGTATTACAGGTAAATTTAGAATTGTAAAGGAACTTGAATATGCACACCCCTGCAGGGCAAACCACGAGACCCAAATAGACCCTACTGATTGAAAATGAAACCGTTACAACAACGCTATTTGGAACAAGCACAGTGTCTGTCATAGTCATCCAAGTCTGTGAATATCGCATACCTCCCCACATTCTTTTCTCCCTAATGCCTCGCCATCCAAGTGTGAGTACGGTTGGGTGCCTATCAAGAAATATGGGAAAATCTAAGGAAGTGGAAATCATAGTAAGGACGTTCATGAATCTGATTATGTAGTAGTGGTTGAAGGCTTCCTAAAGAAAAGACATAAACACAAAAAGACGAAGGTAGACTATCGTGAATTTACAAATCTCAAAGTGTTGATAACCAGACGCGCACTATTTTATATGTGCACCAGTAGCAGATTTCATGGACCGTGACCATCGCCAACTTCATGCAATGGTTCGATGTGAATTTGAAGTAACACCGTATTAGCACCAGCTCAAGGTCAATCATCGTTGTTCATCATTTGCACAACAAGCTTCTCACGACACCGATGATAGCAAATTCTAACAAAATCTTAGGAAAAATTCGACACCTAACGTGCGCAAACTTGAAAAAGAAAGAGGATTTGACGAATGAGAAAATTTGCGAATAACCTACGTGGTATGACACTTGTCAAGATTTTCTTATTCACAGGTTCAATCTCAAAATTAAATTATGAAAGAATGTGATACCTCAATGACATCATCCTCCTCCATCTCGAGTGTCTTCGGGGTGTCATCGTCATTGATTCGGCGACCGTCGAAGAGGAAGCTAAAATGATACCATTTACGGACGAATATCACTCGAAGATCTTTCCGGATACTTCAGTCAACTCTCATAAGAAATTTCGAGCACTAACGTTAGGTAGTCAAATGTGTTCATGCGTTTTTAACCAATTTTCCACCTACTTTCATTGTTTCCATTGAATACAAGCGCTTTCGAATGAGCACACTAGGAATGTGTGCTCATTCGAAAGCGCTTGTATTCTTTTATAAGGTTGTGATCGTTTCCCGATTAGTCTAGTCTCGCCTAGGTTGCAGTCATTAGAAATCGATATCCCCGGGTGCAAAAACCCTCATTTCGAACTCAAACTTATGCTTTAATCCGCCTTTCGCCGTGATCGAACAGCGGTTGATGAGGCTCAAACGCTTGTCTTGTTGAAAGAGTATGTTACAGCTGACAATACCTCTCAAAGTTGCCTCAGCCCCCACCCCCCCCCCCCCCGCCCCAAACGGACAAGAAAAAATTGGGTGGACGGAGGTTAACTACAAATGGCGAGCCCACTTACAATAGATGACTAGAGCGGTCACCTCGTCCACTGTTCCCAACAACTACTCGTCCCTCATAAAACTGCAAAGTCAGGAAAAAAACTGTGCAATGAGGAAAAAGGAATGTGACGGTCCGATTCAAGAAAAATAAACACCGGCACCTCCTACTGTGTGACTTCAGTCCTATAACAAATGCAGCTTAGGAGGTTGAGTACAGCAACATCTATCAAGTGAGCTTCACCGCTGAAAAAACAGTGCAGAAGTGGATGTCCGATTCAAAAAGGCCAACTTTAACCTGGTTCTAGACGCGCAATTTTTACACAATGAGAGGATTTTCCGCTGTTTTGCTGCAGATGTAGAGGAGAACAACTACGCATGCTGATTATAAGACTTAAGTTCAAGAGCGCACTATGCGAAAAACATGTAAGGGTTCAGCACGCAGTGACGCTCCACATTTTTTTCCGTTGTGGTTTTCTCGACCAATTTGAGACCTTTGGGTACGTGTCCCATATGAGTCGAAAGCACTGTTCATGCTCCACAAGAATTTTGTGATATTGTTTACTTGAAACAATGATCCAGTAAAGTTTTGAGCCTACGAAATGAAGTAATGAATCAATGGAAAACAATACTAACAACACCTGCCTCTCGTGGCGCTCAACTGAAGCTCGAAAGGCAACCAAAATTGCCCAGGCGACCTGTGCTAAGTATGAGAGTTGTTTTGCTTAGGATGACTGATCAGTTTTGCTTAGGATGACTGATCACAAGCGATCCCCCGAATTTAAAGAAAACGTATTTGGTGGCGATATCATCAACCACTTCAATCGAACAAATTTCTTTCGAGGAAGACATGGGAGTTGATGATGAGAAATCGTGTTGTGTATGAGGACATTATATTTCTCAAAGCTACCATCTTAATGAGATAATTCTGCTGAAAGAATCCAATCGCAAAAGTCTAGTCATCCAAACACATAGTAACGTCGGACACTACCCTTGCCAACATTTGCGAACTGGCCCTCCACGAGTGCGACTGATGTTTCTTAAGCATTTATATTCTGCAGGGCTTACGCTTTCGAACGGCATTGGGTGCTTCCTGATTCCCATTGGATAAAAGAAGCAAATGGTGTCTCTAGTTGGCGTTTTTCTTCTTAATCCGTTCTTTTCATACTGATAGATTGTAGAGAAAGGAAAGAGAAGATATAGAGCATGTTATAGAGGAATAACAATGGGACAAGCAATAATTAGCGTGAATCCTACAGACTATGCAATACTAGGAGACGCATGACGTAAAATTGATTTGCTAGCCTGGTTTCCCATGGTTTACGTTCATAAATCCTAGCCCAATGTCTGTAGGCCTGAGGCAGTCGCCAACCACGATGGGGTGCCCTTTGATAGGCTTCACCCTAGAATACTGAGCCTACGCGTTTTATTTTCCAAAATCGTCCATTTTCCTGGAATTTATATTACAGCTTCATTTAAATTTAAACAACTTATAATCTTCTTCAATTCATCATCTTGTGCATTCTTCTGGAACTCTGCCAACACTCTACTCAGCAAATTGCAAGCCACGTCCCCATCTTATGTGCGTTGCACTGCGTGCATATCCACAGGTCATGGCGGCATGGGCATGGGACCCTAACTTCTTGGAGCCACTCAAAGGCAGTATATCACCTCTTTCTCGTGTTTAGCTTTTGGCGGATTCTGAATCTCCTTGATGAATCCAGTGGTATACACGTTTTCTGGGACGGGATTTGGAAGTTTGTCGAGGAAAGTGGACGCGTGAAGAGCCCAGGTGGTGCGTGAACTGGCCCAAGTGGTCCGTGAACTGTACATTCGGACCCTCCGAAAACAGGGTTTTCGTCACTTTTGTGTGTTTTGTCGTGCATCATTGGAATCAACAAGACGAAGAGGTCTAGAGCCCTTGATATCCACAATCCACGTAACAAGGTGATACACTAACATTGCCGGTTCGTTCTGATTCATTTAGAAATGGAGGAGTCTGGCGTCACTCTCAGCAACAAGGTTAAAGGTTGGTGGTGGCCTTCATGGTCATCTAGTTGAGGTAGCGGCACAAATTAACCGATCATCATTGATCTACCACAAAAGTACTGGAAGATTACTTCTACGTAAGAATTCCTACACGAAAGAAAGCCTTACCGCAAGGAGGAAACCGCAACACCGGTACGATCCGCATAGGACTTCTTCAACTTCCCCATTGCAGTTCCGTTCTTTACGCGAAAGTGCACCTCATTAGAATCCTGCAGAAATACGGTTGGAAAAACAGAATAACAGGATAGGAGAATAAGAGCACACACCTGCCCAACGACTTTAAGCTTAATGTACTCGACTCCAGCGTCTCCAGCAGCTGGCGCTTCACTGCCGTTGTCTGCCATGTTTTCTAGAATTATATACACATTTCATATCTGTCAAATAAAGAGTAATGTTTAATCGCGGACAAATGGAAAAAAATATTATTTTCAATGGACTAATCCACAGAGGATTACGCGTCATACTTCCTCTAAGCATTTCAGCGGCTCAATGCTAGATATTAAACCAGTGGAACTATTTCCATAACGGTACTCTAACCCAAAGATTCTTCGCGTTTTCTCAGTGTTAAAAGCTGGATTTAGCAAAGAAGGAGGGAGGAGGTTTAACAGGAGTGGATTTATGCTATAACCCAGCAGGGAAACAACCACAAATATTGGACTACTTCCATGGAACAAGAATAAAAGATGCGCAATTTCGAAACAGCGCAAACGTAACTGCGGAGCAAACGGCGAGCGGACGCACTGCCAGTATCGATCGAAACTGCGAACGCACAGTTTCGCGCCCAAGCGGCGTGCGTGCGCGCTCGCGCCGCTGGCTGGCAACCCTTCCAACACACGGCCTGTACTTGACTGGGGCAGCCTCGAAGGCTCGCTGTTATAGGAATTTTAGGTCGCCGCCAATCGATAAGGGGCGTGGCAAGGCGACGTCATGTGGGCGTGTCTGAGCGCTACTGGCTGCGGTCTGTTATTGGCTAAATTCCTTGCGATTGCGCAATATTGAACCATTGCGTAGAAGGGGCGGTGCAACGGTTTTGCGATTGATCCATTCAAACGGCTTTCGTCATGGGGTAACTTTTACTAGGTGCGTGCGTTTGACACGCGTGCGTCTACATGTCGGTTTTTAGGGACGGTGAACTCACTGACAATGATGAAGCAGCTTGAAGGATGTGGTACTGATGCCAGCATTTCTTGTGCGTCCAAAGCGCAGACGAGTGTTCCGCCGATGGATCCCGTCACGAAATCCTGATGAATGATAAGCATTTCATACACCAGATTTCATCCGCGGCGCTGGACCACAACACACCCGGTCAGTAGCGTTGGTTAGAGACCATTTCTAGACATTTAATTCGCCCCCTTGGCAAAAAGGCAAGGCTGGCGACGTTCATTGCTGGACCCACCTACTCATGAATGCTGCGTCCCTTTAAACAGTGTGTTGGGGAAGAGCTTGGAATAGATTGCTGGTTCGATTGAACAACTTTCCGTCTCCCCTGTCGGTGTTCCATTATTATGTCAGGCTTCTATTTTTGTCCTTACCGCGTTGCGAGCATTCCGACTAAGTATAGTCTGTCCGGAACGACGAGTCCACCCACGCACGCGGGGATCGAGAGGCGGCGCGGCTGGGACGGATGCTGTTGGCTGCCACGTCGTCCACGTCACAGCCAAATCATGGACAATACCATGAAGATAACGATGAAACTTGATACGCAGATCAGGGATGATGACATGGAGCGCTGGCAAACGTGGCAGCCTCCAGATCCCTGCGTGCGTGGGCGGACTCGTCGTTTCGGGCAGACTATACCAGACTGAACTTGACTGTGCTGAAAATCCTTGCACAAACTAGCAAATGCAAACCAAGTTTGAATGCCTATAATGCGATAAAGATAAGAGAATAATAGAGCATAGGAGACGGAAAGTTGTCTAACCAAACCAGCTATCTATTCCATACTCTTCCTAAACACGTTGTTTGAAGGAGCGCAGCGTTCGTGAGTAGGTGGGTCCAGCGGTGAACACCACCAGCCTTGGCATTTTGGTGAGGAGCCGGATTAAATATGTAGAAATAGTCTCCACCCGTTGGTTGATGCGACGAAGCCCCCCTTTGTCCAGGTCAGCAGATGTGTCCATGGCAGTATCTTCGAAAGTAAGCGGCTAATCACTGCGTTCAACCTACTACTGTTGTGATCGTCCAGATGCCGGCTTCCGGGTGAGCGACCCCCTTCAGAACGTCAGAAGTGAGAATTTTCGCGAGTGCTTATGTGTTTGAGATTTTACCAGAGTTTCAACCCTTGAGGGAAACAGGACACATTTGGTATTGAAGCTGCGCGGAGTATACCGGCTACCTAGTAAGTGACTCATTTCAGAAGTGAAAATTTTCGTGAGTGCTGCCTTTAATCAAGAAATGACAAGTGCTATTAATCAATAGATAATACTGCCAATAATACTGATAATTTTTCCGATTAAAGTTTAACAATTGTAACATTCATCAGAAACATGGAATGTAATACAATTTGACCTAAAGCTCACGATACACGTAAAATTAACATACTATCAGCATTTTTAATGTAACTATTTATTCAGCTTCTATCATATGTTGTAGGGCATGCCTACCGTAACTCGCGGAATTGGTTAAACGGTACAAAATGACGGTAGTATTCAAATTCGGCGGGCGAAATGAACCTACTTGAAGGCCAGGAAATTTTGACTTCGGGATACCCATTTTTGCCCCGGTTGCACGAGATATAGTGGAGTCGTTCTGACAGTGCGTTTTCCGCGACAGCGGCTCCCTGGCATTGGAGCACGCAGCGCGGTCGGTCAAAAAGTTGACCTATGATTGATCTGGTATCTTTGAACAGTTTTATCGCTTGTTTCCTCTTATATTGTTCTTCCTCAGCTCTAAGAACAAATGAAGAAGGGAACAGACGATAAAACTCGTCAAAGAAGCCGGATCCATCGGGGATCAACTGTTTGACCGACCGCACCGTGTGCCCCAATGCCAGCAGGGCCGCTGCCGCAGACAACGCACTGTCAAAACGACTCCACTATACATACGTTCCCCAATCATGGCCAGAGCCTGCCGCGCACCGTCAGTCCTCTCGCTCTCTGCGTCTCCAATTACTAACGGGTTCCTGTACTGCCTCCACCCACCGCCCCCCCCCCCCCCCCGTCTGTGCTTCGCGGCTGCCGCGATGAAGGTGGGGAACGTATCTCATGTAATCTTTTGCTCCACCACAGAGTCCTTTAAAAGCAGCACTCATGGAAATTTCCGCTTTGGAGATTTCGCGGTATATCGGGATCTTTTAGAGACGATGAAATCATCGACAATGATGAAGTAGCGTGAAACACGCGGAAAACACAGAAAATGATGAAGCTATTTCATGTGCTTCCGCAGGGCGGACGAGTGTTCCGTGATGGGTCCCGCCATGAAATCCTGCAAAGGGTACGAATGTCATAAAAAGCCTCCGCTGAACCACATACGCACGCCTAGTCAATAGCGTTAGCAGAAGCCACTGTCTCCCTGACTGACATTATTAAAATCCACCGTACGCGCGCGTGTTGCTGGAACCTGGCTTACTCAGATGCCTCGTAGTGTAGAGGAAGTAGGTTTTTCACTAGTATTCTACTATTCTACCCTTATACTCTCCTACTACTCGCTAGTATCCAAATACTAGGCACTATTTAGCTAGCATCGTTCCAGAAATTTCAAAATCAAAAAAATTTTGCTGAAATTTCGCCTGTAAGAGTTATTCGACGAGTCAATCACGAAAGTGATTCTCCAGAAAAGGAGGGAGAGAAATGATTTGATAATGGTACATAAAATCATCACTAGTAACATCGGACTCAAGGTTCAAGACTTTTACTGTTTTTCATCCTCTAATACCAGAGGTAGTAAAACTAAGCTTTTGTTACGTCAACCGAAATCTTCTATCAGAAGGAGCTTTTTCACGTACAGAGCTGGGAATGCGTATACTAAATTATCTAAAACAATTACTTTTTCAAGCAAACACAAAAAATTCAAAGTAGCCCTTAACCGTCACCTGTAGAAGATGTTGGTCTCGCTTGTTTCCGGATTTTCATTTTTTTCTTAGCTTTTTACAGCGTTGTTTTATTTCGTTCCTGTGTTTGTTTTTTGAAGCTGATTTGGTTTTTTTTTTCACCAAACCCTATCATGTGCAGTGCACGTGCGTTAAATAAATAAATAAGTGATATCCATTTTGTAGCATAAGACCATTTTGCACAGTTGTGGAAGGTTCACTGTTACGAAGCGGAAGACAATGTTAATTTTGTGAAGAATGGACAGTGTCTTGCCAAATAGAGTTGGTACTCATAATAATCATGTCAGATTAGACCATTTTCTGAGGTGTTGTTCCTAAAGTACAGCTCCCACAACCTCACAAATACAGGATTGCAACACAAAATGAGTGTGAGTTTCGCGATCTGCGCATCAAAATTCCCTCTTAGCTAAAGTTTGGTCGAAAACAGTGATTTTCATATTTTCGGGACAGAACTGCCATACGGTAACCAGCAGTTGAATACTAGCGAGTGGTAGGAGAATGTAAGAGTAAAATAGTAGAACAGCAGTGAAAAAAGCTACTTTCTTCAGACCACGAGGGATTCGGGCCAGCCGGGTTCCAGCGATGCGGGCATCTACGGTGGATTTTAATAAAGTCAGTCAGGGAGACAGTGGCTTCTTAGCGTTAGCCGAAGCGACGGAATCCCTTTTGTCCAGAGCGGCAAATGTGTCCACGGCATTATCTTTGGAGGTTGGCCTCTATCCGCTGTGTTCAACCACTCTTGTGATTGTCCAGCGGCCAGCTACACGTAAGCGACTCCCTTCAGAGGTGAAAATTTCTGTGAGTGCTGCCTTTAATCCCTCGGTGGCCAATATGATAATAAATAATAATAATATAATAATATACGACAATACACGTGGTTTACCTACGTACAAATAAATAAATAAATGGCCAAGGCCGCCGCGGCTACCGTGCACTGTGTCGTGCTATAGCTAGAGATTCCTCTTGTTCGTTTTCAGTAAGGGCCCTACTGCTTTGTGTCAGAACCAAAAGCAAACGAACATCCGAGACGGAACGAAGAAGGGCCACTGCCTGAGGCCTCTCTGTAGGGCTTGCTATACGGATTGTTGGAAGACCGAGCACAGATCACAGAATAAGATGCATGCGCACAGCATTCGAGCATTCAACATTTAATAGAGGTGCATCTTCAAAAAGGAAAGCAATGATGGAATAGCTATACTACGATATGGAAACTCTTGCTGCGGTTTGTGACCTAAAACTTATAATCTTGCGAAGCGTGAGGAAGTTCATCACTCCGTGATGTTCGTATTAGGAACGTTATTTTGGAAAAGCGGAAATCAGTTTTTGTTCGCCACTGCCGACCACATCTATAGCAGATTTACTGGTATCAACTCGAAATTACGATACCAGGACTCTGATATTAGTGCTCGACTAGGTTGGAGAAGACTCCAGTGGATCACACTCTTACAGCATCACCACACTCCTGACGCAACCTCCCTAGTGCGAAGACTTGATTTAGAAAAAGTTGGAGATGGGAGGAAGTGTCTACCGAAACGAATTCACGTTCCTTTTTATCGCACAGGAACCGAGCTCCATCGATAGCTGTTACGCGGTGTAGAAATGGATAGTTTTTGAGGCGAGAAATTAAGTTAGAAAAGATGACACAGCGGGTGAGACGCTGGTCATCTGTCAGATCGTGGGGTGTTCACTTCCGCACCTTTCTTGTCATGTCGATTGAGGTCAAATGTTTTGAAACTGTAGCATAGTGAGCCCCCATCCCTGCCGTCAAAGTGCAAATGGTTGGACCCGGATTAGGTTCCACGACTCTTCTCAACGCTTGATCGTTAGAGAACAACCTGTGGTCACGACCATGGTTGCTGTGGGGATCAAAATCGACGGAAGAAAAATTTGAATACCGACCGAATAGCTCACTGACCGAATAGCTCACTGCCCCTTTGGAAGGGGATTCGAAGCCAAAACAAATTTAAGATTACCGCAAGCATCCGACAAAGAATTACTGCAAGCATCCGACAAAGAGTGATCGAGTTTGAAGTCATGAACCATAATCACCCGAAAATCACGTCGGCTCATGATTTGTTCGCGACTTCACAAAAACCCTCAGAAAAGAGCTAGCCAGAATATTCAAGCAGAATTCGAAAGAGGAGGAAAAGCCCTATCAGGAGGTCACATAAATTGGGCTGAAGTTGCTCAAATCGGGCTGAAGAGAAAGGTTCAAGTGAGCATACCCCAAAACGGCAATTAATTTCGCAACAACCTGATAATACTCGGGTTATGGTTGATTTAAAGTGGTTAGGGCGCGTGCGGCGCAGTGGTAAGAGGCTCGCTGCGCACGCACACGATCGATGGTTCGATCCCGCCCGAGGCCAACCAAGCCTTCCATCCCTCCGGGGTCGGTAAATTGGTACCAGAGGAGTCTGGGAGGATGAAGCACTGACTTGGTACATCGGGTGCCCCCCGCAAGTCATTGTACAGGGCACATACGCATTCAACGCCTCTACGATGCTCAGATGAAGTCGAATGCGTGGCGCATCCCTCGTGACGGGATTGATTAACTGGTAATTGGTTTCTGGAGGCAGTAAAAAGGATGAAGGCAACTCTCGAGTAAGTAGGTAAGTATAGTAATAAGTATAGTAGGTACAGTAATTACTCCAGAGCAATATCTTACTAAATCACTCAACACCCTAGGGGTGCACTCCTTTAAGACTTAGAGTATATCCGAGTAGAATACTTCACGACAAGGCCTACAAAATTTCAGAGCTGCTAGCGACAACAGCAACCTTGCAGTAGCTTGAAAAAACCTCGTTTCTATCCACAAGCACGCAGCACCTGCCATCGAACAGTAGATACTGAGAATATTGGCCCTGAATAGTGGGCCTTTTTCATCTCAGAAAGTCTACTACAGTACCCCAAATCAGATTCGAATAGTCACGTTTCTTTTCCATTGAATTCACAGCAATGTTTGACTTCAAATCCGGACAATGTCATGTTGGCATTTGACAGAAGCGTATCTAGCTCTTCGGACTTTCAGGAAGCTCCAAATGTCCGCAGTCAGGAGGGGCGTGGCCACGGCGCGGCTCCTTGATCAGACACAGGTGCTCTCTATGCTGCCTCTGGCTTCTCTGACTCTGCAGACAACCAGTGGCAGCATGCAGAGCGCCTGTGTCTCTGCCTAAAGCTCGCCGTGTCGTGGCCACGCCCCTCTTGACTGCGGACATTTGGAGCTTCCTGTATATACATATACCGAGCCAGAGCGCCGCTTCGCGGCGCTCTGACTCGGACCCGTGTGCCACGTTACCTCAGGGCTAGGTAAACTCTGAAAAAAAGGAACCCCGAGCCAGAGCGCCGCTTCGCGGCGCTCTGACTCGGACCCGTGTGCCACGTTACCTCAGGGCTAGGTAAACTCTGAAAAAAAGGAACCCCGAGCCAGAGCGCCGCTTCGCGGCGCTCTGACTCGGACCCGTGTGCCACGTTACCTCAGGGCTAGGTAAACTCTGAAAAAAAGGAACCCCGATCACTGTCATCCACACGAAGCGCAGCTTCGCCGCGCTTCGCGTATGACAGTGATTTTCTGCGAAGCTGCATGCTTCGTAAACGGTTTGGAGGTTAACTCTTATTATGTTCAATATTAGGAGCTTCTACATGGCCCGTTGTATGAGTAGCAACACAGATACCCACGTGGTCAAGTCGTTTTCATTTGGGATAGCGCTGAAAGTCGAAATTATTATGGTTTGAGCACAATTAGCTTTTAACAGGAATAAACTACGTAAACGTTCTATTCCTATTTTGTTAGCACAACATTAAGCTCACGGAGTGCACCATTTGTTCCCCTGACCGTTAATTTCTAATTGCTATTACTACTTAATGCTTTGGAAGGAGTGCAGCGAGGATTTCCATACAACTCTGCTGTATTTGGATGATTCACGGCTCTGATTGCGAAATCACACTCGCTTCATCAGTGGTTCTCCCATTCTGCTTTAAAAATCCAAGATATACCGCTTTCGTTGCAAATTAGATGTCCTAATTGAAGATTTCCATGTTGTACACATACATATACATGGGCGTGTCATTGGGCGTGTCAATTTTCTCAATTGAGCCCGTGGCGGCGGGCAAAAGAGGTGGGGCGAGGCGAGTGGATCAATGACAGCGTGACCTGTCATCCCTCGCGCGGCGATGGGGGGGTCTGCGCTTTATATAGAGTAAGATTGGGTTGGCGCACAGTTGATGCGGCTCTTTTCGCGACCTCTTTTCTCATAAAATATGAAGTTTCCTAAATGGTTTTTTCTTCAAAGTGATCATTACTTTTCACACAATAAAGGTGCGGTCGAAAATCGTATCCGCATTTGGCAAAACAAGCTCCACTATTCCGGGAAAGACTCGAATCCAGATCGAATTTCGCGATCTCAACGAAATATTGGCTAAGGAGGAATCAGCAAAGCCAAGTCGGAAAATATTGAAGTTGTTGGAAAAGGGAGTTACGTCCCTCACAGATGAAAAAGGTGATGGAGACGGTCAAATTTTTACGACTCAGAAGTTTTGCAGCCCTTCAAGAGTAGGAGGTCCGATTGAAAAGATTCTTCAGAAATGGAGTCTGTTCGATCCGGTTCATAATTGGTAGAAATTTGACCATGTCCAGCTTTCTTTCTGTCTGGGAGTCCGTAGGGACCCATCCAATCTCCATGCCTTTCGGAGGTATTGAGAGAAAAACGATGGCCGAATGGCCCAGATTCAAGTATTCGGCCAGTATCTTCGTTTTGAAGCTTTCACGCTCAAGATTTGATGTGTGACCTCTTCCTTCACATTTGTGAGGCTTGCATCGTAATAACATGAATCCCTTCAACTTGGCTCTGCTGATCGTTCCTTAGCCGAAAAGTTCGCTGAAATCATAAAATGACTGTGCTGCATTCCAATCTTTCGCGAAGTGATGGCGCATACGACGGCAAATATGGACACGATTTTCGATAACACCTCTAATAAATGAAAATAGAGGGATATTTTCATAAAGAACCATCCGAAAAGCGTTGATTTTCAACGAGAAAAAAAAACCATGAAAAAAGCTGCATTAATTATGCACCAACCTAATGGAATGGTTTTTCAAGCTAATTCTTGTATCGTTCGTGTAGTACCCGGTTCCTCACACCTCCTCTGAGATATAGTCTGTCCGAAACGACGAGTCCGTCTACGCACGCGGGGATCGAGAGGCGACGCGGCTGGGACGGATACTGTTGCCTGCCACGTCGTCCACGTCACAGCCAAATCATTGGTCAATACCATGAAGATAACGATGAAACGTGATACGCAGATCAGAGATGATGACGTGGAGCGCTGGCAAACGTAGCAGCTTCTCGATCCCCGCGTGCGTGGGCGGACTCGTCGTTTCGGACAGACTATACCTGGCTATCGAAACGTTTCAATTCCTTCTTGTATAGTTGATACAGTGGAATTTCAAAGCGAACAAATACAGGAAGCTCCAAATGTCCGCAGTCAAGAGGGCGTGGCCACGGCGCGGCTCACTGATGGGACACAGGCGCTCTCTATGCTGCCTCTGGCTTCTCTGACTCTGCAGCCAACCAGTGGCGGCATGCCGAGCGCCTGTGTCTCTGTCTAAAGCCGCGTCGTGGCCACGTCCCTCTTGACTGCGAACATTTGGAGCTTCCTGTATGTACTTAGATTTCAGACAGTTCAGATCCTTGTACAACTTCTGCACTCAAAATACGCCTATGCTGCAGAACCATTTTCGCTTTCGCAGACCAAGGTGAAATGCTTCATTCTACAGAATACGAGGCATAAGTGCTCTCGAGTAGTATTCAATGACAAGAGTGATCCTACAGGAACGAGATGGTTTCTCTCATTGTATAGTTGTGACTGGGAGCCATCACAACTCGCTACTTTATTAGATTTTATTATTTGCATTCACGTATGTTTGTTGCGCCCACAGGTAGAATCTTCTGTAGAACACAAGCACATTTAATTTATGGGAGCTTTCGAACTTTCGTTACAGGACAATTTCGATGGTTTGAATCAAGGGGTTCCATGAATCTTACCTCGGCGATATCTAAAAACAGAGCAATCTCAACAGAAACCACTAGTGCCCACTCTGCCATCAATAACAATAATCTTGAGAGGTATCATGTGAGCTGCGATATTTTCAATCGATAATGTGTAAAAGTTTACCAGCTTGCTTGAATGTCGAGTCCACCACACCTAGAGAACAGGGTGCATACGGATGTGCTCTTCATTCCTTTGTAAACTATGGATGAGCGTTTGTGAGCGGAACAAAAATTATTTTAAAAACGTTGATACAACTTCTCAATCCACGACTTATCCATAGTTGCTATCGATGACTCTTCTTTTCGCGAAGATAACGAAGGCCTCCTTAGAAAAAGTCGCTGAGCCATGATCCAAAATAGCAGCTTATCCAAATTCTGACCTTGGGACAGTTTTCAAAATTTTCTGTGCCAACGAAACATTCTTTAACAAAAGCAATTATTAGCCTGATAGTGCCAAGTCTGAGGTACACAGTGCATACATGGATGACTTCTTAGCCCACGTTAGGAGATGAGTGCGATCGACACCCAAAAGTTCCGTTCAGTTACCCAAATCCTGGATTGCGAGTGAACATTTCCACACAGATCATTAACATGCTGTAGTTTTGGGTCCGCTATAGTTCTTATAGTCGCTCAGTAGGTCTGTGTTTCAATGGTTCCGAAGTGGTTCTCAGCGGAGCCACCCCCGCCATCGAACACAGATGAGATGTTAAATCTGGAGACGTATGCAATATATCTGACACAGTGGGGGCGGGGAAGAACGCAGTGAGTACATAGCCGTGCCCACTGACTTTTATCCACGTTGCTATCTAATATAACTAATCTATCCACGATTTCATTTGTAGGCGCACGTTCGGTGTCTAGGTGAGAGACAACAGGAAATGAAGATGGAATAGATCATGTATCGTTATCAAGTGGAAACGAACAGGGAAAAATATCCTGTAGTGAAGCGCGTGGCTTTGCATATCCGCGGATATCTTTTTCTTGGATAGCAGATTCACTGAAACACACCAATATATCCGCTAGAGCGTGTTTATCCGAGTGAATAAAGTTTATTGGATACGGACCCTGAACTTTGCCTCTAGTGGCATTTCTCAGAATGCCTTTCTTGTACCATAAGAGAAAAATAGATCTGTTGATGTTCATTCAAACTTTGTCCACATGCAAAGAACATTTACTGAGGTATAGGCTGAAAGAAACGACCGAGCAAATAAGCACAAAGAAATGAGTTTAACTACCCTTCATTTTAATTAAAGGTGAGACCGTCATCGATATAATGAGCAGATTAAACTTTTGAAAACTGCATCATTCAAAAATACCGTACTGTTTTGCTCTCAGCAATAAACACAGATACAATATATTTAGAAATACATAACTAATTATTAGAGGCTTGCTTGTCGAGATCATCCCATAACAGGTGTGGGAGGAAACAGGAGAGCATCACTGTTTCTTCCGAAGAGCTTCTTTCATTTCCAGGCTGGCTAATCTCGCTTGTAGAAGCGGCATCCTTGCCTCCTCTACCGACTTTACGTTCTCCCAATACTTCTGAAGACGGAGCAATTCTTCTCTTGGCTCCGCCCTCAGAAGAGCAGTTAACGATGTTGTCTCCGCTTTCTGAAAGAAACATGTGAACTATCTGCAACGAATTTCTAATGATTTACTATACAGGTATGATGGCATGGTCGAGTTTGTCGCTGAAAGCGCACCTTCCATCACCATTCCCCGCCCGCCACACATGAACACTGCGTCTCGGTTCTTGCGTACAAGTTTTGAGGAATGCTATAGTATACTGTTTGTTTCTGCATCTACTGGATTAAACATGTCTCCTCTATGGATGTGAGCTTTGAGCAACAAACTAGAGAAATCGCTTAAGCGGGTGGCGGTCATGGTGAACGATGGTCTGAGTCAACGCTAGCAAAAAGTCAGCAGGGTGTGTGTAATCTCATAACCTACGACGAACGCATCGCTCGCTTTGGAGAATTGAGGATCTTATTCTTTTAAAAGATGAATCTATTCTTCTCAGCATTTACCATGAAGTTATCAAGTACTATACGTCAACCTTCGCTAAAACGAGGTTTCAGCTACATTCGTCGCAGTGGCTTTTACATCGTCATGCCTCCAGAAGTGGGGAAACGCCTGGAGTTGGGTCCAACAGTGCGATGAGGGTGCGCCGGCGTCCAGAAGTGGGGAAACGCCTGGAGACGGGTCCAACGGTGTGATGAGGGTGCGCCGGCATCCCAAATTAGCGAAACGCCTGGAGACGGATCCAATAGTGTGATAAGTGTGCACCGGCGTTCACAAGTAGTAGGAATTTGCTAGGCGGATCTATTTCTACATGAGGGGTACGCTTACCCTGTTTCGGCGGACCCTCCTACCTAAACCACCTAGATATACACTGTTTCCTTTCGTATCCGTGTTCTCTCCCCATTGTGTCGGAAAGAATCACTCCTTCTTTTCCGTTTATATACATCGGTGGCAGTGGCGGACGCAGAAAGTGGGCGTGGGAAGAAAAGTGGGGTCTCCGCCGTTTTGGGGACCCAGACGGAAAATAAAATTAATAATAATATTAATTATAATAATAAACAATAAATAAAAAATATATTAAAAATAATAATAAAAATAAACAATTAAAAGTAAACTAACACAAGATTTTTATTTGTATTGTAAAGTAATTTCGAAAATTTGGCGACCCATTCTCGGGGGGGGCGCCCCCCCCCGCCCCTGCGTCCGCCACTGATCGGTGGACCCTTATCACTTGAATTACCACAACATCCGGTTGAGCCTAAATCATTTCAAGATAACATTTGCACTGAATTGGTTACACTCAATTCTTCATGGCCACTAAATTCGCTCATATGGGAGAGCATAACTTCGTTCATATGAGAGAAAGCTACCACCTACGGGATCAAGGGTTTCTCAGAAGAGCGATAGAAACGCGTAGAAGGATGCTGATTCCATCAATCCATTTACACTTCTGTGTTTGCTTTCAACGTGCAGTATGCAAGCGAAGCAAGCATCAATAGAAGTCTGTAACCCCGGCGTTAGCCGGACGGCCAGACTGGTAAAAAACAACAAAATAATAAATAAATTCTCAAGACATGGGCTTCAAAAGGGTGTGTAGACATCAGCAAAATTTAACAGGAATTCATTTATTACAAGCGCTCAAAAATCACTATGCTAAAACAGCGGAAACTTATGTTACAATCTAATACAAAATCAAAAGTGGTAAAAGTGAGATACGATATTTATTTATTTGATGCACCCCGGGGGCGCGCTTATGATAATTCAGGACATGATGGTGTTTCACAGCCACTCTAGGGAGCTTCAGGAGTTGTAAAAGTTAATGAGCTAACAAATGTGTCGTCTGATGACTGCACATTATGTGCAAAGTGTAGCCCGGCCATTTGCGTACTTTCTGAAGTAACGTTAGGAAAACCAGCACATAGGCGGTATATGAACCCTGGCCTATTATCCATACGTAAGAGGCAAATGGCGCTAGGGATAACGCCACTTTCTGCGAGCATAGGCATGCACAGAAAATCCCACACCGGATTTTCGGATGTTAGGTATTCCCCACCCCTAACAATCCGGCATGGAACTTGCCTCCGTACGGGAATATGAATATATTGTAGAAGAAGTAGCCAAAACTCTTCATCTCGTCAGTCATCAAATTTCGGTATTCTGAGCACAACCCTGAGCATGCCGTCACTATGAAGAGGTGTAGGTATAGTAACCAGAGTTTGCCATAAAAACAACAGTTTCAAGTGTCGTTTGGACATTTGTTAGAGATGATACGTGTCCGTCCCTTTTCAGTACAAAGGTAAAGTATCCGAAGGTTGGTCCTCCCGATGTTTTGTTTTGGGGTGGGATGGAGGGTGGGGAGGTAAAGGGGGCTGAAACTTTGCTTTCATCCGGCTAACGCCGGGCTCTCAGCCTTCTTTTCGTGCTCGCTTCGCTCGCATATTTTCAATGTCGTCAGATAAGATTAGTGAGTGGATGAACGGACACTATCCGCAGAGAAGTATTCTTTACCGCGGTTCATGGAACCATTGACCCCTTTGGACAGCACTTTTCCAACAATTCATGGTAACGCACTTCGGTTCGCTGTGATGGACGTAAATAGTAAAAATTGTCCAAGTAAATGCAAATTGGGATTGGCTCTGAACACCGGTGCACCCTAATCTCACCGTGGGGACCTGTCTCCAGAGGTTCCTCCACTTTTGAATGCCTGTACATCCTTACCACGCCGTTGGACCCGACTCCAGGCGTTTCCCAGCTTTTGGATGCCGGCGCACCCTTACAACGCCGTTGGACCCGACTCCAGGCGTTTCCCCGCTTTTGGATGCTGGCGCACCCTTGTCACGCCGTTGGATCCAACTCCAGGCGTTTCCCCGCTTTTGAACGCCGGCGCACCCTTATCACGCCGTTGGACCCGACTCCAGGCGTTTCCCCGCTTTTGAACGCCGGCGCACCCTTATCACGCCGTTGGACCCGACTCCAGGCATTTCCCAGCCTTTGGACGCCGTCGCACCTATATCACACCGCCAGCCCACCTCCAACACAACACTAAGGCGTAACCCTCATTCGAGTCATCCCTCGTCTGTCTGGTTCCTTCTCTTCGTTATAAAGGCACCCTATCCGTCTCTTTCCTTTATACGGTTCTGTAATCACAGGCCTATCTCATTCATTCCAACTGTGGTGAAAACAACTTTCGGCCATTAACATGTCTGAACGTGAGTGAAGTGGCCCGAAACACTTCTAATTCAAGGTAAAAATCAAAATTTACCACATTTTCGTACATAACTCAACGCGCTGAACACAATGGTGTAGGTATTTTCCGTTTTTGGTGGCTGGTTCTTGTGCACACACAAACACACATTTGAACTGCCAGTTAAGAAGTAAGATAGTAGGGTTCAGTGAATAGTCGACATGAACTATGCGAGGAATTGGCACCGCTCATTGATGGGTTGCGAGGTCACCCCAATTTCAACGTTATTAATGACCAAACATAAGCCAATGTTGTTGATAATTCTATAAGTGCTCACTCAGGCAACAACACCGTGCGACCCGACGGCCAAATTGGCCCGAGCGGACCACCCGAGCTACCAAATTTGTGGGCGTGGCCTGTTACCGGGCGACCCGAGGGAATTAAGCGAAGCATCGGGCGACCCGAGGGCATTGGATGAAATACCGGGCGATCCAAGGGCATGATAGGAACCCACCGGGTGGGCCGAGGGAATACTAAAAATTATCGGGCGACCTGAAGGCAAAGCTTGCGGAATTCAAGGCGAGTGAAGAAAGCATCTCCAAATTGCATTAGAGAAGAGATTTTCATGCTAGCTAGATGCTATTCTGCATGCTTCCAAAGAGTGGTTACACGGAGACCAGTCATGTTTTTTGAATGAGTCCCCGACTAACAAAATCACTGGTTGCTCTTTGGATTTCATCACGGACTATGCTATGACATAGACTTATGAAATCCTAAAAAAATCAAGAAAGAATGGAATTGATCCCGTAAGAATGTTCAGTGGTCCGGAACCGCTCTTTGTACAGTAACTTGCTCTTCTTGGTCTTCTGATTGTCTGCACATCCGTACGTTTCAATGTCGTCGCCGTTTCCATTTTTGATTGATCTTAAGGTGTGGGATGGTGAGCAAATCCGGACCACTGATATCTCATAAACATACATTTGGCTAAGAAGAAGCAATGGGCAAAAAATTCAGAATGCCTACAAGATGGATCAATTGCCCTAGAATTTCTTACTGTGCAGGGCCCCGCGTTCACAATGGATAGCAGTGGACCCGTAGCACCCTAATTCCTAAAACGGACCCGCTTTTCTCGCAAGGTGGACCTCCACATCCTCGACGTGTCCCAGAGGAGTGATGACAAGAACAACATTGAAGTCAAAACGGTATGGTGTGTCGACACGAATGGTCGAGTGGATAAGAAAGCGGATTCCTAAGACAGAACTCGGTGTGAAGGACAGGTTCGAATCCTAAAGGTTGGAAGGGCTGCTTGTCTCCAAGCTGCCACGAGCAGGTAAGCGCAGGTAGGGTTGATATTGATTTTAACTGCCAAGTGAAGTGCGGGTAAGCCGACAACATTTAGGTGCGACCCGACGGCGATTACAGACCCGAGGATAACGCGTCGGGTCACCGGGTAATCGCCGTCGGGCCGCCCTGTGTTATTACCTGAGTGGTCATTGCCTGACTTTTGTCGGATGACCCAGAAAACATGAGAAAGAGCGCTTCTTTTTAGACAGGTACAAGTCTCTTCTAATTTCTCCTACCTTGCTACGAAATTGTAAACTGATGAAGTAAAATGCGCTAGAGTAATACCTGTTGAGAACGTGCGAAAAGAGGTTACTATTTTCGGTCTTATCCGCACCGTTATCCGGCGCCAAAAGCCCGAATAACGGTGCGGATAACGGATAGGCCAAAATCTACGGATAACGGCAAAACGGACAACCGGATACGGATAATCCGCTCATCCCTGAATGTACATGCATGATGACCGGTCTTCATCGAAAATCCTCCTTAAATGGATGCGTGCGTCTGACTAGTACAATTGCCCTTTGACGTGGAAGGTTGGCATGAGGTTAGAGAAGTGGAAATAATAAAATAGAGTGACAAAACTGAAGGTAATAAGATCTAGAACGAGATGAGAATGTGGTCCGTGTCATCGAATGTTCAATCGAGAGGGTATTTAAAAAATCACAATAAAAATGAACAATCAGCGTCTGCCCCTGCTGCACGGATATGGAAAGATTATTCTAGGAGCAGGACTCCGGACGAACTCCGGATTTCCGCCTCAATCAAAAGAGGGAGCAAACCCGAAGCACCGCCTTTCGTCAACAGCCGGATCGAGGATGCTACCGCTCACGCATGGTCGTGCAGACTGGGTAAGCTGGAGACGTGATGCAGCTTACCGACAACAGTGACAAGAGCTATGAGCGACTGGGCCTGAGGCCACACGCGCAGTAGGGGGACCACTGACCTGACGCTCAAACTTCTTCACAAATTACACCAACGAAGGAATTATTAAGCTGTAAAACAATACATGTGCATTTGCGGGTCAAACAAAAACTGTTGTAAAGACGATAACACAAAACAGTTCGAGATGTACCCACCACTAGCCCCATTGGCGCTGGTCCATGGGGCGCGCCTCTCGCAGCCGGTTGTAGGTTTAAATACGAGTATAGGCTGTCCGAAACGACGAGTCCGCCCACGCAAGCGAGGATCGAGAAGCCGCCACGTTTGCCAGCACTCCACGTCATCATCCCTGATCTGCGTATCATGTTTCATCGTTATCTTCATAGTATTGACCGATGATTTGGCTGTGACATGGACGACGTGGCAGCCAACAGCATCCGCCCCAGCCGCGCCGCCTCTCGATCCCCGCGTGTGTGGGCGGACTCGTCGTTTCGGATAGACTATATCTGAAGGCCAATTTGCACCGCGTGGTTATTGATTTTATTGATTTTCTCGCAATTTGTGCTGCAGGTGTGGCGGAACCGTACCCACAGGGGTTTTTCACCAAGCTTCTTAGGAGTCTGAAGCCCGAGTAGTTATTGATTTATTGATTTTATTGATTTTTCGCAAGTTGTGCTGCATGCTTGGCGGGACCGTACCAACAGTGGTTTTTCACCAACCAACCTCCTGCGGAATCAGACTACTCAAACATTTTAATAGGCTGTATCTATCTGATCTTGTGTCAGTGCCGCAGCGTTTTTGATGCTACAAGTGCGCGCAGAAAATTATCCCTCTCTGTTCGTCATGCGTCATGCGGTGTTGACGGAATTACAAGCTAGGTAAGTAATAAGCACGAAACGTGCATACTGAAAATAAAGAAACCGTCTTCTGTATGTGAGTCTGAATTCTCGCTTACAGCTGTAAGCACACTGCTGAACATAGCCAGGCAAGGCGGTTCGAATCACTTATGCTTTAAGAACTCTTACGGGAACCAGGATATTCGCGGCACTTACTATCCCTTCTCTGATATCTCTGATAACTGTGCAGCACGAACATAGTCCGATTGGCGTAATGGTTCCAGTTGAAACCCTTGCAGCTTGTTCCCAATTGCTGTTATCCTCCCTTCGATTGGTGTTCAGGCTTTCGTCCCTTTAGCAGCTATTGCTGTTGGATGGCAACAATGGAGGGGAGGGGGAGGGAAGGGGAGTGGCAGCAACTTGCAACATCTGCTGTTTGTGTTTCTACTCGAATTATTACGCCGTTTGGGCCGCGTTCGTGCTGCACACTCATCAGAGTTTGTGCACGACCATTCTCGACTCACGGGTTTTATCGATTTTTCATGCGTTTTGTTCCGGCGTGGTGGAACGATTATCATTATGTTGTCTGGCATGCTGAACATGAGTGAATGCTTGAGCACAGTACTCTTGAAAGTACATTGACAAAATTAGTAAATCAATACCTGCGCGCGAAATGTTCTTTATTTACGCCAATTACATGGTCCTTCAAGACCATATATGAAAATTATAGTGGCATGAACGAAGACGGTTTTCACATCTAATATTTTGAGTTTCAAACCTACATTTCAACCGGTATGACGAGCCATTTTTAACATCAAGTAACTAGTATAGATACTGAAATTGTAAAGATATTGCAGCGAAAGCAATGGACGCTACTTGTTCATAGGGACGATGCATCAGCTCCTGTAGGCCCTTTTACCTCTGGCATTAGCGTGGGAGGGACTTGTGGGCTTTCTTCCTCACGACTCAAACGCTCGGGAAATAAACACCCCCGATTTCGTAGGTTTCTCGTACGTTTCGCAATATGTATTTCTTGAATGGATATGAGTTCTATATATGGACTCTATATCCCTCGAAATCCCAAAATTCTGCAGCATCTCAAACATGAGGACTCCGTAAGTGCTGCATTTGAATAACACAATTCTTGTGTACAGCTTTTATTTCCGTTTGTTTCTTGCAATGACCCACCTACTACACCATAAAATCGCTTGAGTAAACACATTTAAAAAAAAAACGTACCACTTTCGCTATAGACTCTTCGAGAGCCGCTCGACGTGCAAGAAGATCATTCATCTCTTTCTGCTAAATACAGAATGATGAATAACAGGGTGCAAAAAGTAAGACGAGCAGACTTTCATGTTATTGAAGTCGGAACAACACGAAATTACAGCAAAGCGTTGCTTCTGTGATACAAGCGACAAGATATCACAAAATTGATTACTCCGTTTTCACCATAGTGCGAAACCTAGGATAACATCTAATATTGAGAGACCAAAACTATCCTAGGTGCTGCCTCAAATAATATCTGGTGCCCTACAATATGTATACGAAAGCTATTTCAGCTGGCTGTAGTAATAATCCTAACATACACATCATGGAAAAACCCTAGATATCCCCTATCTCGTGGGTGAAGAAAGGACAAAGTGTGAAGGATGAAATGACAACCAATATTTCCACGATGAGGAAGCCTTCAAAGTTAGTCGTAGCAGATGCTCGTATTTCATCTTGGTGTCAAAACTCTGCAGTTCATTTCCGAACACGTACTTCATGAACATTTTACATGGTTCTATTGAATTACTCCAATCTTTTGATTTGCTTTTATCTGATCAGCGCACGACACTAAGCTAATATTGTGTCTCGCAATGCTCACGACACACCAGCAGAATTCTTTTCAAACTCGGATTTCGCGAGCCTCTTTCTACATGTTAAGTGCTTTGGCCGCTGCTGTCACAGATTGCAAATCGCGTAGCATGATAGAGTATACAAAGTTAAAACGCCTCACCTTGTGGAGATCCTCATTCTGCTTATTAAAGGCACGAACGATTCTGTTCAGAACATAACGAGGTTTTTGACCGGTGTCCACACGAGCAAGTTCATCGACGGGGACGTGTTCGACACGTTTGCGCTCCAAACCTCGCTCAGCAATGCTAAACACAGGGCAAGAAATAGTGTATAACCAATCAAGTTTGACAAAAAGCCGTTATGAAGATGTACATACAAAATCTCCTTATACTGATCGACATACTAAAAACTACCACTTTGCTCGTTCCCAGAGCTGCTGCCTCCTCTGGAGCCTGTTCTCCCAATCTTCTTTTTCCGCTTGAAGATGATTCATGTACGCTATGATTCTATCCCTCTTGTTGGTGAGCTTTACAATCTATAAAGAAATTGAGAAGATGAGAAGTAAATAATTGAAGGGACACTTCGAAAAAAAAGACGGACAACTATTATGTCAACACCTACAGGGCTTATATCTTTATCTGCTACGACAGATTCTGATAACGGAGCAACGACCATGACAGGAGATGCACCTTCTGGAATCAGCTTGATTGATGATCTGCGACCCCTAATAGACCGGCGAGACTTCTTTTCCTCCTAAAAAAGTTATTTCGGAAGTCACCACCAAAGCACAATAAAATGTAAGAAGTCGCCTAGAAAAGTTTGACCGCCCAGCTAACGCTGGACCTCCTGACTCCCCCTCCTAACGTTCGCTTCGCCCTATAAATAGATGTCATATCAAGCCTAAATGAGCTCAGCTCTGCAGAAGTTTTTATGAAAAACTAAAGCAGATTGCAGCAGTGCCTTTCAATAACCTCTTCTCGTTTTTTCCACCTTTTCGACATACACCCCTAGGCTCGTCATAGATGAGTAACCTCAGTGTTAAAGGCAGTGTCTCACCTCATGTATCGCGTTCGAGATTCCCACATCAGTCGAACGCATGCGAGCCGCTGAGCACAAAGATATACTCTAAGTTTCACGGAGACGTGGAAAACCCCATAAGTTACGGGTTTCTTTGGCCGAGAATTTCAAAATTCTCGGCCTTTAAACGGCGTAAGACTGCAGTGCTGGAGATGCATGAACGGATTGATTGCAGCAACTTAATGACAGTGAGAGGAGGATGACCAATCAGACAGTAGCAAGGACACAATTCAAATTAAGTAAGCAATCTAAAGGTATTCGAAAGGTTTTGATTGTTCATTCTCTCATTCCTTCCATTCCCGTTCGTCTCCTTATCCATGAATTGGTTCAAATTTGTGGTTTCATCTACACATACTTTGAGATGAGACGGTCTTCTTCTCAAAATTTGAAAACAAGTATTTTTGTTGGCGTTTATTTTGATCGTGGGCAGAAGGTGCCCAAGTCAGAGGTGATATCAGCAGCCTTCGAGCACAAATTCTCAAATGTTTTGGGCAAAAATGTTCATTTTTCGCCCACATTCGGAAAGAAGCATTCTTCACAAAACACTGGAGGAAAAGTGAAATTCTTCAGAACTGATTATCCATTTTCGTTACATGGAAGGGTGGTGAAGAATTTGATCCATTGAAATTTCAACATGAACTCATACTAAGTACCAATGAATTCTGAATTTAAAAAACGGTGAAGAGGGAGTTTGGGAGGGTGCACTCAGCATTGGTCGATAACGTGACCAGTCGTGAATGATCTGACATGTATTTGACATGTGGCGAACATTTTGACTTGTAAGTTGAAAGTCTCACTTTTACCTTGTAATAAACACCTGAAATGACTAAATGTTCTTTTTTTGTCAAAATTGGACTTTTTTATGGACAATTTTCTAACCAGACATTGAATTGTATTTGGAAAAAAGGTTGTAGGCCTAAATAGGGTAGTTAAATTATGAAAAATAGTACTGGACTTTGAAATCCCCCATGAAATGGCGTTCTGCTATGGCAGTTCACTGACATGTCACAACTGCACGACTGGTCTGGTTATCGACCATACTCAATGCCCCCCCCTCCACTCCCGACTCCATTTTCGCCTGGAAAACCACGTGAAATGGAAACGTTCCACTTACTGTCGGCAACTGATCGGTTCTAGGATCCACGGCAGCAGCCACATCCGCACCCACCTCCATCATCGAGTGAATAGTACCTGTCAGATCTTCGGATAATGCAAAAATAATAACGAAGGACGAAACCACCTAATTAACACGGAACCACCCCAAAATCCCAATACGCACAAACAAACTTGAGCGAACGCACAACTTCATTTCAAACCTACCACCCTATTCAAATTTGAATTCGCAAAAACAAATGTGTGCTCTCGTGTTTTGTGTGCAATCACAGCCTCTCTTCCTTAAACGGCTGCTCCACCAAAATTTTGAAAGCATTAGAAGACCCTAATTTTCGTGAGCTTTTCTTTCGTAACTCCGATGGGTCTTCCAGCATATCTGTTCTCTGTTCCTTCCCAGTAACAGTTATCGTGATTCTAAGTGCGTTGGTGTCTTATTCGTTCCTAGGTTTTTGAATGTTACAGTTTTGGAAGAAGGGAGCAGTGTTGTATCTAATCCCAATTTTGATTTGTTTGCCATTTGAAGATTTTGGCAATATTTCAGTATATTTGTTTTCAGGACTGTCATACCGGAGAGGGAAATGGACCAACTCCTGGACCTCGAGACGCTTAAAAAGCTAACTCCTGAGCAGCAACAGCAAGTAATTGCTGGTGTCAAACAGCAGGCGGCTATTGCCAATGCGCAAAATCTCATAACGGTATGTATTTTATTGATCTCTGCTTTTTTACCAGTACCTTTACAGTTATTGTCACATTTGACACAAATATGAGCCCACTTCACATACTAATCACCATGGCAGTACCTAATTTTGCTGCGCGATATATACGTTGTGAGCAGATTGGACGGGTTCTAAATATTAAAAGACTAAGCCTGAAATCGAAGTAAACGCTGCTAATCAAGGAAAACTGCATAAGAAGAAGCGATGTGAAGGGACCCATGCAATATATGCAGTATGCACCAGGGATGAGCGGATTGTCCGTATCGGGTTATCCGTTTTGCTGCTAGCCTTAGATTTTGGCCTGTCCGTTATCCGCACCGCTATCCGGGCTTTTGGCGCCGGATAACGGTGCGGATAAGGCCGAAAATAGCATCTTCATTTCGCACGTTCTGAACAGAGCCTAGCCTCCGTCCCAAGGGGTATTACTGGATTTAGCGCATGTTACGTCATCAGTGAAGTACAGTCCTATGGAAGGAGAATGTAATTAAAACTCGTACCTGCCCAAAAAGAGATGCTTCTGCCTGTGTTTTCTGGGTCGACAAAGTTAGGCAATCACCTCGAAAACATAATTCACTTGTTAGATTATCAACAACGCTAATGTTTGTCCATTAACAGCGTTGACGTTGTTGACCTCGCAGCTCACTAACGAACTGCGCCTCTTACACGCAAGGTTCACTTCAACTATTCATCGAACCGTTCTGTTTCCACCAATTTTCGAATGTATTGATCAAATAGCGCTCGAGAGTCAATACGTTCACAATAGTCAGTCGGTACATGAAGCAGAGCTTCAGCCTCCTTCAGCTCCCCTTCCCTACCCTCACTACAACACCTCGGGAAGACCAGCTTTCGGATACCCCACCTCCACACTGAAAAGACGCAGACAAGTATCATCTCAAGCAACTAGTATGCTAACCAAATTACCAGTATCCAAATGTCACTGGAATCTGTTGCTTTTATGGCAGATTCCACTTACGATATAATTGCACCTCTTCATGATGACACCACGCTCAGTATCGTGCTCAGAACGGCATATTTTGATGACTAACAAGATGGAGAATTTGTGCTAATTCTTCTTCACAAAATGTATTCATATCGCATCTCACTTTTATCATTTTTGAAACTGTAGAATGTGGTGTCTTATAGCATCTGGATCACTTATTCGTTATCCAGTCATTTTTGGCCTATCCGTTATCCGCACCGTTATCCGAGTCCTGCAAAATCCTGTCCGCTCATCCCTGGTAGGGACATGTGATGTTAACAGGAGATATAGTACTCTCACTTATTAGGAGTGTAGCGTCTAGATGGGTATAGAAGTGTATTCGTTGAAATCCTCTTATCACTTCCAGCTGATCCGCCTAATTCGCAGATTGCTCCTACCATTATGCTTTGAGAAGAGATTTAGGATTCTGCGTTGAATCTCTAGTTCTGTGTGGAACTGACATGTTTTTATTGGCCCTTCGAGCTGTGTTGCAAATATGATTTCTTCATTTTGGCGTTCACGGAGGGAGGGGACACCATATAAGTGGTTCATCCTGGAAGGCCGAGCCTAAGCATAGGCTAAGCTTCAGTCTAAACGCATGTGATGTGTACCCCCCCCTCTCCCAAATGCCTCTGTGGAATACTGCGGAGGAGGACCACTCTCTTACAATCTTGGAACTACTCACACATCTTTAATGTGCTGGTCAGGAACGCATCATATCGTGTAGTTCAAAATGAGTTAACGTAAAACGGTGGCGGTAGTGGAAATGATGCGTATCTGTAGTCACATAATTTCTCATTGCCTTTTTTCATTTCATTTAATCTCATTTCGTACGTCTCAAAACGTGCTAAAACAAAGCAAAAAAAAGGAAAGACTAACTGGGATTACAACAGAGCAAATTGATGTACAAATTGAACACTGAGTGCATATTCTTCTAGGTAGACAGTCCAACAAATGCTGGAATAAGTGCAGTTTGCAAACTCTAATGTCTTATGATCTGATCCCCTGTTGGTGCCGAGCAAGGTATAGCACTCAGAATGGGTCCGATCAACTTGATAGGGAGATCAACACAAAAGTCAGAAGCAGTACCCACATCAGCCGGCTATGATGCACTTAGCGCCACCTAAGGGTTCATAGGAGTTTGTCGGAATTTCCTAAAAGTCATATTGTGAAGTCTTTCCTCTCTTATGCGTGGAAATACACGGAACTCCTAAGGCACGCGGGCAAGTGGCGGTACCGCGTCCGTTTGGACTTCCATGTACGTGTTTTCTTCTTTAAAAGGCGCTAGTTATCTGCTCACTTGGGTATTGCCAGGAGCTCTCATAATGAGGTTTTTTAGGCGACAGGCCACTATCCTTAGGACGTCAGTGCCCTTTGTAAACCTTCCCGTGGGGTCTCAGTTGTTATGACGTAATTGAGAACTAATCAAATGTGACAAGTAGGTATAAGCTCATCGGTCGTTGTAATAAATGTGAATTTAACTTTTTTCGTATGGTTGTCTCTTAAAAGAATATTTTCTCATGTCTTCCCAAAAATTCTACTCGGAAACACCCTTTTTTTTTCGTGATACATTTAACATTACTGAGATTTATGTTAATTCAACGTTCCTGAATATGTGAGCATAGAAACTGCCAGTAATAGTCCCGATAATTCTATCAAGTTCCATCACCGTACACGCCAACATTCCCAGGATGCAACAGACTCTTTTCACCGTTTTATTTACGTTTACGACCTCTTGCCATCTTTCTGGGGTAAAATTTGGTCTCTGTGGTGGAAGGGGCGAGTATTAGTCGGAAAATGGACAGAATGACTCCATATAGTAGATGAAAAGTTGGTATCAGCCTGATTCACTTTCGTATTTTATTACCACTTACTAAAAATTGAATATGATTTGATTTGTTCAAATTCATGAACAATTTCAAGATATTTCGTTTCAAATTCCGAGGTGTGCACATTTTTCACATTTTTAATGAGTCGTAATTCCTAGTCCCTTGTCTGGCGGAGACTACACTTTTTTTTTCAACGCCCCTCCTCTTTTGCGACCAGCACTGCTTCCATTCCAGAGTTCTTTTCTCTGCATCGTTCCTGATGAAGCACAACATAATTTTACCATGTTTTACTTCTTCAAATTTCAAATTCTTCAGGATCTATCTGAGAAGTGTACTCATAAGTGCATATCGTCCCCGGGCAGTTCTCTTTCCAATTCCGACAAGCAGTGTCTGCAACGATGTATGGATCGTTTTATGGATTCTTGGAACCTGGTATCTCAGACTCTTCAAAAACGTCTACAGGAAGAACTGACTTCGGCTGGTGCGTTCAATCATGGATCGTCTTTCTCTTGAACCTTATCTCTCTCACACTGTTTATGTTTTCTCTTGTTTGCTCGTACTTAGGACTTGTTATGTTTTTGATGCAGATAAATATTAGGCCTACAGTCTATTCCTGATAGGCAAGAACGCTCGTTTTTAATTATGTGAGCTAACGATCCATGTTGACAAAGAGATCAGGAAAGTTATACTAAATGGGGTGGCCACATTTGACTCAACTCACCTTGCCCGTCTTTGTACAGAACCGAAACTGTAATTGGGCTCAGTCGGATAGAGGAGTCTTGTAGGACTCCACTTTTTGCCAAACTGCACCAAAACGGAGTCAGGACTGAGATCTGACTACTGAGGCCTCAATACCCTAGGTAGAAACATGTTGCTCATGGTAGTCACAATCCAGCGGGATTCTCCCGATATTTCTTCACTAGACTCAAGAGCGTTGTAGCTCGCTCTCGCATGTCTGACCAGTAGCAGCGCATGCCGCAGATAAATACTAATATAATTTATACACTGTCCTTGTTTTGGTGAAATTTGCTTCAAGCCAGTTTTGAGACCAGAGTACTACACATTGGACAACACCCACTTCGTTGGCATCGAATGTAAATAACATTACTCTTTAATTTCTCGATTAGTTAACAATTTGTATGCTTTTATCTTTTGAAACTATGTTTGTAATTCATCGATTCTGCTCATTTAAATAGACGAGTCAAATATGTGATAAGTAACCACGCCATTGAAGAACTTGTACTGGCTAGTGTGAGTACAAAAATGAGAATGATCATGTATTCTATCACAGCCACTTTACGTTTATCTTACAATGTCCGAAATGACGCTACTGCCGAGCAGTAGTATTATCCACTCATATTATACGATAGTTCAAGTGTTGTACACGTACTATGCAATGAACACATAACCAGTGAATACGGTGCAAAATGATGCACACTGTAAGCATTAATGGGGGACGGATAAATATGTACAACGTTACAAAAACGAAAAGTTAAATATGATTACTGGTACTATTTGAAACGAAAGCTAGAACAGTTCAAAGCAGATTATTGGCAAGATTTGAAAGAAGCAAGAACACATGTTCAACCTCCGTTTTCATTAGAATTTTGCAAATCCTACGCTAGCAATTTTCATCGCGGAATGCACAACAATGAATGAGTAAATGCATTTCACCTCAGCACTGAGGAAGATGTTGTGGAAACAAGGAACGTTTGATAGTAGAAAGAAATACAACAACAATAACCGTAGTGAAATTCGAATAGAATCAAGGTGTAAAGCTACCAGTACACTTCGATACTATGTTTGTCGGAATGTGTCTGATTCTTCCGTAGAATTTTCATCACTTAGAGGTCCTGCTTCTTCACCCTGGAATAAAAACGTGAAGACGGAAGAAAACCTCACATATTCAATTACAGCTGGTGACTCGAACGTAGGTTTATCTCGATTTCACTCGGTCGAGTCGTACTATGGCCCAATTTGGTAAGCTAAGGAAAAAAGTGGCTAAAATATGAAGTACTCACAGTGTTAGGCTTCAAACTAGCAGTTGACTCAGCTGAATCATTTGTTCCGTGCCACATTAGGCGAAAATGTCCTTTTATGTAAGCCATCACGAATATAGGAAGTAGTGTACATGGTACGAGGTATATTAAAGCAGGCTGAGCCATGTTCATGAGTGAGAGTGCAATGAATGTTGCAATTAACCCAATGCCATATCCTGCAAGAATATTACTTACAATCATTTTTGCATCACAGAATCCTTCCATCAGGTCTGCTACCCCATCATCTACGCGGCGCGGCAGACCTACTGAGCGTTGTGGTTGTTGTAACAAGAAGTCATGTCCAGAACCCATGATCTTCTGGGAATAAGGAGAACTACAGGAAGTAATATGAACGTTAGATTTTTTTTACTTCGATGAAAAAAAACCGAAGTGCCACCTTTATCTACGCATTTCGGAATGGATGCAGACAGACAAATATAACGGTGGAAATTTCATAACTCTGGAATGGGCAACTCACCGAAAGAAGCTAAAATACCGTACATAATACGAGAACGCTCACTAAAGCCGTTCATCGTGAAACAGTGAGTGACTAGGTATCCTGAAACACGTCTATATAGCAATTGCTAATTAATTGCCATACCTAATGTCAAGGAGGAACTATGCCACAAACCGCTTTACCTGGTATAATAATATCTCCCATTCCCAAAATGGTCATTTGAAGGGTCTTCTCAATTGTCAAATCAACACATGATATCATTGGGTCGAATCGTGGCACTTGCATCAGCATAGGGAACTAAGAGAAAAGGGAAGTACCTTGCTGTCAAGAATCATCAATAGAAATTACCTTCTCAGGTAGCGCTGCATCGATTGGAGGCATCGGATATCCATCGTTCCCATCAGATGAACAACCGATACCTGTGGCCACTTCCAGCATTACGGAACAGCCATTACTTGTCAGATATGGTGTTACAAAAACCATCACTGCATCATAAATAAACATACAGATCATCAGAACTGTGATCCACTAAAAACCGCTCACATTAGGGAGAATAAATAAAAAAAAAATGAACAAGCACAAAATGTGTAGAAAAACATACCATCACATTTGGTAACCGCAGAGACTTCAATATATGAAGGCAAAGCGTAACATTGATAAAGTCCAGAAGAATAAATGCATATGCTGTTCGTCGAAATACAAACCATATCACGCAAAGTGTTAGCGATAACATGAATACAGTCAGTTGTAGAATATTCGGTCTTCCCTTTGGAAGCCAACCTGGAATGAAGATTTTCATTCAACACAGGTGAGGATTGTACATCTGAGACTTACGGTGCTGAACACTTGTGCACAGGCGTTTAGAACACCACTCACACATGCTGCAATTGGACAGAACAGCCATAATGCATCCATACACACTAATTGAGCCGAATACGACTAGCAATCCATTAAAGAACGCCACTAAAGAAAAACAACATCATTAATAAGGTTTGCAACAACCAGGGAAGGTCGTAAATAGATGGAGCCACAGGCTTACCGAGAATAGGGCGGAAGAAAAAGCCAATCATAAGGATACCGACGAGTATTACCATCAGGAAAGCAATAGCCAAAAAATTTGAATAAAATGCTATGCACTTCTTTTGACCTTCCGTACTTGAATCACTTGAGGAAGGCTGAGATGAACACGACGTTGGGCTTGCCACAGGCAATTTGTCTTTCCCTGCTCTGCAATTGTAGAATCTTCACGTCAACATCTTACTCTTCATTTTGTTGAGCGTTGTGGCGTTTTATGAAATGAGAGCTTATAAAATCTGACAATGCATAACTATGTGTTCTATAGAGGTGCGCAATCCTCTTGAATAAATGAGTCATCCTCTGGCCGTCTCCGAGGATACTTTTGTATGAAATTACAAGAAGCGAACGCTTTAGAAGCACACAACGTGTTGAACTACGCAAAAGTCGTTGCTGTGTAGGGAATGTTCAATATGTTCAGATTAGTGACGTCCGTAGGGCTGCTAAACAAGCAGGCGCCTGAACTTTGAAGCTAGAAACCATACCTGTGTCGAACAAAAGCCCAAGCGCCTCCTCCTGTTACGCATCCTACCGCAAGAAGCCACATCACTATCATCGACAAATCAATAGGATACGGACGCGGTCTGTGAAACCTAAGTTCTAGTGAAGAGACGTCTGACCCTTTGACCAAACCCTGTAACAGCGATTATTTCTTTCCATGAAAGAAAAAAAAACTACAGAAGCAGCAACCCCCTCACAGAAACCATGATTGCAACTGCAACTAATATAACCACTAACCAAAATTTCATTTTGAAAGACATGAGCGTACAGAAAGAACGTTCCAATGGCATCCGAAGCATTGACGTACGGATCATAGAAGTCAGAGAACTGAAATTATTATGAGGGGATTTGAAGCGAAATAAACTGTGAACAGACAAGAACAGGAGATGCTAACCAGGTAGTCGTGCCACCTTGTTATGAACTGCTTTCCTTTTTCAACTAAGAGAATGGCATTCTGCGCGCCGTAGCGTTTTAGCTGATTTAACTGAAACAAATTCGATTAACAGGAAAGGGGACTGCTCACAATGACCATGACGTTGTCTAGGAGCACCCCTGATTTAGAAATTTGAACAATTACTCAAATCTAGAAATTACCCGTAATTTCACAGAGCTTGCTCATGCCTGGTAACCACCTACAGTTATTGTTCCGTAGGCCACCGTAGACGGATTAAAATCACGGTGAACGGATGAGCGAGGATTCAAGTGATCAGCCGTAGAAAATTTTGTGCCTCCTCGATGGCTCGAACCAGACTCGACGGCGAACAGCGGCAGGGCCCGTCGGCTTCCACGCGCGGCATACGGATCCATCGCCACGGCCTCGTTCGGCTTCCTCGGGCGGCGAGCGGCGGCCGCCGCCGCCACAAATTAGGTCGACCATACCTTGCGCATTGCAGCGTCGGCCGGCTGCAGCGCGCGTCTACGCGCGACGCCGCCCTAGGAAGCCGGACCTGCTCGGCTTCTTCGAGCGGCGAGGGGCATCATCAGGGGAAGGTTTGATTCATTGAAGAGAAACACTCGTTATTTCTCAATCGTACGAGCAACCATAGGTGGAATAGCTGTGAGAACGGGTCCGTGAAAGTGAAGGTTGGCGAGAGAAATCGTAGATGGCTGAGTGAAGGTCACTCAACTACAAGGGCGTCGATTGGGGGGGGGGGGGTAGGAGCGGATTATCCTGAGCATTTGAACATGATTAAGTGGTAGTGGCAGAGTAACAGTGCTACTGGAAAATATTCGGAGATTGGAGCTGAAGGGAAACTATGGATGAGAATAGACTGGAGAAAAAATGAATTTTTTTGAATTTTCAACGTTTATTTTCAGAAATACCCGGAACCCGACTGCAAAACTCTAATTTGAAAACAAGTAAGCACAGCATAGTGACTTTAAAGGAAAATTCACTTCATGCATAGATTGCATAATGTTATCAGAACGGCGTGCCAAATTTCTGAAAAAAATTCAGACGCGCTGAAGTGTCTTGGGCGCAGTAGTGAACCTTTCCAAATTTCAGGTTGCTAGGAAATAGAGGAAGATTTGCTCTTTCTAAAATTATCCAAATTTCCCTGATTGCTTTTGGATCCACGTCAAAATTTTTCTACCAATTTGGGCTATTTTCGAACTTTGAGTGGATTTTTCAGGATTCATTGAAATCCTTTCCGGATGTCAGGTTGCCAGCGTGTTCAGCTGACGATTCTGCGTCGATTGATGCCCGGATGCAGGATCGCTGGGAAGCTCGGAATGCCGGTTGGTGAGAACGCTATAACGGGCATTCTCATCGCAAAAACGAGGAAGTACAGAGATGGAAGAGACGCAGACAAGGGCAAATGAGAACGCCCGTTATAGCGTTCTCACCGGTCGCCATTCCGAGCTTCCCAGAGAAGATCCATCCTGCATCCAGGTATCAATCGACGCAGAATCGTCAGCTGAACATGCTGGCAAACTGACATCCGGAAAAGGATGTCAATCAATCTTGAAAAATCCACTCAAAGTTCGAAAATCGCCCAAATTAGTAGAAAAATTTTGACGTGGATCCAAAAGCAATCAGGGAAATTTGGACAACTTTAGAAAGAGCAAATCTTCCTCTATTTCCTAGCAACCTGAAATTTGGAAAGGTTCACTACTGCGCCCAAGACACTTCAGCGCGTCTGAATTTTTTTCAGAAATTTGGCACGCCGTTCTGATAACATTATGCAATCTATGCATGAAGTGAAATTTCCTTTAAAGTCACTATGTTGTGCTTACTTGTTCTCACATTAGAGTTTTGCAGTCGGGTCCCGCACATTTCTGAAAATAAACGTTGAAAATTCAAAAAATTCATTTTTTCTCCAGCCTATTCTCATCCATAGTTTCCCTTCAGCTCCAATCTCCGAATATTTTCCAGTAGTACTGTTACTCTGCCACTACCACTTAGTCATGTTTCCTCAACACTTCTCCATTCCCAGGGTCGACCAAAAAGTGAAGGTTGGGTGAGACTCATTCTCAGGGTATTCCACCTATGCGAGCAACCATGAAAAATAACCCATGAATATTGATGAACAGATCTAAATTTCTTCTGAGATCGTCACTTCCAAACAAATAGGCAGCGAAATGGAAGATTTTTAAGGAAAACACATTAAGAAGAACAAAAGAAAAAGGAACAAAAGAAACGTTAGCATCAATCGTTAGTATATCAGTGTTTGAATACACATGTGCTGCCATCTGACCTCAGAGATTATGGACGGACATTTCTCGCACCTATTGCGGGAAATGGATTACTGCCCGGGGCGAATCATTACGGGTGTCATGGATCGGCAATCTATTCGCTGACCTTACCATTATTGCACTGTTCCCCGTATCTGCTATTTATCATTACAATAGGATCTGGCCCATCATCCTGTTTATCCTCTTAACTCGCTAAATACTTTTAGAAACATTGAAGTTAATTTAAAAGCTTTGAACTTGATTTGTAACTGTGTAGAAATGTGTCCAAGTATTTTCTTGTTTGTTATGATCACTCTTTATTATTTTTCGGCTTTCTTTGGCGATACATATTAGTTTTCGAGTCAGAGGCATATTGCGGTGGTGGCAGCCCCTCGCCGCCCCACGACGCCCCAGGAAGCCGAGGGGTCACAAAGCGCGGGAATCGCCCATACCTCCGCCGCTGAGTCTGGTTCGAGCCTATCTATCCAAAATGTCCTGATGTGTATAATCAGGACATGCTGGACACCTGCGCGCTAACTGTGAAGAATTTATTTGTTCTACTCTTGAAAGTGGGAAAGAACTTATGTAACAATTCCACACTTCGACATTGCCCGTGTCTATTAGGTTTTACAACAAATGATGACGATGGGTGTGGGCGTCATACATAGCATCGCTAGAACTAAGAAATTACCTTTTTGGCAGTTTTCGGAGTAATGCTGCTTTGAACAATTGTACCCACACCCCAGAAAAGGCTTAAACTATTTCACGTAGGACTTTAAGGTGCTAGCCTATCTAAAAAGTGGCCATAGTGTTTTTTTTTACAATTTAAATTCGTTTAGTCATGGATTTTACTTATACATCGATCAGGTTTTCTTGTAATGAGCACCTTGAGTGCATTCAATAGGTAAAGTTACCTGGTATTGAGTTGCGTTTTTGAAGGCAGAGCTCCCTTCAGTGAATCGTCGTGTGCACTTGGTGCCATCGTCTTCAATTCTATAAAGGAGCGGTACCGCAGTTCCATTGTATCGCAACAATTTCTCCGAGCCAGATGGCTCTGGACATAATCTAGTTTCGTTGAAACGATGCCGCCAAAATGAAAGACCGACGGGACTCTGAAAAAAAAAAAACATGGAAGAAACGAGGGAATTGGTGACATTGAAAATTGCTAGAGAATTGTGCTCTATTCAAAATTGCCACCAGCGTAATCGGTGAAGCCATCAACGGTGAATAATTGCTTTGTAATGCTCCACGCATTCAACTTCAAATCAGGAGCAGGCACTCTTGAATGATACTATATGGCAGTACGACTTGCATAGCCAAGCTGATTTACAGTCCATCGTTTTGATTCTCCCAAATTGACTAGCTACCAAATCATAAACTCCACTGGAACAGTATGCTTGCATAACCTGGTTCTGGAAGCCGAATTAAACGCATCTGCGTATGATCCAGGGAGTTCCAAACATGAAATTTTAGGAAATAATCATGAATTGTTCAGCAAACAAGCGAAACGTCAAATTAAGAGGCAAGAATTGTGGGTCTGTTTCTTCGTCAAAAAATGGCATCGTGAATGGATGCAGCGTGATTACCCTTGCTGCTCTCGTACGTTCACGAATCCGAGCACTGAGATGGAACAGCGGCAACCCCTCACCATTTCAGGAAACCATATTCACAAAGCTAGTCAATTCATTCACGATGATCAGCACTCCATCGACTACACGTTATACACTAGTGCATTTGAAAATGTGACAATGGTAAACGGATGCTTGTACTTGGCAATGAATTAAAATATTGATTGGAAATTCCCAGGATTTCGCACTTACAGCGGCAATCTTCTGCATACTCAGATCGAAAATTGTAACCTTTCACAAAGTGGAGTCAGTTGCACCCTTCGAATATAGAGCAGTAGGATAAATCTGCTCAACTTCCTCAACGCATACCCTCCCCGGGATCGTTACTTCTAGCAAGTCTACAACTGATCCTCACATCAGAGATAGTCAGAGATAATGGTCGACCATGACCAGCGGGCAAAGATGATAATATGCATAGGGGGAAGTAATGCGGAAATGGGCCAGATTCATCCTAACACACCATACAAATAATCTATTCACCTTGGTGGCAAGATACTATGCTGTACTACTAGGAGAGATTAGTGAGATAGCGAAACTTGTGCTGTAAACTTCAGCTTCGTTAATTTGATCACAGAGTTCCGGTACACTTCTGTATTTGAGATTTTTATGTGTTCAAAACCACCTCACAACGTTTTCCACTGCGAAATACTTGCAAAAATACCACGCCCTGTTTTTTGGCTTTAATTTTGAAGAGAGGGGTAGAGTCCTCATTAGATAAGAAGCTTCAAAGGAAGCACTCCTGTTCGTCCCATGTATTCAGGAGGGTCGATCAATCGGCAGAACAAGAGCGTAAGTTGCAGAAGTCTTACGTAGAATTGACGTTCTGATCTAACTCTCTCCTCAATAAGGTCTTCAGAAACGTTTTCATCTGCAATTCCATAGGGAATAGTGGTAATCTTTGTGAACATCGCCTTCTGAGGATTTCGATTGTGTAGAAGGAAAGAAAGGAAAGAAAATGGGATTGGAATCTCCATTCGAAGACTAGAGCAGCCGACAGTGACAGCTAAGCTAGATGATTGTGCAACCATCTCCTATTTCATATGTGCTCGCACCTTGACTGGAGTGGTGACCAGTCACAGGATAAAAGCACCTCTTAGTTCCCGGCTACATGCTAACTGGATTATCAGCTTGTTGCGAAAATATTTGCCGTTTTGGAGAATGCTCAACTAAACTTCTAATTTGAGCAACTTCAGACCAACTTATGCAACCACAACCATTTGGTAAAGCTTTTCTTCCTCTTTCGGATGCTTCTTTATTATTCTGGCTAGCTCTTTCCTGAGGATTGTGATGAAGTCGCGAACAAATGATGAGCCGACACGATTTTCGGCTGATTATGGCTAATGACTTCAAACTCGATTAGTCTTTCTCGGAGGTATGCGGTAGCGTTTGTTTTGGCTTGGAATTGCATTCCCGATGGGCAATGAGCTATTGGATCACGAGATTTCTTCCGTTGATTTTGATCGCCAAGATAGCCAAGATAGTGACCGCAGGTTGTTCCCTGCCGACCAAGTGTTGAGAACAGTCGTGGACCCTAAACTGGGTCCTACCATTTGGACCTTAAGGGCAGGGATAGCTATTTACAGTAACATAGTTTCGAAACGTTTGACTTCAATCGATATGACAAGAAAGGTGCGGAAGTGAACACCCCACGATCTGACAAATGATAAGTGTCTCACCCGCTGTGACATCTTTTCTAACTTATTTTTTTCGTCCCAAAAACTACCCATTTCTAGATCATAATAGCTATAAATGGAGCTTTGTTCCTGTATAGTAAAGGGAAGCGTGAATTTGCATCGATATTTTCATCCCATCTCTAAGTTTTCCTAAACCAGATTTTCACACCAGGGAGGTTGCGTTAGCATTTTCGTGGTGCTGTAAAGGTGTGAGATTGACTGCATTCTCCTCCAATACAGCAAAACATTGAGGGCAGAGACCTAGTACTGCAATCCCGATTTGACGTTCACAAATCTGTCACAGATGTGAGTGGTGAATAAAAGCTGGGTTTCATCTGCTTCAGGGTAATGTTAAGCCTCACATTCCAAAACTCATCCGACAAAAACGCTGATCCGGAGCATGCTGAAATCGTCTTCCAGAAGTTTGTGGATTTTTGTGATCTCAGTTTTCGCTAGAGGCCTGCAGCTCTCGAAGGATTGTCGGAGAGAATCTAGCGAATTGAACGGTTGCCAAACTGATGAAAAAAGTGGTCTTTGAGCGAATTAAACACTTTGAACTGAAAGGTAAATTTCGGCAAATAATTTCGCAACAACCTGATACATCCAGTAAAAACTTGTTCCTATATCGTAACTGAAGTGGCAGAGAACTGAGCCCAAAAGCGCAGATCCTCACTTTCTACACAGCGCCACAGTAAATTAGTAAATTTTTAAACTCAAACGACAGCTTACCGCGCTTTTCGCATCTGGAGCAATACGCTGAAGTCTAAATTGAAGGTAGTTTGCACAGACTTTGACCTCCTTGCCCGTGTCTACGTTCCTAGCCGATAAATACACAAAGCTTGTATCATAGCCTTTAGTTGGTTTTCGAGCCTAAACATACTTGCAACCACATAATTTCTGAAAACAAAATAAAGCAATAAATTCTACCTCGACAATTAGGTTGAGATCTAGTAACAAGATGAGTAACAACCAAAAATTGGGGGAGCGCATGCCAGGATGTACGAAGAAGTTGGCAGAGCGGCTTTCAGGGCCAACCTGTGCCGCTGCGTTCGACGTGAGATCTTCCGAAGGGCAGGCTGAAAAGCCCTACACTTGATGGGCCTCCCTGAAAAGCAGACAACGTGGACTTTGTTAGAGAGATAAAGAGCATATTGAGTGCTACCAGAGAACACAAAATCTACCAAACTACAGGGTGGCTGAAAAGTATTGGAGCGTTGTTCGAAATTAATACTTATCTGGAGATGATTTATACCGAGAGGAAGCAGTGGCTAAAATTATGGTCCCCAGAAATAATTTTAAGTGTTTTCAAGCAGGGCTGGACTCCTGCACATGGAGAAAGTCGAAATTGACTTTCTTCCATGTTCTTGGGTTCCTCTAACGAAGGATGAAAAGCTTCGGAGCAGTCTTGATCGTGACCGACTCCACTGCTCTCTTTAGGGCCTATTGGTAGAGAAGCTAGCAAGCAACAAGTTCCTCTTTCTAGACTATTCCAACTTATAGAGATGAGGACAAACTGGGTTAGGTGACCTGTGGCGCATCGCCATTTCTGCCATCGTTAGTTTGAAGCTTGCATGAAGGCCAGTAGCGGACATTTTGAGCAACTCGTGGCGAAAAGGGAGTTGGGGAGCCTATAAAAGGTCATAGGCTTCACCTTGTAAACCTAAGCCAGAGCATTAGTCTAAGCCTAAGCCTATTCCTATGCTTATGCATGGGTTTAAGCCTAAGCCTGAAGCTTAGGCTCAGGCTTCACAGTAGTGCCCTTTCCCCAACTCCATTCTCACCCAACTCGTTTACATAATGTTATTTAGAATATCTTTGTTCTATCGGTTCGAAAAAAATTCTTCTGAGAGCACATATTTTCGAAAATACAGTATCTTTGCGCGCGCCAGCACTTTCCAGCCACCCTGTAGGCCTAATATTTTCGCAAAGGAACAGAGCGTGAGCGGAAAGCCGATCAGACGCACTGTTCATCGAAAAATGAAAACCGTTAATGCCCGAACATGATTCGAACCTACAACATTATTGTATGCAGCACCTTTATTAATAATGGCGTTGTTCATTGTTGAGAAAAAAGGCAGCAGTTAACACCACGCGCTTAGAGGCAGGGGTCCACCTCGTTCTCATGGTTGAGCTAATGGCGGATTCTGCATCTCCTCGACATGCTGATTCTAGCGGTACACTTAAATTGTCTCGAAACGGTCTCTGAACCCGTTTTCCGGCATCAGGTCTGTAACAGTTTGCTAACCCGAGTTGACGAGTGAAGCCGTTGATCTTATCGATTGAACACGCCAAGACTCGTTGGCCAACGCTGCCGCCATGGCAGGCAGCCAGCACAGCGATCGAACTTTGGAGCGATCCACCTCCGGGCTCCAAATTTACAGCCAGTTCGACCCTTTCAAAAATGGGGTTTTCGTCGCTTTTGAGCCTGTTGATGTACATTACTGGGATCAACATGGCGAGAAGGTCAACAATATGTTAATACTTCCAACAGGTGGAATGAGGTGAGCCCCTGCATTTAAAGTGGGGAGAAAGCAGCACAAATACAATGATTGTAAATGTCCATGGTATTGATCACACAAATCCACTCGTGTTCGATGATGGCGTTTGTCTAGAGTAACAACGTATTCCAGACGAGGAAGTGGGCCAGATAAAAACAGCATGACGGATGTATCGAAAACGGCACACACAATGCATATACATATATGAAAGCTAACAATGCGATCGTAAACACTGGTCCGTAACTCTTTCCATGTTTTGTATTGGCAACATTTGCCTCTTAGGTGCTTATCAGTACCGGACGCAGGGAGGAACACCCCACCATAAGAATTGGTTGCCAAATTTCCCAAAAGTACTCCATAAAATAGTTGGAGGTCCTGTATTAGTTTACTTTTAACTACTTTTTCTGTATTTTTACATGCGGGTCGTCCGCAAAGTGGCAAAGATTTTTCCCACGCCCCCTCTCTCAGACAATAGCGCCGTGCGAGAGGGGGGGGGGGGGCGGCAGAACGTGTCGCAGAAATTCACCCGCTCGCATGTTGTCGTAATCTGCTCGCACGGTGTTGCGGCCTGCAATTGTTGTCGCCACCCGCTCTACCAGTACCTACTTGCAGGGTACTTTTGTCTGAACTCTGGTTGGGCATTTCTGTGTCTGTAACTGATTTCACTCAGGATGTGAGCAGACCCAGACTTCTCTACTGCACGGAATAGATTTCCTTCACTCCAGAGGCCAAAATCAACTATTTGAAGCGTGTGCAATCACTACCATATGGGAGGGAAGCTCTCGCCTAAAGGCAGCACTCACGCTGAAAAACGTTTTCTCGCATTTGTGCTTATTTTGAAGGTGCCATCAATTGGAGTGTAACTGCAAAAGGAATCACTCCGAATCGTGCTGTTACTCGAGTAGTAAAACTCGTACGCATGTACAAATGCGTCTGCCATGCTCAACCCCGCCCTGTCTGATAGTGTGCGGCTATGTTTCTCAGCTGGTAAAGGATCGATCAGGGTTTTCCCATAGCGGTGATCCTTTCCACACATCGGTGGCCGCACCCATTTCAGGCAACATCTCGTCTACATGGGCATTCATTCGCAACATAGTATTTCTAACAGACTTTTACTTTTTGAAGTTTTTTCTCTTCTAGGGGCACAAGAGTAGCCTCCGGAGTAGAATTTTATGAAAAAATCAAGGACGTTTTTATCGCGAGTGCTGTCTTCAAACGCAGCATTCACGAAAATTTTCACTTCTGAAGTGAGTTACTTGTTGTGTAGACAATCACAACAGTAAGTAGAATACTAGAATTCGACAATTATCTGGAAAGATGCTGCCGTGGACGCCGATATCAATGCATCCGTCCGCGCAACCGACCCAAATTCAGTCGCTTGCGCATACGTGCCTGAAGTTCGCGCGGAGGGACACGGGTGAGGAGCAGCACCTCGTTTTTGTGCGTTTCTTGTCTGGCTACTTCATCTTCAGCAATCAGTTCTGGGTACCTTAAAACCCCAGAAAACGGCGAGATCTTCGGAGCGAAGATCTTCGTGAGTAGTACATTTGAAGGCAGTGTGTCACCTCGTTTTCGTGTCTCAGCTTTTACCAGACTCTGAATCTCCTCGATATGCTGAACCCAACGGTATACCAAAAATGTTACAAAAAGGTCTTTAAACCCTATTTTCAAACGGTTTTCGAGACAGGGTTTGTAACAGTTTGTCAAGCCGAGTGGACGCGTGAAGCCATTAATCTCATCGATCGGACAGTCTAGACGTGTTGGCCAACACTGCAGACGTGGCGGGTAGCCAGCACATTCACGGACCGCTCCACCCAAGTGGTCCGTGAACTGCACTTTTGCACCCTCCGAAAACGCGAAAACGGGGTTTTCGTCATTTTTATGAGCTTTGGCGTACATTTTTGGAATTAGCGTGACGAGGAGGTCTAGAGTATGTTGGTATTTTCAGCCCATGAAACGAGGTGACACACTGCCTTTAACGGCTAATGCATGTCAACGTGGGCTAACGTGTGATATGGGCTGCCACAACTGCGAGCTGTGCAGTCACGATGGACGTCCTCTCCACAACAATGGCATGTGAACCTGCTTTCATTATGGTCCCCGTGAACTACAGGTAATGTGGTTGGAAGAATCATTTCGCAGCCTTGGAGTAGCCCAGCGCAACGGAGTTCCATCAAAGCGCTCGCACATCTTCGTGTGTACCACATCGGTCTTAAAGGCAGTGTGTCACCTGGTTTCGTGGGCTGAAAATACCAAGAGATCCTAGACCTTCTCGTCACGCTTATTCCAAAGATGTACGTCAAAGCTCATAAAAATGGCGAAAAAGCCATTTTCGAAGGTCCGAAAGTGCAGTTCACGGACCATCTGGGCGGAGCGGTCCGTGAATGTGCTGGCTGCCCGCCACGACTGCTGCGTTGGCAACACGTCTTGACGTGTCCGTTCGATGAGATCAATGGCTTCACGCGTCCACTCGGCTCGACAAAGTGTTACAAACCCCATCCCGAAAAACATTCAAAAATAGGGTTTGGAGACCTTTTTGTAACATTTTAGGTATACCGTTGGATTCAGCGTATCGAGGAGATTCAGAATCTGGTAAAAGCTCAGACACGAAAATGAGGTGACACGCTGCCCTTAAAGCAGTGTCCAGGCGAAACCCTCAGGGCTGAGCGCTCATTAGATTATTGTAGCGGGTCGGCTCCATAGGCAATACTAAAGTTTCAGCGAAAAAGTCGCAGGAATAAGCGAAGTATCGGCCTTAGACCCAGTACCCAAACCCATTTCCAGTGCATAGCCCGCCCACCCGGCGTCTGCCATTTTGCGCGTGGAATTGGCGTAAAGTGGACTATCGTTGGAAAAAAAATCGGACTAATTGTGGCAGCGTCTCTCTACTGTGACTGATTCGTCTAGGTGTATGCGTCTCAAGTTTACGTATGTGTTCTAAACATTCAGATACCGTTGCTCAACACTCCAATTCGTCATTTTAGGCGATTTTGGTTCTACACTTTACAGGTCTATACTTAATGGAGAGTTCGACGATCACATTATGTAGGGAGATGGCTATTCATACCGAAACTTACCTCTTCTTGTTAAAACTGGCCAAAAAGTAGTACTTTAGCAGAGATTCGGACTCCTGATGGGAAAGGAACAGACTGGTTGAAGCTAAAATTGAGGCAGCGAACTGGCGCTATCAATCGATAAAAAAATTTTCTCTGCGCCCTCCATGACGAGAGAGAGTGTTGTCAGACATCTCGTCCGCATCAGACAGGAAAGGGCTCGGAAAATGGTTCTTTTTTTCGGACATTTTGTGATCTTCCGAGTTCATATCTGGTATGAATGAGCTAAGCTGGCCTAGAAACCACAGAAATCCAATACTTGAAAATTTTGCCCGGACACTGCCTTTAAGGGGTTAACATGGGTAAGGATCGGTAGGAACTGTCTGTCCTTACTTTGTGCATGTAAAAACTACTAGCACACATGATCAAATTGCTTGTCTACGTACGTCTGGAGTTTCCTATATATACAGTCTTTCTCAAAAATTCGGGTGTGTATCATCGTGAGAGAAAACGGGGCGTGGTACATTTCTGCGATTGGTTCGCTCAAATCCTCCTCCTGCCCCAAACGGTCGACTCGTTTTCTTCGCGCGCGATTCCACTATACATGATCATGCAAAATTTGAATGCGATAGAGGACGAATAGATCGTGGAGGGCGGGAAGGCTCCGCCTCGTTTTCCCTCACGATGATACACACCCCAAAAATTCTTGCCTCACGCTGAACCGGCAGTCAGCATAGCCACGTCACACCACGTACAGGAAGCTCCAAATGTCCGCAGTCAAGAGGGACGTGGCTGCGACGCGGCTTTAGACAGAGACACAGGCGCTCGGCATGCTGCCACTGGTTGGCTGCAGAGTCAGAGAAGCCAGAGGCAGCATAGAGAGCGTCTGTGTCTGATCAAGGAGCCGCGCCGTGGCCACGCCCTCTTGACTGCGGACATTTGGAGCTTCCTGTATGTTAATGCATAGATGATGCGGCGCGGCTTAGCAGATGGGCGGTGAAGCGTGAGGCAAGTATTTTTGAGGAGGACTGTAGGTGTTCATATTTCACTTCGAGAGAGGAACGCAAAGAATGGTAGCACTATTCGGCTAGTTCTGCCCCGAAATTTCGAGAAATTCTTCTTCGCCCAAGCTCCGCATAGATGGGTTATTTGAGGTGCTGAACACAAATATCATATCCAGTTTGTACCGTGACTCCGTTTTTTGTAGAGTTACGGTAGGTATATTGTGGATGCGGTATCACACAGAATCCTCTCAAATTTTGCATGGAGGGGCTGTTTTATGCGCTGATCACGAATATGAACTTTAATTTGCATGCCTCCTTCATTTTCTTCCGGAAGTCGGCATTTTCTCCCAATTCCCTGCCGTATACCTACGGTACAGGCGGTTCATAAATGAGTCGGTATTGGTGCATTTTTACGTAAAGAGATTAGAGAGGCCTTTGGCAAGTCGCGCATGTTCAAGCTTGTTAGTCGCAGTGATTTTTAACTGCTTAACATGTTAGAAAGGATCCCGGAAATGATGTGGGAGTACTCAGACAATAAGAACGGCCGACCCGCGGCCCCTAGTTTCTGGGCGGAGCTTGGGGACGGCCGACCCGCGGCCTCTAAAATTTTAGCGGACGACCCGCGGCCCTAATAATTTTTGCGGGCAAGCCGCGGCCCATGAATTGTGAAATACGTACCTTCGCTGGCGCTGACACTCTCTAGTTCAAGTGTTCGCAGGTAAATCCTTCACAAGGAGCGTCTCATTTCCTACCGTCGCTGCTACTGTTGTGCTGCTTATATTGTTTTTTTTTAGTGATCCAGCTAAAACACTGCGTCTGCGCTTGTTTCTCAACGCTGTTTTCCTTGTCTCCTTGGGCGATTTAGTTTTTATCAAATACGCACTACTCGAATTTCTCAGTTTCAGGTCATGCCATAAGTTCCCGTATTCTGTCTCTCAAAAAAGCCGGTGTTAGAGGAGTTCCAGGTGGGTCAATTCATATTATATGTCACCGAACTTCTCTTCACCATTCATTTTCAGCCGCGACGTTCGTGCCTTCATTTACGAGGATGGCGCCATCGAATTCAAGTGGATTCCCAGAACTGCCAGTTTCTAATGGTTTTGGGCAGCTGAAGCGATTTTTTCATCATCTTCTTTCTAGAAACAAGCGAAAAGATCCCGGGCTGATTATGTACAATACCGAAAACGACGAGGATATGGATGTCATCTAGTGGGTTTTTATCTTCTCACACACCTGGATTGAACTTGAAACACTTGTTTCTCTTTCAACATCAAACTCTTTTAAGGCTGTAATGTTTTCAGAATGTGCTATATTATGGTGCCGATGGTAGACAATTGCCGCATAAATTCCATTTCAGCATACTCTTCTAGTGAGTCTTCGCTACCGAAACCGCTATCAACGCTGCTCAAAAGTAGATTCACTGTTAGTTCATTGAGTTTAGCCTTTTGTATAATTTATTTTTTCCTTGCTTGGAGTTCTTTTCCTCATTGGAACTGTTTTGTCTTCATTCGTTACCCGATTCGAAATTGTTCTAGATTTAATTCATCTAATGAACTCTATATCTTAGATGCGGAATTTGCACTGTATTGTCACATCATCACATAAGTTTCCTTGTTAGATTCCGATTTTGCTACTTGTAGTCAATTTTATTGTTAGATGCCAATTTCGTAATTTGTAGTTAATGCGTGCTTTATTCCATCCTCAGAAGAAATAAATCATGACTTTACCCCTTGAAGACATGAATAGAGTTTTAAATGGAGTCATATTAGAACGAAATGGAAGAATTCCGACGAAAGGGACGTCACCCCGCATTCCTGTTATTGAGTCTGCGGGCGACCCGAGGCCCACTACCGGCCGCGCCGCGGCCGCTTAACGGCCCACCCGCGGTCTTGGGCGGCGGGTCGGCCGTTGCTCGACCGCGGGTCGGCCGTTCTTATTGTCTGAGTACGTGGAACAAATGACTCACCTCAGGTCCGTGAATGCACCAGTACCGACTCCTTTCCGAATGCCCTATATCTTTATGAAAATGAGGTTACGGTACAAAACGGATACGATATTCGTGATCAGTGCCCAAAATAACCCTTCCATGCAAAATCTGAGAGGATTCTGTGAGTGGGGACTATTTCTACATATTTAATTCGACTCCTTGACAAAAAGGCAAGACTGGCGACGTTCATTGCTGGACCCACCTATCCACGAATGCTGCGATACTTTAAACAATGTATTAGGGAAGAGCTTGGAACAGATTACTGGTTCGGTTGAACGACTTTCCGTCCCCTGTTGGTGTTCCATTACTCTGTCCGTGTTCTTGTATTTATCGCATTGCGGGCATTCCGGCTAAGTACTAGACTGAACTTGACCCTGCTGAAATCTCAAACCTGTGCTGAAAATCCTCGCACAAATTAGCAAATGCAAACAAATGGCAGCAATACCTACAACGTGATAAAGATAAGAGCAGAACACTGACAGAATATTAGAGCACTGATAGGGGACGGAAAGTTGTTGAACCGAGCCAGCAATCTACTCCATACTCCTCATAAACACATTGTTTGAAAAACCGCAGCGTTCACGAGTGGGTGGGTCCAGTGATGAAAGCCGCCAGCCTTGGCATTTTGCTAAGTAGCCGAGTTAAATATGTATAAAGCTGTATAGTGCCAGAATGGTTAAGGATAATCATTACTCTCTACTTGATTATAGGAAAGAGAAAGAATAATTTGAGTGATGCCGGTCTTTCCAGGGTAAGGACAAATGGAAAACGCTGAGTCACAAAAATATAAAGAATTGACGAGCAAATGACATAACAGAATAATAAAAGGCAAAGACACATGTAGGTCGCAATGTCATAAGGCCTCCATCTCTGAAGTCCAGCGACAATACGTTTGCAGAGCTCCTTTGACTAAGTAAGCGGCAAACGAGTGGGCCAACAACCTCGTCAAATGAAGTTCGCCAATTGTATTGTCACAAGAAAATATGTCCAATCACATAATAATTGATTTATAAAGTGCACAAGAGGTTAGTAAGCTTATTTGTTTGGCAAACCTTTCGGCTAATCGCCTTCTTTAGAACCTGCAATGGGTGATCCGTTATGTCACCTATTCGACCAAGTCTCACCAGAATTGTGAAAACAAAATATATACGATGCAGAATACGCTCAATCACGTTTTTTCCTCGTTAACACACTTTTGAATGATTTTTTTTCCGAAGCGAAAAAGTAAAAATAGAAGTAATCCCCGAAAACAGTTTAGCAGTAGGATAGCAGGCATAAAAACTCAGCTGACGTCAGTTTCAACTCTCTGTACAGTAATAGTACACTACTAATGCTGTAAGAAGAGGAAAGCGTTCAGAAACGACGAGCGGTCGGAAACCGATGGACGGAGTCGCAGTCGCGAATCATGCCGAGGTCCTGACCGCAAAAACGGAGCGGCATCGATCGAGACGCGGCGCATTCTGAGGCACCTGCGAGTGCGTTTCCACTGGGCGTCGGGTTCGCTGTGACGACCTGAGGGCGTCGTGCAGGGGTTCTCTTTGCTTTATTGATCAAACAGTCTTATCTGGCTGTTCATCAAAATAACAATTTTAAACGGTAACGGAACGGCACGGAGTTACAGGGAACGTCAATCGTTATTACTCATCTCACCACCACCACATCACTCGTTTACCCATATTGATACGCGTTAAGCGTTGTAGGGTCAACGTCTAGGTTCATGCGTGTTAATGAGTGTTACGGCGCTGACCCCATTGCTAGGTGTGCAGTGACGATTGGCATAGTACATAGTACTACCTTGTACAGTGGAATGAATTGGGAGGCGGACATGTTGAACACTATATATGTACAGGAAGCTCCAAATGTCCGCAGTCAAGAGGGACGTGGCCACGACGCGGCTTTAGACAGAGACACGGGCGCTTGGCATGCTGCCACTGGTTGGCTGCAGAGTCAGAGAAGCCAGAGGCAGCATAGCGAGCGCCTGTGTCTGATCAAGGAGCCGCGCCGTGGCCACGCCCTCTTGACTGCGGACATTTGGAGCTTCCTGTAACTGCAGAATATAGGGCACGGCTGGGCACTGCCCCAGATTGACTTGTCGTTGCCCTACTTTCGTTGGTTGCTCCGCTAATTACAGTGGGGCAGCTACGACGTCATCGTCACAGCCAGAGCTTGCCTAACTCTAAGGATTTTATCGAGATTCGACTAGCAAGAACAAAGACTGTGCATTCGACTAGCAAGAACAAAGATTGTGCAGTATAGTACTATTGGTCAGCGACATCTAAAAGTGATCATTTTAACACTGTGAGCCTCTGTGAGCTAATAGACCATATACAGGGAACTCCAAAGGTACGCGGACAGGGGCGGGACCGCGGTGCGCCTCTGCTGGGCAGAGACACGAGCGCTCTGCATGTGACTCTGGTTTCTCTGCTTCTGCGGCAGAGAGCAGAGAAACCAGAGCCACATGCTCGAGCTGTGAGCTGTGATTGTTGTATTTGAAGTATACATTGAACAAGATTATGGAAGGCAGCCACGGCCGCGCTGGCACCGTAACCTGACCGTGTTAGGTGTCAATTATATTGTTGCGCGCTGGCTGCACACTTCGCATGAGCCTTTACGGTTGCGGAATCCTCCCTAAAGTGTTGCGGAATCCTCCCAAATTTTTAAATAGAGGGGTTCTTTGAGGTGCCGATCTCGAAAATAGCTACAAAACGGATGCAATTTCCAAGATCAGCACCTCAGTGAACCCCTCTGTGTAAAATTTGGGCGGATTCTGCAACACTTTAGACGATGCCGTAAAGGCTCGCGCAACGTGTGCAGTTAGCGCGCAATGATATAATTGACGCCTAACACAGGTCAGGTTACGGTACCGGTGCGGCCGTGGCTGCCTTCCATAATCTTGTACATTGGAATTCGAACGAATATTTCCGAACGAATATTCGAATAATTCGAAATTTTTGCTATTCGAATACTCGGATAATTCGAGAAGTCGAAATATTCGATTATTCGATTATTCGAATTATTCGGAAAGTTGAAATATTCGATTATTCGAATATTCGAATAATTCGAGAAGCTGAAATATTCGATTATTCGGATATTCGAATATTCGAAAAAAAATTCGAATGCCAATGCATAATTTGAAGGGTGTGAGCTACGATTGTTGCTTCCAAAATTGAGATTGCACGACTTGTTGGAGCTTGAGGAATTCCTTCATTTGTTTGCCCAATCAATACAGTGAAGATTAGATCTTGATATCACACGTAGACGATTTTCTTCTTTTCCACAATAAAGCAAGAAGAAGATAGAGAAACAACAAATATCGCAACTTTTTTCCCCGTTCCAGGATCTGGGTTGTGCTCGGCGACAGGGTATACGTCTTCCACATTTGAGAGCACGAAAACAGTGATTTTCTTGCTGTGCAAATCAAATATGTAGCACAATCTTTGCTGTTGCCAGTCAGATCTCGACAAGATTCTTGCAGTGAAGCAAGCCCTGACTGTGGCGGTGAACTCTTAACTGCCCCACTGTAATTAGCAGCCAAGGAAAGTAGGGCAGGGAATCTGGGGCAATGACCCAGTCATGCCCTATATTTTAGAGAATGTAGGGCACTGGTGTTCAAGATGTCACGCACCCCTGCAGAAGTCTTCATCATTATGAACTCCATCAAATTAGAGGACTTGACCGTTGTCAATAAGGAATTCATAGGTGGAGCCGAGCTCCTGCTGTAAAAACGGCAATAGAGAAGCGACTGTTATGGTGCACACTTCGACTAATATCTTTTCTAATTTGATTTATTATAAAACATTCTCTTCGAAAATTTCAAAACAGCGGAAACTTATGTTACAACCTAATAGATTCAAGTTGATACATGCATCATCGTGATGAAATTTGAAAATATTGTAATATTAAGCATATGTGGATGAAGAGCCTAGTACACCGAACGTAGCATGCAACCGCGATTCTATGGGAAAAATGGGTCACACAGACATTCCGTCCAATATGCGTGTAGCTGTTCAAATAGTTGAGAACTCCCCAGTTCGTCATGGAGAGACTCCACATTCATCAGAGCACCTCTACATACATCAATTCTGCAACTTAGAGGTCAGATTTCTGAAAATGGTGACTATTCATGTAACGTTTTCAGGAAGGTCACTATTGCAGTGCTGGCAATGGGGCCACGGTGCATCACCAGTCAACTCGAAGGATCAATGTTAGGGTTAACGAGTGAAGCAGCCCGATTCCCTAGCGCCAGCGATGCACGAACGACTGACCACCACTGTAGGTAAATATACATTTCCTATCGTAATTATGCCTGTACATGTAGTACAGTGGACGTCAATGGCGTTGGCCCATCTGCAGCCTCGAGAGGGGCGTTGCGCACCCGCTCCACGCGCGCCGTAACCTATGTATTCTGCTGCTGTTATGCAATTTCTAGCAGCTTTTCTACCCGATTTTAAGGATTTCCGAACGAATCGGGAGGAAAGGACCCCAGAAATACAGGGTGTTTTTCCGGGAGTAAATATCGGTGCAACTGCGGACCCAGTACAAAGCTACAGTCCTGTAGATCAGGAGGGAAGGATCTCCGCGACGCTTAGAATCCTCCACGTCGTTATCTCCAGCAAGCAGATCGTGAGTCGACATGTTAGGCATAACTGCGTATCATGGTCGAACGTTGTCTTCAGTCATCTCCAACATGTCGACCCATGATCTGCTTGTTGGAGATAACAACGTGGAACGACGTGGAGGATTCTAAGCGTCGCGGAGATCCTTCCCTCCTGATCTACAGGACTGTACGTGCGAATCGCTGGAACCTCCGCTCTCACGTGGTCTTTCGACTGAGAATTTGATCTATTGGAATGGATCAGATCGCGCGCGATGTTTACTCCCGGAAAAACACACTATAGCACTCCGGCGGCGACGACACCGATCATACCACGCGGCGCGGTCGCGCTGCGTCCTTCTCGAGGCCGCGAGTGGGCCACCGCCATTGCCCTACACTGAACATGGCATGTACGTGTACATGCCTAATAAATAAACAAATGAATAAATAAACTAGCGTGGTCGTCCAGATAAGCCGCACTCTCAGGCTGCTTTTGTTCTCGCTTCCCTCGCCTTCCTGTATACCTTCTCCGAAAGAAATAAAACTACACATTGGAGTAGGAATGAGCTTTTCTAGGGAGCAAGGGTTTTACCCAACAATGTCTCAAATAAACTTACATTGGCCGGAATTAGTCGCTTTCTACTCAGCTACGCATAAGCTGAAGCAGCCCTAAGTGTGAAGAAATGCGCTCTGCAGTCCAATCTAGCTCTCGGAACAACTGTTGTGAAAGACTCTCTTCATGTAATGGAGGACCTGAATTTGCAGAAGTCCGCGGGGTTGGGACCACATTCACCATGCATGATTTTGTGATCGAATCTGTGTCTGCTAAGGGCTAGGGAAGGTAGGCTGAGGTTTGCACTTCTTTCTGCTGACGAGGGAATTTTATCGTAGAGGTAGCCTTTTGCTCTGATCATTAATTTTCTAGTGAAGGTATTCTGCACTCTTTCGATCTTGTTGATGGGCTTCCTTTTATAAGAGTTGAAAATGACCGTACCATACTCTAAGATAGTGCGAACATAAGTTTTGTAGGCTCGTAGAAGAACAGCTGTGTTTTTTGTAGTTAGTGCAAGGAAGATGTTCTGCACTACCCTAGTAGCCTTAGAGACGACATATCGCATTGATTTTCGGAATTTAAATCTCTTGTTATAAGGAAACCAAGATCCCGGACTTGTTCTGCTTTCTGAAAAGGAACCCCGCCAACTTCATCATTGTAGCGATGATTTTTTGATCCTACTCAGAGATTCCCGGACGACGAATACAGGCCGAACACGTTTCAACAGTAGTTACACCGCGAGGTGAAGGCTTATTTTGTCGCCCCACGACCTGCGTTGGTGTTTCGGTGCACCAAGGCTGTGTTTCGGGGGGCGATGAACTGGTTTGCATGTCTCGAACCTAGGATCGCAGCTCAATCTGGGCGTAGGGCTGTGTTCGTAGTGTAGACCTGGGTAAGTAGATGCTTACCCAAGTTCATCCAAAAATAGTTCCGAACGCGTACGAGCTTTCTGCGACAGCGCTTGAGGGACACTGCGGACTTCCAGATCCGCGCCGCACCCACACGCGTCCGCACTGCACAGATCTCGTCTGACCGAATATGTATTGTACTGGACCACCGTTTTACGCGGACGTCAGCCGGCCTGACGAGTCTCGCTGGGTTCGCCTCGATCAGCTCTAGCCGACGACTACAGCAATTCTATGCGCGTGACACTTCGAGTAGAGCTGCTGTTTTGGAGAGACAACAGCAGCTGTTTTCAAATGGTCCCCCAACTGTCATGCCATCATCGCCCTATAACACCGTGTCCTCGAATGTTTTGTCGCCCTAAAATGCTGGCATAGCACCGCGACAATGGACTGTTGCACGGCTATTATCGGGCTCGTGAGCTCAACGGTGCTCAAAAGCCCCACAATCCCCCTAGAACAGACGGGGAGGGGGGACTTTCTTAAGTAAATTCAACGCACGAAACCACAGAATTCGTAATGAAAATTTTATTATCGCTTCTAGATTCAGAATAGCTTCAATAATGAGGTAATGAGGTAAATAGTCATTCATGTTCTTAACATAACAAGCACAAAAATGTAAACGGAATAAGTCTAACAATATTAGCCCATAATTTCATTATGGGCTAATATTGTTAAACTTTTTGTTCATTTTTGTTCTTGTTAAAAGAAATTTTTACTATTGCTTCAAAGTGCAAAATGGTTTTGATTACGAGGTAAATAGATGCATGAGACAAACCGTAAAACAAGTTCTTCAATCTAACAAGTTTAACAATGTTAGCCCACAATAAAATTATGGGCGAATATTGTTAAAAGCCCATAACGGATTTTTACTATTGCTTCTAAATGGAGAATAGATTCAATGATGAGGTGAGTAGGTGAATGACACAAATAGTGAAGCAAGCTATTCGAACATAACAAGAAAAAAAGTGAACGCAACATGTTCAACAATATCAGCCCAAAGCTCATACTGGGGACGTCAACTCCTATTTGGCAGGTCACTCGATGTCGTTTTGGGGCTCGTCGGCGCTTCCTTCCTCAACAAAAACGTGTCTTTTCTTCGGCTTCTGTTTCTGAAAAAAGAACAGTTATGGTTTGAAGTGGAAGTGCCACTCATGTCTAACTCACCGGCTTCGGTTTGAGCTTGTTTGTCTCAAAAATGTATTGACGAATGTACACGAACCATAGGAGCTCATTCAATGTGAATGCCATTTCAGATATGAGAAATTAAAATATCCATGAGCATACCTTGAATGGCTGACAGCGATCTACTGCGAGCACTTGAACGCGGAGGCCCAACGAACGGGGCCACCTTCGAGACACGGCGTGCTCCCTCATTCATCGCGTCCGCTCCTATGTTCTTTCTGAAAGTACTCCAGTTGCATAGTGGTAGTGAACGTAAATAAATGAGAAAGGAAATTCAGAACACAGTGCGAAACGTTCAAAAGTTCACAGTAGAAAGTGTAAGCGACAAGAAGAAACAAATGAACGAGACTAAAGGTAGGAAGGAATGGGGAAGAGTAAGAAGGAAACGATATACCTATGGCGGAACAAAGAAGGCTTTTCTTGCGAGTGAAAACTCACGCGAGGCTCCATTGCCTGCGCTGGCTCAATCTCGAAAATGCGATCTCACAGCACTTTGCGAGCACTTGCGCTCTTGTCCGAGCCTAGAGCTGCTGAATTGTCATCGATTTTCGGTTCGCAGCCCAAAGGCAGGTCTGCTGCGCGTTTTAGCAGCACTAAGAAGCACTGCTGTTCTCGGCAAGAGAGCTGATATTGTCCGCGAGAGGAGGCCGTTATGGCTTTCTGTAGAGAGCGATGGTCATCATTATTGGAAATGGAACGATAGATTTTAATATCGTCAGCGAACACACAACAGCCGACATTTGTAGAGGTAACCAACGCGGGCAGTTCATATGTAACGATATTGAACAGAAGAGGCGACAGGACGCCGCGCAGAGGCACTCGACTCTTCACAGGCCTCGCTTCAGAAAACGCCGAATAAACACGCACCCTGAAGGTAATCTCTGAGAGCAATACGGATATCCAAGCGATGATTCGAGGATGTATGTCAACTTGAGATAATTTGTTGAGTGAGTTGACGTGCGAAACTTCATCAAAAGCTTTAGAAAACTCAAGATATACAATGTCTATGCATTTACCTTGGTCTAACGAAAAAAGTCCAATCATCAATAAATTGAAGCATGAATGTAGTAGTAGACTTTCTTCTTTGGAACCCATGTTGAACCGGTAAAGTGTTAGAATGCTTGGCTATGGTGATTTTCAATCCTTTTCTTGACAATCTTCTCGAATAGCCTAGCAAAGATTGATGTTATGCTGCTAGGACGGTAATTCTCTGGTGAGGTGTGAGGAACTTTTCTTGGGATAGGTGTGACGCATGAAAGTTTCACCTCGAGAATACCGCAGCTCTCATTAAGCTCAAATTAACGAGGAATACCAAAGGACGGACAAGAAAAGGAGATGAACTCTTAATAAATGCAAACGGAATGTGATGGGAAGTCCTCGAAGAGGAAGAAGGTCAAGTACAGAGCAGTTTATATATTTCATCTGCATGAAACCAAACCGTGTCATCCATCATGGGATAAGAAGGAAATGAATAAGTGTCATAATATCCAATGTCGAGTTCAAAAACTCTTTCGAAATTATGAGCAAGAATTTCAACCCTTTTGGTGTAATTTCTGGCTGCGATTCCATCATCTAAAAGTAGAACTCCCATCTTAGGCTTGCTGTGCAGCTTGGCTTTGAGATGTTTGGAGAAGGCGCCTTCATATCTGGATTCAACAGTTTTTTCTCAGTAGAAGAGATTGCATAGGTTTCTGTATTTGTTCCACTTTTCTACTATTCCTTCTTTTGTTCCTTTGCGGCTTCCTAAGCCTCAAATCTTTTAAGAAATATCGCGTTAAGATATGAAGGGAGATGGGATTTACCAGGAGGCACTTTAGTTGCCGGCACAAACATGTCAGTGCAATGGTTCAGCACTGTAATAAAAATTTCGTTTTTGCCATCTACAGTGGGAGTACTACCAAAAGAACCATACCAATCAATATCGCATAGGTAAGCTGCGATAGCCTCAAAATTTGCTGCTTTGTAATTTCTTTTGGGAATGCGAGTTGGCTTACCAGCACATGGCGAGATTGAAGGATATAGTCGAATGGTCCGATAGAAGTGTCAACTCTTAGATCAGATCCAACATTTGGATCGGTGCAGAGAACAAGATCTAGCACACTGTTTCCACGAGTCGCCTCAAAGACATGCTGCGTCAACGCAGAATCCTTTGCAGAATTTCAAGAATGACTTAGAGACTGAGCCAGTAGCCGAGAAATTAGATTTGTTTCATTTGATGTTCGGAAACTTAAAATCTCTAGTAACGACACATTGCATGGAATCAAATCGCTGATTGCTTTAATAGGATGGGTGGTCATCAGTGGTATTGCTTTAATAAGTTGGGTGGTCATCAGTGGTGTGTTGGATAGTGTCTTGTACGTACACAGAGATCAAGCGTACCATAGAAGATTTGACCGCGAGCTCACAACACAGCAAATCACATGCATCATTGACCGACTTTTTGAAAGTCATGCAGGGAAATAAATTTTGCTTTATGAGCAATAGGGTCCTGCCCCTTTTTCCCGGACACGCTCACACTTACAGTGAACGTCAATGGCGCTTGGCCTCGAGAAGCATGCCGCGCAACCGCGCCGCGCACGCCTGGATCGGTGTCGTCTGCTGCCGAAATGCTATTTTCAGTCGCTTTCTTCCCGATTCAGCTAAAAATCCTTGACATCGGGTAGAAAAGCTGCAATATATAGCGTAATAGCAGCAGAAAACATCGTTTACGACGCGCACAGCGCGGCTGCGGGGTGTACTTCTCGAGGCCGTGGATGGGCACCGCCATTGGCGTCCACTATATACAGTTCATATTCGGTAGCGAATTTTTTCTGGTAGCAAGTCTTATAAGAACTCTGAATCAGTATCAGCAACAAGTTTACTTTAAAAAGTGCCGGAAAATCCGCAGCAGAATTTGGGAAAATCATATTCTCCTCTCCAGAACTTCCGGAGCTATTTTTCTCTGAGCCTCCATGTCCATAAACCTCTACTGTTGTTTTTCTGAAGGCGGCTTTATTGCTGCAAGATTCCCGGAAGGCCTCTGTTCTCCTGCGGAATTTCCGGTACTTGCCTGAGTTAGCATATTTAAGTCCAACTCTGTGTGTAAAGAAATTTCTTCTACGGGTTGACTTAGGTTTATGCAAGAAGGATGTGATTTTCTCCCCCTAGTAATAGAAGGTAGCAGCGTGAAAAACTCATCAGATGGTAGGATGTGTTTTCCATGCGACTATGCATCTATGACAAAACATCGGCCGAATGCCCCTCAGCTGCGCATCCTCGCGAGCCACAGTCTATATATGAGCCTCATGGCTAAAGCATGCGATCACTTGCTATTCCCCCTACGCCCCCCCCCGCCTGCGCGCCAGAAAATTTTGTTGCACTACCATGATTTATATAAGAGGATTATTCTTTGAACTCTGTCGGAATCGTGAAATTCGTTCGTCGCAAAGCTTCATTTTCTTCCTAAGAATTTCCATGCGGAAATTGGATCTTCAAATTTCAATCGCTTCAGTAGGCAAGCTTTTTGTAACGTCATTTTCGAGACGAAAACACGCATTACATTACAGTGGTAGGAGAGAAACAACAGATATAGAACAAGAGCGCCTCATCCAGCAGTGGTTGAATAGCATCTGAGGAAGTTGGATGTGGAATAATTATAGCATCTGAGGAAGTTGGATGTGGAATAATTACTAGATCAGTCTCAGTGCTCCAAGTTGTTCATCTTTGCTGTCAAAGGCAGTGTCTCACCTCATGTTAGGTATCGAGATATTTACAGATTCAGGTGCAGTTCGAGGCGCTGATTCCAATGATGTGCCTGATGTCAGAAAACACCCTCCAAAAATCCTACTTTTAAGGGAAAATTAGATACAGGAGCGGACGAGTTTCCTTGCTATTAAGCTAGCAGAAGCGGAACTGAGAAGCTGAGATTGCAAATTAAAATAAACTTCTCAGCAGCCGCTATTACCAAACAAACAAACATTTCCGTGTTGAAAAATCATGCGCATGCCGCACCCTCAGCAAACTCTTGCTGCGGAATGAACCTCTCGTCCACTGGCCGAAAATTTCGGAATTCTCGGCCAACGAAACCCGTAACTTATGAGATTTTCGACGTTTCCACGAAACTTAAAGTACATCTTTGTGCTCAGCAGCTCGCGTATGTTCGACTGATATGGAAACCTCGAATGCGGCCCATGAGCTGAGACACTGCCTTTAATGTGAGGTAATTTTCTTCTCATCTTCGCTGCTCCCACCACTTTTCGTTCCAGTGGGTTTCCAAGTGAGCGGTGGAAAACCTCGACCTCGAACTTTGGTGGGCGTATTTGGGCACGAACAAGTGTGCGGTGCCGTAAGAAAGTGGTCATAGGTGAAGCGGCTGCAGGATCTCGTTAACGTGCCTCTGTCCAATCCTTGGCCGGTGGTCAGATACTTGCTGTGGCTCTATAAGTACTTCGGAACAACAACTATTCTGGACAGAAACTCGATTCTAATGGCCTTATTGAGCCTATTCATCAACTTCATTGGCTTTCTTGGATTTGGCCTAGTATCTTCACTACCACTTTCTGAGAAAAATGAAGATTTGATGCAGATTAGGCAATATATTGGCTACTTTTTCGAGCGGATGCTCTTGCTGAACTTTCATTTGCTGCTCAAATGCGAAGTCCAGAGTAAGTAGTCAAATTTACCAAAAAATCTTTTCTATTGAATGCAGGAAATATCGACAGCGTTACAGTTCCCACATCAATGTCAGAATCGTTGTTAGTAGTGGATATGATAGAAAAATCCACCGTCAGAATGGGTTGCCTTCTGTTCGAGCCTGTTGAAAACTTTTTCCTTACTTTTTTGGGCTTTTCGATAATATCACTTTCTTTGTGCAAAGAGAAGAACTACAGAGGACGAATCTTACAGCAAATCACTCACTCAGGATATGATTTAGAAAAACTTTTCTGCGAATCGAAATAAGGTGATACAAACGAGGAACCATAAGGTGATGAAAGTGGTGAATTTGGACGTGAAACGCGATAGTTTTATTTGATGTCATGCAATGTAAGGAAAGAGTACTTTAGCAGTCATCATATCTTAAAATTTCGGCCGAATAGCTCAATCCCAAGTTAAGTTGTAATGAAAGGTTTCGCCTTCAACATGCTACTGATCATTGCTCGTAGTAATCCTCCCACTCAAGTGAGCTAAGTAAAGCGGGTGTCAATCGAGCTGCGATGGCTGGAAGTGGGATTCCAGCGACCATCATGAGACCCATCGATTACTGAGGCAGGTGAACCGCAGTGTTGATCAATGCCTTTGTTGACTTGATATAACCTTTTGAATCCACAACTCTTCCATCCATCAACAAGGATATTTCAATTGATGGATCATTTCACAGTACTAAGCAAATGAATGACTTATTCATCCCCAAAACTTAGTAACATTGCCACTTGTCCAGCACATTAGTACTGGGAAAACCTGCAGTGGAAGGAGTCGACGTTCTGGATTCGGAAAGTTTGACGGTAGGTGCGCCCTGGCTTACTGCATAGAATAAATCTTGCTTTGTTTTGGCTTTTCATCAGTTGACTTTTTTCATCAAGATCCTGATCTCTCCTGGAGAGGTTGTAGTCCGTTTGAGGAGTTAATCATTAATGTGTCATCATAAATGTGTCATTTGACTAAAAGTCCTCAGCTAGATTCATTAAGGATGAATTCTAATTGGGAGGCGGTAAATTTCCGCAGTAATTGGCAATTTACCTCCAAGCCAACAAAAGAAAATCACATGTACCTAATAATTTCCTGGTAACGTTTCTCATCGGGGGGTCCCGCCTAGAAATAGCTACTCGTCCACGTAATAATCTCACGTCTAAACGGGCGAAGGTCGCATGGACGGATATTACACCGACTGAACGAAATAGTGTGGTGGGTGAGGAGTGCGTTTTAAGTTAATCTCTACCCATTTGAAACGCACTCTTCGCGCACCGCACTATTTCGTTCATGGGAGCTGGCAGTTGGGTTGAATTCCATTCAACTCAACTGACTGCAGGAAACGTGGTGCGAGCACGCGAGAGAGTCGCCCCAATCTGTGCCTACCCAACACCATTTCATTTCAACTCACTTGAATTTGGACGAGATTTTCGTCGTCTCACTATTCTTCGCAAGTGAGTTGAATTGTATGGAGGATTACTACGAGTACATATCTTTTTGACCGCTACTGTATTGGCTTACACCCATCTGGCGACATCAGCTTTCTCATTGTTGCCGCGGCAGCGTCTAGCGACGTACCCGCAACGAAAGGTTGTGGATATGTCGGAGGACGACAACATCTCATCGCTCACGCACTTTGACCGCCATGACGCCGTCGCCGCGGTAAAAGTCTGAGATTTGCTTTTATGTGTTGTGTGGATCTGTGTGCCGTGAAGGTATCTGAGCTCCGGATAGGCGCAAAGTATATATGTATCATCCTGGATAAATGCTCTCTCACGGATATAGATATTGATAAATGATAAATATATTGATATTGATAGATGATAAATATATTGATAAATGCTCTCTCACGGATATAGATATTCGGAATGCTGGCCGACCACCTTGTGGCACGAGCAGACCCTCCACACAATGGAAATGAGAATGCTTCGCTGGACTCACGGGATTACGCGTCTTGACAGGGAGCAAAACGAAGGAGAACGTTCACTGTTTGGAGTAGCACCCATGATGGCAAAAATGCGAGAGGCTCGGCTACGTTGGTACGGTCACGTACTGATAAGTGACGACAGCTCAGTCACCAAATCAGCAATGAACATCACCGTGCAAGGGCGTAGACAGGAAGACCAGGGACTCGGTGGCTGGACAGGATTGAAGATGATATAAGATTCCTCAACGTTAGCGCGGATGATATGTACGACAAAAGGAAGTGGCACAATCGCACGAGAAACGCCGACTCCAGACGCTGCGAAACAGGCTAGGAAGAAGATTATAAGCACCATAGTTAGCCGCTACAGTGCTCCACCTAATGGGCACGTCAGCGATTCCCCCCCCTCCCAGAACAGGGAAGACTGGGAGTCAAAGAAATCGCTGATCACTCTTTCAACATCCTCGCCTTTGGTGATTTTTTTGGCTAGAAATGCTTTAAGGGAGCGAAATAAGAAGTAGTCGGAAGGGGTAACGTGAGGAGAATGGGGTGGGTGGGAAGCCGTGACCCAGCCTAGCTCGTCCAATTTCTCACTGGTCTCTTCAGCTATCAGCGACTTTCTGGAGCTGATTTTCGTAATTGTTACCGCTGACTGTGTGTTTTTGCGGGAACACTTCATATTGCAACATTCTCTGCGAATTCCAGAAGTAGCACAGAAAACACTGGTTGGGTGGGGGTGAGATTTGGCAGATCTTCTGCTCTACGGAGCCGCATGACGCGACGGGTATTACAAACGTAGAGGACCCAGCTCTCATCTCCAGTAATCAGGTACTTCGCAAACTTCTTTGCGGGCAGATCAGCAAAAACTGATTACGGCTCGCAGGACCTCTTGTGGAATTGACGTCGTAATTAATGTTAATTAAAGGCAGCACCCGTCGAAACCATCGTGTTTGTGATTTCGCCGGATTTTGGGGTTTTTGAGGGTGTATTGCTCATATCCGGTGGTGAAATCGCGTGAAACACCCGAGAAAGCCGGGAAGACGCGATGCTGCCTTCCGTGCGCGGACGAGTATTCCGGCTGCGCCCTGCGTGCGCAAGTGGGTCCCAGCACGGAGAAAGGGAATCGCTAGCAGCCCGCATGCGTTTAAATACGTAAGCTGGCGCGTCGGGCCCTCCGAAGCACTGGCCGACCGGGCGTGCACGCAATGGCAATTCACCGTTTTCTGCAGGTAAGTGGTTACTGTGTGTGTTCCTTACAGATTCGTGATGTGCGCGGCGCCTACTTTAGGGTTCGCAGCTCAGGTCCGAGTCGAGGATTTCGACTCGTGCTGCCTTTAAGGCAATTCGGCTATGTATACCTATATTGGAGAAGTCTCGAGTTTGGTCTACAACAATCACATGGTAGATAATGGATATCGATCAGGAATATGAAAATCTGGAACTTCCAAAAAATCAGCTCAAGACTTTCTTACCACCCTTATTTGAACATATAAACTACCCTTAATATTTAGTCGGACACCTACATGAAGTCTATCAGAACTTAAAGAACCGTAAAACCGTTTCAACTTCTGTGGAACAGCTGTCTTTTTTAACTCATTCATTTAGGACATTGCTAAAAATGTAAGACTTGAAATACATGAGCACTGTATGGAGATCTGATCATAAATTTAGAACTTTACAGTTATACTATCCTTCCTGTTAGGAGAAGTTAACAGTTAAGGACAGATTCCGAAAGAACGAAAACATTTTGATTGACAGGAGCGCAGTAGGTGGGTCCATGAAGTCTCTCAAATGACTACGTTGAGTTTCTTGAATACACAATTACACTATCTACAGGGTTCGTATGGTCAGTTCTGGTGATTGGGAAAATCCCACTCGAAGACGGATTCGACGAAAATGTAACTAATATGATGAAGGTCGCCCCGTAATCTGAGTTTTGGGCTGTTACTATGTTTGTACTTGTTGAAATATCTTTTTTTTTTCAGCGTAAACTTTAGGAGAAATGTAAAATCTACGAATACAATACGCTCTCCACGCGAAGAAGATAATGAAGAGCAAGCACTTTCATAGGTACTCATTTCTGGTACTATTTCACTTGCAATGTTTAAATTTACTCCCTATTTAGGCAATTTTTTGACAACACATTGTGAACACATTGTGGATTAGTTGACAAGACATTGTTTTGCATCTCAAGCGTCTTTCTGACATCTCTACATCTATAGTGCATCCACGCCATAATTTTACAGATTCTATATATTGTAAGCAAGATAAGTAGTAAGATATCCATCCACATTATTCACTCCATGAGTGATGCTCTACGCTCTAACCTAAATTTAAAGAGGGGAAGTGAACACCAGCCTTAGGTGTATCCAGTAAATAAATAAATAAATATAATAATTATAATTAATATAGTTAAATACTATATAATATAGTTAATATAATTAAACAGGTAAATGAGTAAATAAATACTGTGCTCAAATTTTCTGTTAAGTTTGTGTTCTCGTTATTCATGAATGATGCAGTGAATTCTCTTCTCTAATGAATTCTGAATGAATGAATTCTGTAACGAATGTTCTTTCTATATCTAAAGCATTAAATAACATTAATTAGAACAATTCAACACCGGATCGATATTTTTGGACTGAAATTAACTTATCCCAGTCTTGCCGTCCGCCTCACGCCGGACTTCCAGACTTTTTTGATACTCGCTTCGCTCGCATATTTTCACTGTCCACAGATGAGATTAATGCAGATGGATGAACAGAAACTATCCTGTGTGTCATCAATTGGTTGATGGTAAAAAAGCACTTCTGCAAGGAGTCATGCTGTTTTACTGGAGCGAAATATGACACCTAGGTGTAACAGTACAACAGTGCTTTGTATGCTGCCGCTACCTCCAGGTTGTTTGGTGGAACTCGTTTATTAGGGCCTGACGTTTCGACTTAAACGTCTTCTTCGGAGGCCTGAAAGTGGTGTAAAGCTCAATTATGCGTTCTTCGAGACCAAATGTTGCGTCCACCAATGGCTAATACAACATCATTCCGGATCAACTAGACAGAACCGCCCATAGACAGCAAGCAACTAACCACCGTTTTTGAGTCCACCGTTTTCGCGGATGTCCGCACCGATCAGAAACGCACACCACGGACAAGTGAGTGCGACCCTGCACCCTAGATGGAACGCGGGTTTGGGTATCGTAGTAATCTACAGCTCGCACAGTGATACGAAGGGAAGGAAGTCATTGGTAACGGACACGCATTCATTCCGGTTATTCATGCTCGGATTCCTGGCGGAAATCCAGAACCCCTCTAATGCTTTTCGCGCAGTGATGTCTGTCTCATGGATGAGAATCGTGCACATTACGTCAAAGTCATTGCCGTTGTGTCCTTCGTGTCTATGCATTCCAAGTGCTGATACAAGGCTCCCTCTTCGTTTACTTGCCAGATGTTCCTTGATACGAATGCTAAGCACACGGCCAGTTTCCCCAATATATAGAGCTCCGCAATTCAAACAAGTTATCTGATAAACAACTCCTGCCTTCGAACAGTCTCCATTCTTTCCGTGCGGGCAGACAATGCAATCTTTCGATATGCACTCCTTGTCGTAAAGTCTGTTTCTAACCAACTGCTTTTTGATGTTATCATTAGGTATGTTAACTAAGGTAACATCATTTTGCAGTTGCGCCCGCTTAAGACATCGACGTATGTCTGCAGACATTTCATCGGAGACGAATGGTAGGCAGAGCGTTAGCTTGTTTTCGTGGGTTCTCTGTGGGGTTCCACTATGCCGAGTCCGAAATCGGGAGGAAGCCATGTACCCGTTGCTGCTCGCGATGTTGGATGCCATGAGAAGTGATTCTTGCCTCTCGGCCTCTCCAGTGCTGATGTAGTAAGCAGTTTTAAACATATTTCGTACAACAGCTCGTTTGACGGGTGCTGAATGTGCAGACATGGCGTGCAGAATTATGTTTTTTGACGTAGCCTTGCGATACCACTTTACTCTGATCGTGCCGCTGGACAGACTTATATGAGTGTTAAGGTAGGCCAACCAACCATCTTTCGGGGCTTCCCTTGTGAACCGGATATTTTCTGACTGTTCATTGAGAATGGTAAAACACTCATCCATTTCGGATTGTGTTGAGGTGGCGATGAAACAGTCATCAATATATCTGCAGTATAAGAGCGGTAGGCGTGCTAATACTGGTTGTTCAATTCGACTCATGAAACAAATGGCTAACACCGGCGCTAGCCTTTGCCCCATGGCGAGCCCTCGTATTTGAGAAAAGTATCTCCCCGACCACTTAAAAATATTGCAACTTAAGCATTCCTTGATAAGTGTGATGGTGCGCCTGATGCTGAGCCCATACATTTCAATGCCGGCAGCATGAATTTCTAACATTTCCAGAACTGCTTGCAGGGCTTTGTTGTTTTCGACATTAGTGTACAAAGAAGTCACGTCAAATGATTCTATGACACTATTGCAATCGAGATTGGAAGCGCGTAGTCGCTCAAGGAACTGGTTTGTATTGGTCAAGTGGGCGGGTATTTTCGGTAATAGCTGTCCTACGATTTTTGTTAAAAACCACGAAATCCGGTCGGTTGGGCCCCCTACACAACTCACGATAGGTCTGATCTCATATGTGTCCGGCGACATTGATCGCATGTCATCTGATGAGAGTTTGTGAGTTTTCACAAGGATGTAGAACACTGGACATTTAGGGTGATCTATTTTGAGCCTGCTTACAAATCTTTCATCAATTCCTGCTAATTTCGCAACTTGCACCCAAATGTCATTCAGACGTCTGCATTGTGCCATGAATTCTTTCTCATCCGTTTGACGATAGACAGAGGCATCCCTTAGATGCAGGTCTGTTATTTCACGATCAAGTGCTTGCGGGATTATTACAAACTCCCCACCTTTATCACTTACTGATACGCGGATAGAGCCATTGTTCGTCATTTCTCGCAACTGCCTGAACCCTTCCCATTGTTCTCGTGTCATGTTGCTGTGTCGTCGTCGTTTGTACTTATTCAAGGTTTCCAGTACACCGGATGCTCGAATCCGAAACTTTATATCGGCTTCGTGCATGCAGTACAACAGTATTTGGAGCAGAACAAGCTCCTTTGTGTTGTGCGTCCGACGTTGAGAAGCATTTTGCATGTTATTCGTAGAAGTGGCTGTTGTCTTTTCATATCACTACTAATTGGAAAGTCTAGGAACCTCAACGTGGATTAATTCAGTGTGATAGGATGGAGTATATGTATACGGTGTACTCAAATCCCTGTTTGGCCTCATGCATGGTCGCAGTTTTTGTTTGCCACTGCCAAGAAGGAAGAATAGTAATGACTCTACGTGAGGCTCGAACACGAGCCATTCTTGGAGAACTTGTTTACGACACCTGATGAATATATTTTGGTAAGCTCACCAAGAAATCGAATGGATGCGCCGAAATATTGTTTGAGGATTCAAGCTTGGAGTTGTGCATATTACTCAGGCAACTTAAAATCGTGTTTTGCATGAGGTTGAAAGATGCAAATCCCACGATTAAAGGCAGTGTGTAACCTCGTTTCGTGAGCTGAAAATACCAACATACTCTAGACCTCCTCGTCACGCTAATTCCAAAGATGTACGCCAAAGCTCATAAAAATGACGAAAACCCCGTTTTCGGAGGGTCTGAAAGTGCAGTTCACGGACCACCTGGGCGGAGCGGTCCGTGAATGTGCTGGCTGCCCGCCACGTCTGCAGTGTTGGCCAACACGTCTAGACTGTCCGATCGATGAGATCAATGGCTTCACGCGTCCACTCGGCTCGACAAACTGTTACAAACCCAGTCTCGAAAACCGTTTGAAAATAGGGATTAAAGACCTTTTTGTAACATTTTAGGTATACCGTTGGGTTCAGGGTATCGAGGAGATTCAGAGTCTGGTGAAAGCTCAGACACGAGAACGAGGTGACACACTGCCTTTAAGACATGCGGGCTCATGCAAAACTCGGTTTTTCCAATCAATAGTTCTATACTGGCAATAGTTTTTCGTGCGTCCTGTATCGAATTTGTATCGGATTTCTTTCGACGCATGGGTAATGCATGGGTATGCATTAGTTTTGCATGGGTGTGCATGGGTTTTGCATGGATTTGGCCATTGCTGGTATAGAACTACTGATTAAAGGTTGCATGTCTTATTCAAGGGATTTAAATTTTTCAATCTCATGCACAACACAGCTTCCAAGTTTCCGAGTAATGACTAGACGAAGGATGAGTCTCCGCTCAACTGGTGGTTTGGGATAGACATAGCAATTCTCACCTAATTCATGTGTACAGAACGTCAGAAAAATTTTGACTTCTTGCAAAGTGCTAACCCTGGAGGGGTCTTGATCCACAGACCGAACCACGCTGTTTGAACCACTTAACCATTACGCCCCTCTTTACACGCCCAGCTCTTCGCATGCACAGAAGACAAAGGAATTTTTACCCATCACGGGTGAAAAATCCACTCGCTTTATAGTTCAAGCCTCTACTTGGAAATAAGCCGGTATGATTGAGCCGCGTTCTATGCATAAAGCACTTGAACACTTGTTTGCAAAGACCCGACATTGCAGTGGAACTGAACTATTGATTGGTTAAACGATGAACAAGCCCCTTGACCACCACGTCACTCCCACTTTTTCTATGCATGCTGAGAGACATGTGATCAATGATTTCCTGACAGGAATGTATCTTTTCCTCCTTTTCTATGCATGCACATTTTGCTGCTGCCGATTTCGCAAGGTGTCCCCACCTCACACAGTTGCGCGCCCTTTCACGCACGCTATCCAGTTATTGACCTGGTCAGGTTCAGCTGGAGCTCAGCACCAACTAAGCGCAAGCTGTGAATTCCGAGGAAAGATCAAAATTTTCTCCCTCTTAGATGCCAATTTGCAAACCAAACTTGACTATAGCTTATGTCGGGCCATGAACAACATACAGTGAATGGCAGTGGCGGTGGCCCATCTACGGCCTCGAGAAGAACGGAGCTCGACCGCGCCGCGTTAGCCGGGATCGGTGTCGTCTGCCGCAGGAATGCTATTTCTTGAATCTCTTCTTCTCGATTTGGTCGAAAATCCTTTAAATGGGTAGGAAAGCTGCTAAAAGTAGCATAGCAGCAGTAGAAAATGTCGGTCACGGCGCGTGCGGCGCGGTTGCGCGACGTCCTCATCGGGGCCGCGGATGTGCCAACGTCATTGACGTTTACTACATTCAGTAGTTGAAATTTAGTGTTAAGAGGTACTTAAATGGGGCTTACACCTCACGCTTAGATGGGAATTGCGGCCAAATTACTACCACCCTAGGTCGTTAAGTTTGAAGTGTTCGATATTGAATGAGAAGATTCTGAGTTTTGTTCGGAAGGAAGCAAGGTGGCTCAATCAACGTAGATTTGTGAAAAATGATCAAAAATTGGCATCCTTTTCTGAGGGAAGAAGGGTGGAAAATTCGTTCATCGGACCACTTTCAATTGTCCTATTTCCCTTAAATATTATTGGATTATGAAGATCACACCTTGCTGCTTACGTGGGCCTAGTTTGACTCCTATCTGCTTCATGTTCTTCTGGCTCAATCAGCAATCCTCTACAGTTTCCACCTCACCGTCATTCGGGTTCTTCATAAGAATCACTTTGCCGTCTCATATCGCCTGAGTAGAACTTCCGAGACAGACATTGTTCAGTGCATTTACTAGCCAAACGTCCACTGAACACTTCAACGATGTTTCGAGCTTTCTCCACTCTGATAGGTCGAAAATGGAACCCATGACCCAAGATGACATGTTTTTTGGTCTTTGAGTAGTTTCACAAAAAATCTCTTATAATCATGGTAGTGCAACAAAATCTTCCAGAGCGCAGGTGGTGGGGGGGGGGGCGAGGGAGAGAGACCAGCATGTGATCGCATGCTTGATCGATTGCTTTCATCATGGGTCTTAGAGACAGTGCTCGCGAGGATGCGAAGCTGACGCAGCATTCGGCCGATGTTTCGTCATAGGCGCATAGGCGTAGTGGAAGTCAGATGCATTCAAGATTTCGCGGTACTCCAGGCGAGACGGTGTTAGAGCGATTTGGCGTTGCATAACAGCAATCTACGGAGCAGAGTAGCCTCACTGCTGGAGCTTTATTAACTCCATTCAGTTCTGAAGCACTGGATGCCAACCTCGTTATAAGGATGGGGGCATGCCGTGAAGGGAGGATGGGGGTCCCGTAGCGAAAGGATTCACTCTGTTTATTTGCTCGGGATCAGGGATGTGCGTAGCAAACATTTCAATTTTCGTAAATCGTGAATTTTCTAAAACCGCCGTAAATCGTAAATCGTAACTGAGGGTCCGAGTACCATTACAATAGTCGAATAATTTCAACTCGCTTCGCAACAAAGTCATTCTCAAAATGATCTGAGGTATTCATGTAAATTCTTCTGTTTAACGGTACCCGAGATTGTTAAACTTCTTTATTCCTCCTCAGCCAACGTTTCGGCATTTTTTTTTCCAATCTCGGCATATTACATGATATGCCGAGATTAAATGACAGTCGTGCATGGGATCTGAGGTATGTATCTACTGCAGAATTGATCACTGAACTTCGCCATCTTATCACTAGAGTGATAATATTGTGATGACTGAACAACTTTTTTCTCGATATTTTAAGCGCTGTCCAGTCTTAGAGTATTACTTATAGCTGCATTGGCGAAAATTCTTTTCATCCTGGTCGCTGTTCCTGAAATGAACGTAAACGTGGCCGATGGTTCTATGTGTTTCCTTGCGAAACAAGCCATTCACCCCGTGGGGTAGGTGAATTGGTACCAAAGGAGTTTGAAAGGATAAAGCGCTGACTCGATGTCCGGTGCTCCCAGCAAATCACTGCTTAGGGCGCAAGCGCCTTCAATACCTCTGCGATTATCAATAAAGTAGAATGTGTGCTGCATCTTCGAAAAGAACTATTTCTCGAAACTACTCTATCAAATTGGTTATGGTCACTACTAATTGACTCATGAGAGCTCTATCAGGAAGAAAACCTTTTTGCTTACGAGATCACACCGCAGTTGAAGTCAGAAAAACAAGGGAGAACGTTCTGCCGAAGGTAATAGGCTAGGCGGACAGCTTGTCCCACCTAGAGAAGCGGGAAAACAGAGCTGAAAATGCGGTTTATTTGTCGCACTTCATCCAGACCTTTGAGCTCCACTGCACCAATAGGTCTTCTCTACGGACGCGATAATGAAATTGCTATATGCGGCCTTCTTCGAATAATAGAAGCTACAAGCAAAACAAACATTTCACTCTTAGCTTTGCTGCAAAATGCAAACACAGGGAAATCATGTACATTTACCCATGAACACAAACGCTATGACGAGATTCGTTTCTCGTAGTTATTTACGAATTTGTTACGAAATTCGGGCCATTTTTCGTAAATCGTAAAAAAATCGCCCAAAATGGCCGTAAATCGTAAATCGTAATTACGCACATCCCTGCTCGGGATACGCTCTTTGCGTAGCTGCCTTAGGACCCGTCTTTGTTTTCAAGAAGGGGGCAGTACAATCAAATACACAGCATGAACGAACAAAGAACTCGTCATCATGAGCTGCTGTAACATTTTCCGAAACTAGTTGTGCAATTGATCAAACTTTCTAAATATTTCCAACTTTCATCCATTATTCTCGAGATTACAAAAAGTGCGGGTGCACCGATGTAGGTATCCACCAGTGGCGGACGCAGGAGGAGGGGGGCGCCTTCCCAGGAATGGGTCGCCAAATTTTCGAAATTACTTTACAATACAATTAAAAATCTTGCATTAGTTTATTTTTAATTTTTAATTTTTATTGTTATTTTTAATATAATTTTATCAATTATCAATTATCTGGGTCCCCAAAACGGCGGAGACTCCACTTTTTTCCCACGCCCCCCCCCCCTCTCTACTCCCCACTTTCTGCGTCCGCCATTGGTATCCACCGATCCGCCAATATTCTGAGAGCCCGGAAGCATTTTAAACGATCCTCACTACCCCAACTTTGAACTGGAACTTTGAACTTTCCAACTTTCATCCATTATTCTCGAGATTACAAAAAGTGCGGGTGCACCGATGTAGGTATCCACCAGTGGCGGACGCAGGAGGAGGGGGGTGCCTTCCCAGGAATGGGTCGCCAAATTTTCGAAATTACTTTACAATACAATTAACGACACAGGAGGAGGGGGGTGCTGATGGTGCTCACTTGAATCCATGATCTTAAAGAACCCTTTCTTGCTGAAATTTCCCATAGTGGTTACTTCAATTGCTGGACACGAACACAGTTTCCATTTTGTTACTTAATCTTGTTATTGACGATTTTCGCTAGAAATAACAAACCAAGGAGAAGGGATGGTAGTGTTATGCGAAATGATTACCGCTGTGTACAGGATTTGCAAAGATTCTACGAGATGCCTGAATTAGCCTACAACTAATGATCGATCCGTCGCGATTGGTTGTAGTAGCAAATGATTAAGGCGTAATTCTGTGCTCCTAATTTTGAAATTTCTCGCTGAAATCTTGCATAGGTGTTTAAGTTGACAGCTGATCACGGATTATGTATCCATTTTAGACAACAACACCTATTTTGCTTGGTTACGGTATGTGGACGCAGAAACTACGTATATATTCGCAGTGGCGTTAACACCTCATCGCTATGAGAACAATATATTAGGTTGTCCCACAATGAATGACCACAACCTAGTAATGAATTTTTGGAAGTTCATGAATCCTTAATTTCAGAAGACAAACTTTGGATCATTATAAGAGCAAGATCTGCTCTATCCTAGTCCTGAAAAGGCTTCCTCAATTGCCCTTTCTGTGGTTTCTGCAAAAGAAATTGTACGATGAGGCAAAACATATTTTTTGTGTTCTCCCAATTTTTAGACCAACTTTTCGCCGTAATAGGATAAAAGCCAGATTTGGTGTTAGCTTTGCATTTGGCCAGGTAGTCGTGTTGTAAGCGCGCAGAAGCCGTGACTAGACTTCCACTTCCAGAACGATACGAGTTCTCAAATTTGACCAGGTGATGGTCACGAAACTTGTTAGAAACGAAAGCACAGATGAGAATTCTGAAAAGGTAAAAATGTTAGCAGCTAGGTTGGACGCAACTTATTCACTGGTCGCCCTGCCTTCTTGCCAACCAAACATGGCAAAAAATGGGCAAAGTGTATTTAGAACACAACTTGTGTCACCATCTACTTTAATCCCCCTAATAAACATTGCTGGGAGATTTTTCGAGAAAGTGGGCCATTTTAGTGATGAGTAGACATTGCCTATTAGAATGGAGTTTTGTCTTGTTTGCATCGCTGAGGGTGGTCTGGATATATTCAACGAGCTTTGACATCTCAGAAAACGGTAACGTTTTCTGGGAGATGGAATGCTCCTCGTGGTAGTCGACAGTAGCTAGACCAGGCTACGAGAAGAATTCATCAAATGTCTCGCTTGTTACCATTTTGAGTTCGGCTTCGAGATTCGGCTGAAAATGCCTCAGTTCTGGTGAGCCGATGTAGTACATGTCCACTGGCGGGACGGGCAAATCCACACAGGTTCACATCCTACCAAGAAAAATTTCACTGAGGGAGAGCTGGATCTCTCCTTGTAATATTGTGTTGGCCAGACCTTTGCCTAATAGGATGTCTTTTCGAGCTTGCGGTGAATCCAGTTTTCGGCTAGAAGAATCGTGCGAATAAGTGTGTACGGAAAATTGACCTTTCGCACTTCGTGGAATCCTGTGATTTTGGCTTTCGTCCTTACATAAGTTTCACAGTACTGCTGAAATGTGCAAGAAATGCTGATCATAATACTTTTTATTTTACGGGAAGATCTCAAGTATGAGCTGAATTACGCACCTTGGAACACGCATCTCCAAAACGGTCATTATTTATGGGACAACCTAATATCATGATTTACGTGATCTTTTGAAGAGAAATGAAATAAAACAGCCAGACTGGGTTGAACGTTTACTAAATGTGCAATTCCTAGGCTGCACGAAATTGTTCGTTTTATGAGGAAATGGTTCAATGGCGGCGCTTTCTTTTCTTCCCCGCGGTGGGCAAGGGCAATACTCGGCGTCCGGTCCTTGCTTTCCGTCCTCTCCGCGCTGCAAAGCGACATTTCAGTGAGGTGTTCTAGAAAGAAAACGGCACTGCAACTCACAGTTCCAGGTTGACCAGGTCTGCCGGGGTGTCCATCCTTTCCTGGATGTCCAGGTCGTCCTTGTGGTCCAGGATTCCCGGCCTTTCCAGGGCCACCGGGCTGTCCTTGCTCTCCTGGTGGTCCACGGGGTCCTGGTGGTCCTGGGTGGCCCGGCATGCCAGGTGAGTACTGCGTCCCTGGCTCTCCAGGCGGTCCAGGTGGGCCAGGGCGACCGGGCTGTCCAGCTGGTCCTTCGTCTCCTTGTGGTCCTGGTTCTCCCATTGGTCCAGGTCCTCCTGGTGGACCACGGTGTCCGAAAGGCCCTGGAGGTCCGGCTGCTCCCTGCTCTCCAGGTGGTCCACGTGGTCCTGGAGGTCCTGCTGGGCAGGTGATGCAACCACCGGGGATGTCGTGGGTGACTGCAATGGCAACTCCTGGAGCACCAGGTCTTCCATCCTCTCCATCGCGTCCTGGCTCTCCAGGAATACCCTTAAGTCCTGGAGGTCCTGGTGGTCCGGGTGGGCAGTCTGCGGATTTGGGGCCGCAGTTACACTGGTCTGGGAAGCCAGCAGCACGTGGGCGTCGTCCGAATGGGGTGAGAAAGTCCGGCGGAGCTTCAGAGCTGCCAGTGGGGTGAATGTGCTTGGAAATGATGCGGGTCCAGGTCTCCTCAGCTATGCCCTGGAAGTAACGAATTTTTCGGGGTGCATCATCAGACTGTGCAGAAATTAGATACTTTGAACTCGTCCATGCAGAGCTCGACCTCCATCTGGAGGTCAGCGATCTCCTTGAGGAGCGACACCATAGTGACGAGAGAGCAGATCACGAAGGCCAAAGTGGCCACCGAGCCGACGACGATAACTTTACCCATGATCGAACTGAGGGTGGCAGCCTGTAGCCACCTATTTATACGAGCGCATGCCTGTACAGTGATCTCCGCCCTGCCTTCACTGGTGGGAAGGGCATCACGAAAAACAATCAAATACCGTTTTTTTCCACATTTACACAGTTTCTCACTTGCGGGTGCACAGTTTCTCATTGCTCATTCACTTTTTGCGCCAGCCACATCTGGTCCGCTCTCGCTCTGAAACGAACGTCGAATGAAGTTCGGCTGGAAGGCACAGCAAATTATCACGCTCACATTAGGGAGTGCTCAGTGAACATACAATGTCTCTGGAACTGAAGGTACACTGTCGTGGCTTCCAACATGAATTGAAGAAGTGGAGATAGGATTGCAAAAGCGGAGGAATTTGTATTGCTATCTTCCACTAGCTTATTTTTTATTGTCAAGGAGATCACCATGACGTCAAGTTGGCAAAGTGCTGCTCGCCCAAGGAGTGCTTAAGCTATCAGACAAGATTTTAGATGGAAAGCGCGAGGACAGACAAGTGTGGCATGTGTGGCATGATGGTTCGTGTCTGGTGCTTCTTCTAGCGACGGGCCAACAACGTTATCTGAGAGTGCATTTTGTCGAGCAAGTTGTGCACCTCGATAGGTGCTGTTTGTTTTCTCCGACAGTGACGAATGTCATCCTAAATTTACTATTGTAAATGTTGCTCTTTTCTACTGTGTTGCTCACCAGTGAGACTGGTGGAGCATACTCTGCTCCTCAGCTTCGGAGATCGCCAATCAGGAAAATGGCTTTGGGGAGACGTATCGCACGGCTCACGGTTGCATGGCTGACGAACACCGCGGCGATTGAAAAGATGATGTTGTACTCCCACGTGCTCCCACTGGTGCTCTATAGAAGCTTATACAAAAAATAATTCGAATTGGTTGCTCGTCCATTATCGCGCCTGAATAACAAATGATCAAGACCTCCTTACATACCCATAGAGCAGATAATTAGAGGGCAGGGTATCACATGTTCATATACCATGGAAAAGGTCACTTGGAAGGGATGCAAGAAGAGATATTTGGTGAAGTGTCTCAATCATTTCCCGATGACCTAATAGAGATGCGCTCCACGTTCTCTAGAGACTCGAAGCGATAGCGAAATCTCCTATATGAAGACTTCCGTAAGTGCTGTAGCTGGCTTGAATCCAGGTTAGAAAGAAGGCACTCCCGAGCCGGTGTGAAGTCGTTTAAGTAAATTCCCGGAACTAGCCCTGCATCACTTCCGTCTTTTGCACTGGAGCCAAGTCCTGCCAAGTACATATGGATTGATCTCGTGATGAGAATTGAGTCGAGCAGGAAAATGTCACACCAGAACATTGTCTAGATGGGGTACATAAGAAACTCTCCGTCGTAAAACATAAACCGAAAACAGTCCGTGCTTATGCACATATCTACCACGAGAAGACACATGCGCAGAAAATTTTCCTCTTATTCTGAAAGGAATTTCGAATTACCCAGTGAAGGCTAAACACAATAAATTCCGTTGACAATCCAGGCAGATCTAACAGATTACAAGAAGTGTTTGAAAAATCAGCAAAAGTTTACGTATCGCCCAGAAGATATATGCGAGCGAAACCTCAGGTCTTCCTCGAGGCATTCCAAGTTGATCAAGACAAACAGCAAGCATACACGATTCGGGACGTTCTTAAAACACTCTTTCTGTATTCTAGGCGGCGTTTTTCACGTGATTTTGGGGGACAACCTATGAAGTTTTCACTTCATATAATAGTCCTTCAAAATTTCCGAATGAGCAAAAGGCTAGACTTTTGTGCACATATCATTCTTACGGTACATACAGTTCGGACTATTTTTTCATACACTTCCAGCACCACTCTAGCTCTTGTTTCATTGTAGATTTCAAGTCGGTCCATATAGTTTGTTCTGCGCAGGAATCATTCGAATCCTTCTGATAGTCTAAATCTGCAGAATATCTACTCCAAGCAAACGACACCGTGGACTAATTTGAATCGCGAAGCTTGTAATAAGAATCATCCGCTTTCAGTGACCTTATTTGTGAGCTTGAACTGATTTAGTTACCATAGTTAGATCCGCGAACTCAATTCACAGTGGTTATTTCTACTATCACCTTTATCATATTTCAGTCTGAGCACTTTCGTTTTCAGTACGAGCTGTTTCAGACTCTAATTTTTAATATGAGTTTTTTTCTTGCCTCGTTTTTCCATTGACGTTCTATACTTAAATGGGATTAAAACGAGGAACAAGGAGATTCATCATTTGTCTTTAAAAATGTTGTTGTTTCACACACTATTGCATACATATACATAGATCCAGTGCAATATCAGAGTACAATGTTTTTTTGCTGATTCTTGAAAACAAATTGAAATACTCGCATAAATTTTTCCTCTTGATTTCCGAAGCGGTTCTTACCACTTGCTTAGTTAATAGGGGCTTCGTAAAATGTTAGTTTCGAAGGGGCGCTTCGTTTTGATTTTGGCTCGACGATGATCTCGTGCTGGGGCCTGGATCAGATTCCTCTCTTGCCTTTGTTCACTTACATTTTTGGGTTGAGCGTGGTCGCGAATTCGAAATGAGCAGTAGTGATTCAGACACACTGTTCTACCAGCTGTTGAAAGTCATCAAAATCAAGAAGACATTACATACTACTCTTTTTCTCATACTGACATTCGACAACACAGTAAGAAATAGTGCATGCAGCCACAATTACCTGTGCCTTTCTGTACCTAATCACATTTATAAAAGGTTTTTCCCACATCTGCAGAACTTCCCAATTTCGTAGCTCGAATATTCGTTCTCAGTTCTGTGATAGGGAAATGTTCTAGCGCCCACCGATTGACTTGGTGCTGCCTTTACAGCCAGTGTAGCTCACATATTGGTTGTTGGTTGTGACTTTTCTTTTCCGGGGGAAACCATGGACGCCGTCTGAGTCACGGGTAGTCGGTATGTATCAGGGATGTGCATAATAAAAAATTGATTTTCGTAAATCGTTAATCATAACTGAGGGTCCAAGTATCACTGATGTGATCCAGAAAATTTTGGTTTTTTCATAACAAATTCTGGAAATAGCCACTGCGACTGCTCGCACAGCTAGCTCCCTTATCTCACCCCTAGAGTGATAACATTGTGATGAAGAAACAGCGCCTTTTTTATTAGATATTTTTAGCCACCATCTGGTTCTAATTATCATTTATTGCTGCGGAAGAGAAACCTCTCTTCAAACTGGTCAGTGTTTCCTGGTTCTACTGTCCGTGGTTCTTTTTCCGTTCCAGCATATAATCCTTTACTCTGGGGTTGGTGAATTGCTACTAAGGGCTAAGGGTTTCGCGAGATAAAGCGCTGACTTAGTTAATTAACAGTCCCATCAAGTTACTTCATGGGGCACTTATGCATTCGGTGCCTCTGCGATTATCAGACCAAATTCAATATGGTGCACTACAGAGAAGGATGCGTGAAAGATAAGAACTATTCCTTGCACTCTGTCATCCTTGTTCATTACCATAAGAGCCTGGTCAGAAAGAACTCTTTGTGCACTACATCATACTGCAGGTGAAATCAGTAGAACAAAGCAAAACTTTTTGACGAACGACTGAAGCTTGGTAATACATCTTGTACCCCATGCGATAGCTTACAAGGGAAGTGCAACAGGCCAGACTCGCAAATCGGAATGAAACCTATCTGGCTTGAATCTTTGTTGGAGAGGGTGTTACAGTATATATTTTGTTACTGCCCTCGGCTTCAAAAAACAAAAATCCCACCACAGTACCATATGCGCTGCAGCACTCGTCCGTCAGCGACGATGTGGCCGAGTGGGGAGGATGCTGCACTGTCAGCTCGAGAGTTTGAACCCCGTCATGCGCACCTACCTGTTTTGCTCTCTCATTTTTTTTATTCCCCCTGTGTTGTTGAAATCAAATTTAAAAGGTTAGAAGATAATACTTATCCTTACTGACGCACTAGGCACGGAATAACTACGTTATATAAAACCTGCTTTTCTCCCTCGATTAGCTATATAGCTGCCAGTAAATGCTTTCTCATTGACCATCCTTTTTTTGTTTTGAATGAAAATTTTACAATTTTCTAGCGACTCGAGGGAAAGCTGTACGATCACTAAACTACGTTCATAGCATAGTAGTTATTCTATAGCTAGTACGTCAGTAAAGACAAGTGTTGTCTTCTAGCCCTCCAAAATTGATTTCAATAACATAGGAGGAATAAAAAACAAAAATGCAAAACGAGTGTCAATGACGGGATCCAAACCCTCGACCTCCTGCCTATCAGTCCGCATCCTCCCCACTCGGCCACATCGTCGCTGACGGACGAGTGCTGCAGCGCATATGGTACTGTGGTGGGATTTTTGTTTTTTGGAATCGAGGGCAATAATGAAATATATACTGTAACACCCTCTCCAACAAAGATTCAAGCCAGATAGGTTTCATCCCGATTTTCGAATATGGCCTCTTGCACTTCCCTTGTTAGCATCGTCAGGAGAAGTACAAAAGTGCAACTGTTGGTGCTCTTCTGGCACTTCAGGGAAGCCATTGAAAGTCTTCTGTAGAGAAGACCTCCATGGTTGTGCCAGATCATCTAAACAGAAGTCCCGAAACTGGACTTGGTATGAGTCGCTGCTCCTAAACATGAAAATCATAAACAAACTACGCGAATTCGCTGCTAGTATTGTTGCGAAAAGCAAATTCAGACAAATCATGCATATTTGCACCTTTAGAACAAGTGCTATTGCGATGCTCGTTTCTTTTCGTTATTTACGAATTGTTACAAAAATTTGGTCATTTTTCGTAAATCGTAAATCATAGTTACGCACATCCCTGGTATGTATCAAAATGAAAGTGCCGTCAGCAACGGCAGCAGGAAGTTGTATGTAACATTAAATAAAAAGCATTTTAAAAATTGTCTGAGGGAATTGTGGCGTAAAGAAATGACTTTTACTAATGAATTCAATAACAGATCCACTGTCATTCAAGCGCATCAAACTCTGCTGGCTATAGTTGGTCCAAGAAGGCCCAGGGAGGATTTGTCTGTGGAAACCATGAAATTTGTAAAACAAGATGCAGTTAGCTGGGGTGAGAAAATTGAGAACAATCATGCATTCACAGTTTGTACACATACTATGAAACAAACACATAACCAGTGAGTAACGTGCGTAGCGGTGCACGCTGTGACACTAATCGAGGGACAGATAAATGTGTACAATGTTACAAAAACGAAAACTAAATATGATTACACGCAGAAGGTAGAACAGTTCTGAGCTGACTATTGGCACGATTTCAAAGAACAGATTTTCATATCCGGTTTTCATTATAATTTTGGAAATCCCGCACTAACAACTCTTACAGTTGTAAGGGAAAAGATGCTAGTAGTGGAATGCACGAAACTAATGTAACTATATTTCCCCAATTCTTCTTGGCAGCCACTGAAGAAGAAGTAGTGAGGGCATGGAACTTCAGATAATAGAAAGAAAAACAGCAGCAATAATCGCGGTGAAATCCAAATAGAATAAATGTGTGGAGCTACCAGTTCACGATACTATATTTGTCGGAATGTGTTTGATTCTTCCGCAGAATTTCCATCATTTAAATGGACTGCTTCTTCGCCCTAGAATAAACATGTTTTATGGAAGAAAATCCCCTACATTGATGTGTTAGGCAGGATCCGGTATAAGTATGTTCTAGCCACTTTCCTTGATTCATGCCAGTGATTACTTCAACTTATGTATGCGTCCAAAGCTACGATACTAACTCGAGCAAAGATAGCACTGTAGAACGGTATCTAGATCGGAATAAAAAAGAATACTGTCGATATAAAATAAAAGTCACCAGTTTTAATTTGACATCAACATCTGTAGCTTCTACTCTGCGCAATTGCTCAGGAAACTATGGTCTCTATTATCATAAAACCCGCCACATTAACTATACTGAAAAGCCACATTACCTCTAGGATAGCAAACTCTGGAAAAAAATCTCAAAGCCACCCCAACAGCATAGCACACTCTGGAAAATCTCCTTCGTCCCCACGAAGCACAGCGTCGACGCGCTTCGTGAGTAACGGTAATTTTCTGCGAATCTGCACCACTAATTTTTTTCATTTTTTCAGTTTTCAATTTTTTGGGTGACCCCGTTTGTGGATGACCGTACTTTCCCAGTTTTCTTCATAAGTATGTATATAGTCTTGATTAATTTTTCTTTCTAAAACTGTAAAGTGGTCACTCGATTTGCTGTTTTTAAAGGTTTTCTCAAAAGTCCCAACGCGAGCACGAAGCACTTTTCGGCCCCATTCTCCTTCTCCTTAGGTCTCTACTTGTGTCCTGGAGAAAAGGTGCAGATGGAGGGTATCGCGGCGTTAAGTACTGTGGAGGCAAAACGTATCTTAGTAGGCTGTACATGACGTTTTGCTACAGCTGCTAACAGCACTGTCCGATCTTGCCGCAAAATGCCCTTGACGATATTCTTTCTACCTTTGTGGTCTTTCACATGGACCGTTTTCGCGAAATCTTAGGCACGCACAGCATTTGAAAGAATCTAGCAAAGGAAGTGGTGGCGGGACTTTGTCTGATGACCACTCATAATGTCTCATACGAGTTTCTTTAGCTTCGGACGGCGCGTTCCCATTTTGCTTACAAACAAAGAGATAAAGTAGGTAAAGATTGTTTTTGCCTCAATTTTGAATTCTATTCGCCCAAACTTCAAAAGTGGTTGTAGTTCAAGCATCTTAACTGCGGGCGTGCAATCACTACGCCCTCGAATTCTTGATCAATTGCGAAATACTCTTTAGGTTTGGGGAACTCTTTTCAATCTTTCCCTGTTTTTTGCTGCGAATCTCCCTCTTTACCACCGAGGATTCTGTTCGAAAACAAAAAAAATCGGTACTCCTCGATTCCCTCAGGGGATGAGTCACCCGGCACACAGACAGACATACAGTGCCTTCGATCCGCCGTGTCCTCCCGCCGCACCGCCTGCCATGATGCGGGGCGTCCTGCTGGCAGTGTTCCCGCAGCCAATCGACTGAGTATCGATCGCCAGCAGGACGCCACGTGTGATGGCGGTGCAGCGGTAGGACGCACGGATCGAAGACACTGTACATATTTCGAAATATGTCCTAACGCTTTATTATGGAGTAGGATAGGATGAAGTAGGATATCAAGCTAACAATACAATAACTAAAAAATACTCACGGTGTTAGGCTTTGAACTATGAGGTGAATCAGTTGAATCATTTGTTCCGTGCCACAGTCGACAAAAATGTCCTTTTACACAAGCCATCACGAATATAGGGAGCATTGTACATGGCACGAGGTATATTAAAGCAGGCTGAGCCATGTTCATGAGTGAGAGTGCGATGAATGCTGCTGTCAACCCAATGACATATCCTGCAGAAGTTTCACCAAGAATGATAAATCGGAGCGAATTGAAGAATTTTAACACTTTGCGGACCGAGCATATTTTGCATGGCGAGCGTGGGTGGCCACGGGGTATTCTTCTAGCAGATCACCATTTGCACTACCTGACGACAGCGGAACGTCTTATGCACATTTCGCGTGATTCATCATGTGCATCACATGGCTACACGGAACGAAAGCGCGTAATGCACCATGTACATCACATTGTCCGCAAAGTGTCAAATAAATTGAAGATCCACGCTAATTAGCGGAGTCGTTTCCGCTCATTGCCACTGTCTATGAGGTACGTATCTTTGATGAAGCATTCAAGACAAATTTCTAAAATGCGTAATCAGATCTCTTAGTAAATGCGAAAATTAGCGCATAAGTTTCCTCGCTTTCCACGCTCCTTCAAATTAATCCAAGAATAAGGATTTGACATTTTATACTCTGGAACAAGCAACTCACCGAAAGAACCTAAAATACCGTACATGACTCGAGAACGCTCACTAAAGCCATTCATGGTAAAACAATGCGTGACTAGAAATCCTTAAAATGCCTTTATATGATATTTACTCGACAAACGGCACAAGAAGTTGGAGTTCTTTCGAAATCGCTTCACCTGGTACGAGAATGTCTCCCAATCCTAAAGCGTTCATGTGAAGTGTACCTTCATTCGTAAAATCGACACACGATATCATTGGATCAAATCTTGGCACTTGTATTAGCAAGGGAAACTAGAACAGAAATAAAATACCACAGAATACAAAAATCAGTAACAGAAGTTACCATCTCGGGTAGTGATTTATCGACTGTAGGTCTAGGATGGAGGGATGTATTGACTGTATCCAAGGGATTTTCGTCGTTCCTATCAGATGAACAACCGGTACCTATGGCCACTTCCAGCATTACGGAGCAGCCATTACTTGTGAGATATGGCGTTACAAAGACCATCACTACATCATAAATGAACATGCAGCCCATCAGAAATGTGATCCACTGAGAATCACTGTCACTTGCAGGAGTACATGAAGACTGAACAAAGCACAATATGTGTAGAGAAGCCCACCTTTACATTTGACAACCGAATAGACTTCAATATGTGAAGGCAAAGAGTAGCATTGATAAAATCAAGAAGAATAAACGCATAGAGTGTTCTCCGTTTCGCAAACCATATCAAGCAAAGTGTTAGGGATAACAAGAATACAACCAGCTGCAGAATATTCGGTCTTCTGTTTGGAAGCCAACCCGAAATGAAAAATGAGCTTTAGCCAACATGCATACAGTCTGTATCAAAAAGTATAGGAACACCCTAACTTTTGCTCATAAAAGGCTCTTCTTATCGGCCTGCTTTTATGCCCACTGGATTCAGATTTCGGGGGCCAAAAAACCCTAAAAATCATGGTTTCATTCAGTAATATCGACTCGCATAATTTTGTGGTTTTTTGAAGAGAAAAAGTCCGAAATTCCTTTTATCAAAAGTATAGGGACACTTGCTATTGAGTGATCGTTTTGCCAGTAGGAGGTGGATTGATAATCAGTGGGTAATCCTTCGTCTATTGGCACTTCCTACCAGCCGCGCTTAGAAATTGTTGCTGGCGAGACTGATCTCTAGCTTGCTCCAAACACCAAGATTGGCTTTTTTGAGCTCTTCTGCGGAGCCATCCTGACTGATTCGAGCTCAGACCTGTCTAGGAATAACCAGCAAGAATCTGCCAATAGAAGAAAGCTGTGTAAAGCAGGATTGCCGGTTCAAGCCTTCAACCCTGGGTGTGCAGAGTCGCGCTCATTTGATGTGACTTTGCATTTTCTTGCCTGAAGATGGCACGTTCTTCATCTCATGCATTTGTTCTTGATCGAAACGGTTACTTGGATGTTTGCATAGATTAGAGCTGCGCTCGGGTCTTTATGCAAGAAGCCAGTCTCATCTTGGAGAAGGAACATAGGAAGTGATGGTTGTAATATTGGGATGCCACAAAGAGGCTGACATTCACAGTTCTTTGCCTTCAGTTCGAAAAGAACTACTTAAGAAGCTCTGCCAGAACCTTGGCGATGTCGTATCGCTGCTACTGAGATGGCATCGTCGACCAACCTACATTCTCATGCGAAAAAACAAAGTCATCTTCCTGAGTTGGCCCACCTGGCGATGGTAAAGCTCTCAGAAGCTTCACGATTTGAAGCAACAACCGTGCTTCAGAAGATTAATTCTAATGCAATGTGTTGAAAACTACTTTTAGGCAGAACTGCGCCGGCAACAGAAGGTAACTTTCGGATAAACACGTAGGAAATGTCGTTGTGAGTGCTCGAAACAATCTGGAGATTAACCTAGCCAGCTGGAGATTAACCTAGCCAGCAACAACTTCTACAGTATGGCAAACAGAACGACTAGAGTGCCTACTCAGACAGGCGTTTAGAGCGGCGGTGAACCCGCCCACTTTTGACGGATGCAGACTTCCGACAGGTAGTCGCGGATGGAGCAGGAATAATTGCTGAAGGTGCGGATGGAGCAGGAAAACCTGCTGTGAGCGCACATGAGGCAGGATATATGCAGGTTAACCTGCACCCTGTTTTTCTTCTCCATTGCCACGTGACAACTATACATTGGTACTCGAATTTTTTCCAACGAATATTCGAATATTCGAATAATCGAATATTTCAGCTTTTCGAATTATTCGAATGTTCGAATAATCGAATATTTCAACTTTTCGAATTATACGAATAAATGAGTGCCATGGCTTCAAAAGTAGTTTTGCGGTGCATCAATTCACAGCAAATGGGTGAAACAGTCTTGTTATGTGGAGGAAATAGAAATACACGTTTTCGACTAACAATTCTAGTGGTGTACGTTAAAAGCGAACTCCCATCTCATTTTCGTATCTATCTAAAGATATCTAAACTATCAACAAATTCTTGGTTTTCTTGACACGCTGTTCACGGAGTGGTTCAAGATGTTCTTTGAGTCGTCTTTCAGGACGGTGTCTGGAACACTCTGCTGAACAATGCTCTTACCTCGTCTGTAGTTTTTGTTCCGTCGTGCTTCTCCTCTGGGGTCATGAAGTAAGACAAGAAAGTAAGGAGGTTACACTTTGAATAAAGTGACAGAATGTGTCACTATGGACAGCGCCAGATTGGTGATAATGTGGTAGCAATGTACCTGTGGCAAGCGCAAGAGGACGCCCCCCCCCCTTCCGAGAATGGGTCACCGTATTTTTGGAATTACTTTACAAAGTTGATTGTTTATTTTTTTAAAATTATTTATATAAAGTATTCAATATTATAATTGATGTTCTCAAGTATTTTGTTCTCCACTCGCGTCCCCAAGGTGGCGAATAGCCTAATTTCCTGTCCCCCCCCCATCCCATCCCGCCCAGTTTCTGCGTTCGCCACTTTGTTCACATAAATATGACATGAATAGGTACGAACGTAATCAACAATTACGTTCTTCCACTCTGTTTCTGATCTTACTATAGCAGTGATTAATCGGGTTTCCTGTGAAAGGAATTATCTGTAACCAAGTCGAAACACGCACATCGCACCCCCACCCTATGTTCATACCGTGTCTCAACTAGGGAATCAACTTCACCTCTGTCTCCAGCCTCCGTAAAAGACAAAACTAACACGTTCAGTTATGTATTCCACGGAGGTTGGTGAACGAATACTTCACTCAAATTCGTGTACCTCCACGTAATGTGGCATGGACTTTTCGATTTGTAATCTTTTGAGTTCAGGCAAACAGTTAGTCGAAGGAGGAGGTAGCACGTTATCAGAAGTTTGCAGGTGATATCAAAAGGTGCAGGTGATACGATATTCGTGTTCAACACCTCAACCCCTCCCCGGCCATGCCGGGGAGGGGTTGAGGTGTTGAACACGAATATCGTATCCATTTTGTACCGTAACTTTCCGCGGAATTTTTTAAAAGGATTTTGGGGCCTCCAATGCCCCAAAATCTAATGAAATAGTGCCCGCAGTTTTTTTTTCTGTTGGATTTTCTCAGGCACTATTGACGTCATAACCATACGACGTGACGTGGGTCTTCTTCGGCCGGCCTGTCACCACGGCCTGTCGCCGGCATTCGACTGTTGAGGGGAAGGATTCCCTTCCCCGTGGACGAGGGACTTATTTGTTAGAGGCGGCCCCAGATCGCCTCTCATGCGCTTCCCAGTCGTTAGAATGCGAGCTTTTGGCTAAATCCGAACTGAAGGATACAGCCAACATGAAGCATTAGCACACACCCACACGCGCGAGTGCGTGTTCACACTCATATGCCGGCCATATGTGTCGAATCCAGCACTGTCGAACTAAGTAGTCCATCCCCTAGATCTACCCGCGTCGCAGGGCAAGCGCATGGCTGTTTTGGTCCTCGGTAAACCCCCTATCCACCACCTGGGGTTGCGCCACGTAGCCTCGCAGCAAATCGGCTGGGATCCCTTGTAGGAGGGAGATCCGTAACTCTAGCAATCGATCACCACTGAACAAATTACATCAGAACAGAAAAATTCCGTACGTGCTGGTTTTAATCTGAGCCTTTCAGCTAATAGCTGCTACGATTTCGAGGTTGTTGCGCAAATGTTCACAAGTGCACGTGACAATTGCCTTTTAAAGAAATAATTTGCGAATGATTGCTGCGTCTAACATCCAGTTTTTTTTCGGTTGAATGGCGTTTTCGAGATAAATCAGTGGTAATGAGCAATTAAATAACACACATATCTGAAAATAAAAGGAAATATTGTTTGGGTAGTGAGAACAAATAAGTACGGGATGGAGATAGCATTCAACATACTAGTTGGAACCAACACAAAACTCTTCTGAATCTCAGGAAGGCGTTACTGTTTCAAGATTCGTCAATGAAATGCAATAATATTGAAAAATATAGCCGAACTCCATCGACGGGTAGAACTTCCTGAGGCCTAGATGGTCTGATAAGCGGGAACCTTCTCGTCCACCTGCGGGGAGGCCGGGAAGGTACCGGCCGGTTTCATGAATACAAATGTTTTGCCCGCGAAACTCGTCCACCCGGCGGGTAAGCTAGAACCTTCCCGCCGACGTTCATGAATACCACTACAGGTCCCTTTTCTCCATGGGTCTTGTCAGTATTGTTCAAATTTTTCACTAAGCAATCAAAGAAAAATAATAAAAGAATAATGAACATGCTTGTCGTTCGCATTCAGTCAAGATGGTTCAAATGCTGAAGGTAAATCGTAATATGTTATTGGCAGTTTTATCATTAAATCGATTATTCGGATCATGGGTGCTCGAATATTTGAATAATCGAATACTTCAACCTTTCGAATAATTCGAATATTCGAATAACCGAATATTTTGACTTTTCGAATTATTCGAATATTCGAATAAGGAAAACTTCGAATTATTCGAATATTCGTCCCAAAATATTCGTTCGAATACCAGTGTATAGTGGCAACCGAAGTGTATATAAGCCAGCAGAAGGCTGTGAAGGCTTAGTCTAGTCTCCGCTGCGGCGGAAACTAGACGAGCCCTACGGGACTTGTCTGGCCAACTGAGGCCCGCTTGAAACTGTGCCCCAGTGTACCGTGTGGCCGGACAAGATGCGTGGAATGCGGTCGCGTGCCGACGCAGCGCAGACGGGAAAATTCACCTCGCTGCAGATGTCCGGCTCGTTGAGCACTGGCGTAGGAAGCACATACGTGCCCGTCGAATTCATTTTTGTACCACTTTTGTAGTCACCGGTTGCAAAAGAACATGATCTGCCTTAAAGGCAGTGTCTCACCTCATGCTGGTTATCGAGACTAGCGCCCCTACGGGACGCTAGAAAGTGTGGATGTGGCAGCCACTTGAGGATCATGTCAAAACTACTGGGTGCCAAAATAAGTTCGCGCGCTTTTCCTAAGCTGCCTTTTCTACTTTTTATCCGTAAACCTTATGCAGAGTATTTCATACAGTTCTGAAACACTTTTCTTCCGCCCACTTTACATGGGAAAATCAAGTTAATTAAGCATTAGAAATCAGTAAAAAGCATCCACTTCACAGAAACCGTGATTCAGACACCTTCTTCTTAATAGATTTTTACAAATTAAAGTGGCCAAGGCTTTCAAGAGATCTGCGCCTTGTGCATATAAATGCCATGCCAGAAAGAACTATTCGTTAGTGGTCTTTCGGATTGAGCAACTACGTCATTGACTACCATTGCTCCCAAGCTTCTGCCAGGAGGACTCCCTTTCACTGCTTAGGAGTAACAAGCGTTTCACAGATAGGAGCGTTATTAGACAATGGACAGCACTTATATGGAGCGCACCTCCGCTACTTTCTATCAGCATGCTGACGAAACAACTTCAATGTGAGCAGTAGTTCGGTGCTGCATTCAATTGTACATGTTATAATTGGAAGCGGATGCGCCCAAACACCTAAAGCAATAACAGCATCGGCTTCTACCATATACGTGCTTCTCAAAGCTTTCCACTTTTTCTGGTCAGCCACTGGAATCAAAAACAATAGGGAAGCGGAGAATCCCGCACATCTCGGAACCCAATTCAAAAGGGATAGCTGAAGTACCAATATCTCTGCGAGAAAGTCGTCCGTGCTACACTAACAAATCAAAAAAGAATTCGTCTTTCTTCCATAGAACGGGAACAAGTACCGGCCAGTTTCGAGTACGTTATCGTTAACATTCTCCCTGACGTACACAACAACTTTTGTACACAGCTCATTTCTTTAAAATAGTGAATGCGTTGCTCATTTCCTGTCCAGACCGTACTGCCATTGCCCACTTCTACATGTTCGCATCCCATGTCAGGCTCATCCCGCTTTGCACTAATGACGGCAATTCTACTTCTTTCATTCACCCACACCACTATCCAAATCCGAAACCTACATTCCAATCGTACACGCCGTCCTGTCGCTACAGCACTGAAACACCAAAATCTGCCTCAGTAAACTATTTGTTTCAATTCAACATAGATTGTGAGAAATCCCTTAACCATCGAAGCCGTCCACTTGTTGTGGAAATCACGGAAAGACAGAAATGTTGCGTCTCGTGAGGGGACCTGATGATCTCGTTCTCGTCTGAAGTCAGTATTCTATCACAAGATTCCGCAAGTTCAGCGTTCGATCAATATAAATGCTAACTTAAGTATAGTCGCATTCCAGAAAGCAATCGATAATTCCTAAATTTTCCTCTCGCAAGAAATTATTTTCTTCAGCTCGCCTCAGCTTGTGTGTGTACTCCAGCTCCAAATTCTACCTGACGTGTCCTAATCATTTGGTCTAAGTCTTCAAACCCTAGCATCACCGCCCCTCCTGATCTTCGATAATTCAAAATTGGTACGAAGAGCCCATTACAAGCGACGTCAAAAAAAGTACCCTAAATGACAGCAACATCGACCGCATCAATTGTAATGGTGAATGTGAGTCCTGATTGTTTTACTGCATCATGTCCTTGACGTGGAACAATCCTTGCATAGCTGAGGGTTGCAGAACTATTGAGTGCGGAAACAAGTTCATAAGCTTCTAACAACGAACGTTATTCCTTTGTTCCATCGGTAGGTTATCAGCATGGTACTCACACCTTCCGAAATCTCTGCTGTTTAATTGTGTAACTTGCTTCTGCTGTTTTTCTGACTCAATCTTTCACTCCGAAACGTCGAGCTACTCAAGCATAACAGCTAAATAAAGCACATAAAGCTAAATTCCTGTACAGCACCTTGCTCAGAGAAAACAATTTCTCAAAAATTTTGGCGCCCCGGATGTGAAGCAGTGCTTCGTTTTTATTCTTTTCTCGCTGTTTTTGCTCAAAGGTCGATAAGGATATGTTTACTGGAGTTTTTCTATACGCTGAGCACGAATATAACGGCCACTCTGTATCCAAATATTGATTTGTTCATTTTATCGAATTTTTCACAAATTTTGCTCAGGGGTCGGTGACCACATGTCTACAGGATACTGAGATTCTCCCGTACGCTGAACTCGAATATAACAATCATTTTCCACCCGTGCACCTGTTTATTTATCTATCGATTCTATATGTTTTTCGTTACTTTGGCCAGTGATCTTTAAGACATTTGTACTGAAGTTTTCCGATAAACTCAGCAGAAATATGATAACTATTTTGAAGGAATATCTCGATCTATTGACTTTATCGATTGTTTGCTCGCCTCTGCACATGGACAAATGAGAATATGTACGCTGGGGCATTGGAACACACCACATATACAGCCAATCCCAAATATGGCGAGTTGCCACGCCTGCGGCACCACTTGCGGAAGATCAATAAATCAATAACAACTCGGCGTATGGTGGCTGTTAGATTCGTGATCAGCGTGATGAAAAACCCCTGTAGGTACGGTTCCGCTAAAGTTGCAGCACAAATTGCGAAAAATCAATAAAATCAATAAATCAATAACCCGCAGTGCAAAGTGGCCTTGAGATTTGTGATCAACCTGGCGAAAAACCCCTGTGGGTACGGTTTTGCTAAACCTGCAGCACAAATTGCGAAAAATCAATAAAATCAATAAATCAATAACCCGCGGTGCAAAGTGGCCTTGAGATTTGTGATCAGCCTGGTGAGAAACCCCTGTAGGTACGGTTTCGCTAAACTTGCAGCACAAATTGTGAAAAATCAATAAATGCAATAAATCAATAACCCGCGGTTCAAAGTGGCCCTCAGATTCGTGATCACCCTGGTGAAAAACCCCTGTGGGTACGGTTTCGCTAAACTTGCAGCACAAATTGTGAAAAATCAATAAAATCAATAAATCAATAATCCCGCGGTGCAAAGAGGCCCTCAGATTCGTGATCAGCGTGGTGGATTACCCCAGTATGCCCGTTTCGATTTGGATTGGAGCTGAACTAAGAAAAATCGATAAAATCGATCGATAAATCGATATCCGTATCGATACTATCCAATGAGTAGTGTCCTAGGCCCTCCGCCCTATTCGGATGGTCTCCCATGTTTCCAAGGCCCCTGCTCCACCATCTTGCTCACAGATGCATTCCTGTCGTTTGAATTTGGCGCCACGCGCGCTGTCCAGATTTTTGAAAAAAAGTGTCGTAAGCGGTTCTATGTTTTATATATAGATATCCACAGATTCAGGTGCAGCTTGAGGCGCTGATTCCCTCAAAACCCCTGCTTTTAAGGCAAAATTAGATACAGGAGCGGGAGTTTCCTTGTTAGGAAGCCAGCAAAAGCGGAGCTGAGAAGCTGAGATTGCACATTAAAATGAACTTCTCAGCAGCAGCTATTATCAAAGAAACAAACATTTCTGTGTTGAAAAACCATGCCGCACCCTCAGCAAGCTCTTACTGTGGAATGAACCCTCTCGTCCACTGGCCGAGAATTTCAAAATTTTCGTTTTTTTTTTTGAAATTTTGAAATTCTCGGCCAAAGAAACCCGTAACTTATGGGGTTTTCGACGTTTCCACGAAACTTGAAGTTCATCCTTGTGCTCGGCGGCTCGCATATATCCGACCGACATGGAAATCTCGAACGCGGTCAACGAGCTGAGACACTGCCTTTAATGCTGCCGTCCCCGTAGCAGGATCACGGCAGGTCAAGCGCAGGATAACTAAATAGGCGGAATAGACGCGCCAACTCCGCCCACTTTTGCGTTTGTCCCGTAGGTGTCATGCCGCCAGAAACGGTGTAGGTGGGCGCTCCAAACGTCCGAATGGCTGAGTATAAACAACACAGTACCACCTGGTTATCAATCCACCTTTTGCTGGTTTTTTCCCGAGCAAAGCGTTCATTCAACAGCAAGTGTTCCTGCGCTTTCGACGCAAAGAATTTGTGTCTTTTTCTATTCAGAAAATTACAAAAATTCTGCGAGTCAATCTTTTTGACTGAAACGATGTGTTTTATGGTTACTTGATCCGCTGAATCGAATTGGCATAAAAGCAGGCCGTTCGAGAGATTTGTTATATGCAAAAATTAGGGTGTCTCTATACTTTTGATGCAGGTTGTGGGCAAGGACATCTTCAACTTACGGTGCTGGAGACCTGTGCACAGGCGTTTAGAACACCATTTAGGCATATTGCAGTTGGACAGCAGTGCCAAAGTGCATCCAGACACACTAACTGAGGCGTACGCGACCAGCAATGCATTAAAGAGCGGTACTAAAGGAGAACAATATTGATGATGGCATTTCCAACAAACGAAGAACTCTGTAGAGAAACAAAGCTATGGAAGTAATGTTTTCGCTTGCCGAGAATAGGCCTGAAGAAGTAGCCAATCATGAGGAGGGCGACGATTATCACCATTTGGAAAACAATCCCCAAAAAACTTGAATAAAGTTCAAACAATTTGTCCTTACCAGCCCTGTAATTGTAAAACACTGATGCTTACGGAACATTTTTTTTTCCTTGCTTATTGCAGTAGCTTCAACGACAGAACAAAACAAATTGAATTCAAACCTATCAACGTTCTTCTATCATGACCTTCCTACGAAGTTGAGGAAGCGTGGTCTACATTATACATTGGTATTCGAATTTTTTCTATCGAATATTCGAATATTCGAATAGTCGAATATTTCAGTTTTTCGAATAATTCGAATACTCAAATAATCGAATATTTTAACTTTTCGATTTATTCGAATATTCGAATAATCGAATATTCCAATTTTTCGAATATTCGAACAAACGATTATTCCAATTTTTCGAATATTCGAATAATCGAATAATCCTATTTTTCGAATAATTCGAATATTCAAATTACCGAATATTCCGACTTTCCGAACTATTCGAATTGCCGAATATTCCGACTTTCCGAACTATTCGAATGTTCGAATAATGAAATTTTCGAATTATTCGAATAAATGAGTGCCATGGTTTCAGAAGTAGTTTTGCGATGCATTACTTCACAGAAAATGGGTGAAACGATCTTGTCATGGCGAAAAAATAGAAATACTTGTTTTCAAACTAACACTTCTGGCCGTGTACGTTAAAAGCGAACTCCCATCTCATTTTCGTATCTAAAGATATTTATTTATTTATTTATTTACATGCACATAAGTGCGCTATACAATGGTGGATCACGAGCACAAAGAAATAGATGAGAAGCTCTCCAGATTCAGTTGAAAAAAAAAATCAGAAGTTATTTCAAGGTCCCTGTTATGTTATCCCTGTTACGTAAGGTATCAGTGACCGTATTTTGACAGAGATATTTTCTGCTCAGAAAATCAGAGAGGCAACACTGCAGTTCGCCCATAACTGCTCCCACGAACAGAGAGGATATCGAAAAACCCGTATATCCTTTAAACCAGAGCAATTCGAATCTTTAGCGGTATTTTTGCTCAAGTGGGATGAAAACGTGGGTTCCATCTCTGTCGGTTCCTCGCAGTATCCGTCTCCTTCTTGTCTCAAGATTTGCGAGCAGAAAAGGAAATGAATTTATAGAACACCAAGGAGGATGATAGGAGAGTACAAAAGGGGAACAGGGAGGAATTTTGGAGAAGAATGCATCCGGAGGACTCCTCGTACACAGAAAAAAATCATAATAAAAGTTAAGAGGCAATCTCAGATGGTAGAGAAGAATAGTTCATCATGGATGTGTTGGCATATAAAGTAGTTCTGTTCTGAGACTGTAGGCAGATGATGTCACAAACGATGAGCTGAAAATTTTAAATTTCTCTGACCCCTAAGAGGCGAAGGAAATTTATTTTTCTTAGTCTGGTTCGAAAAACAGAGGTAGACGGAGAACATAAGACATCTTTCGGTAACTGACAAAGCCACCTAGCACCTCGAACAAATAGAGTACTAAACATTCTAGTGTTAAATCTGTTGTTAATTCTCTTGTAGTGCAATGTAAACGTACCTGAGCGGCCATTACATGGCCTAAAGATCCAATATTTACTGGCCCTAAGCTTGCAATCTATTCGTAAAACCTTGAAGCAAAAAACAAGATCATTGAACGTGCGTCGTTGCAAAAGACTGTCGAGTTTGAATTTCTTAAGTCTCTCATGATAAGGCGGAATTTGATGGTAGTTATAGGAATTAGGTAAGCATCTGTGCAGGAGCAATCTTGTAAAAGTTTGCTGTACTTTCTCTAAGGCTCTTTGTTGTTTCACAGTAGAGGGACTCCAAACTTGTGAGCCATACTCAAGGAGTGGAAGTACGTAACATTTATATAGTTTAATCAGCAAAGAAGAATCATTCGAACGAATATTGCGAAATATAGTAAATAGTGCAGCGAAAGACCTATTGACGACATGCCTAATATGTGTATCGAAGGACAGTTCCGAGTTGAAATATATGCCCAAGTCTTTAATTTCCTTGCAAGTATTCAAAACCGTATGTATATGATATGATGTATATGATAGATGTATGATATGTATCTAAATACGTATATGTATGATAAATACGTATATATAAATAAATAAAAAAATAAATAATAATAAATAATAAATAATAAATACGTATATGTATGATATGTATCTAAACTATCAACAGATTCTTGGTCTTCTTGACACGCTGTTCACGGAATGGTTCAAGATGTTTTTTTTGACCTGTCTTTCAGGACTGTGTCAGCAACACTCTGCTGAACAATGCTCTTACCCCGTCTTTAGTTTTTGTTCCGACGGGCTTCTCCTCTGAGGTGATGAAGTAAAACAAGAAAGTAAGGAGGTTACACTTTGAATAAAGTGACAGAATGTGTCACTATGGACAGCGCCAGATTGGTGATAATGTGGTAGCAATGTTACATTTTTTCTATTCATTTTTGGACACTTGGCGGCAATCCAACACGCTTCCAATGTTTTATGCGCTATGATCTCGGACTCTGACGACAGGATCGTGACTCCAATTTCAATGACAGAGTTTCCGTGGCGTAGTCTGCGATGTGCTCCCAATCGCGTAAAAGGTCTTGATCTGTTAACATCCAAATGTTCTTTTATCCGTGTGCAAAGCGATCGCCCCGTTTCTACCACGTATTCATCCCCGCATGACTGGCAAGTCATGGCAATCACGCATTCAAGTGTTGAGCACAGGCGGTCATACGCGCGATTGCGAACTAGCTGTCGTTTTAGATTTTTTGGTTGTATGTCCACAACCCTCACCACATCTTGTAGACCTGCGTTAAGTACACTTCTTCGTACTGCGTTACTCATTTCATCTGAAACTAAGGGAAGACAGAATGGAATTCTATCAGAGCTTTGTATCGGGTGGTTGGTACGATGAGCTGCCGAGCTCGAAAAGCTTTGCTTAGTTTGATATCCATTCATTACAAGTTGAAAGTTATAATGCCAAGATTCAAAGACAGTCCATCATGGAACATAATGTCGTTTAGTTATTTTATAATAGTTATGTCTTCCACGGAGGTTGGTGAATGCCTACTTCACTCAAGTTCGGTACCTCCACGTGAATTGGCATGGACTTTTCGATTTGTATTCTTCTGAATTCAGCCAAACAGTAGCCGAAAAAGGAGGTAGCACGGTGTTAAAAGTTTGCAGGCGATAAGATGAGCATCCTCTGGTATGTAATTTGAAACAAATCAGGTCTCTCTTCTCCATGGGTCTTTTCAGTATTGTTCAAATTTTTAATTAGGCAATCAAAGAAAAATAATAAAAGAATACTGACGCATGCTTGTCGTTCGCATTCAGTCAAGATGGCTCAAATGCTGAAGATAAATCATAATCTGTAATCCGTGGATATTGGCAGTTTTATCATTAAACCGATTATTCGAATAATGGGTGCTCGAATATTCGAATAACGAACACTTCGAATTATTCGAATATTCGTTCGAATACCAATGTATAATCTACATGCACTTCCTCGCCTCGTCGATCAAGACTCACGAGGTTTTTGATTCTGCATCACTTTGCCAACCACCGCAAATTTTCTTATGACTTGCCTCATACATCTAACTGCTTCCCGTCTTTCAGCAGTTGGATCTTTGAATTTTTATGCCGTTAATAAGTTTTGGATTTAACATGTATCGTTAAAGGCAGCACTCGCGGAAATTTTTGTGTTGAAGATTTCGCGGTAAATCGGGGTGTTTAGGGACGATGAACTCGTGGACAACGATGAAGTAGCGTGAAACATACGAAAAACACAGAAAATGATGGCTGTATTTCATGCGTATCCACGGCGCGGACGAGTACTCCATGATGGATCTCGTAGCAAAACCTTGCAAATGGTACGAATTCCATAAACGAACCTCCGCTGAACCAAGTGCGCACAACCTGTTAACGACGTTAGCTGGCGCGACGAAACCTTACTCAGACAAACCCTCGCTTGTCGCGCGCGCCTGTTTGAGGGTTCCGCGAGAAGCGACCCTTGCTTCGCTTCGCGCGGAGCAGAAGGGAATAGTACAGTTTCGAAGACGCAGGTCGGTAAAGTCGCTCGCTTCTGCCGGAGCAGAATCTCGCTAGGCGCGGAGCAGAAGAGGGACGATTTTTGGAGGACGCAGACGACGAGAGACGCTCGCTGGGCGCGCGCCACTACAGTATCAGTCCTTACACGGCTGTATGAGTGAACCTGCCTGACAGGTTTTGAACATGTTTAACATAATAAACACGTTCAAAGCGGCGTTTTCATACAGCACGCCTTCATTTCTACAGTTGTATCTTGAAGTGGGGTCTCCCCATTACATCCGTTATGCATTTCCTTCTTTTCCTCCTATCATCCGAGCTCCGGTATATGGCCCGCTTTCTCTGCCTGGCAGCCGCGCGAGGAGTTGGCGCGTCGCGGCTTTTCGCGACAGAGCACGTTTTGTCCTTCCTCCTCACTCTTTCATGTACAGTAGTGGAGTAGTTATTAGAGGTCTTCTCAAACATTGATAATTGTTAACATAATTGTTGAAACTATCACTGCTTGCTTCTTGCTGGAAGCGTATAAGGAGGTGAAACTCTGCTCTTCAGATGAACTCCCTATGCTAATGATAGAAGCGAATGCGGGCTGATAGATCATTGTTGTCTGCAGGGGGCCATCTCGCTACACATGTTGGAGACGTGAACACATCCTAAACCTTCTCGCCAAGTTTTCCTAGAATTGTACATCAATGGACAAAAAGCGACGAAAGCCCCGTTTTTGGAAGGGTCGAACAACCTGGCGATCATGGCATGAAGTTTATACACAGCTTTGATCAGTGTCACTCTAGCAAACAATTGCTAGCTTTGATTTCATATATTTATTGCAGCTTCAATACATACATTCATTGTATCTTCGAGAGAGATAAGGAGGAACTCCTTTATGATCCAATATAGAGTATATACCCTTTTGCGGCGCATAGTATTTGGAGATGATAAGAAGAACGAGTACTATTTAGAAAGCAAAACAAAACATTCATTGAAGCGGAACTTCTCGTACACTCTGCCCTGAACTATCACTTTTCTAATATATTAGGGTACTAATCTGCATCTCCAGACTGAAACCCTTTGTGGGAAGCTTAAAACACTTAGAGATTAGATAGTATGCAAAGTATCTGCGAAAGTGGACGCGCTCTGCTGCGAAAAGCCGCGACACGTGGTGTCCGCGCGCGGCTGCCAGGCAGAGAAAGCGGGCCTTATACCGGAGCTCGAGTATGAGCAGTTGATGTCTCGTTCTAAAGCGCTAAACAACGCCTAACTTCATATGGTAACCTTCATATTATTTCAGTTTTACACTGGTTTACGACACGCGTATAAAATCACCACGGGTAACAGTGACATTCTGCTGCCGCAACGGGAGGACATGACTGCAAAGATGCTAGTTCACCGATCAATAAATCGATAATTTGGGGCTAAATGGTTGTCATATTCGTGTTCAGCCTATTGAGGTACCCCAATAGGCATGTTCTCGTAGGTCCCTGGTTAAGAAGGGCGAAAAATCAATAAAATCGATATAATCGATAAAGTAATAGATAGTCCCAGGTGCAAAGTAGCCTATAACCTCCGCCGGCCCGTGGAGGGTCTACCTGCAAAATTTGGTCCCGATCGGTTCATTCTTCGCGATTTCTATTCGGAACCCACAAACACACACAAACACACACAGACTTTCACTTTTATATATACAGATAAAAACCCAAAGTAGTTGTGAAAAATAACCCTTAAATTATTGAGGAAGAGCTAGCCGAATAGTGCCAATACAAAGACTTATTTTTGCACAGACGACATCCGTGCTTACCGGTTTTTTCAAGGAAATTTGCATCCACCGCATGTGAGTGGTACATCACTCGAATGGATTCTAACTTTTATTCTTGCATAATTCCACAGCATTTTTTTTTTTCAGAAAAATGGGAAGCCTGAAAAAGGCTTTGGCCGAGCTGATAAACTGAAAATGACTGCCGAACAGTGGGAGGTGATCCGGTCTGCAACCACTTCCGCACACAGTTATGAGTCAAATTCGGATCAGAATAACAATTTTGAATTTAGTTCTTTCATGGATCTTGACTAATTTTTCTCTTATTGCGGTGTCGATTTGAATCTTTTTTTTTTGACAACTCAAACGTGAAGATGATGTCCATCCGCACTGTGCGAAAAGCAAAGGGTTTCTGTTGCGCTACTGAGGTGAACCTTTCACTCCACCCGCCAATGTCTCTAGCAGCCTCTTCCACACGGCCTCTCTCACCAGGAGAAAAGCCACCTTTTTCTGCCTCCTCACAAGCCGTCATCAACAAGACTGAGCTTGCATATCGGGTCTTATTTTGAATCAAATCACGATCACTACATTCATCTCAATCATGCACTCTCCAGTCAGCCTCGACCCTCCCCCCCCTCCTCCCACAACGCGGCCACTTTCAGTTAGGAGAAGCGTGCGCCTATACCACCATCTTCGCGCTTGAATATTTTCTGTTGTTACTTTATATTGCGAGTTTATGTTCTGTTGTTTCGATCTAATGGAAACTCGATGTAGTTGTGCCATTTGAGTGAATTTGTGAAGCTTTATGAAAACTACTACGCTCAGCATCGTTGATCTGTTGATTTTTTACCGGTCATAGTCTGTTATTGATTGTTGTGTTGTAATTCAAAGCAGTGAAAATTTTTACAAGATCTCACGTAATCTCCTAGCAGGATTTGAACCGGTTTTCTTGTATATATTCTGATGTGAATTGTTCTGTATTATGACATGAATTAATGCTTTCAGTGGCTCTAAGTGAATTTGTTTCGCCTCCACCTTTCTTTATATTGTTAGCTATACTACGAACTAGTAAGTGAATGTTTGTGGGGGTTGCATGGCGTGACGTCATCCAATGCACAGCGGTGAATCGCTGGGCGCGCGAATCTCGCTGGGCGCGCGCCAATCTCGCTGGGCGCGCGCGACAACTTCGCTGGGCGCGCGCGCCTATTCGATCGCTGGGCGCGCGCGACAAACTCGCTTCTGCCGGGGCCTTACCTGCGCGCCCAGCGAGATTGTCGCGCGCGCCCAGCGAGGGTTTGTCTGAGTAATGTCCTGAACGGCGGATGTGTCCACGGCAGTATCATCACAGGTAGGCGGCCATCCACGGCGTTCAACTTAAGGGGCTTTCATACATTTGCCGCGGCGGCGCCGCCGCCGCCGCGGCAAAAGTGGGTGCGCGGCAAAAGTTGCCGCCGAGCGGCATGCCGCGCTTTCACACAAACGTCGCCCAGCGACAAAATACCCCCTCGACCATTCCTTGCCGCTTGCCGCTGGGCGACGTCGCCGGGCGGCGCCGCAGCAAAAAAGTAAACAAGCTCTTGTCGTGGCGACGTCGCCGCGGCGCCGCCGCCGCGACGTCGCCGGCCTATGCTTAACCATGGGCGACTGCCGCCGCGGCAAATGTATGAAAGCCACTTTACAACTCGTTCCGATTGTCCAGCGGCCCGCTACATGCTAGGCGACTCATTTTAGAAGTGAGAATTTCCGTGAGTGCTGCCTTTAAGATACTCAGAACCTCTGCAACAACTATTTAATCAGCTTTTGAGAAACTAGTTTCAGATCGCATCTGAAAGCAGCTTTCCGAAAGCTGGTAAAATACTATTTTTTCGCCACTTCCTTGCTGAACAGTTGTAAACAAAAAGCTTGTAGAATAGTTGTTTTGACCTCCTCCTTGCTAAATAGTTGCAAAATGAAAACCCAGTGAAATAGTTGCTCCCCAAAATCAACCCGTTAGAACAGGAACATTTTGTGGATTATATTCCACAAAATGTATATTCAAAATACAAAATTCTTATTGGTAGCATTCATAAGCGTCTCCAAGCTGTTTGACACGACATAGCCATAAATCTAAGAAAAGCCCGTGCCAGAGCAATAAAATCCAATGCGCTTCTCTGATTTTCATAGTTTACTGTGATTGGACGATCTTCGGCTACCGCTCGCATCAGCTCTTCACGGTCCGCATCGTACATTCCTCACTCAAGGTCCGAAATTGTCTAAACAGGCCTCAAATTCGAAAGGAAATCGTTCCTACATTAGATGCCTGAGTAGGGATTCTGATAACCGTGCAGCACGGACGCAGCCCAAACAGGGTAATGCGTCAAGTAAAAACCCTAGCAGCATCTCCTCCCAGCAGTTGCTATCCTGCCCTTAATTGCTGCACAAGCTTTCCTCAGCAATTGAGGGGGGAGGGACGGTAACAGCAGTTGGGAGGAGATGCTGCTAGGGTTTTTACTCGACGTATTACGCTGTTTGGGCTGCGTTCGTGCTACACGATTATTAGAGAAGTTCTAATTTAATGTAGAATCTATTGATTTGAATAGTTTTTCATTAGAGCACTTGCCTGCAATACTTCGAAATGAATATTGCGAACATAAATCAAGCTTGTTGGTAGTAGAGTCATGAGTTCTAGCTTAGGAATCCTAGAAACCGGGTTTTGGATGAGATGGAAGGATGCAAACCAACGATTAAGACATGCATTCTCATGCGAAACACGATTTTCAGTTTTCAAGAGAGGATATAGTTGTTCCTAACTTTCATACTTGTTATTATATGTAGCTTCACTAGCCAATGAATGAGTGGTCCGAATCATTCGACTACCAGTTTTGAGGAATTTTAAAAATTTGAGAGAAAGATTTGAAACTCAGACAAGCTGTGAGTAAGTAATGTATCGCTCTTCATTATATGGGACCGCTAAAATATTAGGTGCGTGCAAAAGTTCCGGGGCAGTTCCATCTAATTTTTCAAAACGCCATAACTTGACTCAAAGTCAGTAATTTTGTTCAAAACAAAAAGCATTGGCATCTGCGAAATGTTGCCGATATGGCACAGTGAAGATTTTTGCGGAAGCTAAAAATTTGACAGGTCTACACCTGTAATAGTAGCACACGTCGTTTTCCAGTAGGGTCTGTTCTTTAAATGTTTTACAGCAGACTTAAAGCCATAGAAGGATGAAATGGGGGTAGCCTGTTAGAGACAGGTATAAGGAGTAATTTAGGTTAGGCTGGAATTTCGGAGCACGAATGGCCAATTCTTTATACGGTTTACACTGCAACATGCTGGTGTGCGTTATCCCACAGCCGGAACAGACCATATTTCCGCCTGTGTCGGCCCTATGCTGTAGGGTTTTTCCGTGATTTCTTTATGGAAAAGGAAGTACTACAGGGCAATTATTGCGCATTCATTAGAAAGCAAATTCATCGCAGATTAGTCACGTTGCTGACCATGAAAGGTCAAAAATTTTTTTAAAGAAGGAAATGATGGTTCGGCCATTTTTTAGGTGGGTGGCAGGAGCCCCGACTTTAGGATGACTTCCTCCTATTGTCGTACCTGACCCATTCTCTATCAGCAATAGCAATCCTTCCATGAAACGAATTGTTAAAAAACCTGAAGGTCGAATATGTGCAGACTTGCCAGTGTGGACGTTGGTGCTCTTCGCTCAACTCACGCAAAATTCATCTACTCACCTTCCCTTTCTTACCTATATTCCTCAAGTGACAAGACATTGTTGACTGAATTCCCCGTAATGTCTTGCGCACCATACACAAGGTCTGGTTCAACCTGCTCTTTCCTGGCGCCTTTGCGATGACCAAATCTCTGACCTACTTGTGAAGCATTTTCTAGGCTCTCATCTCCGCTCAGAATTCATAGTAACCTTCGAGCACCTGGCGTTTTAGAGAACATACTCTCCACAAACGTACTATTGATGTTATAGGTCGCTTGTCTAGTTGATCGTCTAGATTTGATTTCATAAAGCGAACTTCCCCAAATTATTGCACAGCTCGTAGCATTGGTTTTACACCCAAAACAAAGCAACGCTGTGATTTAGACCGGAGCCAAAATTGGTATAGGTAGCAGATGTTCCAGGCTACCAGCATACATGAAAACCGTTGCAAGACATCGTAAACGCAAGGAGCAAAACTACGTTGAACGGTGAACTACCACCAACTGCCCCGAAACTTTTGCACGCACCTAATACCTTACCACATGCGAAGAATTCTTTCATTTCTGTGTGATAGCTGGAGAATATTAGCGCAAAGCTAGTAAAATAGTTGTTTTTGGAGAAAGCTGGTAAAATAGTTGATTTGTCTTCCTAGTTAAATAGTTGCGAAATGAAAAGCTAGTCGGCAACTATTTTTTTCACGCGGATGACGACGTCATACTAGTTTGCAAGCTGTTTTTTGCAAAAGCTTGTAAACTAGTTTATTTCAGCTTATTTGCAAAGTGCTTTTGAGAAATCCTTGTCCTCAACTTGCTCCAGGGGTTCTGAGTACTTCGTTTCTGACTCCATCCGCGCCCTAACTGGCTAGAAGTTTCATAAAACAAATTTCGGTATGGTTGCCAATCGAGTAGGTGGATATTGTACAGAAGACGCTCATTACGCTTCCATTAAAGACGGGAAGTGGCTTTCTCATCAACACTGTGCCTAATCACCAAAGATTGAAACAATACCTCTGTCGAAAAAAAGCCCAGGCACCTCCGCCTGTTACGCATCCTACAGCAAGGAGCCATATTACTAGCATTGACAAATCATGAGGATATGGAGGCGGTCTATGGAATCTTAGTCGTATTGAAGAGATGTCCGACTCCTTGACCAAACCCTAAAATAGCGTCAGCTTTTTGTAAGGCAAAGAGGAAACTACAGCAGTAGCAGCAGTCTGCTTAGAGAAACTACGACTGCAATTGAAACTGATAGAACGACTAACCATAATTTCACTTTGAAATACATGATTGTACAGAAAGAACGTTCCAATGACATCCCACGCATTGACGTAAGGATCATAAAAGAAAGATGACTGAAATTATGTACTATGTGGGAGGATTTGTAGTGATGAAAACTGTAGATAAGCAGTGACAGAAGACACCAACCAGATAATCGTGTTTTCCTTTTTCAACTAAGAGGATGGCGTTGTCTGCACCATAGCGTTTTAGTTGATCTAACTGGGAAAAATTTCGTTAGTATGAGGTCGGAATGTTCACAATTAGCGAGAAGACTTTTGCCAATATGCCCAATTCAGAAAAAAAAGATGAATATATTTATTCAATGATACACGTGAAAATGAGCTGCTGCCGGTGGATCATAAGTGGTCATGGTGAACCAAGGATTGAAGTGATCAACCGCGGAACAGATTTTCTCACCTCTTCTGTTCACATGAATGCAAGTGCAAAAATGTATTTTCCTGTTGGAATTGCAGCTCATGAATGCAACTGCAAAAATGCATGTTCCTGTGGAAATTGCAGCTGACAACCGTACGGTTAATATAATACAAGATCTATAGGAATGAGCTGCACTAGCTGGTTAACACTCTACGTGAAAGCGGCATAAATGGTACAAGTGTCATTGCGCCCTCTCAGCGTAAAACTGTACAATGGAATGCTCATCCACAAATTCCTGGGCTGGTATTCATGAAATCGTAACCCTAACCAACGAAGATTAACTAAATGGGTTATACTACGTACTATGGTAGACGCACCGTCTGGAAGTTTGTTCGCTAAGCTGATCCTGCTTGGTTATGTGTGCATAAACCCTACACCTGGAGAGGTAGGTCGGACGACGGTACCACTTCCCTTCTGCGTACCTTCCACATCATTTTGACCTTATGTTCAATAAAATACTTTGGTTAGCAGAACCAGTGATTAGCTGTGCTTGAGCATCCTTAGATTTGAAAAACCATTCACATTTTCTTAAAAGTCATTTATATGGAGATCAATCAAACACATGTTTACATACTACTATTTGCATTAGGATGTCGAAGAAGTTTCCCACTACTCTGTTTCGTGTATTGCCAAATTTTTCAAGATTTTTCGAGGACTTTCTATCCAACACGTGTATAAAAGCTGACTAATTGTCTACTCATTCTAAAGTGCTCTCTCACAATTATGGTCGAGAAAACTACCGTTGACGTAAGCAAGTGAGGCTGCTCCAGCTTTGCTAATTCTGGTTCCCAACCGATGGGGGGGGGGGATTTGGCGCATCGTGGGTTGTGCTCGTGCGCCTGATCGGGCGTTCATGCCCAATGTCCCGAGTTCGCACAGGGCACAGTTTGTCAGTGGATAACTGCGCCACGTGGGCAGGTGCACTAGCAGTGTGCACGACGAAAAGGAAATGTACAATAAACAGTCTGTAAATGTTACTTTCCTCTGGTTGGCACCAGTGGGAATGATTTAGCAAACTAAGAAATGTTACCGTACATGGCATTTAGAAAGAAGTGCGCACTGGTTATACAAATACCGAGAACGTTCCCAAACTCTCCTGCAAAGATCCTCATTTATTCACGAGAACCCCGGTCCGAAAAACTCGCTGCGCTTCTTATGCCATCACACTTTCACTGAGTTTACACAATGAATGCCATTAACCCACTGACGACCGCGTGGGACCGCGCCGCTCACCGGTGAGCCGCACCCTTCTCATCAACTACCGGAACTTAATTTGGAACTACTTCGCAGCATTTCCATAGGAAACGAGTACAGTACTTCAAAACAATGCCCCAAATAACTGTGGTTTTAGGGGGTTTTCTTCTTTATGGTGACAAACGTCATGAAAGAGATGGGATTTTGAAGTCAAGAAAGACTGCATTACATTTTTTGTGTAGGAGATGAAAATAATTCGCAGAAAAGCCACATTATCTACACAGAGACACATTCCTTACATTTTATACGTACTTGTTGTTTGGGCTAAAGCCATACGGGTGTGTATATGCTATGGATGCTTTCTTATAACACTCTAAACGCCTCTAGCAAACTTCTTTCGCCCCAAGAGAAAGGTTTAGATTCTCCTTTTTTTCTGGTTCGAACCAGATTTTGAATTGTTTCTGCACAACGATCCACTTTGGTCCCAGTTATGTTATTGTAACAGTGTGGAACTACGCGAGCGCCGCACTCTCGAAAGGAGCGCTATTCACACGCACCAAAAACGCGAAAACGCGCGCGGTTGTCAATGGGTTAAATAGTGGTTGATGGGTCTAGAGGTCGTTTTATGCGACAAAGGCAAGGAAAAATGTTAGGAAACACTTCCTAGTAAACTGAGCGGGTCGAATTTTGAGGTGCTTCTGAAGAAGGCAATCATTCCTGGTAAACTAGGTGCACTTGGAAGAATTTGAGAGTAGTAAAGTCCAAAGGAAAAGTTATTCAGTACATTTCCAGTGATCTCCATGTCACTCATTTTAACGCTTATCTTTGAATTTCCATGTCTTTACCTCTACGTATATGTGCTCACTACCAGGTTCTGCCGAAAGACCACTCATTTACCGCTGTCAATAATAGTGACACATACATTGCGCAGTTGTTGGCTGTTTTAAAGGAGAAAAATAAATTTGAAAAGGAAGAAAGGGTTTTTTTCCGACGACCTAATATGTATATTAGAACGTAATATCCTCCCTTCCTGATATTTAAACTGAAACAACGAAAAGGAATGCTATGATCATAACTAAGCAAATATGGTCGTAGTTCTTGCGCGAATCGGGTAACGCTAACGATATACGCAGCGCAGTGCTCCGGTGGTACTGGCAAGTGACAAGTTGGCAGTAATTATTATAAATTGGAGAAAATACACCCGCTAATATTCCATGCCGCACGCCACTGGACGAAGTTGGTGGTCACCGCCGCTAAAAAGTAACCAAGCTCTGTCGCAGGAATAGGAGACGGTACCACATCTCCTCCTCTACCACTATTGCCACTTTTACGAGTTTTCTGACTCCTTTTGATTTGAGCAGAGCAAGAAAAAAAAACCAAGTAAAGGGCTAACATAATTTCGATCGTAACTACAAGGTGTCAGATTATTCAGAAAGTAGACATTTTGAAGTCACCTGGTATTGAGTGGCATTTTTGAACGCAGAGCTTCGTCCAGTGAACCTTTGTGTGCAGTTGCTGCCATCGTCTTCCATTCGATAAAGAAGCGGCACAGCAGTCCCATTGTATCTCAACGATTCTTCCGAGCCAGAGGGCTCTGGACACAACCTAGTTTCATTGAAGCGATGTCGCCAAAATGAGAGACCCACGGGTTTCTGAAGACGAAGATACCATTAGTGATTTAATGTAACAAGGAGATTAAAGTGATTAGAAGTTGCTGTTCGCAATAAGATTTCGCTCCATTTGAATGCGTAAGATTACGTTATTGTGTAATCAGTTTTTGTCGATCAGTGGTTTTTTGGCTGCTAGCTTTGTAATGCGCATCCCACTGGACGTCAAATCAGAGTCACATGTTGTTATTACTTACACTATGATTTTCGAAGCCGAGGTCGATGTCCAAAGTGTTGTTTTAATTCTCCCAACTCGTTGCCAAGTTACAGACCATCATGAAGTTGTAGGCCTTATTCCCGAAGGGTTATGATGTTAATTTAAGGAAATCAAAAAGAGTATTTAGGTATAATCCGAGGAGTTACGCACGAATTCTGGAAATATCCATTAGTTCGACCACAAGTAGAAGCGAAGTAAACCTTGAAGGCGAGAAATAAGCCAAGAAAGTGAAAATGGACCCTACATTCAGAGACTGCTAGGAACCAAGTGCGACAGTTGGGCAGTAGGGTCACGTGATGTCTCCCATTTCAGTCACATTTGCACCTCAGCTTGAACATTGTCCAGTCGCAGTGTAAACGGATTGTATTCAAATTTCTCGATTCGTGACTACATATCGACTGATTTACAGCCATCAAAAATATGTTCTTATACGGTAACAGAAGTGTTAGAAAATTGCGCGCAAAAGTACAGATTCTAGTGATTCATATTCCGCGCTGTAACAAGTACTAGTTTCTCTTGGGGACGCTAGGAAGTGGGGTGGAGCAGCCAACTGAGGTCTGAGCGAAAGCTCCACATTTGCGAAGTCCTTAGAAGATTAGCAAAGAATTAGAAATAGTCATTAATTGAGCTCAAATACAAAATCCTCTTTATGAGTTGCGTGTGATCCATCAGCCTGGCTGCCCAGCTAACACTGAAGTGCTGTATTCTCCTGATGGTAGCGCTGTAAAATTTTCATCACACATCTACATGTAAAGTTACTTCCCCATATTATGATATGTCCTTCGTTTGATGCCACCACATGCCTTGCATGTCTATGGACCATCATGACAAGTCACTCCCAACACTGCGCGGGAATGTCCTTCATATTACTCTAGCAGTGTTAAGGGTATTTTATACTAGATGCGTGCGTCAGTTGCGCAGCAGTCGCACGCATCCATTTACGTGGGTTTTCCCACGAAGACCGGTCAACACTACACGTACACCTCAATGAGGAGAACGCGCGGCGTAGACGCGTGCGTCTGAGCTGCGACTGCGATGCCACTGCAATGCGACTTCAGTTCACGACTGCTTCATCATATAGACGCAAGCGCGTCAGTCGCACGCATTCAGTATGAATTGCCCTTTACACAATGCTAGTAATCGCTCAACATGTTTCAAGTCGAGATTGTTGTCGGGATACTCTTATGATGAGGGCTTTCTTGGATATCCAAGATGAACGGTGGTCGATTGAGACGTAAATGAGAGTGGAGGAACCATTATTACACTCAAATGAAAATGAGCGTAAATAAATGCTGAAGTGCCCAGTAAGCAGTGGACTAGCAGCATAAGGCTAACACATTTCTTGTCAGCATTTGTTGCTCGCGAGCACCTCTTCCGACTGGTAAACCCGTTACATGACGATCTCCTCGCAGTTAGGTGCAGACTCACAGCCACCCAACCAGTATCATTCTAGTCAGTTGGTAAACTTGTTAGCCGAAAACGAGGTTAGTAATACTTTTTATTGGCCAACGTTTCGGCGGCTTCGCCTTCTTCAGGGCCTGAAAGGATCAAACGATGTATGAGAGTAGCCGCACAAACGCCTCTTCAGTCAAACATTAGATCGAGGCCATACTCAAAAAACCAGCAAACCCCTTGGAAGTCGGAATCTCACCTCTGCAAGTCCACCGAACGCTGGTGTTGTCAGTGACGACCGAACGCGTTAGACTTGTCAGTAGAGTGAGACTTTCTGCCACAAGTCATATCTCGGCTTAGATATCACATAATTTGAGATATGGAAGGAGTTCATTGGTTATGGTGGGGCACTCCTCTTTGCGGTTCATTTTTGGATTTTTGGTGTGAATCCAAAACGCTTCAAGAGTTTTGCGTGCGGAAATCTCAGTTTCGAATTCAAGGATTGTGGTTTCTACTTCATAATCGACACCGTCGTGCACTCGCATTCGATGACAACCTAGAGGAGTAGATGTACGAGAACTCGATTTCCCCTCAAGGTGTTCCTTGATTCGAACACAGAGTGGCCGTGCAGTTTCACCAATGTATTCGTCACCGCATTTCCTACATTTGATCATGTATATGACACACGATCTCATGCAGTCACCTTCTCTGCCAAACGGGCAAATTACGCAGTTAGGTGTTATGCAGAGGCGGTCATAAATACGGTTCCGGACTAATTGGTGCTTCAGGTTCCTTGGTGGTATTTCTACGATCGTGACCAAATCTTCCAATTCTGCTCTCCTCAGACAGAGTCGCGTGGCTCTGCTAACATCATCGGAGATGAACGGCATGCAAAACTGGATTTTGTTTTCAATACTGGTGTGCCCCTTTCGCGTTTGATTGCTTCGCCGCCAACTTTGAGATCTTCCCGAAGCATAACCGTTAGAAATTGCAATAGCGGTAGCTAAGCCAAGTGACTCTTGTTTCTCTTCGCTCCCAGAACAGACTCCTGCTGCGGTCTTGAACATGTTGCCAATGATGGCCTTCTTTGTCTGCGTAGAATTGGAAGATTTGGTCACGATCGTAGAAATACCACCAAGGAACCTGAAGCACCAATTAGTCCGGAACCGTATTTATGACCGCCTCTGCATAACACCTAACTGCGTAATTTGCCCGTTTGGCAGAGAAGGTGACTGCATGAGATCGTGTGTCATACACATGATCAAATGTAGGAAATGCGGTGACGAATACATTGGTGAAACTGCACGGCCACTCTGTGTTCGAATCAAGGAACACCTTGAGGGGAAATCGAGTTCTCGTACATCTACTCCTCTAGGTTGTCATCGAATGCGAGTGCACGACGGTGTCGATTATGAAGTAGAAACCACAATCCTTGAATTCGAAACTGAGATTTCCGCACGCAAAACTCTTGAAGCGTTTTGGATTCACACCAAAAATCCAAAAATGAACCGCAAAGAGGAGTGCCCCACCATAACCAATGAACTCCTTCCATATCTCAAATTATGTGATATCTAAGCCGAGATATGACTTGTGGCAGAAAGTCTCACTCTACTGACAAGTCTAACGCGTTCGGTCGTCACTGACAACACCAGCGTTCGGTGGACTTGCAGAGGTGAGATTCCGACTTCCAAGGGGTTTGCTGGTTTTTTGAGTATGGCCTCGATCTAATGTTTGACTGAAGAGGCGTTTGTGCGGCTACTCTCATACATCGTTTGATCCTTTCAGGCCCTGAAGAAGGCGAAGCCGCCGAGACGTTGGCCAATAAAAAGTATTACTAACCTCGTTTTCGGCTAACAAGTTTACCAACTGACTACTATGCCGAGGTTTAATGACGACCGGACTTGGGAACAGTATCATTCTAGTTTTCCACAATACTGAACTACGGTAGACCTATCCTCGATCGGTGTACCCGTACTCCGGCGTTCTCCACGCTATTGCGCCATGGCGGACCAGTATCCGGGCATTCTCCACACGACTGATCCACATTGGAAGGATTCCTCTTCAGCGGACCATTATCATGGTGGTTTCCACATTAATGGAAAACGGTGGAACCCTCCTTCAGAGGTGAATCTGAGTGCAACAAGCAAAAATGGCTTTTGTAGGAGAGGGAGGTGGGAAAAAAAGGCAGGGACCCTGGATTGAAGGACAAAAACGGTGAAAATATAAATTCTAATGTTGAATAATTGGTAATAAATACTTAGAGGATAATAGAATAAAAAAGAGGATAATAGAATAAAAACAAACAAAAAAAAACAACTCATACAATTTTTGATCATTCTCTAAACTGATTTCGAAAAACGATCCACTCTCGGATGAGGAGGGGGCGTCAGCTCCACTGCGTTCACCAATGGTGGACCCATGTCTCAGCATTCTAAACACGATTGGTCCACACCGGACCGATCCTCTATCGGCGGACCCTTATCCTGGCGTACTCCACGTTACTGAGCCACATTGAACCCATCCTATATCCCGGCATTCTCAACACTATTGGACCAACGCGAACCCACATTTTGGCGTTCTCCACACCAGTGTGCCACGGCGGGCCCTTCCATCTGTAGACCCACGTTATTTGTCCTGACTCTTGAGCTACAGCGGACTCTCACCCCTGGTGGACCGTCATCCTGGCGTTCTCGGTTCTTGAGCGACATCGAACCCATCATATACTGACGGACCGGTATCCTAGTGGGCTCCACACTACTGGACTACGATGGGCCCTTTCTCCATCGGTCAATCCTTATTCTGGCATTTTTCCTCAATATCAGGCCAAACCGGCTCCGTTCTCCATCAGCGGAGCCGTATCTTAGCGTAACATTCACCAATTGAGCGGATCCCTCAGTGAAGATGCTGTAACCACCAGAAGGGGAACTTGCTGCTCCGTATATAGAGCAGTCGAAAGCTTGTGAACACTCTTTCACTCAGCTATTCCGAGACAACCAGCAGAGGTGGTGAAATCACTATCCCGTCCATGCGGGAGGGCCAGGAATGATAAAGGATGCGAGTCTCGAAACGAAACCGTCTGAGTCCCTAAAAATCGGCTAGCCGCCTCATAGTCTGCGCATCAAGATTACCATTGTCTATGAGTGCTGCTGCGTTATGAGAGAACATGTCTGGCACTCAACCCGTTACGGTGCTTTATTTAATAGATTTATGATATTTACCACACATATTTATCAGAGAAGTGAACACGCCCTCGGGGTGAATTAGTTAGTATTCAAGACCACTTACCGCGCTTCTCACATCTGGAGCAATACGCTGAATCCTAAATTGAAGGTAGTTTGCACAAATGTTGATCTCCTCGCCCGTGTCCACGTTTGTAGCCGACAAGTAAACGAAGCTTGTGTAATAGCCTTCAAAGGGTTCTTGGGCCTAAACAAACTCGTAAGCGAACGATTTTCGGGAACAAAATGACGCAATTAAACTCGACCTCGATAAATGGGATGAGATGTAGCACCAGAAATAGGAGTAACCAAAAATGGGCAGAGGGATCGCCACGATTTGTTGCGAAGTTGGTAGAGTACATTTCAGGGTCAAACGGCGAGCTGCATTCAAGGTGAGGTCTTCTAAAGGACAGGCTGAGAAGAATCACAATCACTAGGCTTCCCTGAGAAGCGGAAAATGGACGTTGTTACAGAAATGGATGGGCCACTGAGAGCTATCGAAACGCAGAAAATTTGGCTGAACTGTTCTCAAAACATTGACGAAAATGAGACCCACTGTGGGTCCCACGTCAAAAATATGGACCCCGAGCTCAGAATCTCCTAAAAGAGGCTCATTTCACATGCTGAATTTAATCAATTTCGCGGCCTGCGGTAGGCATACTGTGCCACTTACGATGAAAAATAGTTCCCTTCCTGGCAGTCACCAGGGAGTAAGGGACCCACTGGTGGCTTCGATGTCGAAAATAGGCAATAATATTCAAATTCGGCATGTGAAATAACCCACTTCCAGGAGAGAGGAGAGAGTTAATGAATATTCACATCAAAATGCTGATAGTAGTCTAATTTTATGTATATTGTGAAACTTATGTCAAATTGCATTATATTTCCCTTTTCCTTATCAACGTTATCATTACTGAACTTTGCTAAAAATCACCAAAATTTTTGTATCTTTATTCATCGATAGATTGTACAGTCCATCCGAAACAGTGGAGGCAGTGAGACGGTAGCAAATCGAGAAGCGGCGCAACCGTTATGACAGCACATGCCGATTCGTTTAGCTGTTATTGTTGCATTTCGTTCTTTTTCTTAAAATTCTGTTCGATTCTACCACCTTACCATCTTTGCTACCATTACATCCCCATTCGATGAGTTTCTTCATTAGTTTTATTCCAAACAGCTGCGCATTCTGCCAAGTTGGCCGCACCGCATCTAGATTTCCCACCGCCTCACGGGCCCCACCGTTTTGGATGAACCACACTTATAGTCATTTATTAATTGTCGATAATAACGATAACAATACTGATAAATTATTTCACTGCATTATTATTCTCAATAATATCATCATTACAGTTCTTATTACTTATTTATTTCTTTATTCAAAATCTATTGTCATTGCAGTGGGAGGAACGAACGGAAATCTTTCTTTGCACATGGTGCAACTCGCCGAAATTTCGACTGTCGTCAATTTATTGATACTCTCAAGTGAAAGAAAGGGTGAGCGGAATTTCGAGCACACGCAGTGGTCATTTAGAAATGCAAACTGTTAATTCTCAAACATGATAGAAGCCTATAGTGTTGTATGCAACACATTTGTATTAGTAATGAAATGTCACAGCTAGAGGTGGCACTAATTAACTTCACTTCAGTTATATTAGGCTGTTTAATGATTAACGTCGTTTTTTTCATACTGTTCAAAGCAAATTTACTTTTATTAACAACAAACATTGATCAGTGATATATTGGCTATTTTGCTGGATGATCTTTTGCCATCTTTTGGTAAATTGTGAAATTCCACGTTGGAAAAAACCTTGATTTTCAAAAGAAAAAAACTGGCCCAATTCATCTTTAACAGCCTGATCGGAATCGAAAGTTTTATCATTCAAATGGTTTTGAACGAAGCAAAACAAATGTTAATCTGATCTCAGAAACTTCTGAGCACTAGCGCCTACCCGAACGGACACATGTGCCTTTATCGGCGCCAATAGTGGAACTACTCATGGCGACAGTAAAAATCCTGGAACGGCGCCACTTCGCATTGCGAAGAGAGCGCGAAATAATCCATGTCGGACTTTGGGTGTGTATCATCGTGAGGGAAAACGGGGCGTGGTACAGTTCGACGATTGGTTCGTTCAAATCCTTCTCCCGCCCCAAACGATTGACTAGTTCTCTTCGCGCGCGATTCCACTATAGATGACAATGCAAAATTTAAATGCTATAGAGGACGAGTTGATCTTGAAGGGCGGGAAGGCTCCTCCTCGTTTTCCCTCGCGATGATAGACACCCTCGGACTTTTCGTGCGCTGTGCGGTCACTGATGTGTCGCCATTCCTATCGCCAATGGATAGTGGTGCCGGCCCGGGATCTTTACCGTTGCCGCGGTCAATTTCGTCACTGGCACCGGTGCCCGTCTGGGTGCGCACCGGTGCCCCAACGTTTCTGAGATGGTGCTAAGTCAGGGCTATAGGGTGGATGTGGCATCAGTTCCCCATTGAGCTCTGTTAATTTTTGACGGTCATCAAAGAGGTGTGGGGATCGGCGCTATCATGATAGAACATCACGCCTTCGCGAGGGGCCAGTTCAGGGCGTTTTTTCTTAATTGCTTCGTTCAGTTTCAATACTTGACGACAGTAGACTTTCAAATCAAAAATTTGGTTTCTTGGAAGCAGCTCAAGGTAGACTATACCCTTGCAATCCCAACACACAGAAAGCATCACCTTCTTTTGGTAAGTATGTATTGGCATTGGATGTCGATTGTGGGGGCTCATTTTGCTTAGTCCATGATCGTTTTCGGACTTTTCGGACTATTTTATTGTAAACAATCCATTTTTCATTGCCTGTTATGACTCTTTTTAGACATGGGTCGCTTTGGTTACGATCCAGCAAAGAGTCGCATTGTTAATGTTTGGACGACCACTACTGATGACGACAAAATAATCGCATCTTGCACATTAAAATTTCCAGCACAGAAGCAAGCAAACCATCGCAGACACTGGCGTTCATTGAGGCAGTCTTCACCATAAACTTCACATAATTTCTTCCGAGCTTACACCGCACTTGTGCCCTTTTGGAAGTATAACAATGGAATATGCCGACGATGCTTTCTTTGATTATCCATTTCCAACTTAATTTTTAACCAACTTTTTTGCTAACGACGCTCAGTTTTTGAATGGAGATAGTTTAAAGACCAATGTTTGAAATGTTGTACAATAATATACGGTCCTTGTCGAAACGATAGACGGACTCCGTCCCTGCAGAATCGCGCCGGCACCTGAACGAGAGATGAAGAGACAGCATACTCCAAGTGAGAGGATCGATTGGGTCCCAATGCGATTCTGCTGCCGCGACTATATGAAACCGCATTTCTCTATCTTTTTGATAAGGACTGTAAGCCATGCAATCACTACTACATGAAATATGCAGTTCACGTTACGTATAAGAAAAAACGTCATTATTTATCGAACAATCCAATACATTACGAGTGTTTGGAAGAATCAATAATCTTCTTATTCCTAATTCAGGCACACATTCCATCTATTCTACCAGTTGCGAACTTGTACCAGATCAAAGAGGCCCGTACTTTGCTCGTACTAAAATAACCTACTGTCCACTCGAAACGATGAAGTGGAAGAGACCGGTGGAAAACGTAGACATGTCATTCCGCTTTTTAGAAACGACAGATACGATTATTGAGGTGCCTACAGCTGTTAATTCAAGTAGATGTGGATTGGGCAAAGTGAAGGTTGTGAAAACTTTGGCCAAAGTTGCAATTGGGGTGGGGAGGAGGTGGGGGAGCAGAATCATCTGCACACCATGACCTATTATGCTTCTGCGTGGATGTCACAACACAGCAGAGAACTAATACATGAACAACTACCTTTTTGTTACAATTTGGCGAATTCGTGTAATAGAGTGAATCATAACAACTGATTCCCCATAAGTCATAATTCTTTTATTTTTACATTTTCTCTTGAATTCTCTGAGACGAATGATTAATCATGTCAAATAGCACACTGAGATTTTGCCGACGTAACGGACATGCGCTCATTATACTCTTGGTACAGATATTAAAGGGTAATAAGCTGGAACGGCGCCTCTGACTATTAGCGTGTTTCTCCAGAATTGGTAGCTTAGATCAGTCACTACATGATAATATGATAGATATAGATTCAGATATACAAGAGCGGCCAGTCAGATACGATCAGATAGCATTGGAGGAG